>OZ053300.1:5024512-5736218 GCA_964056655.1 Arabis hirsuta
TTTTTGTGTGAGGATAAAAATGAGAGCTTTGGTGCAATTCTGTTATCTTACGTTTTTTGAAGAAGAAGATGAGATAATAATAAAAAATCCAAACCGGTTTTCATATTAAACCGGGTTAAATAACCTATTTCCGGTTTAACCAACACAAAACAAAACTTTAATATCAGCTTCTCCATTGTATTGTTGTACATAAGACACAATTGCTAAAGCCTGTTTTGGCAAAAGAACAAACACGATCATTCTTCACAGCATCGACCGATGAACCGACAACGTCTTTGCGCCGTTGTATACCAATTCCGCATCATCTGCACGGTTAGACCAAATCCAAAATGTGTAAACCGGTTCAGACCAGATACAGCCAAGATAAACCGAATTCAGACTCTCATTCATGTAAGAGTTAGTTCATTACCAGAAACAAGATCCAAGTTGAACTCACGAGGTACATTGTTATCTGACTCTACCACAGCTTTAGCCGAGGCAATGCCAATTGCTAAACTCTGGATTAGATCCAAACCATCGCTCAGCGATGCGACTGTACCGCCTACTAGACAATCGCCTGCACCAGTGAGCTTCTTGACTTTGGCTGGGAGAGTTGGGAAATGCATTGCGAAGAGATTCGAGCCTGATTCAGAAAACCGGTTTGGTGAACATACGGATTGTACCCTTTTGAAGATTTCTCCACTTTTGGGGAACTTTCGGTTTATGTTCAGAGCCTTCTTCGGATTTCCCTTGGAGCATAAGAGTGCTCCATTGGAGCCGAGGGTTACGATAACTACTTTAATGCCATTTTCAAGGAGAACCAAAATGGCTGGCTTTAGCGCGCGGAATATATATTCGGGTGAGAATTTATTTTCTTCTGATTTAAGAGGTTGGAACAAGTTCCCGGCGCAGAGAGTGTTTGCCATTGCCATGAGTTCGTCTTCGTTTGGGGACACTACTGTTACCTATTAGAAAACATAACCTAAACTCGTTGGCTTGCAAACAAACATAGATGAAGAAAAGGATCTAGCTTTCACGAATATGGAGACACGACACTCACATACTTAGCAATTGAAGCGATTCTCCGCGACTTTGTGACTGACACGGGCTCAAACCACACAGGAACATTGAACTCTGCAGCCACTTCAAGACGAAAATCGTTAGGAAAGATAAAGCGATGATTAGAGAAAATCAAACTGAGAAACTATAAGCATTACATTTGCAAGATGCTTCCAAAGCAAGAATGCTAAGATTTGCATCTACCATAAGAACAGGAGCAGAGCTTATATTGTATTTAAACCGCTCGATCCACTCCGGTGTCAAAAACTTTTCCTGCTCCAGAAAACAGTTTTAAACAACAACTTACTTCTTCTACCAAGTCCAACTACAAAATCCTTCAATCTCAACTAGAAAGGCTGAGATCGAATTATACGAAATAACAAAAAAGATACGTACAACTGCATCGACACCAGCAACACCAGCAGCAACTTCTCCATTAACATCATACACGAGTGATACAATAGGAGTACTAATGTCTTCACTTCTCAAGATTCCTGTATCATCGACCAAAAACAAAAGTAAATGAAAAGACTTTTTTCAACTGAATCAATGCATCAATGTCTTACTACATTAACGAACAATCGATACGAGGCAATGTCAAGCAAAAAATCTAACCTTCCATGGAGAGTTTCCAATCTTTCAACAACACTTTTGCTGTGTATGAATTAAAAAAAAAGGAACAAATTAGCTCAAAAAAAAAAAAACAGAACTGATTCAATGTGTTTACAGTTTTGTTCCAATGATCAAAAAAGCAAACCTGGAGCATCAATTCCTAAAGTACCAATCATAAAAGATTTAATTCCAAGCTTGAAGATACATTCTGCTACATTCCTTGCTACACCACCTGGTGTAAACAAGACCTAACAAACAAACAAAAAAAGAAAGATTTAACGAGCAAAAAACATAACTTGAAATTTCCATTAAATATTCTAGATTGGACAAATTGTTAGAAACCTGGCCAGGGACGGTGGATCCTGAGATCGGTGGAGTTGAAGGATTGGCATGAATATCCAAAATTAAGGCACCGATTATCACTGGCTCCATTATTCTAACGACTTTCTCTGAGATTTTTCTCGATTCTCAGTTTTTTTTTTTTTTTTTTCTTACCAAATCCTCGACACTGGAACTGTCTCTGTCTTTTTTATCTCTTCTGTACTTTGTTTGTCTGATGACTTATTTTTGGATTGCAACTCAAAACACCCCTCAAAACACCCCTCAAAACAACCTTTTAACCCATTAAAACATTTTAATCAAAATGTTTTAATTCTTTTGATTTATTTTTAATCAAAAATATGGCTAAAGTCAAAGTTACCCTTAATGAATTAGGCATATTACAAGAAAACCAAAGAAAAAAAAAAACTTTTGGCAGAATTAAAGAAGAAGAAAAATTTTTTTTTTCGCAGAAACCGATTTCTCCTCTCTTTTCTCTCTATCTCTCCCTCTCTCTCACTGAAACAATCCAACCATCCACGCGATTCTCATCGGAATCCTTTGCTCATTCTGTCATCGTCACTATCGCCGTCGTCAGTAGCCATCGTCACTATCGCCGCTGTCACGGTAAGCCATTCCCTCATCACATCTCGCAATTTTCAGAAAAGAGGTTTTGATTTTGAATGGGGCTTCTTGGGTTTTCGTTTTGCGAGATGATAGGGTTTCGATTTATACTACGAATTTGATATGAATGTACCGGGAATTGATAGCATTTGGAGTCAATTTTGAAATTAGGGTTTGAAGTAAAATTAATTTGGGGTTTTAATTTGTAATGGGTTTTGGGTTGCGAGATGTTTTGATTTGTACTAGTATTATGATACGAATGGGTTTGGGTTGCGAGATGTGGGCTTTTGATTTTGATATCGGGTTTGAAATTAGGGTTTAAAGAAAAATCGATTTGGGGTTTTGATTTGTAGTAGGATTTTGGTTTCAATTGGAGATGTATGGACTTGTTCTTTTCTTTCTCTGTAATAGGATTTCTAATGTGTTTGCGGTTTTGATACGAATTGGCAATAGACGTATATGGTTTGAAATTAGGACTATTAGGTGTTTTGTGTGTGTTTTGATTTGCTTCTTGTGGATTTTTCAGAAATGCCTCCTAAGACCAAGGGTTTAGAGTCGAAGAAAGGGACTTCAATGGGAGTCACTTCAAAGAAAGGGACTTCAAAGGAATGGACTTCAACGACTTCTAGTAGTAGCTTCCAAAGAGTCCAAAAAAGATATGCTGTGAGCGATTCAAGTAATGGGGTAGAATCAGAATCTGAAAATGATCCTACGCCATCACAGGAGATGAGTCAGAATATGGAAATGGGTCAGAACCAGGTATGTAACTTCTTTTGGACAAGTGTAGTTCTACGTAGGACTACTAGTACTACTAGGTAGAACTGTGAGTAGTTAGGATGACTGGTATTACTAGGGAGAACTGTAAGTAGTTAGGATGACTAGTACTACTTGGGAGAACTGTGAGTAGTTAGGATGACTTGTATTACTAGGGAGAACTGTAAGTAGTTAGGATGATTGGTACTACTAGGGAGAACTGTGAGTAGTTAGGAAGACTGGTAACACTAAAGTGCAATGGTTGGATTATGCTTGGATCTTGTTTGGATTGCAGGATTTAGAACCCCAACCGTCGGCACAGGAGACAGAGGAAGGAGAACCCCAACCGTCGGCACATGAGACAGAGGAAGGAGAACCCCAACCGTCGGCACATGAGACAGAGGAAGAAGAACCCCAACCAGCAGCACCTAAGGATGAGGATTTCTTCTTGGTACCTTCGAAATACAAGAAGCAGTGCAAGATACAAACCAGATGCGAGTTGAGTAATTTCTTGGAGATCATAAAGGAATTTCCACCAGAGTTAGAATGGTTTGAATAACACCCACAGTTCCAACACATATTCCATATGGATCAGGAACCAAATCATATGCTTCGAGGATTATGGATTCTGCTCCTTCGAACTGTGAAGGTGGAAAGGAGGAACGCTGTTTGGTTTGTGGTCAATGGTGTGCCTATACGGTACTCATTGAGAGAGCATGGTCTCCTCTGTGGGTTTGACTGCCATGAATACCCGCCTGGTTATAATCCGTGGAGAAATTTGAAGAACTACGAAAGTGAGTTGAGGAAGAAGGTATTTGGGGCAAATCCAAAGACAAAAGTGACTATCAAAGATGTGAAAGAGAAGCTGCTGTCAAGGAAGAAGAGTAGTGAGACTCGGTTGAAGTTGGCCATCTTATATTTCCTAAGTGCCGTCCTTGCATGTAAGTCGAAGAGTGATGGAAATATAGAGCCATTCTTGTTTAAAATGGCTGAGGATCCAGAAATGTGTAAATCATTTCCATGGGGGCGGATGACATTTGAAGGTTCTGTTAGAGATGTTTATCGCGCGGTGGAGTCTATGAACGGTTCTGCTAAAGAAAAAATGACTTTCCCTAGATTCGTAATTCCTTTAGAGGTAAACCAAAATATTATTTCTATAATTATGTTTTGATATTTAACCAATCCATTACATAGTATAATTGTATTTATATATATGTTTGTAGATTCTGGCCTTTGAATGTATAACAAATTTGAAGACAAAGTTTAGAGCAAATGTGGAAGAAGTAAACGGAGAATGTCCAATAATGTGCAATAAGAGGTTTCAAACTTGTAGTATGAAAGGGTGGACATTGGAAGAGGTTTATGAATCGCTTGGGGATAGTAAGGTATTAGTTTAACTGATGTTCATAATTAGAAATCATTTTGGCTAATGTTAATTAACAAGTAATTTGTACTTATTTACATTTCCAGGATATTCAAAGTGTCTTGGAACCGGAATATGAAGAGCAAGAAGAACTTTTGAGCCGCATCTTAGAAGCTGAAGAAGCTTTTGCAGGCTACGATCTAATGCAAGATGAGTGGAGTGAGTATCTTGTAGTGAAGAAGAAGAAGATATGTTGGCAAGGGTTGTATGACTCAGACGTGGCTTCCCGAGTACCAATAGAGAAGGAAAAAGAAGTTAATGGTGGCAGAAAAAAGGCACAAAATCTTGGCTTCCCGAGTACCAATCCTGCTTTGGTTCAGCTTTTGAAAGAGCTTGAAGATAGACTGATGGAGAGAATGAGAGAAGGGTTTGAAAAAGTGAATGATGCCCATTTGGATTTAGAGAAGAAGGTCATGCGCTTAAAGGAAAAAGTGAAGGCTATTAGGAGTGAAGTCAGAGGTGGATGCTCTTGGGATGGGTTCGAGAGAGATGATAATGAGTATGTAGGGGAGCCATCAGGGACTGCCAATGCAGAAAAAGGGAAAAAGAAGGCAACCGAACCATCAGGGACTGATGATTCGGGGCCTTTTACCACAGATAAAGAAGAAGAACAACCGAAAGAACAAGAACCAGAAGAAGATGAAGATGAAGAAAAGGAAGAAGAAGAAGAACATAAAGAAGAAGAAGACAAAGGAGAAGAGAAAGAAGCAGAAGAAGAAGAACAAAAAGAAGAAGAAGAGAAAACAGAGGAGAAAGAAGCAGAAGAAGAAGACAAAGGAGAAGAGACAGAAGCAGAAGAAGAAGAACAGAAAGAAGAAGAAGAGAAAACAGAGGAGAAAGAAGCAGAAGAAGAAGACAAAGGAGAAGAGACAGAAGCAGAAGAAGAAGAACAGAAAGAAGAAGAAGAGAAAACAGAGGAGAAAGAAGCATAAGAAGAAGAAGAGGTTCCTCAGAATGTGGAGAAGCCGAAGGTGAAAAAGAATGTGACAAATGAGAGAACTCCAAGTGAGAAGAGGAGAACAAAACCATCACACTTCAAGAAATCGCCTTATACGGAGGGGAAAGCCAACAAGAAGAACAAAGCGGGAGCTGAAACGGAGGTTAGGAAGAAAAGGGGAAGGAAGGATAAACCTAAGGGAAGAAATACAAGGCAGAGAACCTAAGGATAAAACGGGTTGATGTTTTAAGTACTAGTAGGATAGGATGATGGACGGGTTGATGTTTTAGGTACTCGTGTGTACATGGGATTTTAATACTAGTGGGAAGATTGAATGATGAACTGGTTATTTTTGGTACTACTGTTATTTTGAAACTACTATTTTTCAGGTGCTAAAGGAAAATGGTATTATAACTATTAAGTATAGCTAAACTTGTTTTTTAAAGTAATGGTATAACTGGTATAACTTGTCAATGAACCTCCTAATGAACACGTGTAAAACATGTGTTTGCATCATTAAAAAATTAAGGAAAATACAACATATTTAACATGTGAGCCGTCTTTTGAATAAAAAACTATTAAAATGTTACTCATAGTCATACTTAGTATTTAAGTAGTACCCTTTAACACATAGTTATATTTTGATGCTTTTTACGTTTTATTAGTCATACCTAGGTGAAAGTATGATTTTTCTAGTAGGACGCATCTGATTAATCCATTTCAACTTAGTTCATATTGTTTCTTATATTAAAATCTATGAAAACAAAAGTTTTCAATGTTTGACTTAACAATTAGTGCTTCTACTCATACATTACCTTACATTTACATAGGTGTAAGCTATGATTTTAGTAAAAAGTTTGGTTTTATATATTTTTAAATTTGCACAATATTAATTATTAATAAGTAAAAATACGTTGTAGCATTAGACAGAGAGATGTACGTGTAGTAGTGGTACCAAACAGAGAGTTGTCCCAAGACACATTACGTAGTCATACTCAGTTATACCTAGTAGTACTAAATAGAGAGTTGTCCCAAAAACACATTACATAGTCATACTTAGTTATACCTAGTAGTACCAAACAGAGAGTTGTCCCAAAAACACATTACATAGTCATACTTAGTTATACCTAGTAGTACCAAACAGAGAGTTGTCCCAAAAACACATTACATAGTCATACTTAGTTATACCAAGTAGTACCAAACAGAGAGTTGTCCCAAAAACACATTACATAGTCATACTTAGTTATACCAAGTAGTACCAAACAGAGAGTTGTCCCAAAAACACATTACATAGTCATACTCAGTTATACCTAGTAGTACCAAACAGAGAGTTGTCCCAAAAACACATTACGCAGTCATACTCAGTTATACCAAGTAGTACCAAACAGAGAGACTTACCTAAATCGGATTAGACGTACTAGGTTCACCACCTAAGTAGTCAAAAATAGGTCCTCTTCTTCCTCTTCCTCTTCCTCTTCCTCTTCCTGTATGCTCTCCAGTTGACAGGTACCGTGTTTGTTGAGCGGGTCCTTTGTTTATATCGTGCTTCGGAGGCTTGCCGAAGCGGATCGTTTGAAGTTTTTCGTTAGGTATCATCCAAGTTGACATATGGGGTGTAGGATATATCGTCCTATTATATGCAAGTACCCACTGCTCCACCAGATAAAAGGGAGAGGCAAACTCATAATGACGGACCTCCGTCCCTCCGCTTAATCGGATGATAGCTTGTATCGCATGCACGCATGGGTACTTGTCTATATCAAAGTACTTGCAAGTGCAAGTTTTCTCGCTCAAATTAACCGCATAATTCTTCTCATCCTGTCCAATCACAATGTACTCATAGGTCAAGCTGTTTATTTCTTCCGACACTAGCTTCTTTCCAATCGGTATGTTGCGCTCTAATATGTTGTGCACGTGAGGAACCAACTTCTGTGACTCGGGTAATTCATTCGCAGCCTTCCGATGCTTGTTGAACCATTCAGCTATTTTCGCAACGATCATATCAATCATAGGTAATAACGTGTACTTCCTTGCATCTACGAAAACGCCGTTGACCGATTCTACACTATTGGTGGTTACTATGTTGTACCTTTCTCCTGGAAAATAACACCTTGCCCATTTTTCGACAACCACACTCTTATCGAGATACACAGCTGCCGCTTGATACTTTTTCCTAAACACACTATAAAGTGTTAGGAACATATGCTCTGTATAGGCTTCCGCACATTTCATGAAATCCCCCGCAACTGTTTTTTTCAGGCTTGAAGAAACCTTAGTCTTCACATTCTGAGACAAATGGTATATACAATACCCATGTTGAGACAACGGAAACATCACACTTAGTGCCTTGATCAAGGATACATTTCGATCAGATATAAACATCAGTTTACGATGATCCGGTACCACTAATTTCAATTTCTTCATAAACCACATCCAACTTGCTTCGTTCTCACCATCAGCTACACCGAAAGCAATTGGATAATGGTGATGATCGGGATCTTGAGCCATTGCAACAATTAGAACTCCACCATATGCATGCTTAAGGTGAGTGGCATCCACAATAATGACTTGTCTCATGGCTTTGAACCCTTCAATACACGCACCTAACGCAAAGAACATATACTTAAATCTACCAAGAGCGTCCCATTCTACAAATGTTCGTGTACCCGTATTCGTCTTCCTTAGCATATACATATAACAATCCAAGTATCGATAACTCTCCTCTGGACTTCCCCGCACGATATTAGCAGCTAGTTGTTTTCCTCTCCATGCAGTAGTGTATGCTATATCAACACTAGCTTTTTCTTTAACCATCTTTATCAGATTTTTTGGTTTTTGAGTCTCGAAATTACCGGGATACTCTTCTTGTAAAATAGAGGCAACTACTTTTGATGACCCTCTCCTTCTTCTTATCTTTGTACTTGCATCAGCTCGAGAGCATGTATGCATCTTCTTGTAAGTTACAACTTTCCAACGATCTGAATCCTTCATCGGAATAACCCGTATATACCACTTGCAACCTTCTTTCCACGCCCAACATTTTAGCACATATCGTTGTGGACACGTCTTATCTATTTTAAACTCAAAACAATTCTGATGTGAAACTATTTGAACTAAGACCCTGACTTCGTCCTTACTTCCAAATTCTTGACCCAAAAACATATCTACACCATCCTCCCATGGAGTGGGAGTGCATACAAGCCCATGTCTATCAACATCTTCTCCCTCATTATCTTCATGCACACCAAAGTAATCCTCATTATCTTCATGCATACCAAAATTTTCCTCATTATGTTCATACATACCAAAGTTATCTTCGTAATCTGTCATAAAAACAATTCACAGTCATACTTAGTTATTCCTAGTAGTACCAAACAGAGAGAACTTATTCCAAGAATACCTTGTTGAACCAACGGATAGTCTTCCGGTGGTTCGTCTGTGTAACAAGTCATCATACCTTCCCCTATATCAACTTCAGTTTCTCTAACCTCTCTTATCACTTGCACACTTTTATGAGATTGATCCACATCTTCGACGATCTCCACGTGCAAAAGATTTCTACGACCATCTCCATTCACTTGCATTAGGTAATTAAAAACCTCATCATCATTCGACACATCAGATGGTAACATAACATTCAGAATCATCGGAAAGAAACTGAGTTTCAGCTGTGTTGTAGCTGAATCTATCTTCATCTTCTTGCTAATTCCTTCAACCAACGCCGAGTAAGTCACCTCCTCCGCTCCGGTCCGTATCGCTAAGGTGTGAAT
Source organism: Arabis hirsuta (assembly GCA_964056655.1). NCBI lineage: Eukaryota > Viridiplantae > Streptophyta > Magnoliopsida > Brassicales > Brassicaceae > Arabis > Arabis hirsuta. Next base: position 5,033,988 of record OZ053300.1, read on the forward strand.
TCGATCTCCTCTTGAGCTCCATCTTATGAAACCATCTTCCCTTGAATAAGATCCTCCGTAATCAAAACATATGATTGTGCAATTCATTTTCTCCTACAAGAAAATAAGAACATACAAAATTTCATTTTTTCACTTTCAGTACTACCAGTTATTCCAGTCATACCACCTACTCTAACAACAAGTAAGTTTCACAACGATTAAGCTGTTTTTTTGTACAAAAACTATCCCATGACCCTCAAATACTTACAAACACAAGACCAATATCCAAAAAACCATACAAAACTAACAAATCTCCGAAGATAATATGAGAAACCCTAAACCTAAACCTATTCGGAAATCAGAAATAACACACCCTAAGCTCCATATTTTAACGAAAAAAATATAATAAGAACAATGACACATCCTAAGGAGCCTATTATAACGGAAATCGGAAAAGCTTATGTTTTTGTTGGATACAACGAATTGTTGTGAAACAATGACGAGAATGAGAGCTTACGGAGAGCTTAAGGAGAGCTTACGGATGGGTGATGAAGCGACGACGGCGGGATGGGTGATGAAGCTTCTCCTTCACGGAGAAGAAATTGGAAGAAATCTGTGTTTTTTTTTTTGTTTCAGAGCAGCGTCGCGCAGGCAGGAGGAGAGAAGAAGAAGAAGTTTCTCCTTTATGTGCATGCCACATGTCTCCTTTTGATAGGTTCAGTTTTTTTTTTTTTGGTGATTTATTAATTTGGTTGTTGATATATTTAATTAGGTTTTTTATATAAATAATAATATAGTAAAGAGGGGAAGGAGGGGTAAAGAAGAGAAAGCACATAAGTGAGGGTTGTTAAGAATTAGGAGGGTTGTTATGAATTTTTTTTAGTTAGTTAGGTCTTTTTGAGTTATGGTCCCTTATTTTTTGGGTTAATTTGTAATGGGCCATCTTTTTGGGACCCCAATATTCTAAGCTCACTTACACAAATTTGGCTTATCCAATCAAATCAAAACCAATCAGCCCATCAAAACGAAGTCCATTCTCAACCCTCCCATATATATTTGAGATATTAATATTCGTCCGAGACGGAATTTTGTTTCGACTCGATAATCAGAGATTTCGTAACGATGACGGAAAATCGAACCGTAATCTCTCCGGTAAATTTCCTCACTCCGAATTTGCTTTCCATTTGATTTCCGTTTAGGGTTTTCGATTTCCGTTGTAGATACTCCGATTCGCTTTCCCATTTTTGAAAAAATTTGATTTTCCTTCAGGTTTTGAAAAATCTGTAATGATGACGATGGCTGCGCCGGATGCGGCTGAGGCTGTAACATGTGTGGTTTGGAACATCAGTAAGTATCCGGTTCCCAATGGCTTTGATGGTAGTCTGTTCCGTCCGTTATCAAACAGTATTTGGAGAATTATGGCTACATTGGTCCTCTCACCATCACTGCCGTTGGCGTACTAACTGACGTCCCTGATAGTGTCCTTAGAGGAGTCTATAACAGTGGGATTGATCTTATTCATATCGCCCCATGTTATTGATATTCGTCTCTATGAATGAATAGAGAGAGAGAGAGAGAGAGAGAGAGAGGGTCTCACTGTTTAGTTTCTGAAACATGTCACCACGCGGAGGAAATAGTTAATCTTATCTATTTATTCACCGAGCAGAACCGGCCTCCAGCTAATTTATTTTCTATATCTGATACAAAACTTGGTCTTGCGTTGTTCGGAAGATACAACATTCTTCAACCGTTTTCAACTTGTGCCGCTTTCCAAACAGATCTTCTTATGTCTGCAGGTGTGTGTGTTTGTCATCTCTCTCTCTCACACAATGATTTTTTTGGAAATAAGCATTGCTCAACTTTCTACTTTTTCCCCATCAGATGATCTGGAACCTGGTGAGGAAAGTGAATCTGCTTACTGGGATTGCTTAGTATGCGGCCGTGATCCTCCTGCCAAAGGCTATGAGAATTTCACCTCGCATCTCTCTAGTGAAGAACATCAAGAGCTGGTACATTGTCTCAAAAGTATACTTCTCCTCGCTCACTTGTAGTTTTTAAAACACAATTGTATTTGTTTTTTTTTTGCCAGACGTTGGAGAGGGGTTTGCCTAGGGTGGTGCTTCCTGCTGCTGATTCTCGTGCACGTCCTTTCAGGGTGAGAAGCAACCAAAGTCGTGTGTTTAATATCTGATGACTTTTAGATTTCTAAATTTTAATAGATTCTTAAGAACAAAACACTCTTTAAAGAATAACTCTCTTTGTATGTTTAGAAACTTCACTCAAAACTAAACACAAGTTTTTGCTCTTGCTTAATTATCTTTGTCACAACTTTGACATTGATATATATAGTGCTAACACCACCTTGTTAGTGTTATCACCACCTTCTTAGTGCTAACACCACCTTGTTAGTGTTATCACCACCTTCTTAGTGCTAACACCACCTTCTTAATGCTAACACCACCTTCTTAGTGCTATCACCACCTTCTTAGTGCTAACACCACCTTCTTAATGCTAACACCACCTTGTTAGTGATATCTTAGGTGGCAAGTCATCTAGAAGCTTATCCAACATTCTCCCTCGTAAGCTTTGTTGCCTTGATCTTGGACATTTCTTGAACTCCAATCAAGTTTCTCATTTCAGCAAACTTGATTCGCGCCAATGCCTTAGTTAAGATGTCCGCCTTCTACTCAGTTCCCGGCACATGCTCCACATCAACCAACTCCCTCTCAATGCATTCTCGAATAAAATGGTAACGCTTATGGATGTGCTTACTTTTACCATGAAACACGGGATTCTTGGTGAGTGTTATTGCTGATTTGTTGTCGATCTTAATGAGAACTTGTTCCGTCTTCCATCCGGTGATCTCGCTCAAAAGGTCTTGAAGCCAAATAGCTTGTCTTGCTGCCTCTGTTGCTGCCATGAACTCGGCTTCACAAGAAGATAAAGCAACTACTTCTTGCTTTTGTGAACACCAAGTAATTGGTGAAGATCCGAAGTAGAACATATGACCCGTAGTACTTCTTCCATCGTCTTGGTCGATATTGTGACTACTATCACTATATCCAATGATCTTCTTCGATCCTCCACGTCCAAACTTCAAACCGTGTGCAACTGTCCCTTTAAGATATCTTAGAATTTGCTTCATTAGCTCACCATGAGATTTTCTTGGACTTTGCATATATCTACTAGCAACTCCAACTGAGAATGCTAAGTCCGGACGCGTGTGAAGCAAATACCTCAAGCAACCAACGTTTCTTCTGTAGGCCGTAGGATCAATCTCTTCTTCTTCTTCTAGTGCCTTTGAAACTTTCAAACCAAACTCCATGGGTACTTGAGTCGGATTACAAGTTTCTAGACCAGCTTCTATTAAGATCCTTCGAGCATAACCTTCTTGTTTGATCTCGATCCCATCCTCACTTTGACGTACTTCAATGCCGAGGTAATAAGTGAGTTTTCCTAGGTCAGTCATCTCAAATTTAGATGACATTCCTTCCTTGAATTCACTTATCCCTTTGAGAGTGTTCCCGGTTAAGAATAAATCATCCACGTAGATGGCAATAATGATCAAGCTTTCTCCTTCTTCCTTGCGATATACCGAAGACTCCTTTGAACATCTCTTGAACTTCATTCCTTTCAAGATTTGATCAAGCTTTGTGTTCCAAGCTCGTGGAGCTTGTCTTAAACCGTATAATGCTTTTGAAAGCTTATATACCTTGTGTTCTTCTCCTTCCACCACAAAGCCTTCGGGTTGATCAACATACACATCTTCCTTTAACTCTCCATGTAAGAAGGCTGTTTTCACATCCAAATGATGGATCTCCCATCCATGTGATGTTGCCAAAGCAATCAACAATCGAATAGTTTCAATGCGAGCAACCGGTGCAAAAACCTCATCAAAGTCTATGCCGGATTCTTGTGCATATCCTTTTGCCACAAGCCGTGCCTTGTTCTTCTTGATTATACCTTCCGCATTCTTCTTGATTTTGAAAATTCACTTGAGACCAATCACCTTTGTTTCACTTGGTCTATCAACAAGGAACCACGTCTTGTTTTTGTTGATAGATTCAATCTCTTCTTTGCAAGCTTGTATCCATTGCGACAAACGCTTAGCTTCTTCAAAGCTGTTTGGCTCATCATTGATCGTAAGTAGAACTCTCTCACATTCTACACAAGCTTGAAGAACATAATCCTTAAGATAACTTGGTGTCTTCACTTCTCGGTCCGATCTTCTTGGTGGAACTTCTTCTTGTTGAGGATTTTCAACCACATCGTTGTCCTCTTCTTCCTCTTCTTCTAGCTGCCCATTATCACTTGGAGCATTATCATCAGTTTGATCTTGAGCTTGATCGTCATTAATCACAGTAGGTCCATCTCCTTCATCTATAGTTTCACCCCATCTCATGTAAAACATTCTAGGGTCACGTGTTGGAACAGCTCCAGATCTGTTCCAGACCCAACATTTTTTCTCATCAAACACTACATCGCGGCTCACCACTATCCTTCGTGTTGAGGGGTTGTACAATCGATATGCCTTGGATCCTGGCTCGATCCCAAGGTGTACTAGTGTTTGTGATCTATCATCTAGCTTCTTAAGGTTTGCGGGTTCAACCTTTGAGTATGCTAGACAACCAAAAACCCTTAGATGTTCTAGGTTTGGTTTCTTCTTCCGCAAGCACTCATATGGAGTCATGTTGTGAAGAGCTCTTGTAGGTACTCTATTGATCACATGGGTAGAATGACGTACCGCTTCTCCCCACAAATAGTTTGGCACTTTCATTGCCTTGAGAGTACTCCTTGTCATCTCCATTAACGTCCTATTTCTTCTCTCCACCACTCCGTTTTGTTGCGGTGTATATGGTGCTGTGAGATGTCTTTTGATGCCTCTTGAATTGCAAAAATCATCGAACTCCCTTGAAGTGAACTCTCCACCTCTATCGGTTCTAAGAGTCATGATCTCTTCTCCTAGATCCTTCTCTACTAGACTTTTAAACTCCTTGAATCTTCCAAAAGCTTCACTCTTCTCTTTCATCAAGATGGACCACATATATCTTGAGAAATCATCAATAATAACAAATATGTATTTGTTATGTGCGATGGTAGGGGGTGTTATGGGACCACATAGGTCAGCATGAAGAAGTTCTAGTGGTTTGGATGCTCGAAACATAGTCATCTTCGGGAACGTTTGACGAGTCTGTTTTCCTACCAAACACGATTCACACAACTTCTTCTCCTCTTTTACTTCCGATAACCCGTGAACCATTCCTTGTTGGAACATCGCCTTGAGTGTTTTGAAACTAACATGTCCCAACCTTGCGTGCCACTTCCTAGTGTCATCTTCTATTCTTGTGTGTAAGCACACCGGTTTCCCAATCTTCAAGTTAATCTTGTAAAGTCGATTTGGTGACCTCATGACTTTCACCAAGAGTCTTTCACTTGGATCATGGACTGTTAGATAATCTTGCCTTATCCGTACATCACACCCGACCTCCGTAGCTTGTCCTAAGCTTAGAATGTTGCTCTTAAGATCCGGAATGTAGTAAATATCGGAGACGAGAATTTGTTCATCCGTTTTACTTTGAAATAGAATCGACCCCTTCCCTTCTATTTCTATACTCGAACCATCTTCAAACTTCACCTTGCCTTTGATGTTCTTGTTGAGTTCGGAGAAGAAAGTCTTGTCCCCCGTCATGTGGTTACTTGCTCCGTTATCAAGATACCACATACCATCTTCACCTTTGTAGTTCTTCGGTATGAGTTTATCTTCGTTTAAGAATACGATCTCATGCATATAAAGAGCTTGATCGGCTACTTCCGTCTCCACTTTATTTGCTTCTTGAATTTTTTGCATTCTCTCGGGACATGTGGATGCGAAGTGTCCAGGTTTGTCACAGCGGAAACAAATTATCTTCGATCTATCCTTCTTGTCTTTCGTTTGGTTTTGATCAGTTTGATAATTCGTCCGCTCTTGTGAGTTGAATCTTCCTCTGCCTCGTCCTCTGTAACCTCTGCCTCCTCTTCCACGACCTCTCCCTCTTGAGCTTGTAAAATTATTTTGTTCCGAGCTTGTGAACAACAACTTTCCATGCGTCTCTCCTTGTTTGTCGTCATCGAGAATTCGTTTCTCATAGGCTTTGAGTCTCCCGATGATATCTTCAAAGCTTGTTGTCTTTATGTCTAGAACTTGCTCGAGAGAGGCTATGATGTGGATGTATTTACTCCTTGGCAAGCTGTTGAGAAATTTCTTTACGAGCTTTGGTTCTTCAATTGTTTCTCCGAGGGAAGTCGTTTTTGTTGCTAGCTCCGATAACTTTCCAGCAAAGTTATCTATTGTATCCGAGTCCGTCATCTTGATCCTTTCAAACTCAGACATTAGTGTTTGTAGTCGGGTATCCTTGACACGATCCGCTCCTAGGTTTCGAGTCTTGATCGATTCCCAAATTTCTTTTGGAGAATTTTGATCGCCTACTTGTAAGATGAGGGTTTCCGGGATTGATTGAAATAGTAACGCCATCGCAACATCGTTCTTGTTGGCGTCCTCTGTTCCGGGATCAATCGTTTCCCAAACTTTATGTATTCGTAACAATACTCTCATCCTCATGGCCCATACCGTATAATTTGTAAGAGTTAACATGGGACATTGGATAGAGATGCTATTGGTCTTGTCCAACTCCTTTGGACGAGTTGGTGTAGGTTCTTCCATAGCTCGGTTGCGCCTACTTGTTGATGAAGCTTCGTGATCGAGTCGTTTACTTGATCGATGCTCTGATACCAAATAATAGATTCTTAAGAACAAAACACTCTTTAAAGAATAACTCTCTTTGTATGTTTAGAAACTTCACTCAAAACTAAACACAAGTTTTTGCTCTTGCTTAATTATCTTTGTCACAACTTTGACATTGATATATATAGTGCTAACACCACCTTGTTAGTGTTATCACCACCTTCTTAGTGCTAACACCACCTTGTTAGTGTTATCACCACCTTCTTAGTGCTAACACCACCTTCTTAATGCTAACACCACCTTCTTAATGCTATCACCACCTTCTTAGTGCTAACACCACCTTCTTAATGCTAACACCACCTTGTTAGTGATATCTTAGGTGGCAAGTCATCTAGAAGCTTATCCAACAAATTTTAATTTTTTTCTTTCTTCTATAACCTTACACGCAGCGACCCATGCAACCAAGTGGGCCTCCTAAGATAGACCATGAGGCTGTAACATCTGTGTTTTGGGACATCAACAAGTGTCCGGTTCTCCCTGGCCATGATGCTCGTCTGGTTATTAAATGATTTTTGGAGACTTCAGGCTACTCTGGTCCTCTCACCATCACTGCTGTTGGCATACTAACTGACATCCCTAATGACATCCTGAGAGGAGTCTATTACAGTAAAATCGCTCTTAGTAACGTCGACAGTGGTTAATATCTTTATGCATTTTTATAGTAATTAATTAATGGATAGAGTGTGTCTCAAGTCTTATTTTTCTGGAACAGGTGCCAGTGACATTCTGTATCTTATCCATGAGTTTACTGTTAATGAACCACCTCCAGCTAATATAATGGTCATATCCGATCCGGACGCTTGTCTTTCTGACTTGACACCATTGGGATACAACTGTATCCTTCAACCTTCTCTTGAAAGTTTACTTGGGACGGATTCAGGAGTACTTGAGGATGATAAGTGCGGTGAGATGCGTGATTGTATCTGCTGGGTTTGCTCAGAGAGCTCTGATCTTGTTTTCCAAAGCTTTGAAGATTTCACCACGCATCTCGCTAGTAGGCGACATCAACGGATGGTAATCAAGTGATCTTGTTGTATCAATCAGTACATTTTGTGCATTTGTAGTTTTGTTTGCCCAATTTTCACCCCAAAAATGTGCATTTGTTTTTCAAGCAGTTGTTGGACTTGGTGCCACATAATGTTCGGATTTCCCGTAGGGAGTAACTGAGGACCTGGAGAAGAAGAGTTCACTGGCCCATGGTGAATGATTTCTTCTGCTTACTTTCAAATCTCTTTCTACTTAAAAGCACTATTTGTGTGTATATATGGAGATCGAACAGGGTTTTATATTTCAAATTATCAATAATGTGATGTGATATTTTTATCTAATGATGAAGTAAAAGTCTGAATGCTGCATAGTAATGCCGGTTTGTTCATAGTAAATCATTTTCAATACAAAATTTGGTTTGCTTATCCCTTAGGTTTTGTCAAGAGAGGAAGAACAGAGATTTTTTTGCTCTGGTCTTGATACGTTTAGTGAAGAACATAGATAGTTAAACACTCTTTGTGTGTATTAAAATTATATAGAGATGATTAAGAGAGAACAAATTATGAAATTTACGAAAACGAAAATATAAACTTTTTTTCTTCAATAGGAATATCCAATCTAACAGGAATTTGATAATCATATTTAAAGATTATGTGTTTCATACTCTTTAAGAATTCGTATACAAAGATCAACATTCTAACGGTGGATACATCAAACAAATCAGAAATCCAACCGCATAATTAAAAATTATTATCGAATCAGTAGAAAAATAAATAAGGTTGAGACTTGCCTCAAGAAATCAAGAAGGCTTCCATCAGCAATTGGACTGTCACCACATGAACATAGCGATCGGTAACAAAGCTCAAGTGGTTCCAAGAAATCTGTTCCGTTTCCGCCAAAGCTTCTCTTTTATTACATAAAGCATCCCTCTTGGCAATACATTTTGATTGATATAGACCTCATTTCATATCAGTATTTTGTTGCTAATTCATCTCTGTTTTTTTTTTTTTTTAAATTGTAGTCAGGTGCACGGTCATGGAATATTTGCTGGGGACCGAGTGGAGAATATATGAAACATGTTGGACAAACATTCTCATCCTTGTCTACCATATATATAATAAATGCTTTTTCTCCTATGAACTTGTTCACTTAATTAGGATTTGTAATGCCACCACAATATTCAACCCAAAAAACCATTAGTTAGATAATAAAAGATCAATGTTTGTGTGTTTTGTGTTGGTTTATGTGTAGAGAGATACAAAAGATGCTTGTGGACCTTAGTTACGGTCATGTGCAGATCGTTGGTGGTGGTATTATATACCGGATTATATATGGGGGAACGAGTTATATAACTTTATATTATCAACAATGAATCAAACATACTTTTTCTTATTATAATAAAGCAAGGAATTTATAATGAATCAATCAAACACGTGGCCATTGAGACGAATATCAAACAATCATACTAGCTTGCACCTCAAGTTATCCAAAATCCCACAACACAAACATTCCTACCATTTTTCTTTTCTTATTGTTATTAGCAAAACCCTATGAGAAACCAAACAAAAAATTAAACAAATCTCAATTTCCTCTCCTTAAAATAAACACCAATAGAGGAGAGAATGAAAAAAACAAATTAGCGAATCAGAATATGAAACTCTGATTTAAGATTTTTTTTTACCTGCAAATTATGTTAAAAAAAACTCTGATTTGGTATCAATCACTTCTCGATGCCTTGTTGCAAATACTGTATCAAGTCGTAACCAGCAGTAGTCCATTTGTTATACGCATCGGTACAGACATGGATCATGAAATGCGCAGCTTCGCGTTCGCTCATCTCGGGATGAAATCTTTTCCTGAGATTACCAATTGGATCTCCTCTGCTAAAGCAAGGCAATCCACTGTCTAACATCATTTGTACCGTGCTTATGATTCCGTCCATGTATCGTCGAGCAGCTAAGTATCCTTTCACGCACAAGCTTTTTTATTGCAGAAAGAAAAAAAGAATTAATAATCTCAAAGAACCAACAATTGTTTCCTAAGGAGAAGTTGGAGAGAGATTCAGAAATATTTTTACCTCACAAATTGATGCCATGTTTTGCTCTTCATAACTCCTGAGGGATCTAGCAACTGAGTCATTTCGTGGCTCAGTTTGAAATGTGCACTCTCGAACCGCATGTTTCCACCAGGTGAAGTTTCCAAAATAAAACCAAAGTCGATGTGGACAAGTCTTCCCGAGCTGCATTAGCATAACAGACGGTAAGATACTTTGTGGTAATTTTCGTGAAATTTCCCGCATTATATTTGTCCCAAGGGAGTTTTCGAAGGAGAGCGTGGAATAAGAAACATACTCGTCGAAGAGGAGATTTCCGTTGTGTCTGTCTTTGGGCTGGAGTAAAAGACTAGCGACAGCATAACCAGCACTGCTGATGAGGAAGTTCTCTCGTGCTGTTTCAAAGGTGGCTGAGCCGACAGGTCCATAGTCTTGTTGAAAAATCTCATACAAACCCCCATCGGTTGTCTCACCCATTTGACTTCTGCTTCGTGTATTAGGCACAACCTGTTGTAAAAGGAATGAAAAGAGACACATATAAGAAAAAACGTATGAGTCTATGCATGAAAATTCTCATACCACCATATTCATTTTTATTAGCAAAGGAAATGGGTTTAAGAATAAACATTTTAGATAGTGTTTTACCTCAATAATACCCCTCTCGGGACCAGTTGGGAGTACTCCGTATGGAAAAAGATAAAGATTAAGACCAACCGCTTGAAATATGTCTCTAAGAAGAGATATCACTTGAAGGGCAAGAACATCTTGCCGGCAATCATCTCCAACCTGAATACAAGAGAGATCAGACTCACAGTAAATACCACCTGGCGACATTTGTTTTCTATATTTAGAGGAAGAATGTGACACGCAAAGTAATTTGGTCTGCTAAACAAAAAAACGTCACAGTAGAATAGCTTTGACGTCGACCTACAAACTTAGAAAAATTGTATGAAAATCATACTAAGGCTTACCTTAAAAATGCAAGCCTGTGGTTTTACATCACTGTGGTCACCATCACGATCAACAACGTTAAAAGTTATCATGATAGGGACTTTGGCAGCTGATTGTAAGGGTATTCCACTGTCTACTCGAATACCCCGGACAAGCTTGCTAGGAGCAGTTGGCAAATAAAGGTCATCTCCCTGCATTTCAATTTTCTCTAACTCCCTGCAATAATAAGTTTTAAATTAAACTTGCATCAGGCATACCCGTCCGTACGGTTTAGTAAAATTAAAATTCTACCTCCTGATACCAGCTCTGCGTTCTTCCTTTGGAAGAGGAAATAACTTCCCGGAAATAGATGTAACCTTGTCAAAGAAGTCAAACTCTCTAGTAAAGATGTCCAAGGCACTGGGAGTGAAACCATCAATGATATGCTGCCGAACCTCTGGCAAAATTTCTTGGAATGCTGCATTCTGAAAAATTACCAAAAAAACTCAAGAGCTCAAATTTTTAACCCAACCAGTCCTTAGCTATAGAACGAAGTTTCTCCAGCTATCTATAGCTAAACAACCTACTCTCTGTCTCACTACATCTTTTTTCCAGAAGATACTTTCCAAGAACAAACTCATGCTTATACAGAACTATAAGTAAAAAAGGATAATAATAGGCAAACCTTATCGATAGAACCATCCTTTGGTGTTTCCTGAACAGACTCACCCTGGAATTATACAAAATATAGCTTAACAATTAACAAATCTCCGTCGCGGTTTCAAGCAAAATTAAGATCTTGCAAAGTCCACTATATATTAAAATTACCTGCAAATGCCAAATGAGAATATGGGCAAATATGTCGCTTCTTTGGGCAGCTCTGAGAAGATACCCTTCAACCAGCCTCTGCATTCAATAAGGAAATCTAACTGTTAAACATCTTAGGAATCAGGAAACAGGAAAGAGTTCCAGTGAGAGAGAGAGAGAGAGAGAGAGAGAGAGAGAGAGAGAGAGAGAGAGAGAGAGAGAGAGAGAGATGTTCATGACAACACTTACCCCGTCATCATAGCGTAGAGACTGCACCAACTGCGGCATGAAGAAAGTAACTCGCTCAGGAGGGTAGGACTCTAGAACTCTTAGGACATATGCCATGACACGTGGATGTCCCTTATAAGCAGGAGTGAGGAACTCAAGAGCCTGTGTAATTGAACAAGCAGCCCAGTGTGGTAACTGCTGCAACAGCACTGAGTTGTCTTCAATATTTTTGGGTGTGACAAAATACGGCAATGCTTCAGGAATCGTACGAAGATCCACTATATGTGTCTGCAAGAAAGAATAACAACAAAAAAGCAGCTCATTTAGCATCAGTCAAACAATGAAAAAAAAATATAGTGATGGCATCAGATTGCATTTTTTATAAACCAAGTGGTCAAAAGCATGTACAATCCTAGCAATGTGTTGAGATTCTCAACATAAACTTTTAGTCTCTTTTTTTTTTTTTTGGTCGAAAAAACTTTTAGTCTCTTCTAGAAAATTATTCAACTATATGTACCATGGCAAACTTTTTTCTCATTTGCATCATGCCTCACTGGTTTTTGGGAAGCTGAGACACCAGCTTTTAAAAAACTTAATACCATAGGTACAGTATATATCCATCTCAAAACAAAAAAGTACAAAAAAATCTGTCTTTTTACAGTCTTAGAGGAAAAACCCCTGTAAAACCATACCTGAACCAGCTGAGTGACTTCAGATTTCACAGCAGCATTTGCCGGAAATCTTGAGGCGACTGATAAAGCAATGCGAGGATCCACTGCAAAGGCGGTTTTAGCATGTTCAGTCCATTTTTCAGAGCTTATTTTCAGCCTCGAATATGGACTGTCCCTGTACATACATTGACCCTTGGAATAATGAATATCAACAATTTTAGTCAAAGAACACTAACGAGAAGTGAAAAGAGAACAAGTTTTACTTTGAACTAATAGGTTGTGCCCAAACGTCAAGCCTATCAGCTTCATGTTGGCAGAGCATTAGAAGAAGCTGCTTTCTTTTTTCTTTTCCCACAGTGTAGTTGTCCATCTCACCCCAAACAGGATGATATTGATCAGTCTGTAACCATGCAGCTCAAATAAATATCATGATTTGCAGTAAATAACGTGCCGGGTGATAGTAAAAAGAATCTAGATGGTTATCGTACCACATCCATCAAGTGCCCACTTTCACGAGGCTTTCCTTTGGAATCAGATTGACTTAAATCTGATAGCTCATTCGATAAAAAGTGAACAAAAACTGAAACAGATAGTGCCTCGCTCTGACAAAAGTTCGGGATATTTACATCATACCACTCTGGCTGATGAGCAAACCAGCCTAAAGAAGTCCTGGAAGAAGTAGAAAAGACATAATTTATTATTGACGGGCACAAAAGTGAAACAAAAGAAATTCAGAGATATTAACATTGACCCAAGCAACACTATTTAAGTAAATTGAAAACTCCGGGGAACGCCATGTTGGATGGCTACAATAACATAAAGCTTAAAATATAAATACTTCCACTTTATTCTCAACCTATGATATAGCTATCAAAATAGCAGACACAAGTCCAGGAAGATCAATATGTTGTGCAAAGGCATTTCATGTTAAATCCTACAGCCGACACAAACACTAAAATCAATGTGTTGGTATAAATATTTAGTACATAGCCAATAAAAGAAAGAAAACAAAATAAATCAAATGTGTGCCACCAAATCTATATTGTAAGAGATGTCCATGAAGAAAGTGTAACATAATGTATGGTGCAAATGTAACCTGTATATTCGATCTTCCAACAGCTGGAGGCCAGATCTAAATTTCTGCATATTGCCTTGTGTTTGGCATGAGCAGAACTTCAGTCCAAGAAGCATCAAAGAAAAAAAGGTACCAGCAGCGGCAGGGTGGCGAGTAAAGCACCAGTCAAGGTCCGTACTCCGTTGTAACATCCGGCCTAGCAGCAAGAGTTGCTCCGTACTATTATGTCGAACCACCTAAAGAAGCATTGTGGAGATAAGAAAGTTACCCAAATACAACTCATCTGCTTCCTTAATGATCAGTAAGCAAAATTACTTTGAGACTGCAATTTTGTCACCTAAGGTCTTTCACAGAACAGTGATATTGATTAAACTAGGATCATAAGAACTTATAATAACAATCTAGACCGTCTTGGTTCTTAACCAATGACAACGAAGAAATGAGGTAAACCACCTACATGAGTCACCTCTATATTAGCAAAAAGGGAGAATAATCCTGACCTCAAAACGATCTATCAAAAATCCAAGCCACAGTCTGTGAGCGACTATTTGGTCAACAGGATCACTTTCAGGTGGATCTTCTGGTTCCCCAGGGGCAAGCTGGGGCCTTAATTTTGCAGCGGGGCCAGAGTATCGCACATCACACGCAAAGAGTCCTCGCTTTGTGTCAATTGTCCATATCCATGCATCAACAAGCTCGGCAAGGACAAGAGATACCAGTTGAGGAGCAGCAGAAACTAACCAGGTCCAAATAAATATTCCAGTTTCCATAGCATCTGGAGTAGATATATATGCTGGACACCAACAAAGAAGACGCAGTAATTGAGAAAAGCCTTCCACATTTGTTTTTGACTCACCACCCTGGTGCAACAATGAGAGATTAGAATGTACAGAACGTAGTAGCTGGTAGATATCACACACATGTGCTCCTTTCCCTCCATTTAAGTAAGAAAAAGGAATCCGTCAGTTTTTGGTTAGAAAACCTTACCAGGTTTGACAGAAGTAGTGCAGTTGCTTGAGAACAAGTTTCTCGGAATTGCGACTTATCTACCTCTCCACCTTTTTCGGCAGTATTAACAAATTGCTGAAGGAGACGCACAAACCTGGCAATTAACATCTCATTAAATGAATCATCTTCTGGTTGTGGTGCCTGAGAAAATGCCCCAGATATTAATCTTTGAAGGCCACCACCAAAACCACTAGGCGTTGAGCCAGATTGAAATCCACCAATACTGTTGTACAACCTTCGCATGCCGGCAATTTCTCCAGCATGGTTGCACTTTACCGTTGCACTGACTACACCAGTACCTAGTACTTCCAAGTTAAAGGCTTCAGAAACTTTTAAGTTTGCCCCTGACGCTGCAGCTGCTGCAGCCATCACAGCTGGAATATTTGCAGTTCTTATCCCAGACCAAATTTCATTTTTCCCAGTTCCAATCTTTATCTCAGATAGAAGAGAAACCACATCCGTTGTAGTTTGTGCTCGTTGCCATGTGTTTGCCTTACACAGCTTATCCTGAGGTGCAAATTAACCAGAGAGGGAACATGAAACTCAATTGTCACTCAAAGAAATAGCAAGGGAAATTTAACAAAAGCAGAAACCACGGAATAGAGCCCTGCAATGCGAACATAGATAAGAAGAATCCAGAGAAACAACACTTAAGCCCCTATGTCCAAACCTTTTCATAGTTCGTTTGTGCACCAAAAAAGACTCATGACAGTCTCAGAAATCAAATTTACAGGGACCAGGTATCATTACAGAAACATCAAACAGCAATAACACTAGTTACACGGAGAGGAAAACTGACGCCAAGCTGCTTTAAACATTTCAAGAAAATAGAGGATTCTAAAACTAAAAAAACAGAGTTAGTGAAAGACAGTAGAAGGAAGTAAAACATGGGTTCAACCAAACAGACGGGAAATACATCTCCACAGTAGATTTCCGTTTAAAATTGTCAAACTAACTGATTGTATTGGGGAAATAGAAAGCTTTCATAAATAAAGAAATTCGAATGTGCAGATAGAAGATAATATGAATTGGCGAAAAGAAGGATACCTGAAGCAAACCCTGACTCGTGCATGGAGCATATGAAAGCGATATTATGATCCATTCTCGAACAATTTTCTGGTATAAGGATCGAACAGCAGCAGTCCAAGCGGGATCATTGACAACAGTTGAAGGTGTATTGTCATGAACAGAAAACAGCAAACTATCCAGACACGATGAATGCCAAAGGACCTGTATTTCTCATTGTTAGTCGATGTACAGAGCCTGGCGATAATTTCCAAAAGAACAGTTGAAGAAGGCAAAAGCGGGCAAACATTTCCTGGAGGTATTAGACAGTAGCAAAAGGCAGTGATAGAATACAGAACATAGTAATCAGAAGGAGAGAAAAAAACCTAATGGCTGTAGAGCCAAGAGGGCATTTGTAGGAGGAAGTAAACTGTGACGAAAATGATATAGTAAGTGCAACAGAATCACAGAACATAATAAAGTCCACAAAAATAAACAGACTACACCACTAATGTCTAATGGAAGGGGGATATGAGAAAATTGATCATCAAATTATTGCAAACCAGTGAGAAGAAAATCATTTAAGGATCAACCAAGTTACTTTTGTTCCATGCAAAACTAAATGTGATTTATGATTATGAGAATTTGATATGATTACTGAGGTTCGGATCTTATTCCTAGGATTTCTTCTGTGAATACTCGCATTGAAAAAACTATCATGACTAAAGAAAACTCTACTTTTCCATAATTCTATCACCGTAACATATAATCTCGTTTCTCTCTAATAAAATGGTGAACCTGCAGATAATCTTTTGAACGAGAGAATGTATATCCATTTGTTTTTACCTGAGGAAACTTGTCCCGTAGCTGAGTCAGCAGGTTCACAGATATATCTCGAACGTGTTCATCTCTCTGTGACATACTCTTTATGAGGAAACATGCATGTGCATACGTTGTCAATTCTCTATTTCGAGCATCTTTCCCAGTAAGAGATATCCGTTCTTCCTGAAACCAGATGAAAGTTTCCATAAACGTTCATATACTGTTAGAATGTTTAAATGAAGAAGCAGCAAAAACAGAAAAGCAGAGCTGGTGTTGGTGACAAAAAGACCAAAATGCATTAAAATGGGACAGAAGGAATGGGCTAGAGTTGCCACCAAAAGATACTTGACAAAAAATCAGCTAAAGTACTATGACTAGTATTTACATACCAGCCATGAGACTGCGGTTTCAAAGGCTCTATGCACAATTGCCGTTAAACATTGGGAAACAGCAGGAGTAAGATTTGGAGTTTTCAGATATTCGAAGACACAACTGAAGGCACTTCTAGAGGCAGAGACACTTGAGTCACCATTAAGGATACCCCCATTGCTAATAAAACGTATGATCTCCAAAAATGCAACAGCAAGCAAATATGTAGCCTTCACTCCTGAAAGAATTTGAAGAAAAGAAAAGTTTTAAGTATCTAAGATAGCTACACCAAATCTCATCTAGCAGAAATTGAACAACAACTCCATGTTTGTTTAACCTGAGATGGTGTTCATTGCTGTAACGTCAACTCGGCCACCTAAGGCAGTTGAAAGAGCAAGTCTCTGGGTTGAAGCTACTTTCTCATTTCCATTTCCTCGACGACTACCAGGATTATGAAGCGCGTTGAGTTCTAATTCGTCTTCAAGCCATTTTACAGAACTGACGACCTACAAAGAGTAATGCTCAGTAAACGAGTATCTCCTGGGAGGGTATAAGTCTCAGCATTTAGAAGAATGATTTGGAGCCAGTAAAATAGTATTATGTTATGCCACTATTCTTATCAAAGGATATAAAACGGTGAAACACAAATTAAACTCTGAAGATGACCTTCTAAACTGACTTACAAGAGGGGGAGTGCCTTGAGCAATCCGCTGAACCGCAAGAGCCCACTGAGTGTTCCACATGTAAGGCCCTCCCACAGCTTGCAAAGCAACTCCACTCATGCTTCCAGTATTGTTCACTGAGTTGGAGTTTGACTTCACTGCTGGTGTCGGAGCTTTCAAAATAGGAGGTGCTAAGCCAAAAAAGGCTATATAAAACCATAGATTGCGG
Source organism: Arabis hirsuta (assembly GCA_964056655.1). NCBI lineage: Eukaryota > Viridiplantae > Streptophyta > Magnoliopsida > Brassicales > Brassicaceae > Arabis > Arabis hirsuta. The sequence continues at coordinate 5,051,594 of OZ053300.1, forward strand.
AACAACTTCAAAAGTGAAGGTTCCACATCCAAAGTAGGATCAAAATCCGAACATATTTCTGCCACTGCAGGAAGAAGAGGCCCTAAAAAATCCACACCACTCCTAGAAGAGAATGAAGCACGCAATTAATATTCTAATCAGTATGAAGGAAAAAACATTTTAGATAATGAAACACTAACTGGATAAGTTCCAATTCTGCTAAGCTTTTAGACAAAATGGAGAGCGATGTTTGGTTTGGCAGTCAAAGAGTAAAATACTACGCCATTGGTCATCCAGTAATTCATGCAATACTTAACCCTTGCTGGAAACATAATCCACAAAAAATGCTCCTAATAATTTGCAAGGTTTTTATGCTAAATATTTTATTGAACAGAGTGAAAAGCTTATATGACTTGGCAGTTACGAGATAGACTAAACCATAAACAGTGAAAGAATTCTACAAGCTAAGATCATAAAACTTACCCTCCACTTTTGGACTCAGCAGCCAGGCCTACATCTGAACACAATGAAAGCAAACGATGGCGATAGTCCGAACGCAATTTTGTATCCATAAGACCACTGGCAATTGTAAGAAAACCTGCAGGAAGAGTCTAAAGCACAATTGGATCAGTGAGCATCAGTTTCATAGTAAAACTCAAAAAGTTGAAAGCAAACTACCATATCAAATGACAAATACCTCTACACGCTCGGTTGTGGCTTCGGGTGCTGATGTTTTGCTTTCTACAGATCCTACACTCGATAGTTTGCTCAAGTAACTTCTGGTCATCAGAACTACTGTCTCACGATAAGACTTCTCAAACCCTAATGTTGCTATCCGAGAAACAGCATCAAGAAGCTGCATAGAATTGGCATAAATGCAAATAGTAATATGTCAAAAAAATCAAGCGAAAAAGGATATAGATGGTGGTAGTTTCTGCCTTTGCCAAAGTTCGAGAGAATAACATATAGGATATACTGATTAATAGCCAGCCAGCTAGCACTGTAGAAATTGGAACCATACTTGGAGTCGTAAAAAGCTAGGAGTCGAAGCATCACCCTCTTCCAGGCTTTCAATAAAAAGGGGCAAAATCATGTCTGCTACGTCAGGCTTCTTAACAGCAACATTGAGATCAGCTAGCAGCCGTATCACATTAAGCTGTACAGCAGGCACTTGCTTCTCTTTATCAACCTGGACACCAAATGATGAGCCATATTGGAAAGCTGAAATTGCAATTCAACATAGAAAGGCATATTAACCAGCAAAGGGCATGGTAAAATTATTCTCTCCACGTTAAGGGAAAAGTTTAGAGTGACCTGTTCTTCATAATCATTTCTTTCACGAATACTTGAAGCTAGCCCCATAATGAAGGTGTCCACTGGAGCACGGTCCTTGGCCCAGCCAGATTCAATAATCTCACAACTAGTCTTAAATACGCTCTCAAGCATAGCCCCTTGATTGCTCGCCCAAGTATCGGGCTGTTCCAACAGACATTATAAATAAATAATCTTCTTCTAGTAATCTAAAATTAAAAGGAACTACAAAATCTGTCCAAAAGACTTGTTACATGATGGGTTCGATTATACTTCTATGGACCTCCAGGCGCAATGTAAGAATATGTTTTTCGTATGAGTTAAGAAAAACAAAATTACCTGTGCACAGACAGCCAGTACCAGTGGTTTAAGTCGGATGAGCAACACACGAAGTGGCTGTCCTCCTCTTGCCACTGCAATCTTCGCAATCCCAGAAAGTAGAGAACCGAATAGCTCTTCACAGGCCTTCATTTTCCGCCATACAGAAGTCAAGCAGGCATCTGCTGCATCTAATAGCAATGCAAGAGTCTCCAGGACCAACCTTTTAGAGGTTTTTCCATCTGTTTCAAGAGACACAAGGCTCTTGATTTTCATTTTCGCTGCAGCCTGATAAACAGAAAGTTTGGCATTGACTCTAGTTTTCAGAACTGGGCCTTGTTCATTCCAGTCTCGCTTTCTTGACTGTAAAACAGAAGGCAGAAACAGAGTCATTATCTCTTTTAAGAAATCCAAACGCCACTCAAGATACCATCATACCAACCAGCGTGAAAACATGCAAAAAATTTACAGTAAAAGGGATTATCGACCAACAATTGCTTCACCAAGAAATCTTGTCTCTAGCATTCTTATTAAACAACCTAATATATATGAAATTCCATATTCTATTACCACAAGAGAAGCATTACCTTCAGAAATGCAGACATGGACTGGAGCTGCCTCTTCGCTATAAACCTCACCTGATCCTGAAGTTTAGAATCAATCTTGACTTTCTCCAAAATATGAGTTATTAATCTAAAGGCAATCTCTTGTTTCTCCAAGCTCTCGATGGATTCGTCCTCAAAAGAAGCCACTTGTTGTCTAAAAACAGGGTTAGAGCCTCCACTCCCTTCACTAAATCCGAAACTCAGCTGATCAACACCACTCTTCCACACAATATTGCCCCCATTCACCACGACAGACGAAGAACCCTTAGAGGACGCATTGGAACCATTGCTAGTGACCTCGTAGCCAGGACTAGACTCCTCGGTTTTGCCCGAGGGATAACGGTTCGTACTACTCGGAGATCCCTGAGATGAAGAAGTTTCAGAGTTCTCCGAGTTCTGCTGCTGCCGTTGTTCCTTGGGAGACGCAGGAGCACGATTCACAACAAACTGATCAAGCAGCATTGTTATCAATTTATCCCCATCAGACTGCAGAATCGAAGGAAAATTCTGAGAAAGTGCGACTAAGAAAGCCTTAGAGATTAACGGATCCCCATCGCTCTCACCGCAACTCGTCGCAGCAATCACAACCTCCCCTGTAAACCTAGCAACCTCGGTACCAAATTCCGGCGATAGATCCGCCGCACACGATAGGTAGCTTAAGAAATCAGAATAAAAGGACGAAATCGACTGCAAAGGAAACGAATGTGGCCAGAACGAACGACGGAACGACGCAGGCACGGCGCTTAAAAACTCCTTCACGACGGATTTAGCACGATTATCGGTTGATTCTGGGTTCTTAGAGATGATCCGAGCAACGGCCAAAACCGCGTTGAGATGACTCCGAGAAACCCTGGGTGATTCAGCGAGAAGCCATTCCGTTTGTGGACATCGACCACATATCCAAGCCAACTTCTCCGAGAATTGCTTCGGATTTTGCGCTATAATGTCACAAAGCTCCGTCAATGCCTCCATCTCCGATCAAAACCACGACGGAAAAAAAACAAAAATTAGCTGAAAAAGGGAATTTCCGCGATCAGATCTGCTTCAAGACCGAATCAAAGATCCACCAAGGACGGAGAAATCATAAATGTAGAGTGTAGAGATTTGATTACGATCAAAGTATTATCAAATTCGTCCTTCTGTGTAAGGAAGAAGATGAAGCAGCCATGGAAGGGCTTGGTGTATGTTCATTGTGATGTCGTCGCCTGAGTCGCCATTTGTTTTTGTCTCTTCCTTTTTTTCTTTTCTTTTCTTTTTTTCTTTTTCCTCGTCGGGTAATAATAATTTGTCCGTTGTTGTGGAGGATTATGCAAAGGGGTAATTTGATAAAAAAACTAAAAGGAGTAAAATCGGTTTAACCGGTTTGAAGCATACCGAACACGAACAGTAGTACACAAAAATAAATCCAAACCAAATTTTGAAATCGACGTTAATTTCGGATTATTCGGTTTATTATTGGGAAAAATGTCATAAAATTCGTCTACTTTCAAGAAGTGGACGAAAAATTCCTCTACTTTCTAAATGCCAGTTAAATCTTAAACTTTTTGTTGACTTCCTAATAAAATGGCAAACTTTTATTGACCAGGCCGATTTGTTCCCGTCGTTAAGTGTCTGTTTACCAAAGAATGACGGGGTTAAGTATCAGTAAACAAGCTCCGTTAACCCAAAAACGTTACCGTTTTCCAATTTATAAAACAATGTCGTGAGAAGTGAGAAGAACATCTCCTCAGAAATCCCCAAATCGCGACATACACCGAATCCTAACTCGAAAATCAATTCAAAAATCTGTGTTGTGTTTGTATTCTTTCTGTTTCGTGGCTTGAAGCTTTGTTTAATCTTTCAATTTTCCGATGAGTTCAAGCTCTGTGTCCTCTGTCGTTGTCGTAAACCGTGGTTTGCCATCAAAGTGTGAGTGTGGCTTAGGTGTGACAATCTTCACGTCTAAGACGACGGAGAACCCAGGAAGACCGTTCTTCCGCTGTATCAGCAAACGAGATGCGAATTCGTGGACAAGCAAAAGAGATGTAAGTTTATGTTTTCATCTTTTCTTCAATTATTCGAAATCTCTGTTTTCTGGTCCTAGATTGTTTGTCTTTTGATTGATTGGTTTGAATGTTTGCAAATGAATTAGATTAGGTTTCTGGATTATAAAGAAGTTAATTTGTTGTGTAAGTTGTGTTTGATTCATTCACTCAAACGGAATTTGCATAAATGCAATGAGCTGAGCCTGTGTTTGTGCATTAGGGACATTTGTTTAAGTGGGTAGAGGATGCTCTATTGGAAGAGGTCGAAGATGCTCTACCAAGAGTTGCAGTCATGGCAAACGAGATTAGCAAAGCCAAATGTGAGCTAAACGAGCTGAATTGTATGGTACAAGAAATGAAGGAAGAAGCAATGTTGAACAAAGTGGAAATCCGCAAGCTGAAAGTGTGCATCAAAGTTTGTTTAGTGTTGTTGTGCCTTGTAACCATTGTGCTTGTGTACGTTTTGTTTGGTCAAGCAAATGAAATGAAAAATGTGCTTGGTTTTTAGTTGAGGTGTGATGTTGTTGTCTAGTAGAGTTGTAATCTTCTTCTAACCTTTGGCCTCAATGCATCAGATTCTCCTTCCTTGTTTGTTAAACTTGTTATGGTCTTTATAATGTAAAATTGGTGTGTTCTTGGTTGTTTGAGATTACAAGTGTTTCTAGAAACAAGCCATGGTCGGCATGGTCATTACAGGTTTTAAACAAAAGAATGAAGCCCAAAAACAAGTGCACCAAAACAAAAGAATCAAGCCAAAATATATAGGTTTTAAACAAAAGAAACAAGCCAAATGTTTTAAACAAAAGAAACAAGCCATGTTCATTACATTTGTCTGACCAAAAGGAAAGAAACAAAACCTGTTCCGAGAAACACTAAAACACAACACAACCTGTTCCGAGAAACACTAAAACACAACACAACCTGTTCCGTGAATCAAGCCAAAACATATCACAACCTGTTCTGATCCGAGCAGTAAAACAAAACAAGTGCACTAAAACAGAAATCAAACACCAAACACTTTAGAAAGAACATTGAAACCATGTTCCCCACCCTTGTTCTACCTGTCCTATGGTGCTCCATGTGAAGCTGCTTGTGAAGATGGTGCTTGTGAAGCTGATTGTGAAGCTGCTTGTGAAGAAGATTCTGCTTGTGAGAAATATTGTTGTCCTTGTCCAAATAAGATATTCCTCGGGTCCTGGTTTCAATCAATGTATCAGTACTCATCTAACAGTTTTAAAACACTAAAATGTACAAGTGAATACCTGTTCTTTTCTTGGCCGACCCCTTGGTTTTCTTGGTGGAGAAGGAACTCTCTCATTCTTACATGTAACCTTATTGTGTCCTTCTTGTTTGCAATTTTTACATGACATGACTCGGTTAGCCTTGGATAACTTGGTGGATGAAGAAGATGCAGTTTCATAAATTCCTTTCCTCCTATCATGATTCTTTGGCCTCCCTGGATTGCCCCTTCTCCATGGAGGTGCCAACACACCAAGTCTGTTGACCCTTGGCCATTGTGTTTCAACTGGCAAAATACCGTCTTCGTATGTTAGCTGCCACATTTTAGTGGTGTACCAGTCACTGACATAGTCTTCAACTTTCTTTTTCCGGCCTATTATCACGGATGCAGCATGAACACATGGTATACCAGTCATCTGCCACTTCCTGCAACCACAAGTATTCGCATTCATATCCACTGCAAAAATGTCATCACCAAGTCGTACCTCATGTCTATTGTGTCTGGCCATCCATCTTTCACAAAATTGTGACCCTGCAATCATCTTCTCTATCTCAACATGGGCTCTCTTTGTGAATCTACTCTTCAACCTTGCTGCAATAGCATATCTCTTCTCATTACGAACCATGCACTGCCTCCTTATCTCCTCCAACAAGTCTAGTAAAGGTTTCCTCCTAGCTAGTCGGATTGTCCTATTGAAAGACTCACTAAGGTTGTTTAAGTTGTCATTGCAGCAGCTTCCAATTCTGAAAAAGGCTCTAGACCATGTCTTCGGCATTGTCTTTTCTAGAGAATCAAAGGCACTTCTATTGTAATTCTTCAGTGTTTGCATATGACCATTAAACTCTCCTTCAGTGTAACTCCTAGCAATTTTCCAAAACAGTCGTTGTAGCTCCATGTCATGGCTACTTCTCTTCCAGTTCTCCATAATGTGTCTAGCACACTGCCTATGCTCAGCTTCTGGAATGACTGTTTTAATCGCTTTAACTAAACCCTGCAACAAAAAATATAGATAAAAATCTATTATAACACTGCTACATAAGACTGAAAGAATATAAATAAGAATCTAATAGATGATGGTACTAACTGATTGTTTGTCTGATATGATGGCTACATTTCTTCCATCTTGAAGATCCAAATGTCTAGAGAGCATTTTAAGGAACCAATCCCAGTTATCATCATTTTCTATTTCAACAATAGCCCAAGCAATAGGAACAATCCTATTATCTCCATCTCTCCCAGTCGCAGCTAAGAGATGTCCCTTTACATCCCATTTCAGAAATGCACCATCTATTCCTATGATAGGCCTACAAGTATTCTTCCAAGATTCTCTTTGTGACTTAAAGCAAATGAACAGACGGAAAAACCTTTGTAAGCTTCCAATGGTTGGACCCGGAATAGTCTCAATCTCAAATATAGTCCCTGGATTAGTGCGGTATATCTCTGCTTGATAATCCCATATCCGTAAGAAATGCTGTTGATGAGTAGCTCTTCTCTGTTTCAGAACCGTTGTCTTTGCTTTTGCACATTGGTCTTCAGTTACGGTGAGATTGTACAGCCTCGCTATCTCCTCAACCATCTCTCTTTTGGTCAATTTCGGATCCTTTCTCAACCTTTCTGAAAACAACCAAGCGATTGCTCCTTGCTTCAACATCTTACAGTAACCTGACCTGACACAAGTATGCTTAACCCCGTATTCTCTAACTAGCATCTTATGCTTTTTTTTATCATAGGAGCAGTAGCATTTCCATGCACATTTCTTCTCACTATCCGAGCACTTTGCACCAATCCTCAGACTTGATGACTTATAAAATTTAATGTCGTACCTTGTTTTCAGAGAATACCTCAATGCTGCAATCCTGAAATCTTCTGGGCAGTTGAATGTTTTTCCCAACTTCAGATGCTCTTCAAGTTCTTCTTCTTCTTGAGGAACTTCTTCTCCTTCAAAGTCATGTTCATCATCACTGTGTGACAAACCATCTGGAATCCTCTCATCTTCCCATATATCATCACCACTATCTGCATCATTGTCGTGTTCATCGGTTTCTTCTCTCGCACCCTCTCCAAACTCAGCTACAAAGTCCGTGCATTCTTCTTCCTCTATATCTCCTTCGAAGACTTCATCTCGAACTTGTTCTTCAGGAACTTCTTCTTCACGAACTCCCTTTTCACGAACTCCCTCTTCACCAACTTCTTCACGAACTTCCTCACCGTTCTTGTTTCCCTCGTCTGTAGACGCAACCTGATCATTGTCGTCATCGCCAACAACTCCGCAATCATTGTCACTCACAGCCTCACGATCTTCTTCAATACCTTCATCGACCCGTTTTCGTTTTGGTTCAGGAATACCTTCATCAACCGCAGACTCTTCCGTTTGCATACTCAATCTCTGTGAATGACGACGTCTCCGTCCTCCACGAGTAGTCGCCATCGATTCGATTTGATCTTCTTCAATCGATTCGATTTGGGAATTTAGGGTTTGAAAATCGATTTGGGATTTCTTATCTTCTGCGTGATAAAACGGTAACGTTTTTGGGTTAACGGAGCTTGTTTACTGATACTTAACCCCGTCATTCTTTGGTAAACGGACACTTAACGACGGGAACAAATCGGCCTGGTCAATAAAAGTTTGTCATTTTATTAGGAAGTCAACAAAAAGTTTAAGATTTAACTGGCATTTAGAAAGTAGTGGAATTTTTCGTCCACTTTTTGAAAGTAGACGAATTTTATGACATTTTTCCCGTTTATTATTATTATTACTAGAGTATTACTCGCGCGGTGCGCGAATTTTGTTTAACTATTTGATTAAATTTGGTATAATTTTTATTTTTATTTTTATTTATTAGTTTAGTTTTTATGTTTAACAAAGCAACTAATTCTTTAAAAATACAAAATGATATTTGATACGAAATAATATAAATTATTATTTTTATCTAGACTGCATGAAAATATGAAACGATTGTCAATCATTTAAATACCATATTCATTTTTTAAATATATTTTTTAAAAACTTTATTATATACGTAAAGTTTATCATTGAATAAATCAAAATTTTTAAATAACCAGTTAAAATTTTTAAATTACAAATTATCATTTTTTCTATTTTCTCTCGATAATATGGTTACTTATCATTTTTATTTCTTATTTATCTTTATCATTAATCATTATGATTTAATTATATAAATTCAATTTTCGTGAGTTTATATATTTTTGAGTTTTGAAAAATAATTCAGTTTCTTATGTAATTTCTCTTAAAGTTATTGTGTTTCTCATATATATATAGTTAGTTAGTAGAGAAATTGCAAAAAATGCCACTTTTCAAGTGCTATTTTACAACAATGCTACACTTTTGAAATATTCACAAAAATACCACTTTTTCAAATTATTTTTTCTTTATATTATTTATGTTTGGATTAATTATGTTCTATTAAGGTTTAGTTATGAGGGTTTAGGGGTCAAAACATTTTTTAATGTTTAGAATTTTAAGATATAGGGTTTAAAAATGTAGTGGCATTTTTGCAAATGAACACCTCTAAGTAGCATTTTTGTAAATGTGCACATAAAAAATGGTATTTTTGCAATTTCTCCAAGAGTATTTTATTAAACTTTAGCAAAACAATAGATTATAATATTGATTAACTCGAAAACAAAAGTTTAATAGTATTGAAACTAAATCCGACTAATTGACTTATTTGCAGTTGTAAAATCAAGGTAAATTGTGAAAGTCTACGAATACGATAAAGCGAAATAATATTTTTTTCCAAAAAATAACCAAATAAAATTAGAATCGGGTTAAGAATTTTTGAAATATTATTTGTCTTAAATTTTAAAATCAAGAACTCAAAAAACAAATTCGAAAAGTTTACTACGATGATGTGATAATATACCACTAATTTTCAAATTCAATTAAATACATTGATTACATTCAATTAAAGTTGGAAGAATTTATATAATAATACTTTTATATATTATATTTCAAAATTTCGCTTTTAATTCTTTAAATCTCTATTTATTGAATTGTATTTTGTATTTTCGTTTTCTATTTTATTATTTGTCTTAAATTTAAAAATCAAGCACTAAAAAAAAATTGAAAAGTTTACTAAGATGATGTGATAATATACCATTAATTTAATTTTTAAATTCAATTAAATACATTCAATTAAAGTTGGAAGAATATATATTACTTTTATATATTATATTTCAAAATTTCACTTTTAATTCTTCAAATTTCTATTTATTGAATTGTATTTTGTATTTTCGTTTTTTATTTTATTTTTGTTATGTGGTAGTTAATGTAAGTCAATTAATGGAAGAATAAAAAGTTTATTAAATCATTTAATTAAGTTTTATTGTAATTAATTTTTTAAAAATTATGTGAAAAGTTTAAAGTGATGATGTGGACATCTTAAGAGGAGAGAAAACTCTCCCATTATATAATAGATTTTTGTCGTTATTCTTTTTATTTATGATGTGGAAATAGATTCATTTATTGTGGCCGGCATTTTTAGATGAAAGTTTTTAATTTTATGGAAAAAAAAATTACAACTAATGAAATTTTCCAACATGTAAATATCTCTCAGAATTGAGAAGTGAAAAACATGCAACCATGTTCATTCATAATTTGGACGAAGAAAGAGTCAGTGAGCTGACTATTATTTTTTCTTTGTCGATTGAAAAATCAAATCTATCTTTAATTCATTCGTAATTCCATTGTATATAGTTTGTTATTTAATCATTTTTAGTCGAACATCAATCATATTTATGAGATATGTTACAAGAGAAATGAGAAATTGGAGATGTGATAGATATTTGGAAATTAGAGATTATCCACATATTTATTTTGAATTTCCGATATACTACAAAAATAATCTGTTAAGAATTAAATCGATTGATAACGTTCTAGATATTTTCTTCTAATCCAAATCAACATATTAAACGAAAACTAGTACTACAGACTTTAAAAAAATAAGTTTAAAGTAGAAAATGGAGATTTGTTTTTAAACATGAGATAATATATAGTAACATTCATGAGAAAACACGAAACCAACACGTAAATTATACCTAAGTACCGAGAACAATTCTTAGATTCACCTCTAGGGATGAATATTTTTTATTCACCCCCTCTCTATTAGCCAATCACAATTTAATTAATATATATATATTATATTAAATCACAAAAATAATTATGAAAACCATTAATTCTCTTTCCTAATTACGACATGTAGATAATAAATTAAAATAATTAATATAATTAACAAAAATAATTATATTAAATCATTAAATCTTAAAAATCTAAAGCACAAATACTAAACCCTAAACCCAAATACTAAACCCTAAACCCCAAATAATAAACCTTAAACCATAAATATTAAACCCTAAGTCCCAAATAATAAATCCTGAACCCCAAATAATTCTTGAATAACTTTAGGGGATTTAGTATTTGTGGTTAGGGTTTATTATTTAGGGTTTAGGGGTTAAGATTTGTGGTTTAGAATTTATTATTTAGGGTTTAGGATTTAGTATTTAGGATTTAGGGTTTATTATTTGGGGTCTAGGGTTTATTATTTGGGTTTAGAGTTTATTATTTGGGGTTTAGAGTTTAGTATTTGTGGTTTAGATGATTTAATATAATTGTTTTCGTTAAGTATATTAATTATTTTAATTTATTGTCTATATGTCATAATTAGGAACTAGATTATAATTAGGATAGAGAATGAGCCAATTACAAAAATGCCATTTTTTGTGTGCACATTTGCAAAAATGCCACTTAGGTTTGTCAATTTACAAAAAATGCCACTAATTATAGATTTATAGAGTCTATATCTTAAAATTCTAAACCCTAAAAAATGTTTTTACACCTAAAACCCCCTAAACACTCAAAACTAAACCCTAATAGAACATAATTAACTCAAACATAAATAATATAAAGAAAAAATAATTTTGAAAAAGTGGCATTTTTATAAAGATTTCAAAAATGTGACATTTTTTTAAAGTAACACTTGAAAAATGACATTTTTTTAAATTTCTCAAAGAGAATTAGTGGTTACCATAATTATTTTAGTGATTTAATATAATATATTTTTTTAACTAAATTATGATTAGCTAGAGGGAGTGAATAAGAAGTATTTACCCCTAGAGGTGAACCCAAGAATTGTTCGGGTACTAATCATAAACTTCACAAAAAAAAACATAATATAATATATATATTAATGAGATAATAAGTCGAAAAGAAAAACAAACGAAGGGATAAATTCATAATTCCATGCAATGCAATTGCATTATTCACATAAAAAAACCCACCTAAAAGCAAAACAGTCCAAATCTCATAAAAACCCAAAATAAACTTTTGAAACGATCATCATCATCATCTTCAACCAAAACGCAATTCAAACCCAGAATGAAATCAATCAAACTCACCTCCTTAAAGGTTCTCTCTTGAACAACTCACGATTAGGCTCAAGCATCTTGCAAAGACCCAAATACGTCAAGTAAAGCACGCGATCTTTAGCACCAGTACGATGACTCTTGCAATGTTTGCAGAAATTCTTCAACTGTTCCAATGTACAATAACCCAATGTTTGTCCCAAAAACAAAAACAACCAATTAATCTTACTTTTCCGTTCAGCAATCACCGGTTTCACTGCTTTTTCACGACCACAAAGCTCACACCTCGCCGGTACTGGATTTGTCCATTTCGCCGGAGCTCTTTCCCTCATTATCCTTTTACGATTCACGAAAATATCCTCAACTTCTGAGTATTTCTCTCTCAGATTGTAACTCACTTGATAAACTTTCTCACAGTGTTTGCATTGTACATCTCCAGTGATAATAGTGATCTGATTCGATTCCAGATCTTCCAAGCTTCGTATCCTCCCTCGAATATTCGTAGCCCATGGAAACGGTGCCGGGATCTTCTCGTTTTTGATCCGGTTTCCGAACTGTGATGATCTGGTCGAACTCCGACGTGGCTCTCGTTTTTGATTCGACGACGGAGGAGGAAGAGGAGCGAAAGCTGATTGAGGGAAGTAATTACCCGGTGGACGAAACGGTGGCTGGATCTGTTGTGAAGACGAAAAGTTACTCATCGATGATGGCAGATACGGCTGAGATGACATGAGATATTTTTGATATGACATAAAATCAGGCGACGGACGAGTCATCATAGGCTGAGAGAAATCAAGCAGCGACGGTGGTGGTGCTAGACGAAGCGGCGGAGAGATCTGAGAAGGATACGATGTTGGACCTAAGCTTAAGGAAAGAGGAAGCTGTTCGTCATCATCATCAGCGGCAGCTTGTACGTCGTCGTTTCGAGGAATCGTTGTCCGATCGTCTTTCTTGTAGATCTGATTCGCTTTTCGCCTCTGGTTACCTCCGATCTCGTCTTGGTCCATGTTTTCCGACGGGAAAAACGGTGAGAGAAAATTGAAGAAAAGTTAGGGTTTCCGTACGAAAAGCAAAAACGGGGAAAAGTTAAGCAGACAAAAGAAAATAAAAATGGCGTCAGTGTTTGTGCGTGATGCTGCTTGTCATCACTGTCATTTTATGGGAAGCAAGAAAACGACGAGAAAGTACGAGAGAAAACGAGAGAAAATCTGAGAAAATATGTATGAGAGAGGAAAAAAGGTAGATAGAGAGAGAGAAGAGAATCTTTTCTGTTATGCTATCGACTCGTATCAACTTGATTTTCTCCCTACAAAAAAGCCGTTTAGAGAGGATATATTATTTCGCTATAAACCCTCAAACTTTTAACTAATTTTGAAATGCTTCCACATACTTTTTCAAGCGCTAGATAACAAAAATGCCACGTCAGCTAATAATAAGGTAATAATCACAGATTTGTACAGAAACAAATAGAAATTATAGAGAAAATCTAAATTTTTGTGCAATCTTAACAAACAAGAGGATGTGATAAACTTTATTTTAAATTTTGAATAACAGTTATAAGTCTGCTATTTTTTAGATTGTATGTTCGATTTATTTTCTTGCATTTGTTTTTGGCACAAATTTAAAAATTAATGTCTTAATCTTTGAAAAATATATAGTTTTAACAAAAAAAAAATCTTTGAAAAAATAGATAATTACATGTACTAAGTTGTACATCTCTTACAAGATATCCTCCAAGTCCATAGGTAATATGCTTTTCCTTTGTGGGAGATTCTATGAGTTTTTTTTCTCCTTATATGTATAACTTATCTCTAAATAACACTTATAAAAGTTGGAATTTTTTTATAGATAAATTGTAAAAGATAGACTTTCGTTTCTAATCAATCTATCCTAACCAAACCGATCCAAAAAAATGAATTATGTGAATCAAGACGAGACCAATTTTTAATGAGATTTTTTTCTTTATTTATATGAAAATATTCTTAAAAACTATGCATACTCCATTCGTATAAAATTAGAGGCTTTTTTAAACAAAAACAAAAAAAAATGAAATTAGAGTTAGAGAGTAGAGAAAATAAGATGATAATCAACTAATATAGCCCAACACCTAAAAGCCCAACATGCGAGTGAGTAAGCTACTAAGCCTGGCCCTAACTTCAATCCACATATGGTACCATTGAATTTCTGTTGCATATTGTACCAATTATATAGTAAGTTGAATAAATAGTGATGCAAATATATCTGATCCGATATGACAAAAAAAAAACTAATAAATGTATATAATTATTTATTTCAAAGAAAAACGATCCGAAAAATATTGTTAGATCAATTATAAGTACCACTTAATAAAAGTATAAATCATTGATAGACGATTTTATACATGCCATTTATCCATTAGGATCATCTGGACCCAAATTTATAATACTACAAACATTATAAAATATTTTAATAACTTCTAGAGTATATATAACGTTTATACCGGGCATAAATTTCGTGGACCAAGAAAACTACACACGTTATAAATATACGTAAATATATATAGTGTAATATCATGACGCAAGAGATTTATTTATGTTACATTGTATAGTAGTATATTTTCGCGTTAGAAGCTGCAAGTCACACAACAGTCAATACCAAAGCCAACAATACTTTTTTTATTTTTCGTTTTTCTTTTCAAGATAGCTATTACAAGACATATACATTATATAGAGCTAAGTTTCCTTTCCCTACTTCGTTACCCATACAATGTTATCGAGAGGGAAGAAGTGGCAAACCGGTGCGGACCTCGGCTCCATCTTCAATACCTTAAAAGCTACATGATCAATGTTCCACATAGACGTGTCCATGTGGCAGACAGCGGGTCCAACGACCTGCTGTCTCCCATCATCTGTAATCATATTAACTTCAAAGACTCTACTTCCACCTCTATGGCCATGGCAATAGTAAACGGTGTAAGGGTATGCCATTCTATGACATCCCAACATCTTAATCCCAACAAGCTCTTTAGGAGCCTCGACGAACGTATAGTTATGCAAAGCGTAGCTTATTATGTTTGGAGATGGTACCATTACTTTAGTCGTCATGACCTTGAGATCGGCATTAGCCCCTATTGTTTTCTTCGCAAGATCAATCAATGACTCCAAAGAAGTCCCACAAAACTTATGCTCTCCTTCGATTTGTTTAGCATTACAATGTCCCAAAGTTTCTTTTATGGCTTTCCCCTGAGGAGAGTCTTTGGAGATAGAGAAGTGGTCGAGAAGGAAGTCAAGCTTTGACTTAGTGAAAGGAATGAGCTCAGCTTCTTGTCTCGTGAGAAGTGGAGGAAGTCTTTGAAGATCGAGTTTGTCGAAGTAAATGAGCAATTTGGTTCCTAATTTGAGATCACCGAGTTTGAAAAACATGGACATTGAAGGATCATCGAATTCACCATCTTTGATCAAATGACTAGTATCTTCACTTTCTTCTTCCTTGATTGATACCAGCTTTCTTGACGTGTGTGCCTCCACGACCCACTAGATTCAAGAAAAGAAAAAGAAAAAAAACAATTCAAAATATTTAGAGACGAATTTTTTTTTATAAAATATTCAAAAAGAAAATTTACAAAAATTCTTAAAAAGTTTCCCAGAAGAGAAAGAAGAACATTTTTCCTTCCTAACAATGTGGCAAGAACCATGATGCAGAAACTTATGCAAATTAAGATACAAAATAAATTGATTACAAACTATTCCATGAATATATATTGGAAGGTTATTATAGTATTAATTAGTAACTTTTTTATCCCATTGAAGAAAGTAAACTTTTGGTAAGAGCATGTATATAAACTTATGTAAACTTACACCACAATTACGAATTATGTTGCAGGATTCTTATAAGTATATATATACTTCTAGTTCTAATCCGGTTCAAGAAGCAGCAGATGCAAGAAAGAATAATGATTTCAATCCAAGCTTTATATAAATCACACTTACATATATAGATGTATATATAATTTAGAATCATATATATAAATGAACTATTATGCATATTGGAAGATAAACATACCAGAGAGAAGAGTAGGGTGAGCAAAGTGACAGAGATTTGCAAAGTAGACGCCATGGAGAGAAAATGAGTCTTCTTCTTCTTCTTCTTCAATTCTTGATGTTTTGACTTTTTTTTGTTTAATGAGGGAATTTTTTTAAAAACTATTCAAGTGATCTTTAGATCTCGATGAAGTATTAACAACCCATCTCTCCACATATTTATAATATTCCAGCGACTTATGTTGATGCTGACTTCTTCATTTTAAAAAAAAATAAAATTCAAGGATTTTTTCATCTATTAGTTTACACATTAATTAAGTAGACTGTTAACAAATTTTTAATTCCATTTTATTTGTATAATTAATTATTGTGAAGCCTGCAGCTTCTTACATCGTCACCTAATTTGAAACTGTAAAAGATACGAACATAAAATAATCCGATATCATTCAATTGATTCTATAATACAAACAAATATTTCATGGACCATCATCCTTTACGTCGTAATGGAAAATAAAATTTAAAAAAATTTAAATCTTGTTTGTATATTAATTATGGTCGCAATCATTCTCGAAATTTAGACAGAGAATTCTAGAAATAGTAAGATTTCAACTAAAAATAGTATATTAAAATACATATGTGTATATTTCATTATATTTTATATACAAATAGTTCTGGTTTTAATCTTAAAATATAGAAAAAGGAGGTCATTCTCACAAAGTTTTGTGGTACTCTTCGATAAAACTTTTTTTCACAGTGTGACTGATACCAAAATATGGTGGTTTAGTGGTAATACAAAATGGTTTGATTCTTTTATGTTTTGAGTTTAAATTTTGTTTGAAACAGAGAATTATTTTTTAAATCGAAATAACTTGAGACTATTTTTGAGTATCGAGGAAATTATGAGTTAAATGTTCAGAATTCCCACGGTTTATAAAAAAAAAAAGACAGTGTGAATGAGAGACGTTTGGCGAATTCAAAAGGATTAAAACAATAAAATACTTCAAGATTTAGATAATATTTAGAAAAAAATATAAACAAAAAGGCCATTGATCTTTCATTGAACTTAGTCGCAGCATCATTGACCTTTTTTTTTTTCATTATTACCAACCCATTAATTAAAATTTTGACTTTAATGCATCACCCATTTTATTTTATCATTCGCATTTTTAGGCGAAATTCATAAGAAGAATTTTTCACAATGAATATTCATGTTCTTGGAATCTCTGTTTTGTACATCGATTTTAATGGTTCTAGAAAATAAAAATAATTTTTTTTTTTTGAAAAAATATCATTTTTGAAGTGTCATTTTTCAAAAATACCACATTTTTTAAATATTTACAAAAAAGCCACTCTTTCAAAATTATTTGGGATATTTACAAAATACCATTTTTTGTGTTCACATTTGCAAAAATGCTATTTTTGGTGTCCATTTGCAAAAATACCACTAATTATGATTTTTTAGAACCTAAATTTTAAAATTCTAAACCCTAAAAAATCTTTGAGAAATTTAAAAAAATGCCACTTTTCAAGTGCCACTTTACAAAAATGTCACACTTTTGAAATCTTTTCAAAAATACCAGTTTTTCAAAATTTTTTTTTTTATATTATTTATATTTGGGTTAATTATGCTCTATTAGGGTTTAGTTTTGAGTGTTTAGGGGTTTTAGGTGTCTAAACAGTTAGAATTTTATGATATATGATTTATAAATCTATAATTACTGTATTTTTATAAATAGACACCACTAAGTGGCATTCTTGCAAATGTGCACACAAAAAGTGGCATTTTTGTAATTGCTCCAAAATCTTTTGACCCCTAAAACCCTCAAAACTGAACTCTAATACAACATAGTTAACCCAAACATAAATGATATAATGAATAAATAATTTTGAAAAAGTGGCATTTTTGTAAAGATTGTAAAACAAGTGGCATTTTTGTAAAGTGGCACTTGAAAAGTGGTATTTTTTGAAATTTCTCAAATTATTTATTCATTATATTATTTATGTTTGAGTTAATTATATTGTATTAGGTTTTAGTTATGAGGATTTAGGGGTCAAAAACATTTTTAAGGTTTAGAATTTAAAGATTTCAGTTTTAAAAATTCATAATTAGTAATATTTTTACAAATGGACAACGCATTATGGTATTTTTGCAAAATAGCATACCAAAAATGGTATTTTTCCAATTGTAAAATAAAGTAATTTAGAAAACTATCATTAAAAATCCCTTTTCCAATTTTTCCTAAAAATAAAATAATTTAGAAAACTATCATTAAAAATCCCTTTTCCAATAATTTTATCCTGGGTTTTAAGAAGTAAAATCTAGTTATGATAATTTTAAAACAGGAAATTGCATAATACTAAATCTTGTAGATTTTCACAAATCTACCAAGCGCTATGGTATATAAAATACAATAAATAAAAGAGAAATTGCAAAAATGCCATTTAGAGGTATCTATTTGCAAAAGTGCAATTTTTGTAAAGATTTCAAAAGTGTGGTATTTTTGTAAAGTGGCATTTTTTGAAATTTCTCCTTTTTTTTTTTTGACAAACATATGAATGAATAAAAATAAATAAAAAGCACATGGGTGAATAGATATATTAGTCTCTTTACAAATAGTGTTGTTTTAAACCTTTAAGATTTATTGTAATTTTCATTGTAAAATTTATAATATATTCATAGTTAAATTCAACATAAAAAAGTTATAATTAGAGAAATTTCAAAAAATGCCACTTTTAAGTGTTACTTTATAAAAATGCCACACTTTTGAAATTTTTACAAAAATACCATTTTTTCAAAATTATTTTTTCTTTATATTATTTATGTTTGGGTTAAATTATATTTTTTTAAGGTTTAGTTATGAGGGTTTAGAGGGGTTTAGTGGTCAAAATATTTTTTAGTGTTTAGAATTTTAAGATATAGGATTTAAAAATCTATTATTAGTGGTATTTTTGCAAATAAATATTCTTAAATGGTATTTTTGCAAATATGCACATAAAAATGATATTTTTGAAATTTTCCCTTATAATTATTAAAAACACTATTTTTATAAAATCATAATAAATTTTTGATTTACTTATTCAATTTTGTAAAAACATAAATCAAAATGGCAGTTATATGGACATAAAAAGAAATAGTAATCTCTTACAAACAGTGAATGGCCAATATAGTAATGAGCAATAATAGTTGTAAAATCTAATAGTACAAAAAAACAAAAGTTGTAATAAAATTCTTGTATGCATGATTGAGAAATCTAAGTTGACTTGGGATTTAAAAGGCTAATTCCAACAAGTACACGTTGAAGTTGACTATAGCTGTATATTGACTACAAATTGATCATTTGTAGAATAAAAGCATTAAATTTTAAACCCACCAATTTAGAGAAATTTCAAAGTGCCACTTGCGATTTTACAAAAATAGTACACTTTTAAATTATTTATAAAAATATTATTTTTTCAAAAAAAAATTTTATATTATTTATGTTTGGATTAATTATGTTCTACTAAGATTTAGTTTTGAGTGTTCAAAGGGTTTTAGATGTCAAAACAATTTTTAGGGTTTAAAATTTTAAAATATAAATTTTATAAATCTATAATTAGTGATATTTTTGTAAATAAACACTTCTAAGTGGTATTTGTGCAAATATTACCATTTTTGTAAATTGTCCCAACAATTAAAGATATGCATGCATGACTTGATTGATCCCCACTCGCTTGATTCGTGTCATTCGACAAGATGTTACCTTTTAATTGCAATGTTTATCCATTTAATTTACGAAAGAAGTAGATATTTTTTTTTTGAATTTTTTTTAAAAATATCATTTTTTAAATGCCATTTTACAAAATATTACTTTTGAAATCTTTATAAAAATGCCACTTTCATAAAATTTTTTTTTTTTTATATTATTTATGTTTGAGTTAATTATGATCTATTAGGGTTTAGTTATAAATGTTTAAAAGGTTTTAGGGGTCAAAACATTTTTAAGGATTTAGAATTCTAATATATAGGCGTTGTAAATCTATAATTAGTAGCATTTTTGCAAATAGGTGGCATTCTTGCAAGAAAATTTTCAAAAAAACTATTTTTCAAGTGCCACTTTACAAAAATGCCATACTTTTGAAATCTTTACAAAAATACCACTTTTTCAAAATTATTTTTTCTTTGTATTATTTATGTTTGGATTAATTATGTTCTATTAAGGTTTAGTTTTGAGTGTTTAGGAGGTTTTAGGTGTCAAAACATTTTTTAGGTTTAGAATTTTAGGATATAAGTTTTATAAATCTATAATTAGTGGCATTTTTGTAAATGGACATCCCTAAGTGGCATTCTTGCAAATGTGCACACAAAAAATAGCATTTTTATAATTGCCCCTTCTTGCAAATGTGCACACAAAAACTGGCATTTTTGCAAATGCTCCCTTTTTTTGCAAATATAAAAGAATATTTTGTAGGGTTAGTTTGTGCACTAACCAAAAAAATTTAATAATTAGGGATCTAACAAAAATTAACATATGTGGTTTTATTATATCCACTAGATTTAGGTTAAATGGTTAGATTTTTTATTATTGTTTTTTTTTGGTTATTCAACCCAATTTCCCTATTTTGTAATATTAATTATAATTATAAAAGTATATTTTTAATAGTATATCAACTATTCAAATTGTTATACGTAGATTTCAGACTCGTATTCGTTCGATAGTTAAAACAGAAAACCTTTCAATCATTTGGAAGGTTTATGTTCGACAAACGCGATAATTTGTTCGATAGATGATAGATTAAAGTTTCAACCAAAAAAAATGAAAGATTAACGAGGTTCAATGAATGTATAATGTAAAGGATATGAATTATATGAAATAGAAATTTCAAAAAATACTACTTTTCAAGTGTCACTTTACAAAAATACTATATTTTTAAAATCTTTACAAAAATGCTACTTTTTCAAAATTATTTTTTCTTTATATCACTTATGTTTGGATTAATTATGTTCTATTAGGGTTTAGTTATGAGGGTTTAGGGGGTTTTAGGGATCAAAATATTTTTTAGGATTTAGAATTCTAAGATATAGGCTTTATAAATCTATAATTAGTAGCATTTTTGCAAATAAACACCCATAAATCGCATTCTTGTAAATGTGCACACAAAAAATGGTATTTTTGTAATTGTCTCATTATGAAATGCAACATGTGTGTTTATGTGTTTATTTCCTTAACAAAAAAAAAAACATGTGTGTTTATGAAGGTAGTATGAATGTCATCACCTCTCTAATTAAACTAGGTAAATTTGTTTCGATAATGAGTTTTAGGGAAATCTAGCTATAAACATTCTTTTAAAATTAATTTGGAGGATGGTTGCTGATTTAAAATTAATTAATTAAATCGTCAACATAAATATATCTGTTCAAATGTGAAATTTATAAGAATAAGAAAAGAAGAAAAAAACGGATCAACACAGTTTAATTCTTTTTCAAGATCAAATAAGATTTTATAATGTTACGGGTGTCTATTTGCAAAAATGCCATTAATTATAGATTTATGAAGCCTATATCTTAAAATTCTAAACCCTAAAAAATGTTTTGACCCCTAAAACCCCCTAGACCCTCATAACTAAATCCTAATAGAACATAATTAACCCAAACATAAATAATATAAAATTTTTTTTTTTGAAAAAGTGGCATTTTTGTAAAGATTACAAAAATATGGTATTTTTGTGAAGTGACACTTGAAAAGAGAAAAGAGGTATTTTTAAAAAAATTTCTTTTATATAATTAGTTAATCTTTGAAAGATACTAAAACGGTGTTATAAAGTGACCTCGGCCATATTTTTTGTGTGGAACAGGTATATGTACTCCCAACTAATCCTAAACGATCTCAAGAAACAATCGCAGGATGATAATAACATATGAAATCTTGCAAATAAAACGCTAAATATGTAAAAAAAATTTTAAAAATGACCATATTTATTGTGTAGAAACTTTGAATGACAATCATTTAAGTATTTTTGGTTGAAAATCTACATTTTAGAAGAAAAAAAAACTTAAAATATTTATTTGAAAACGTAAACTATAATATTACTACATGGAACCGTATGGAAAATCTGGTAGTCTAATAACTACATCGAAAAAATGATTGAAGGATATATATTTTATAAATATCAAAATATCGTTTTGAATCATATTCAATATGTTAATTTCAAGAAAAAATCAATTGGTGATGTCAGTTTCTAAGACAATTCTTGTAAAACCATGTTGAGGTTATTTATTTAATTTTTGACTAGAGGATTCCAAACTAAATCCAAACTAATCCAAAAAAACTAAAACTTTTAGGTTAAATGTTGTTCACTTTTTTGTTTTTGATAAACTTGTTTGTTTGGCCACTAAAAAATTACACCACAATTGGAAATCTAAAAATTATTAGTTTGAATTTTAATCCGATCTATCAGTCATATAGAATAATTTCTTAGAATCTTGCAGCAAATCATGAAATTCATCTGGTAGAAATTTCATCTGCGCCACAATTAATTAATCAAGAAAAAGTGAAGTCATTCAAACCATAAATCTTATCTAAACTCTTTATTAATTAAGTCCCATAACATAAAATAATTTCAACATCCACTTATTAGAAGCACTAAGATCAGCTTTTTCTTTATGACTTTCTTTCTAAAGCTAAACTTGTAGTGATGATTATCCATTTTCTAATTGGAAACCCGTAGAAGCGGTTTCAAATCTTTAGACAAAATTCTATGGCCACCAAAAGTTAGCAATGTTTTAAAAAATAAAGATTTGAAAGTATGGGTGTACTTGGCCAAACACCATAATGCTGAGATCAATTATAATTTATTTAAGTTTCAAATCTTCATCACAAAACATCATTGCTTTAGTATTCATAGAGTTGAGAGGATCAACTTCAAAATTAATGGTAGGGTCTTATCAACCCATTGGTCTCCAGCCAATTAAGCAGTTAGGTTATTTGTGCACTCTACTGTTACCAAATCAATTTTGTTTTTTTTTCATAATGTACTAATTTTTTAATTTTCTCTATATAACTTTTTTTTTTTTTTTGTAATTTGCTATATAAATGACTAGATAACACGTGGTTTTTACCTTTTCTGTAAAGTTTTCTAAATCATGAAAGTAGAATAATATTTTTTACTGTTTAATGTCTTGCGAGAGCTAGAGCTTGACTAGTATAGACTAGCGGTTGCAGTTGCGTGTGCGGAAATTTGCGAAAGGTGACGGTTGTGGTTCAAGCGTTATTAAACAATTCATATGACTGATACATTGGTTGGAAATTGGTGCGTTTGCGGAATATTTATGACCAGTTTACTAGCGGATGCAGTAGCGGTTAAACATTAAATTAACAATATAAACACATTATATAGTTATAAAAAAACATCTAAAACCATGCTATTACAATAAAATATAAAAATCATTAATTCAAAATAATTAGTAATAGAATATCGTGAGTATATTTCATATGTTTATTTTTTTTTCTTTTAGTCTAAATGAAAGTTATGATTTTAATGGATAACTTTTGATTTTGGAGAGGTTAACGTTACATTTTAAAAATATTTTAATTTATTAAATTTATTAACCAGTGATCAAGAAAATATTTATTGAAAAATTATGGTTTGAAGATTTTATAAATATAAAATTATGATAAGTTATTAAATATTAGATATAAAATTTCAAATTATTGAAATATTTCGTAATTCTAATATCCATATAATATCCAAATATTAATTTTGATATTTAACTAATTTTTCTAATTTTTTTTAAAATTTAATTTTTATTACCAACCGCAAAAGCCCGCTGCCGCGCAAACGTTCGAGGAAAGCAGCTTTTGATTTTGAGAGGTTTGGAGCGACACGGAAAGGTATAAAGTGTTTATCATAATTGTTGTCAAACGCCAATAACCGCTACCATCCACAAACACAACGTTTGCTGGTGGTAGCTGGAGAACCAATCAAGCCCTTAGTGAGAAGTTGACATATATATGTAAATAAAAAAAAATCAATTACATTCGAATAACATTATTTCAAAAATCAGAAAAATATAAACATAAATTTCTATGCAGTTCAAGTTTAATTTTGAAAATCTTAAATATTAATTAACATCTTGTATATATTAAAATATAAATATTCTAGGCTAATTTTGCTTAGATGTCATAACCACAAATTTTCTCATCTTTCTTATTTTTTAAATTTTTAATTACTCTATATTCATTACCAAACACATTTATTTTCAAATTAAATTATTTTGATTACTTTTACCTTATTGCCAAACACATTAAAATAATCCTAAACTGAGACTTAAACTGGTTAGGGACAAGCAATACCACATGAGTTACGCTAACCCAAACCAGTACAAAGGAGTGAAAGGAGCTACCACAATAATACATTACCGGCAAACAGTGAAGAGGAAACAAAGCACGAACCAATCGGAAAATCTTATCCTCAAAAGCTTTACCGGAGGCACCACCTAATCCCTAGCTAGACACTGAGGCCTATACCTGACGATTGCTACAGAGCTTCGAGAAAGAAGCAGAAGCACCGAAGAAGCTTAGACCTTAACGAGGAACTCAAAACTCGTACATGAATCGGACCACCGCCTCAAGTAGTTGAGACAGGAGAGAAGAGAGAGGATAGAGACTCGTCGAAGGACAGAGCTCTGAACCCGAACCACAAGCTTCCAACACCGACAAGCCTTCCACAAACCTTAGAGGTCAAATCTACTTCAAATCTGCAGGAGAAAATCAAATCAAAAAGGATCCGTAGACAAATGAGCATGTGAGGATCCCTCTCACGGTTAAAAAGTTACGACTGAAAATACGGGTAACGAGATGTTTCAAAAAATCCGCGTAGATAAAAGTATTTTTCAAACTCCTACTAATTTATGTAAGACTCAACTTGGGGATAGATAATTCAGTTATTTTTTTTCTTATAAAACTGTTTTTTGTGAAAACTAAATATTGCTCATTATTTCTTAAAAATCTAACTCTCAAACAGAAAATTTGAATAACCCGTCCTATACCATTTGTGTTTCCCTGCTTTTTTGATTAAAATTAATGGTCTTGAATGAATAATTCGTTAAAAAGAACAAAATTATGACAAAAAATTTGGGACGGATACATAATTTATCGTGAAGTGAATATGCCTACATATATAGATAAAAATGGGCGTAAACAAGTACTCCCTCTGTTTCATTATATATGATGTTTTAGAGATTTCTTTTTGTTTCATTTTATATGATGCTTTCAAGTTTTTATGCAAAACTAATTATGTTTTATTGTTTTTGATTGTTTAAATTCTGCAGAATGTTTTTTCATTGGATAAATTGTTTTGAAAATTGATAATAAAACATGTTTTATATTGAAAAATTAAAAAAATTAAATGATTTCTTAATCTATGTGCAAATCTCTAGAACATCGTATATAATGAAACGGAGGGAGTAATTATTCATTTTTTTTTCTTTCGAAAAGTACTATATTTCTTTTTCGATCACTCCCCAAAAAAAGAAATTCTAGAGTTACTGTTCCACAAAGCAGATTCAAAAAAAGAAACGTAAGTGTAACTAAAACATTTTTCCCCAACATATATATAGGGATGTTAAAATGGGCTCAACCATGTAGGGCTGGCCCTGACCCTAGTAAAATTTTTGAGCCCTAAGCCCTATATAATATATCAGGGTCTAAATAGGGCCAATGTTAATTAGCCCTAAGATTTTTAGGGCTTACCAAGGGCTAAGTTTTCAATCAAAAACACAATTATATTTTTTCATAAAAAAGACAAAATCACGTTTTCCGCCAAAACCGCAAAATTGTTTTTCCTCCAAAAATGCAAAATTCACTTTTTCGTCTAAACTCCCAAAATCATGTTTTCCCGCCAAAAACACAAGATCACGTTTTTCGCCAAAACCCCGAGTTCACTTTTTCCCATCCAAAATGCAAAATCATGTTTTTCCGCCAAAACTCCAAATTCACCTTTTTTGTTTACAACCCCGAAATCATGATTTCCCACCAAAAATGCGAAATCGTGTTTTCCCGCCAAAAACGCAAAATCGCGTTTTCGTCAAATTCACTTTTTTCGTTTACAACCCCGAAATTATGTTTTCCCGCCAAAAATGCATAATCATGTTTTCCCGCCAAAAACGTAAAACCGCATTTTCCCGCCAAATTCACTTTTTCTGTTTACAACCCCGAAATCATGTTTTCCCGCCAAAAACGTAAAATCGCGTTTTCCGTCAAATTCACTTTTTCCGTTTACAACCCCGAAATTATGTTTTCCCGCCAAAAATGCATAATCATGTTTTCCCGCCAAAAACGTAAAACCGCGTTTTCCCGCCAAAATCACTTTTTCTGTTTACAACCCCGAAATCATGTTTTCCTGCCAAAAACGCATAATCATGTTTTCCGACCAAAAACACAAAACAGCGTTTTCTCGCCCAGACCGCAAAATTATGTTCTACCGCTAAAACCAAAAAAGTCGCATGTTCCGCCAAAACCGTCAAAATTGTTTTTTCCAACCAAAAACGCAAAATCACGTTTTTTTCCAAAACCGCCAACTGCATTTTCCCGCTAAAATCATATCTTCTCGCAAAACCCACAAATTTGTGTTTTTTTTTGTAAAAACCGCAAAATCGCGTTTTCTACCAAATACCGTAAAATTACATTTTTCTCTAACATTGTTATATTATTTTTGTCCCGCCAAAACCGGACAAATTTTATATAATGTTTTATTTTAAAAACAAACATTATATAAAATACATTGTCGATTTTTATATTTTGTTTCTAATTTTATATATTGTTTTGTTTTTAAAAAAACACATTGTAAATTTAAATATAAATTTTTATTAACAAATTCAATAAATTTAACTTTTAAGCACTTTGTTTATTATCAAACAGGGCTTATATAGGCCCAGGGCTTAAACCCTTTGTTTGAAATATGATAGGGCTAATATAGGGTTAGGGCTTACTTAGGGCTGGGTTTTCAAATGATAGGGCTGGGCTGGGCTGAGAAACCCTATTTAACATCCCTACATATATACACAACGCAGTGAGAGAGAGAGAGGCAGAAAGAACATATTACAGAAGTGCCAGCGTAGAGCTAGGCAGAAAGAACATATTGGTAGCCTTGGACCCTTTAATATTGTTCAATGCTCATACATGTACATGAGCCATTAGTCACCTAACTACATAGTAATTAACAACTTACTAGAACTCTCAAACAACTACTAATTAATAGCCCTCCCTCCTACGTCCTAACTGTGATTATTCATTCAACAAGTGTAATATTTAATTGCAGCAGAAATTATAGTTTGGTCAATGGTAATGTTTCTACGACAGGCAATATTGCAGTTAGGAACATCGATCGGTAAATTAATTATCGTCGGCTAGATTCTTCGACGAATAAATCCAAAGTAAGACGAAGAAGAAAAACACTTGGATCTAATCAATGGGCTCTTCAACAAATACGTAGCCCACTACCAATATGAAATCATAATACACTTTTTTTTGTCGTCCATAATACACTATTAAACTCATACACTATTTAGATAATTAATGTTTCTTTTTGTTTTTCTTGTCACAAAATAAATTAATAGAGATGGTAGAAAAGCATAATTGACCCCGTTATAAGAGCATCCATGTCTTTAAATATAAAATTATTAAAAATTGAGTGAAGGGAAAAAAGAGAATGTTTTTGGTTGAAATAATGGGGTGTATTGAAATATAAAATTAATAAAATTTGAGTAAAGAGAAGAAATAGTGGATATTGTTGGAGAGATTGTGTTTTTAGGAAGACATAAATAGTGACATTTGGAGAGAGAATGTGAGTGTGTTTAAATATAAAATTAATAAAAATTGAGTAAAAAGATGAAAAAGAAAATATAAAATTGAGTAAAAAGATGAGAGAACATGTTTTTAATATTTTTATATTGTGAGACATTGGTAAAATGTCTCTAATGTGGATGGCCTAATAGAGGTGGAATCTCCTTATGACCCCACCCAATCATATTATTTCCTAGTTTTTCTATTATAATTTTATATGTATGATTATTTTCATTTTAATGTTTTGCATTTTCTATCAGTTTTTCACCTTAAAAAACTTTTATCATAATTCTCTGTTATTTTAATATTAAATTTTATATTATGACCCCTGTAAAAAACAAGTTTTAGATTCGCCACTGCCTTGGGTGATGTGTCTTATAGCAAATGTGCACACACATTCAAAGTTGACCAGCTTCAGTTGTAATGCTTTTTGTATTTTGTTGGTTAAATCCAACTTTTGGCCTGTCGTTTTCATCAATTAAAATAACTCTCACGGAGAAAAGCCAACATTTTCTTGTTTCAAGGGGCCCTAAATTTAAAGAAAAAAACAAATATTTTTCTATATTTATAACTGAATTTAAAATCATTAAATAAATATATGTATAATTAACGATGTCAAGATCCTCCTCAACAAGAATAGAGAATAAAAAACCTTTAACAAAGAGATATTACAACCTTAAAATTAAGAAAGTCCTTGTTTTTTGACATATATTATCATTAAAATGTTATTATTGGCTTATTGCAACCAATAATAATAAGTGACAATTACCCAAAATGACTCAAAACTATGAAAAAATAACTAGACTAACCCACCCAAAAAAAAATTATTAGTTTAACTCATATTTTAAGTAAAAAGACCTCTCACATTATAAATTTTATCATATTATCCAAAATGCCATTTATATTTATTTTAAAAAAAAAATCTGATTTTAATAGTTTTCTTCCCCAAAATTAAACACACGAACCCTAAAATTGGAGGTTCATAGTTCTTCTTTTTTTTTTTGCCAGAAGACGCCGACTTCTGAGTTAAAAACCCCATTCTGATTCTTCTTCTTCTCTCTCTCTCTCGAGATCACTGCTACACAAAGATCCGTATTCTCAGGTTTGATTATCTTTACGTTTCGATTTCTCTTTTAATAATCGAGTTTTGTCAATCGATCCTACTTGTTGATTCGATCGATTTTCACGGATTATATATGTTTCGTTTTTTCACGGATCCTCAGCTTCAAATTACGTCGTTGATCTGGAGAATTTTTGTTTTGTTTTAATGTCAAATTCGAAATTTGTGTGGTTTAAGAAAAGTCAAAAATGTAATAAATTCGTTGAATCAGGAATTATTCAAACCCATTTGTCTCTTTAGCTCTTTTCTAGAAGATCTGTGAAAATTTCTTATGTTTGTAAGATCTTCATGATGTGAATGAATACTTAGATGTAAGATAGATTTGTGATTTTATCAAATTATTATCTTACATCTATTTGTGGTTAAAATCTGTTGTGTTGATGAAGAAGAGGAAAAACTGTTAGCATACGCATTTAGTTTTCGTTATTCTTTCTTGCTCTATGTATTGCCTCAGCTGACTGATTTATTTGATCTACTCTTAATAGTAACAAATTTTACTTTGCATTCATCATATATTTGTTTTAATTAGTAAGAAAACATGGAGAAATTAGGATCGTTATTGTCTTGGTTTAAATCCCTCTTGTTTCTCAATGTGATCAGTGTTTGTGAAGTTTGGTTTGTGATTTTCGAAAGCAATGTGTGCATCATTTTGATCTGATTTGTAATTTATATGTTGTTCTATCGAATTTTGGCTTTAGGTAGTGACCATTACGCAACTTAGGAATCATCGAAGGACAGCATCCCGAGCTTGAAGGACGTCGAAATGATCGAGCAATGTCGCCCTTTCGCCAAGATGATCCCTGCATTGCTAAATCTAGTGATTCCGAATGAAACGCGTAAGAAGTCGACTAGGCAGTTGGAGGTGAGAAGAGTCAAGACCGGTGTCCCAGTGAATGAAAATCCAGGAGATTGTGGTGTATACACTCTGAAATACATTGAGTGTCTTGCTCTTGGGAGCACATTTGATGGCTTGTGCGATAGTAACATTCAGGGCATCCGAATGAAGCTTGCCGCTGAGTTGTTCGACGAAGTTAGAGAGGAGACACAGGAGACACATGAGTTACGTGAACCACTACCTTCCCGAGTGGACATAACAATTCCTCACCTTAAGGATACTTAGTACTCTTTTCACAATGACGTTTCATTAGCTTTTTCATGTTATTGATGTAGTCTGAACCTTTAAGAATTGTAGGTTCTTGAATTTTCAGTGTTAAAACAGGTTTAGTACTTGCAGGTTTTTGATGTATTGCGTTTTTAACGCATTCAAACCTATGTTTTCAATGTTTTATCGAGTCTTTCCTTTGTTTTGTGATCTTTGCAGGTTATAATACGTTGGGAATGAGTCTAAGGCGAATTGGAGCAAGGAATGGACGAAAAGAGCGAAGAAACAAGAAAAAATAATGGATCGATCGATCTGTCATGAGATCGATCGATCCTAACTTCGAAGAAATCGCCGTAATAATTTAGATCGATCAAGAGAAGCAGGACCGATCGATTTGGTTACGGATCGATTGATCCCATACATGATCGATCGATCTCGACGTCCGAAGTGCCACCGTAAACAATTAGACCGATCAGCAAAGGGCAAGATCGATCGATTTGGAAAAGGATCGATCGATCTACTTTCAGATCGATCGATCCTAACTTTGAAGAAATCACCGTAATAATTTAGATCGATCAAGAGAAGCAGGACCGATCGATTTGGTTACGGATCGATCGATCCCACACATGATCGATCGATCTCGACGTCCGAAGTGCCACCGTAAACAATTAGACCGATCAGCAAAGGGCAAGATCGATCGATTTGGAAAAGGATCGATCGATCTACTTTCAGATCGATCGATCCCTTTTCTAAACCGACCAAAATTGGAAAAAAAATCAGTTTTCCTAATTTGTTTTAGTTTAGTACAAAAGGTTTTTGGGGGAGAGTTTTTGTGGGGGGACACGCTTGATTTTTATGAGACGGGGAGCTTCTACAATTTGTAAGCATAAGGGAGACGAATCTCTGACTCGACGATTTATTGAGAAGATTTCTAAACCCTAATTTGATTTCTATTTTCAATCGATCATGAGTTTTCCTTTATCTCTTTGTGTCTTCTTTGCATCCATGTCTGAGTAATCTCGTAGTTAGGTTTTAGGGTTTCAAGGGATCTCATGAATCAATGAATTAGACATAGATAGGGATTTGTACTTGTCTTCATCTATCGTTGTTATTAAAACAGGTTTATGAATGTTTGCATGAGACGTATTCTTCAATGTAACATATGTATACTTGCATGATACGTATTCTTCAAAGTAACATATGTATACTTGCATTATACGTATTCTTCGTATAACACATGTAAAGAATAAAAACCAATTAGCTTCTAATTAACGAGAGAAACCATCAATGTTTAAAAAATTCAAATAATCAAATCCAACATAAATATCCTGCATAAGACGAGGAAAAAAAACCAGTTTATGAATGACAAGATTTTCGGTTATGTCCTACTTGGCCACAATTACCACATGTATGTTCCTTTCTTGGCCGTTTTTTTCAGTAGCAATCTCTAATGCAGATTTTATTCTTGATTTCTTTGGCCTACCTGGTTGTTGTTTAACCTCCGGTGGTAGGCAAATTTGAGCTGCGACATTTTCCGGTACAGGGAGAGCACAGTCTCGTGGCATGATGGGATTTGCATAAGCGTTGTACAAGTAGGTCTTGTGGAAATAATGATGACACATTGCTATGCGAGAAATATTCTTCTTCTCAGCCGCAGCGATTGCATGAGCACATGGCAATTTCTCCAAGTCAAACCTACAGCACGTACACTTTTTGTCTCTAAGGTTTACAATACGAATAGACGACCCGCTCATCACTTGTACTTGATGAGCATCTATATCTTGGATGGTAAGAACCTTAGCATATTCTACGCGATGCTACAAAATTAAAACAACACCATTAAGTAAATGATACCTACTAACTTGTTTCATACGAATATGTATTATAAATGTGTACCTTCAAAAGTTTTTCCACACCACGGGTTAAAGACGTTTTCATTTTGAGTGCATCACTCCTCCTTTCTGAAAACCATCTTGTCATCATGGATCTCACAACATCTAAGAGTTGTACAATAGGTAAACTTCTAGAATGTGACAGGACCCTATTAATTGACTCTGCAATATTACTTGTAGTCAAGTTGTATCTATCACCCGGAAAATGAACACGAGCCCACTGCCGGATATATGCTTTTAGAAGATAGCTATGAAGTTCGGGATTCAATGCTTCAATCTGATCGAAGCAAGTTTGAAAATCAATGAGTCTAAAAGCATTTGCCGCCTTCTTAACCAACCTGAAGGCATCACGACCTTTAAAATTGACCAAGATGTTCTTGTACATGTGGTATGTGCATATTCCCCGACTAGCCTTTGGGTAAACAATCTTAATAGCTCTACCAATGGAATTGTGTCTATCAGAGATAATGGCAAGACTTTCGTCATCAGGAATCACAGAACTTAGTTGCTTGAAAAACCATTTCCACGATTCATCATTTTCAGTGTCAACCACAGCGAATGCGAGAGGAAATATTTGAAAATTGCCATCTTGAGTTGTTGCGGTAAGAAGAGTACCTTTGTATTTTCCTTGTAAGAAAGTACCATCAACCACAACAACTTTTCTCATGAATGGAAATCCAACAATGCTAGCACCAAAAGCTAGAAACAAATACTTGAATCTTTGCGCTGCATCAACTTCAAGTCGCGTGAAAGTACCAGGGTTGGCCCTTTTTATCATGTACAAGTAACAAGGTAGTTGTTGATATCCACTCTCTGGACTGCCACTAACCAACTTTCGAGCCCATTTAAGTGTCCGATAAGCCTTCCAGTACTCCATCTAATCAAATAAATAGTTTATTTCGCGAGCAAATAAGTGTAAACAGGTATGTAAAGACTGTTTTTAAGAAATTTAAAACACAAATTAAATTCATACCTTGATTTGAAATCGTTTATTCAGTGCCTCAGCAACATGCATTGGCAATACCTTGGGCCCAACTCCACCAACAAAATCTTTGTACAATGCTCCAAGTATATCAGGAGTTGCATGTCGAGCACGTGCAGAACGCTCAGTAACTGAACATGTATGTTCCCCAACAAACACACGCACATGAAATTTCGGATAATCTCTTAATGGTGTAGCTCTCACCCTCCATGTACATCCCTTTACCCAGCACTTGACAATCAATATATTTGGTGTTGATTTATAAACAACAAAATCGAACTTCTGCACCACAGTTAGAATCTTCAACCGTGTCTCCAAGTGCTCTTTCGTTTCATAACATTGTCCAACAGATAAATCCAATGAAGATAATTCTAACATCGCATAATCAGCAACATCTTTCTGATCATCAAGAAAAATACCTGAACTCCTTTTCTTTATAGGTAATTTCGTTTTTTCTTCTTCTTCTGTCGGAATCCCATACGAACTGAAGTTCTCATCGTCAGAGTCAGTTCCATCAGAGTCGTCACAATAATCAAATATAGGTCCATCATCATCTCCGTCTTTAGCAGCGTCGTGGCCAGTGTCTTCATCTTCGTTGTTCGAAACATGTTCCAATCCGTGCGCGTTGGCCAAATTAGGAGCGGTCTTCTCTGCATTAGCTTCTGGTTTTTTTCGTTTCCTTGATTCAGCAGTCTTGTTGTCTTCGACTTCAACACAAAGTCTCATGGTTTCCGTTTTTGATTGCCCAAAAAAAGCTTGAAGTTGTCTACCGTTTCCAATAAATACTGGTGGTGTATCTATGGGTAATTTCTCAAATATCTTCTTCGGCAACATGTAACTTAAGACAACACGGCATGAACTATGATCCAACTCGTAATCCTCATAAACCATTCGAATGAAATCGTCATAGCTTGTGTCTCTGTTGCCTTGTAGAATTCGGCTTCCTCTGTTGTTATCAACAGCAAATAACCATCTGTTGTTGTCAAACATCCACTTTCCACTTACAAGAATAATTTGATCCATAACCAGATAAGAAGATGATAATGAGAGGAGATAGGAATAAAGGAAAAAAATGAGGCTAAGAGGTGATGTTGATGATGAAAAAGTTGAAAAAACTCTATCAAAAACGGTTATAGAGGTGGCCGAAACCCTAGACATAAAAGAGAGTGGATTTATGTTTAAATTACTCATTTTTTAACACAAATTCGTTTTAATTATAAATAAGTCTGCCATAAAAAATATAAGTCTGTCACTACAGGAAATCTGGAAAAATAATTCTCTCAGTTATTTCTGTAACAAACAAATCTGCCATTATGTAAAATAAGTCTATCAAAATTGAAACAAAAAAATAAATCTGTTATAACTATAAGTAAATCTGCTATCACTATAGGTTACACTAGTAAGCAAATTTTACTTCAACAAATCTGTTATAACTTGACAGATTTTTCGTTCATATAATAAGTCTGTGGAGTCGCACTTAACAAATCTGTGAGAAAAAAAAAATATATAACGCCAATCACGAAAAAGTCTGTCACGATTTGTTAAATCTGTGGTGTCATCATACAATAAGTCTGTCAGAAAATAATAAGTTTGCCATTAATTATAAATCTGTCGTACAAAACATAAATCTGTCATCACGTATACGAATAAGTCTGTCGTAAAAATAAGTCTGCCGAAGTAAATCTGTCTTTACAAAAATAAGTCTATCGCTAAAATAAATCTGCGGTTATAAAAACAAGTCTGTCATAACGGTGGTTTCGAAAATTCGGAGTGGCAATTTCGTAATTAAAACAAATGCTGGTTTTTTTTTTTTTTGGATTTTTGAATTTTTTTTTTTCCTAACAAAGGGAAAAGGACTATTTTGGGTATTAAAAAAACTCATTTAACCCTCAAATTTTCAGATACATTCTAGTAATAAAAACATATTTATGAGTCAAATGAGTTTTTTTCCCTAATAATAATGAAACTTTTTTCAAAAAAAATAATAATAATGAAACTAGCATTTCTGATATATTAAGATATAACAAAACATGTTTGGGTATACCCAAAGTTTTTTTATTGCTTAGTTTTGAATTTTTAACACCAAAAGTATTTCACAAAAAAAAAAGATTGCTTTGAAATAGTTTTGATGGAATTCTACTTGTGGTCCCGATTCTTCTTTGTTTGATTTACTCACAGAATCTTTGTTATATAATTAAGTACTCTAAAATTAGCATATTCAATTCAATTATAGAATTCTTCTTTGTTCTATTCAATTTCTTAGATATTCTTAATACATACTATAAAAAATGATGGTGTTGCTGTCTGAGCTGTAATAGTTAATAACTACATGGAAGAATAGACAAAAATCCTTACTTAAGCGGCCCACCACTATGAAATGAACAATAAAATTAAAAAAATTAGGTTTCATATATAATTATAATTAACACAATACAAAGTTGACCTTACAATGTAATATTATATGATTTTCTTAAAGTTTAAATTAAATAGTGCGAGGAGAGGAGAATTATCACTTTGTATCAAGAAAACAACTTCCTTTAATAGGATCTCTATAAATATGAACTTTAAACACCCAAAGATTTAACATAGATCGAGAAAAAAAAATCCTCAAAACAAAATACACAAAAGTTAAAAGACATGAAGCAACAACATTACTTGGTCGTCTTCTTCGTTTTCCTCATGGTGCACCTTCTTACTCTTCTTCTTATATTAAAATCCTAATCAAGATCTGATCTATACATGATATATCTGTCTCTATATATATATACATATTGAAATGTTTTATAATTTTTTTGGTATATATAGTTTGTGAATATGAGTGAAGGAAGATCAGGAAGAGGAGTTGCAGAGGAATATTGGAAGAAGATGATGAAGAATGAGCCATTACCTGAACCAATCAAAGAGCTTCTCAATAATCCATTTAGGACAGCTCAAGAGAAATTCATTACGAATTTCGATACCAAATCTGTCGTAATCATCTACCATACTCCGCTCGAATAATATTATTAAATAATTAAGTCGCTTATATAAATATGTGGGTTTGTGTTTGTGTTTATATGTATGTATCGATATATACGTGCATGCACGTAGATGTGTGAATGGTGTTGTTATACACTTATACTAAATATATGTTAATGTATAGTGAGAAATGTTAACCCTAGCTATAAGGGACTTTTCTTGCCATTAATGTGAGTGAGTCTTTGTGTGGTAAATAATTAATTAGGTTTGTTTCACATTGTGGAATTTTAAAAGATATTATGAAATTTATCTATGTACTATCAATGAAAAAAGATGATCAGTCGTAGGGGGATTAAAGTGAAATGAAATTTGTGTGCTAAATGAAATGTTGTCGAGAGAATAATTTAAAAATAATTCATTTTCTTAGTTTAATTTTTTACTAGCTAGCTATTTAACGTAACATGCAAAAAAACCATCATATATGATTTGAAAACAATTAACGAGGAATATCAAATTCAACATGTATTCAAATGAATATAGCTTTATATTAGTATTCTTTATTTGCCATCGTCTTCAAACCTACATAGGATAATGGATATGATTAATTTATTAATACATTATCCTTAAGGAATCTATATATTTAAATATTTAAAAGAAAGTATAAGAAAGAAAGAAAAAACAGCACAAACTCTTTTCACAAAGTGTAATCGATTAATGGTAGAAAAAAAAGATCCATAATATACAGCCTCAAACACCGACCAATCCAATTCAGTTCTGTAATTTAATTATTCATTACCCTTTTTTATATATTAATAATTTACCATAAAACAACAAATTGTTAGATTTACAGTATGGCATAAAACAAAACAAAAAAAAAAGAGTGAAAGAGAGATAGATGGTGATGGATATAAGCAGAGAGAAACCTGAAAATATAAAAAGTGAGTGAAAGCAACGCAGAGAGAGAGAGATTCCAACTTTCAAGAATAGTTACATGGATCACAATTACCGGAATCATAAAAAGTGAGTGAAAACAATGCACAGAGAGAGATAGATGGTACCACACGACTGTTGCCACCATCTACATGGATCTTGTTACCGATAACAACAAAGGGAAAGTTCTCTGGATCCGAAGAAGTTGCAGAGAACTTACTTGCGAATCACAATTACCGGAATTCAAGCAAAGTTCTTTGGATCCAGATAGAATGAATCTAGAAATACAATACCTGAATGGGCTAAAGTAGGTAAAACCCTTGCTTTAGACACCAAATTTATATTATTAATTTGAGGGCAGAAAATATCCGTAAAAATTCATGTAGTATATTGGTCAACATCTCTTTGGGTGGGCAATAGATTTTGGGTTCGAACAGTATCACTCTCATTTTAGGAATTTTTTATATTTAAAGTATTTATTTGGGCCACAAAACAAAAGAATTACAACGATAAATCCTCACACCCACAAAGGAACTGGCTACGATCGAGCTCCCACAACCACAAGAGACTGATTCCAAATCCAAAATCCAAAATCCAAAATCCAACATTATGGAAAGACTCTTCAATCAATACCCCATTCGCTAAGATAGCTTGTCCTCAAACTACAAGGAGAAAGTTGCTACCCACACTGATCTCAAAGACTAACTCGACAATTCGGCATGTAGTATCAATCTGCATCCCATGTAATAACAACTGGTCCTTTGGTTCTTTCCCAACAGCTCATTTATCAATATAGACCTTGCCGAAATGTGTGACCTTGTATACTCTGCTCATAGACAACTTGTTTCCTTGGAACTACATTATTCCCAACAAACATTGCAACTACATCACTATGTTTTGGAACATCATCTGTCTTTTGCGTTGTTGAAAACAATTCCAACATGAATGACTATGTGTAAACTCTGGAGACAAGGCTTGAAACAACCAATGTGTTATCGATTTTGACTTGTCAAAATTTCCCAAACATTAAGTTTATGCTTGTATGTCGAGGCCCTCTGTTTTGGGCTTAGCTTGTACCTGTACATCAAAATCCTGTAATATCTTCTCTGCTTTTGTCTTTGTTGTAAAGAAAAGCTATAAAGTGAATGTATAATCTTATTATGGGAAAACAAAGCTTCTAGCAACCAATGTATTAATGCTTCATGTACATATTCAAATAGCACATGTTATGCAACTTTCTATAATTTGCAGACTTGTGTTTGTATTTGAATTGCCAAGACTTGCAACACTTCCTCTTCTTCCTTGTACTAAGGATGTCTTGCTGCTGAGACAATGTACAAAACAATTGATAGGAGGACTTGTCAATGTGGAAAATGACCCGTTATTTCACAGAGCAAAACATTGATAGGATAACTCCACAAAGTTGTCTTTCGTCCGGAGTTAGAGGAGTTTGAAGACTTACACAAGTTTTTCCCGGAATTTACATTTGTCCATCAACCCAAAGACAAGAATACCAAACCGGACCTACTTGATAGTAATGCGCGACTACGGAAAACATTTTTTTTTATTATTATTTGTACTTATGTTTCTTATTGGCTGTTAGATACATATAATATATTCGCGTAACTAATATATGAAGTGCGCTCGTGATATAAAGAAAAAGAGCCGAAACAGTTTCAACAAAGCGTCAATGGAAATTAATATCTTTACCAATTTTTTTTTTTTATGATGAGTTCACACATGCAATTTCGCAACAAAGAGATCAATATCGTTGCCAAGAAATACATACCAAGTTTTATGGGACATGTTAAAAAGATCCGAACAAAAACTAATGAATGATTTAGGATCCAAGGGATCAGCCTTATTCTGGGTTGACAACTTATTACAAAGTATATTTAATAAAATATTTGCAATGTTAACAAAAACAATAATAATATTGGCAATGGAAAATTTGCGTAACTGATCTTCCTTCACTCATATTCACAAACTATATATACCAAAAAAATTATAAAACATTTCAATATGTATATATATATAGAGACAGATATATCATGTATAGATCAGATCTTGATTAGGATTTTAATATAAGAAGAAGAGTAAGAAGGTGCACCATGAGGAAAACGAAGAAGACGACCAAGTAATGTTGTTGCTTCATGTCTTTTAACTTTTGTGTATTTTGTTTTGAGGATTTTTTTTTCTCGATCTATGTTAAATCTTTGGGTGTTTAAAGTTCATATTTATAGAGATCCTATTAAAGGAAGTTGTTTTCTTGATACAAAGTGATAATTCTCCTCTCCTCGCACTATTTAATTTAAACTTTAAGAAAATCATATAATATTACATTGTAAGGTCAACTTTGTATTGTGTTAATTATAATTATATATGAAACCTAATTTTTTTAATTTTATTGTTCATTTCATAGTGGTGGGCCGCTTAAGTAAGGATTTTTGTCTATTCTTCCATGTAGTTATTAACTATTACAGCTCAGACAGCAACACCATCATTTTTTATAGTATGTATTAAGAATATCTAAGAAATTGAATAGAACAAAGAAGAATTCTATAATTGAATTGAATATGCTAATTTTAGAGTACTTAATTATATAACAAAGATTCTGTGAGTAAATCAAACAAAGAAGAATCGGGACCACAAGTAGAATTCCATCAAAACTATTTCAAAGCAATCTTTTTTTTTTGTGAAATACTTTTGGTGTAAAAAATTCAAAACTAAGCAATAAAAAACTTTGGGTATACCCAAACATGTTTTGTTATATCTTAATATATCAGAAATGCTAGTTTCATTATTATTATTTTTTTTGAAAAAAGTTTCATTATTATTAGGGAAAAAAACTCATTTGACTCATAAATATGTTTTTATTACTAGAATGTATCTGAAAATTTGAGGGTTAAATGAGTTATTTCAACATACCAAAGTTTGGCTTTTTGCTAGAATTTTCTCGCAGAGCCCGGGATAGTTTGCCGGTTGCCATCCTTTCTCACCTTGATACTGCATGTTGAAATCATGTTATATATACTACTTTGGCAATTTCAAAACCAAAATTCAATAGATGTATACCTGAGAGATCATTCCAATCACGATGAGTCGACCGTAAACAGCAAGAGAATTCAAGCACAAATCGAACATTTGACCACCAACAGATTCATATACAATATCAACACCATTTGGAAACTCCTTTTTCAAGACCTTAGAGCATGGATAATATGTCAATTAGCCAAATATACTAATTACAAAAACAAAAACTAGAGTTTCTATTTGAGGCCAACCGTCTCGATATCCTCGGCTTTATAGTCTATGACTCGATCAACCCCAAGCTCTTTCAATAACTTGGCCTTCTCTGATCCTCCACAAGTAGCAATCACCTTATTTCCTGCTAACTTTGCAAGCTGTATAGACAAGAATCTCTCAAATCTTATTTTTCAGCTCACATAAATACTTTTACAAATGAAATAGAGATGATATGATCAATACTTAAACCTATTGAGTTGTGACAACTAAACAACACTAGAGGACATAAAAGTAGCATAGAATCATACAATTAACATCAGTTTTTTATACCTGGACTGCGAATTGTCCAGTCCCTCCCGCAGCAGCAGTCACAAGAACTGTTTCACCTGATTTCATTTGTCCTGCCTATGGAAATGTCAAACACAATTAAACTTAGCAACCGAAGAATATCCGATAGAGCTCGTTCATATAGTAAACAGAGAGGGGAATGAAAATAAAGAACAAGCTGTTGCATGGAACTTAGTTATTAAGGCGTCAAGAGAGAGAATTTTCATGAATGAAAACGAAAGACGAACAAATAACTACCTTTTCGAAGGCGATTAATGCAGTTAACCCTGAGGTAAGCATGGCAACAACTTCTGGATCTGGTCTTGGAACAGGAAGCACATGCTTAGAAGAAACCTAAATCCACAAAAAGACAGGATCGTACATGATCACTCAAGCTTCAAAAATCTCAACATTTTGCTAATATAGTTTAAGAAATAATCTCATACAATCATGTATTCGGAATATGCTCCAAATATCATAACAGCAGCTGGAGTCCCAACTTCCAAATTCTCAACAGCTTCTCCCACTGCTGCAATTACTCCAACTCCCTGCAAAACTTGAAGCATTTTAGAATTTTGATGTAAAGCATTGTACCAAAAGGCTATAGAAGTTGAATTGAACAAAAATATTACTTCCAATCCCGCATCAAACGGAAGCTTCGGACCATCGTTTTGGGAAAAGTAACGACCTGAGCTGAAGTTTACCTGTACATGATATACAACAAAGACAAAAAAAACGTTTAAATTTCACAGTTGATGGACAGGTTAGTAGCATATTAACTGAGAAGAAGAGAGAATATTGAACAGAGGTAAACAACGATAAAAATCAAGATATCAAGATCTTACATCACTTGCGTTAACACCAGCATAGAGGATTTTCAGGAGAACTTGGTGTGGTCCAATAGGTAATTTTAGTGGCGCGCGGACAATGCGGGTAGCATTACGGAAATTATGAGACAAGGTGTGTACAATCCTGAAGGAGAAAGTAG
The DNA here is from genome assembly GCA_964056655.1 of Arabis hirsuta. NCBI lineage: Eukaryota > Viridiplantae > Streptophyta > Magnoliopsida > Brassicales > Brassicaceae > Arabis > Arabis hirsuta. The sequence continues at coordinate 5,092,835 of OZ053300.1, forward strand.
TCTTAAGAGAAGTTATAAATATAACATTAATTCATACGCCTATGTTCTGTTCTCACATATTAACTTACGTTTTCTCGAAGCTTTCAAAATTTGAAGATACTTTAAAGGAAGGTCCATTTTTGGAACTTGTACCAACCAAGGCTTTTGCCTGTTCCATTTGAGGCGGCCAATACTCAAAACCCCGGCGCTTGGTAATCCATAGACACGCACCATCTTTAGTCTCATCGGTTATAAGCTCAAAAGCACCTAGAGCAAAAAAATGACAAACCCACGAATCTCTTAGAGGTATCATTCCTATACCAGGAATACATTGCAATGAATGGTCGCTCGTATGAACTAAGACTTATCGATAGAAGATAAAGGTGAGGATATTCAACACTCCATAAAACAGAGTTAATTACAGTTTAGCATTCCTATGTTCCAATTCTTTCTGCATTGGACTAATTCTCCACACTTTACTTAACCAATCAACCATGTCAAAGAAAGCGTAAAACGACAATTGTTTCCTCAATATGAAGACAAATCATAGAAAGCTTGAAAATTTCAGCAGAAGTATTTAACCCCTATGATGAAGTATAATTCAAAAATATGGCACACACACCTTTAACCAACAAGTCCATAGACATGAAACCACCTATTGACTGAATGACTGAATCATCAATATGTTCGGTTAAATCTGTCCGGATACACTGCACAACAACAAAAGACTTGAGGAAACAATCATGTAAAAGAACTTGAGGAAAACTTGGACACATTCATAAACTCTTCTTACTCCAGGGCAAAGCACATTGATACGGATCCCTTGACCCCTAAAATATGCTAATGATCTAGTGAATAAGACGACACCGGCTGTAGAAATGTAACATATTAAGAAAAATTAGAGACTGTATGATTCAATGAAACTTATGAAACAACATAATAACAAAACCTTTAGAGGCAGAGTAGATAGGATCCGTTGGCATCGGAAAAAGACCCGCTGATGAGCTCATATTAATGATAACTCCGGGGTTTTGTTTCGCTTTCATAGCTTTGATCTACGCAAAATCGAAGACGATATCGTCAATCGGAACACATACAGTAAAAACCTTTAGGGAAAGAGAAGTGAAACACTTACTGCAAGCTGTGTGCATTCAATTACTGCAATCAAGTCCACATTAATGGTGTGTTTCCATGACTTAGATCCATCAGTGTCGTCTTCATCAAACGGTACAGGATTGCAAATCCCGGCATTGTTAATACATATGTCCAATGCTCCAAATGAAGCTAAGTGCTTCTCGAAAGCAGCGACTATAGACGGAGAATTCGATTAAGAAACACACAATCTAAAGAAATAACTCTTCTTTATTAATCACTTAGGAAAATAGCTCAAAACCTAAGTTTCTCTTAATCTCACAAATCCTCAAAGAGATGTCACAACTTGACAACTCCTTATATAGGTTTTTCTCTAAAACCTTATTTTCCTTATTTTTCTCTAAAGTACAAGATAGTCCTAATCTCATTAGGTTTTTTACTTGTGCTTCAAGCTTACTCCAACAATCTCCCCCTTAAGCTTGAAGTCACTCTTCGTCAAATCTTGTACTCCCATAAGCTCCCTCACTTCCTTGAATCTGTTCTTTCCCAATGCCTTTGTAAGAATATCCGCCTTCTGCTCGAGAAAACTCAAGTCCAGACTCCATTGGTGTATGCACAGGATTGCAGTCCATCATCCCTGTTTCCTCTAAGATCTTGAGAGCATACCTCTTTTGACTTAGCACAATTCCCGTCTCATATTGATTTACCTCTATTCCAAGATAATAAGTCAGCTTGCCGAGATCACTCATTTCAAATTTAAACGCCATCTCCTCCTTAAATTTGTAAATGATTTCCATGTCCGTTCCTGTGACAAACAAATCATCAACGTACACAGCAATAACAAGAGTGTGACCTCGTTCTTCCTTGCGATAAACCGTAGGCTCCTTTGTGCACTTTCGGAATTTCAGCTCCTCAAGTATCTGATTTAACTTGTTGTTCCAAGCTCTCGGTGCTTGTCTTAAGCCGTAAAGCGCTTTATTCAACTTATAGACCTTCCCTTCATTTCCTTTTACTTCGAAACCCTCAGGCTGCTTGACATACACGGTCTCTTTGAGTTCACCATAAAGGAACGCTGTCTTTACGTCTAAGTGATGAATTTGCCATCCGTTTGCTGCTGCAATATTCACAAGAAGCCTTATTGTCTCAATTCTTGCTACAGGAGCAAAAACTTCTTCAAAGTCTATCCCATACTGCTGTACATATCCCTTAGCAACAATCCGAGCTTTGTGCTTGTTGATACTTCCATCTGAATTCCGTTTTAACCTGAATACCCACTTTAAGCCGATGGCCGTTGCTCTGATAGGTAGATCAACTAGATTCCAGGTGTTTAGCTTCTCTATCGACTTGAATTCTTCTTTACAGGCATTGGTCCATTCAATAGACAATTTTGCTTCCTCAAAGTTTCTTGGTTCATTGTTGATCTCTAAGAGAAGTGCTTCTCCCTCTTCTTCTGCGAGTAAAATATAGTCTTCGAGATATTTCGGCAACGTACTCTCTCTCTGACTTCTCCTAAGCGTCGATGCATCATTCTCAATAGTCTCGATGATCTCGTCTTCTTCACTCTGTGTCGGCAGAGCTTGTGTCGACGCATGTTCTGAAGTTCCGTCACCACCTCCTTCACTCTGTGTTCCAACAGAGTGACCACTCTCCGGCTCAATCTCACCCCCTTTATTCTGTGTTCCAACAGAGTGACCACTCTCTGGCTCAATCTCACCTCCTTTATTCTGTGTTCCAACAGAGTGACCACTCTCCGGCTCAATCTCTCCTAGAACAATGGTAAAGCTTCCATCATTGTTTTGTTCCGACTGATCCTTCCTCCAATTCCATCCTTTTGTCTCATCAAAGACAACATCACGGCTAACAACAATCTTTCTTGTCCTCGGGTCAAACAAACGATACGCCTTAGAGCCTGGTTCCGTTCCCAAGTGAACTAGCACTCTAGATCGATCATCTAATTTTTTAAGTAGATGTTGATCAATTTTTGCATAGCTAATGCAACCAAATATGCGCAGGTGATCAATACTCGGTTTCTGCAATTTAAACATCTCGTATGGTGTCTTGTCCTTTAGAGCCCTCGTAGCTATTCTGTTCAAAAGATAAGTCGAATGCCTAACAGCTTCTCCCCAGAGATAATTCGGTACCTTCATATGCTTTAAGATGCTTCTTGTCATCTCCATCATTGTTCTGTTTCTTCTTTCTACAACACCATTCTGCTGAGGGGTGTATGGAGCAGTGAGATGTCTCTGTATTCCAGCATTATCGCAAAAATCATTGAACTCCTGTGAGACAAATTCCCCTCCTCTATCGGTTCTGAAAGTTTTAATCCGTACCCCTGTATCCTTTTCCACGCAGTTTTTGAAGGTCTTGAATTTTTCGAGAGCAGCACCCTTTTCTTTCAACAAAATCGTCCACATATAGCGTGAGTGGTCATCAATAAGGACAAAAACAAACCTATTTCCTGCAGCTGTACTTGGTGTAATAGGACCGCATAAATCACCATGTACTAGTTCTAAGATTGCAGAAGCTCGGTAAGAGGTTGCTTGTGGGAATGATTGTCTCGTTTGCTTCCCAAGTAAACACGATCCACATATCTCCTTTTCAAACGTGACTTGTGGAAGTCCTTTAACAAGCTCTCTTTGCATCATAGACTTGATAGTCTCTGAGTTTCTGTGTCCGAAGCGAGCATGCCACCTGCTTGATTCACTAGCTGAAGCTAGATTTAGAGAAGCATTATCACGAAAACCCATACATACCTTGTATAATCTGTTTCTCGATCTTGGAGCTTTCGCAAGGAGTCTTCCTTTTGCATCTTTCATTGTAAGAAAACCTCCTCTTAGCCTGATGTCGCAGCCTGACTCAGTCGCTTGTCCCAAACTAATGATGTTGCTTTTCAGGTCAGGGATGTAGTACACATCAGTCATAACTCGAGGTTCACCATTCATATCAATAAGCGAGATTGACCCTTTCCCTTTGATGTCCACACGCGAGTCATCTCCAAACCTCACCTTCCCAGTAACAGATTCATCAAGCTTCTCAAAATATCTCCGATCTCCCGTCATGTGATTGCTAGCACCATTGTCAAGGTACCAGATGTTTTCCTCCTCCGTGTTGGTCTCAAACTTGCTCGGTATGCACTGCTCTTCATTAAGATAAACAATTTCATGCATCATAAGTTCATCAGCCCTTTGCGTGTCTTGAGTCTCTGCTTCTTGAGCTTCTTGAAGCTTTAGCAACCGGTCTGGGCAATCGGAAGCAAAGTGACCAAGTTTGTCACATCTATAACAAGTAATTCTAGATGAATCACTTGCTCCGTTAAATCGTCCTCTGCCTCTTCCTCTGTAAAACCGACCACCGCGGCCTCGGTTACGGTAGTCACTATGAAATTCTCTGCTGTTTGTTGCTTCCATATTCGCATACATGAGCTTAGATTGATCTTCTTGTGCTTCCTCCTGGTCATTGATTCTCTCTTCGTAAGCCTTAAGGCGTCCTATGATGTCTTCAAAAGTTGTAGTATTAAGATCTAATACTTGTTCTAATGAGGCCACAATGTGGATATACTTTTTGCGAGGAAGACAGTTCAGAAACTTCTTAACCAGCTTAGATTCATCAATGTTTACTCCGAGAGAAGCTGATTTTGATGCTATCTCTGACAATTTTCCCGAAAACTCATCAATCTTCTCCGTATCCTTCATCTTAAGCCGATCAAAATCAGCCATGAGTGTCTGTAAGCGTGCCTCTTTGACTCGTTCTGCCCCTACATGTCGAGTTTTGATAGCATCCCAAACCTTTTTCGCTGAAGTTAGGTCGCCTACTTGCAAAACGAGAGCCTCGGGTATCGACTGGAATAGCAAGGCCATGGCCATGTTATCTTTATCTCCATCAACCACATCCGTGTCGGACTCAATTGCTTCCCAAGCTTTATGCACTTTTAGTGCAACCTTCATCCTTATTGCCCACACGGTGTAGTTAGTTGAAGTTAGCATAGGACACACGATCGAAGATGAGCCTCCTCCTTCTTTTGATTTAATTGGAACAATCGCACCACCATCTGTCATCCTTCCCTAGAGATCGCACCGCTCTGATACCAAATATAGACGGAGAATTCGATTAAGAAACACACAATCTAAAGAAATAACTCTTCTTTATTAATCACTTAGGAAAATAGCTCAAAACCTAAGTTTCTCTTAATCTCACAAATCCTCAAAGGGATGTCACAACTTGACAACTCCTTATATAGGTTTTTCTCTAAAACCTTATTTCCTTATTTTTCTCTAAAGTACAAGATAGTCCTAATCTCATTAGGTTTTTTACTTGTGCTTCAAGCTTACTCCAACAGCGACGAGATCTCCTAGTCTCATATTATAGAGAATCAATACAACAAACACTAAGACAAAGTCTATGTTCTCATTCTCAAATGACATACTCACCTCTTTTAGTCACATCACATTTCACAAAGATAGCAGAAGGAAAGTTTATCTCAGTATGGAATTTAGCGTTTGCGTTTTGAACAAGCGAAGTAGTCTCTTTTCCTTTCTCCTCGGAGAAATCAACAACAGTTACAAAAACTCCTTTCTCTGCAAGAGCCAAACAAAGAGCTCGACCTAACACACACAAAAATTGAAAACATCTCATTACCAACAAAAGATAACATTGTAGTATTTTTAGTTTTTTTTGTTAATTGTTACTCATTTTTTTTTTTTTTGACATCAACAATTTTCCAGAGTAAACAGAACTATGACTATAGTGATGATGGTAAACCAGATTTTACGTTTTTGGCGGGAAAACAGAGATTTGTATATACAAGATGAGACTAACGAGATCGGAAATAAAAAAATCTAACCAATCCCGGAGGCGCCACCGGTGACAAGAGCGGATAAACCAGGCCTGATCTCCATTATTACTTTGAGTGAGAAGCTTTGGTTGGACTAATGTTTTCTTCAGTGGTAGAATATGATTGATTGATTGATTTGATTGAAATGTTGAAAGAATCAAAGAATCGTTTGTATTATTATTATTATTATAAAACTTACTGTTCAATTAGGCGACAGTTGTTCGGGGCCCACCGGTTAAGTCCTAACCGGTATATACAGTGTGAGTGTGGAACAGCTAATGTGAAAAACACGTTTCACCTGATAATTTTGGCACTATGTGGAAGTTTATATAGATTCTAAGCCTAGAAACAGATCGATATCCGAAAAAAATGCTCGATTTGTTTTTTATAAATATCAAAATTTTTAATTTATTTTATTTCAAAAAATTTTGGATATTCGAGATGACCGATATCCAGATTTTTCCGAATATTTGTGGATATCTGGATCTTCGCGGATATTTACAGATATCCAAACAAAACACTACAATATTTTTTCAAAAAAAAAGTTTTAATATGAGATTTAAACTAATTAATCAATAAATGTATGAAATAGATCTAATTTTATTCGATAAATTGTTTAAAAAATGAAAAGTGATAGATTAAAACAGTGAAAAATAAAATATATATTATTTATTTATGAAATATATTTCAAATAAAGTTAGTATCTATCTATATTTACTATAAATATATTCACCAAATATATTTAAAAGTACCAAAAATGTAAATATACGTTATAAATCTACCATATTATATGTATGTATAAGTAATATACGGATAAGATCGGATTTTTAAAATTAGTATTTGTAATTTGCTTTGGTTTAGACGGATACTAAATTCTATTATTTGTTTTGCTTTGATTCAAAACAGATATCCGGATTTTTCGGATCGGATCGAATTTAACGGATAGTTTGCCCAACCCTAATAGATTTTGATCAAATCAGTAAAAAGTATCCTCACCGACAAATTAAGATCATCTCCATTTCGGAAGAGAATTAAGCTAGGATAAAATATGGGGTTTGTGATGATGCGATTAAATGAGTGTCTATAATAAAACAATGGAAACAAACGTTGGGGAGCAGGGAAATCTCAGGGTTCATGGAGCAATTTATTCAAGAATCAGTAACACGGATATAGTTAAGTAGCAAAGCAGTCATAAATTAACCATTGTATTCTTATATCAATGATAAACATGTCTAACAACCTAATTCATTCAGGTTATGAAGGTGAAATGATAAGCATGCCGCAAAAGTTGATACAAAGCTCATCCAATGTAGATCTAGCAAAAGGAGATTCCTAACTCGAATTCACTTAATTATATAGTCAACCAATTCTCGCATTGAAGAGTAATATATCAATCAACCTAAATACTCGACTCTCGCGAGCAATTAGATAGATGATTTGCATAAAAGGGATTAAAATTCGATATGTTAAACTAATCCTTAACACGACTCTCGCAATTGAAACAACCCGATCCGCTTTTTTTATACATTGGATTGAAATTAATGTTAATTCTCAATATCCAATCAGGCATACATAAACAACACAAACCAGCGAAAATCAACTCAAACCCCACAACGATTAATACATTAAACAACAACCAGTAATATTCCAATAACCAATATAAACCAATTCAATTCAACAATTAAATCAATTCCATAAAATCAGCAACCTAGCGGTTCTAACAATCCAATACAGCAAACAACCGAGACAATTGATCATCTCCTCTTCCCGGCCATGATTCCACAATCACACTTTGTCTTTACCTGCATCACATAGTTGAAAGAGATGCGTGAGTATTATCACAAATACTCAGTAAGACGGTCATCCCATCTACTTGGCTATAGACATAGACATAAGAAAAATGATACAATACCAAACGAGCACACAACAATGCACAACACAATAAACTCATCAATCCATCATCAATCAATCGCATTATAACATTCCCTTTACCTAGATAAGCCATGGTCACGCAATCACCTCGATTCTGAAAAAGAAAAAAGGTGTGAAATCGACGAAGAACACGGCGAATCAGAGATTCTACTCCCTAGAATCCGAATTCACCTCTTCCTCCTCGAAGAACACGGATCAAACACCATCCTACAGCCTCACAAATCAGAATAACGAGCTTTCAGGATCAAGAATGAGAAAAAACAAGAATCCTTCGATTCCTCTCAATTCTCTCTCAACTCACTTTTTCTCCCTGATTCTTCTCTGAAACACTACCAAAACACAGCCCTCGACTTATATAGTCGAACCCTAGGGCTTCCTTAAAACATTCACAAACCGAGCGGATAAAAATCGAACGGATTGGTTCGATTTGAAACTTGCATCGATCGACGCACCCCTTTACGCCGATTGACGCATGACAAAAAATTTCCAAATTTGGTTTGCAGTCGTTACAATTCTCCCCCACTAACCAGAAATTATCCTATAATCTCCCATTACCGTCATCCTATGGTCAACACTCCTGACCAACCCGTCCAGCACCACCCGAGATCAACACTCCCGATCTTTGAGGTCCACATCCAGTCCTATGCTCATAGCCACGTTTCAGACATTGATTGCTCTTCCTCATCTCTATACCACTCACACTCTCATGACACATAGTCCGTCAAGCTCTCGTTATGCAGGAAAACTCACATCTCTAAAAAAAAATACAGGGAAACTCACATCCCTCAAAGAAAATACAGGAAAACTCACATCTCCTAGAGAGAACTCAGATCCCTTAAAGAAAATACAAGAAAACTCACATCCCTTGGAGCAATCAATTCTTAACGTCTATAGCATCTCAGACTAAAACTACCTCCCGTGGTTTCATCTTGACATCCCACTCTCTAGGAATATCATCTCAACCTTGACCAAACCACAAGTCAACTAAAACAATCCAAACACACAGGGTGTTTCCACTATAGTCTCTAGGAAATAAACAAGTTCTAACTCACATAAAACTTCTATTTCCATCCCTTAAACTCATAACTCATGAAAACACCAGTCATACTAAAAGAATACACATCTTATAAACTCAACCATAAGAAATACACATCTTATTAATTCCAAAATGTAGTAATCGTTAATCGTCAAACGAATTACATAATTTAAAACCACATAGCAATATGCTAAACTCTAAAATTGGGACCCATGAAAACAAGCTCAATCCTTGGCCGGCTCCTCGAACCATCCCTGAACTTTGCCCTCATCTTAGCTTCTAGTTCCCAAGCCTCCTCCTCTACCCGTCATCTGCTACCACTTGGGATAGTTCGGCTTGATGTATCCCGGCTCCCCTCACTGATGATAGACCCAAGTGTCCCAAGTCTCGTCCCTCCTAGGACAGCTCGCCAATCTGTGATCCATGCTCCCACACCCGAAGCATCCTTGACCACTCTGACTCGACCCCGAAGATCATAACAAGAGTAGAATGAAAAATAGTGTGAATAAAGAGGGTTTAGAAAGATTCTCTCAGCTGGTACAAAGATTCGAGCCAAAGGCTCTCCCCCAAACAATGGTAGTGGCTGTGAAGGTGGTGCTGATTTTCGTGGCCTTATTCTATTTAAATAGCTGAGGAAGTCGGCTAATTCTATCCCAAGAGATTTAGGGATATTCTTCGAAGATTTGGAAATCTGCATGTTTTTTGTATATTGAGCATATCTTCATATCGCATTATCGGATTTCCACGATCGAATATGCTAAGTGAAGCTGAGATCCTTGTCTATCCAATGGTGGGAACATCTTCATCTGAAGCAAAACATTTGATTGACCGAATCTGTCTTTTCTTTAAAAAGGCTTGTTTCTCTTCCTTTTAGCCCCAAAATGCTTCAATTACGTACATAGGCTTTAAGACCCACAAAATACTAGAAATAGCAATTAAGTGTCAAAACCAAGTTACTATTACTTAAAAACCCATTTAAAACATAGTAAAAATCGGTAAAATATGGTGTATATCAGGGATCACAAACACTCCTACCAAACATAATGCGGAAAAAAATTTTGATGTGTACAAAAGGAAGACCGGCCAGAGCTAGCATATCATGACGTTCCACATTGTGATGAGACAAACCATTTACTCGTAGCTATTTGTCAAGCATCTCACATGAGGCGCTTTGATGTAGTTTTCTCGATTTGATGCCAATTTCATCGACATTTGTGCTAGCTATCCAAGATTTTTTGAAATATTACTGGATGTTCATAAGTAAAGGTGCTTCAAGCGGTGACCTATGGGCCCTATCTCAAGGACCAAAAAAGTCAATACGAGCTTTCATGTATATATTCAAGGCAATAGTCTCCAGAATCGTAGTGGCCAATAAAGTGGCAATATCTGTGCCACACGACACCTTGTGGTATGAGTCCCGATTTTTTTATGATCTACTGCTCAGTAGACTACATATTCTAGAAGACTCGATGCATTAAGGGTCTTGCAACATGGAGGTCGAAGTAGACTGTGATAGATGGCTAAAAATATGTTGTCACGAAAAGGAGCTCTAAACAAAAATGACGATTATTACGAAAAAGAACATCGAAAGGAGGACCGAGGCAAAAAATCTTCAAACAACTATGTTAGAAACTACGCTAAGGAGTTCAACAACATAAGTTGTGGAACAAATACAATCAAACCAATGAACCAAAGAAGTCACAGCCATGGTGTGATTTCCACAAATGGTCTGGTTATTCGACCTCACAATGCCGACGCCTTCAAGAGATCCTCTTGATAAGGCACCAAAAGGACGAAATTAACGATGTAGAACTCAAGAAAGACTTTGCAGGAAACCAACCTGAGTATAGATCGGCGCAGAGAAATGACAAGGTCTGCGCGGACGATAAACATCATGAAGACAGGCCTCGGCAGAACAATGTTTATGTTAATCCACTAAAAAAGAAACTGCGATGATCTACATGAAAAAAAAACGGGTTGTACCAAAAAAATGACTAATATGATAATTGGTGACGAAGCTTGTAACGACTTGATCAGATCGCTCCAAGAATACGAAATAAAATCGATGACGACCCAAAAATGGTGAATGCAAGCAAACCAATATCATGTTGTAGCCTTTGATGAATTTGATATTGAGGGACTCAACATGCCTCACAACGACCCAATCGTAGTCGAACTGATAATCGCCTATTGCGAGGTAGGCTGCATACTCATAGAGACATGAAGTTTGGTGGATCTGATATACAAGATGACGTTGAAAAGGATGGACATCAAAGATAATATCATCAAGTACTACAACCGACCTCTAACCTGTTTTGCCAAGGTACGTCGTTGGGATCGCCAACATTTAGGTGACGTTCAATGAGTGTTTTAAAGAACACACCATTTAATTTAATTAATCAGAACATTTCAATTAAAACTATATGCCATGGTGAAAGTCTCTATATATTATCATCAATTTTATAACATAAACCCATTAATACATTTTTTACATATTTAGGCTCAACTAATGTAATATTTTAGATTTACTATATCATCTATTTTTATTTGTTTCTGATAGATTAACAATCTTTTTATTGTTAAATTCGAAACAATATTATCTAATGTGTATATATGTATTTAAATTAGTATAATACACATGTTTTTATTATAATGTAGTCTATTATACGTATTTAATTACACTTTAAAAATATTTCTACATTTTGTTATGTTTTTATATCTGACAAATTTATCCGATTTATTGTATACTCTATAATTTATACAAATAATGAATATCATTTTACAATTAAAATATATTAAAATAGATAACATTTGCATATGTTTAAATCATATTTACACATATAAATATTAAAAGTAATGGAAATTAAGATATGCTTGATTAAAAATATTATATTTATGAACAATATATATCACTTTTACGTTTATAGATATTGTCGTACACGTTTAGATATTAAAAAGTTATCTATGTTAAAATGATTAGCCAAGTTATTTAATTATTTAGTCTCGCATTTGCCTCAGATCAAAATCTAATTTTTATTAATACACTGAACAAATTTATTTCTATCTAACAATGCACTATAATAAAAAGGTTAAACCTAGAATCTTTTGCACTAAATATATAAAACGCACTTTCGTAAAACAAAAATAAACAGTTTAAAAATACTCTTTGTAAAACGAAGGAAGCAATAATGCCTATAAATATAAAAAAAATTAAATAACGTGAAACAAACAAATTTCCTTCAAATCCCCTTCTCTTTTAATTAAGATTTATTAAGTTTGTTTATTTGTTTTAATTTCATTTTTGAAAACTATGATGTGGCTTGTCAAAAAAAATGACATGGTTTGTAAAAAAATATGACATGGCTTAACTTTGAACTAACTAATTAAAATAATAAAATGTATTAATTATGACTTGCCGAAACAATGATTTTGTTAAACTAACTAAATATAAATTTTTGTTAATTAAATTATCATTATTGTTTGAAAATATTAAAGTGTCCAAATAATAATAAGGTTTGTTATAACTTTTTCTTTTAAAAAGGTTTGTTATTTGTTGAAATCTGTTGAGAATAAACGAACATCCTAAAATATTTGCTGAGCCAACGATTTTTTGAAACAATGCTTGGAGAATATATATATATAAGTCAAATGTAAATAACAAGAAGATTTTTTTATTTGTTCCAATATGTTGTGAACAAACGAATATTGACTTATGCCGAGATTATAGTAAAAAATTGAAACTTATTTTTTTTTAATCGTCTGCATTTATTATATTCGATTACAAACTATGAGAACTATTACATCGACGATTCTACAACGAACAAATCTTCCGTCTTGATCCACGCCAAACGATTATATCTTGCCCTACGTTGAAGATCTCCTACAAACCTGCCTCCATTAATCTGCATCAATATTAATAAATCGCATTTTCTGGAGTTCGAATCCCAGATCTCCTGGTGTGGAAGCATTAATGAACCCTTAATTGAAACTTATTTGTTCCTTCTTCTTTTTTTACCAATTAAAAAATCAGAATATGGTAAAACTAAAGTTTTAATAAATTTTGATTGGATTTTGTGGTTTGAAATGCTTATTGTCCAACCTATGAAATCTTATCATTAGCTCTGTAGATCACATTATTTAGGTATTCCTAACTACTCTAATCTTTATTAAGTAGTGTTAATTCATCATTCTCCAAGCATCAATTGTCGTTTACTAATTTTTATTTTTCATTGCATCAATTCTAGACTCGACGATTCTTTCCTTAAATATTTTTATTATTTGTATCTTTGTTCTATACATTACGTTTCATATATTCTTTCCCTTTTCTATTTGTGAGTAACACATTTCAGAATTTTGATAAATATATTGACAAATGTTGTTGTATAGAAAACAAAATCTATGACTATATTGTCGTCGGAAGAAGACACCGGGTTTAAGTCCTACATCAAAAAGTATGACACCAACAACAATTAGATTCCCTCTCTTGCAGAATTGGTATATATCTATAAATAGGTGACTTCCTGCACCTTGTGCGGGTTATAATATATTTAAAAGTTTTAAAGTTTAAATTATAGATTTTTAAAATGTCACTAATGTCACTAATTATAGATATTTAAAATTATAGATATTTAAAATAAATTAATGTCTATAATTTACTATCTTTAATTTATAATTTATAATTGACAAAAATGCCACTTTTTTACTATCTTTACAAAAATGTCACTTTTTAAAAATTATTTATTCATTATATCATTTATGTTTGGGTTAACTATGTTGTATTATAGTTTAGTTTTGAGTGTTTAAGAGGTTTTAGGGATCAAAAGATTTTAAATATCTATAATTAGTGATATTTTAAAGATCTATAATTTAAACTTTTAAATATATAGTTTTGAGTGTATAAATTTAAATTATAGATATTTAAAATCATAATTAGTGACATTTTTGCAAATAGACTTCAAAAATAGTATATTTGTAAATATAGATAAAAAATGGTATTTTTGCAAATGTCTCTTTTATGATTCGGTAGTTAAAATATATGATTTCAATTAATCTTAACAAAGAAAATCAGAACCAAGATAACAAAAGAACATCACAGGTGCTTGACAGCTCGAAGAACACATACGTCACCAGAAAGCATACATGGGTTAGTTCGAACTTCGAAGAACACACATGTCATCAGAACGCATACATGGTTTTTTTGCAAGAACATAGTAAATTACATAAAAGAGTTTTACCTTTAAATTTTTGCACTTCATTGTACAGTTTTCTTCGATTTTCTTCAAGAACCACATGATATTGTTTTTACTGCATCAGCCACTCTTTTAAGCATGAATCCTACAAGAAAGATTATATATATATGAAGCATGTATATATATATATATTCCAAGCAATCATAGAAAATTTGTGAAAGCAATGAACCTTGCCGTAGTAATATAGATCATCAAAAGTTTTTTTTTCTTTTCATTCTCAAGGCTTCACCTTTTTACAGCCACCGAAGTAGCATTCAACTCCTGCATAATTCATGAACTTAATATAAGTTAGATAAATACCAGACGTAACCAATGTTTAGAATATTAACATTTTAAGTCAACCTGCAAGGTCCCCAAGACTTGTTGTCTATAAAGTTTTGGTAGGTGCACTTTTTTCCAATTTTTGAGATTTAGATTGGCACAACTTCTCGAATTCTTTCATCTTCCTAGCTATTAAGCACAACAACAAATAACATCATTATAAAAACGTGATGAAGAAACAAATGCAAAAACGATCTCTAATAGGATCTTTAATAGGATAATAGTGAACCTTTGTCAATTTGGATGATTGACTTTAAGGTTATTTGCCACAAGTGAGATGCTCACTGTTATGGACCTAATGGAACATCATTTTCTTCACGTACCCTAAAGAGTATATTTTGCTGCATTTGTTTCATAAGCAAATTCATGATTTGGCCAGAAGGATGATATGCATATAATAGAAAAAAATTCATGAAGACAAAGCTTGCGTAATAACTTACATTCTTCAGATTTTCGGTTTGATTTGAAATTTGATGATCTATCACTTGCACGAATATGCTCAAGAGAGATGACATAGCCTAAGTAACACAAGAAAAGCAAAAGGGAGAAACTTAATGAAGATTAAGAAAGATTATTTAGTGGACTAAGAATTGACAATCTAATCAAACCAAAAACCAATAATCAAAAGAAGGGTACATACATCAATAGCTTAATAATTTTCATACATGAGACACATGTGTACTCATGTTCTTCATGCTCTCATCAAGAAATAGTGACCGAGAAGGAGCAAATGTTAGATATTAAATTAGGATATTCTAATCGGATCCTAAAAATTCTAAGATCTCGTGTTAGTGATAATATATGAACCAAATATTTGATTCTATTAATATATTTTTTAAGTCAAATCTTGTATCTGTAACAAACATAAAATGTTTGATACT
Source organism: Arabis hirsuta (assembly GCA_964056655.1). Taxonomy (NCBI): domain Eukaryota; kingdom Viridiplantae; phylum Streptophyta; class Magnoliopsida; order Brassicales; family Brassicaceae; genus Arabis; species Arabis hirsuta. The sequence goes on from OZ053300.1 coordinate 5,108,156, forward strand.
ATTAAAATGTTTGTAACCGAATATCTTTTGTCAATATTTTTTTTAGATGTATTTGTAAAATCTTAAAAGAGAAGTGAATTTATACTCAATAGATACCTTACGATTTGATACTTTTTGTATTGACAAAATCCGTTAAGATTTGATTTAATCTCACTTGGCCGTTATTTATTCATTTTGTAGTCGTAGTGTATTCTATATAAATTCACATGAGTTTCTTACGATCACCATCATAAAAATTCACAAAAGATTTTTGTTTTTTTTTCATATGCTCTCATGGTCAATTTAAAAAAAACTAATGTTACAAATCTAAATCTAAGTAACACCACAAATACATGGCCTATTCATGTAAAGGTATTTCATAATCTATAGGATTTATTTAACCTTTTTCATATGTCCTTTACTATATTTTATGTAAAATAGATCAAATACCATATTAACCTAGATTTTCTCAGGCAAGTTCCCCAACGAATTATGAATGGAGCCGCTAAATGAATTATGAGACAAATTAAGAGTTGATACGACAAAACAACAAAAAATATAAAGCACCCTAATCTTTTTAGTTTTTTATTTTAATTAATTAGTTCAAATTTAAGCCATGTCATCTTTTTTGATAAACCATGTTATCTTTTTGAACCAATAAAATTAAAACAAATAAGCAAATTTAATAAATCTACTTCTCTTTAAGAGGAAGGGGATTTTTTTTCTTTTTTTCTTTCATGTACAATATATAGTCCGTGACATGTAATACTAACAAATTTATTTTTGGATTGACGTGGGAAGACTTGTCGTTTGAGATGGCTTAATTATTTGAGGCCTAACTTAAGCATAGAGGCTTCACCGGTGAAAAAGATTACATCATTTACAGCCTTTACATTTCTTATTCTTATGCCATATAGATATGATTCAATCAATTTTATTTACATCGTTGCTTCTAAATTTGTGTGTATTTTGTTTTTTCAAAATTGTTCTATCATTGTTTCACAATTACCAAAAAACAGAAAGATTTCAAAAACAACTGGAACACGAAGTTCAGAAAGAAGCTACTGAGCAAGCAAATGAAACTATTTCATCAATAATTCAATGTCAAACTGGAGCGTGGAACAACATCAGATAGATCATCATCGTCGAGTCAAAACCAGAGTTCGTTATTAGTATGAACTCGAAGATATTAAACAAACGACTCGACAAGAATTTGTTTTACTTCTTGGAAACGGTAAATTGAAATATGTTTTTGTTTTGATTGTTCCTAAGTAAACGAATAATTTTAATTTATAATTCATAATAGACGTTAACATTTACAGTTATTTTACAACAATTATTGTATATAGCCATATAAGATATACAAATCTTATAAATTTTGAATTTAATATAATTTCTGAACATCTATTTATCATTTCCTTTTTTGTGAGATATTAACTTTTTGACTAAAAGTTATTATTGATTAAGAACTTTCAAGAAAAGTTTAACTCTGTTAATTTTTGGTTTTTTTTTTTTGCCTTTTAATTTATGGTTATTTTTATGAATTATCAATTGGGGAAAAAATCAATTATGATTAATTTTTATTAGTGTCTACATTTTTGCTAGCTGGTCGATCATTAAGTAATTTTTATATTAATTTTTATTATTATTAAATTTTGACTGAATATAAAAAAATATGCTAAACGAAAAATGAAGATTATACTAGAAAATTTGGTTGATGAAATATCATATAAGAATGTAAGAATGTAGTTCAAACTGAATAAATGAACATTCATACAAAATTAGTAATAGTTGGTCTATAGTCTTACATTATAGTAGTATGAGTAAAGTAACATTTAATAATATATTCTTACACAAAAAAAATTTAACACTTTAATTTATAAACAAAATAGAAGTAGTTTTAGAATTTTCTTTTGTTCAAAAAAATTGTCGGATAAGACAGAGTTGATAAAGAAAAAAGGAAGAAGAAAAAATTGAAGAAGAAAAATAAAAAATCAAAGTAGAAAAATGGAAAGAAGAAGTCCGTAGAAAAAATAAAAACAATTTTGGTCTCAAATAATAATCATACATGAAACCAAAGAGGAGTGCACATACGAAGAAGAAGACAAAGAAAGACCAGAAGAGTTAAGAACATATATAAGACAAAATAAACGAAAACAATGAAAAGAAGAAAAAAAATAAAAATATGGAGAAAAACCGGAAGAAGAATAAAAAAAATTAAAAAAAAAATATTATGAAAGAAACAAATAACGAGTAGAAGTAACAAAACAAACCTAAATAATTAGTATTGTTCCATGAATTTATATAAAAGTAAAAACCAAAAATTAAAATATTAATGAATGATAACAAAATGTAGATAATTATTATTATTGACACAGCAGAAATTACCTCAAAAAATGATAATTTTATTTGGTTTCATATTTTTTCCTTTGAAATATAGTTATCTCCTCTATTTCTCGCAATATCTATTTTTTTATACATATTAATTCATTACAATCATATAACTAATAACTATATATGTTTAATTTTAGATGATAAAATCACATTTGTAAATACTAAAATTAACCTATTTTCTTAAATAATTTCATACCCGCACACGGTGCAGACCAATCACCTAGTATCAAATAATTTGAATAAGAGAAAGTGTTGTATATGACTATCGAAGAGATAAAATTGTTGATATTGGGTCTTATTTGCAAAAAGCTGGATCGACTGTTGGTTAATGAATGTTGGTTGGATGATTACTCGCAATCTTATTGTGTCTTCGAATCTAGAGGATGCTCTGACCATTCAAGAGGAAGGTTCTATCTTGGCACGCCATATCAGAGAAAGAGGAAACCTTTTAAGTTTGTCAATGTGTTGACTAAACTACCACAGTTTCAGCCGATGGTGAGAAACTTTTGGGAGAACACCACACCGCTATTTCTCTCCACGTCGACTCTTCATAGATTCTCCAAAAAATTAAAGGCCATTAAACCATTTATCCTAGAGCTGAGCAAAGCTAAGCTGGGAGATCTCTCTAAACGTACAAAGTTGGCTTATGAAGAGCTATGTGCCAAGCAATCTCAGACACTTCTATGTCCGAACAAAGATAATATGACTCAAGAGTCTATAGCTTGGGAGAAATGGCAGCACTTATCGAAATTGGAAGAAGGGTATTTGAAGCAAAAATCAAAATTACATTGGCTTGCGGTTGGAGATCAAAATAACTCCTACTTCCAGAAATCGGTAAAGGTGAGGAAAATGAAGAATAGTATTCGAGAGCTTAGGGGATCAACCGGAGACATCATTGTGGATGGTGAAGCTATAAAGAGGAGGCAGCAGATTTCTTTAATAAATTCCTTAACCACATACCCGTGGAATACAAGGGTATGAACGTAGATGCTATTAAGGAGTTGCTGCATTTTCGTTGCTCCGATGAAGACAGGGAGAGTCTAATTAAGAATGTCTTGGATGCAGAAATCCAGAAGGTTATATTCTCTATGCCAAATGATAAATCACCAGGACCAGATGGGTTTACAAGTGAGTTCTTCAAAGCTGCATGGCCACATATTGGGAAAGAATTTCTGCTTGCTATTAAATCCTTCTTTGCAAAGGATTTCCTTCCCAAAGGTGTGAACTCAACCATTTTAGCTTTAATTCCAAAAAAAGATGATGTGAAGGAGATGAAATATTACAGGCCGATTTCATGTTGCAATGTCTTATATAAAGTGATATCCAAGATTCTGGCTAATAGGATAAAGGAGTTACTACCAAAATTTATTAGTGCGAATCAGTCGGCTTTTGTGAAAGACAGGTTACCTATGGAAAATATCTTGCTGGCGTCGGAATTGGTCAAAGACTATCATAAGGAATCGATCTCTCCTGGCTGTGCAATGAAAATTGATATCTCTAAAGCGTTTGATTCGGTTCAATGGGATTTTGTCTTGAACACTCTGTTGACTCTTGATTTTCCGGGGGAGTTCGTTCATTGGATTCGATTATGTATAACCACAGCCTCATTCTCTGTACAAGTAAATGGGGAACTCTCGGGTTATTTTGGTAGCTCAAGAGGGTTACGACAAGGTTGCTCACTATCTCCCTACTTATTTGTCATATGTATGAATGTTCTCTCTTCTATGATTGACAGAGCGGCGACTGCCAAACCTATGAGATTCCATCCGAAGTGCAAAAATATACACATCACGCATCTTTGTTTTGCGGATGATCTGATGGTGTTTATTGATGGTACAAAGCGATCAATTGAAGAAACGATCAAGCTATTTGGAGAGTTTGCAGAATATTCAGGTCTAAATATAAGTCTAGAGAAGTCGACTATCTACTTAGCAGGTGTTTCAGAGACGAATCGGGAATTAATCATGGAACAGTTCCCTTTTGCTGAAGACACACTCCCAGTACGTTACTTGGGACTACCACTGCTGACCAAAAGAATGAGAGCCGCATATTATGAACCCTTGATTGAAAAGATACGCATTCGAATGAGCTCATGGACAGCGCGTCATCTCTCCTATGCGGGTAGACTACAACTACTACAATCGGTTATTGTAAGTCTTGTTAACTTTTGGATTCAAGCATTTCGTCTACCGAATCAAGAGTTAAATACAAGAAAGTCAAAGGTGGCGTGGGCTGATGTTTGTCACCCAAAAAAGGAAGGAGGGCTTGGGATTAAATCCATCAAAGAGGCAAATGTGGTGAGTTGTTTGAAGTTAATATGGCGCATTGTATCTCACTCCGATTCACTTTGGGTGAAATGGACAAAGAAAACACTTCTACGCCATGGTTGTTCGTGGACGGTCAGTGATTCAACAACTAATGGGACATGGATGTGGAGAAAGTTACTAAAGTATCGATACTTGGCCCAAACTTTCCATCGAAGTGAGATTGGTAATGGAGAGGAAACGTCTTTTTGGCATGATACTTGGTGTAAATTGGGAAAATTATCTACCATTGCAGGAATTCGAGGGACAATTGACATGGGAATCTCAAGCAATGCCACGGTAGCAGATGCAATAAGGGATCATCGGCAAAGACGACATAAGGTGGAAGTGTTGAATCAAATAGAAGAGGAGTTGAACCTGGTACGTAGAGATAAATCAGAGAGTGTTGACATTGCCTTATGGAGAAAGGGAGAAGATAAGTTCATAAAAAAGTTTGTAACAAGCGCAACATGGGATCAAATAAGAATCAAAAGCCCGATCAAGAGTTGGTACATCGGTGTGTGGTTTACCCACGCAACACCAAAGTACTCATTCTTGACATGGCTTGCGATGCTTAATCGTCTTTCAACAGGGGATCGAACGAAAACTTGGGCTGGACCGAGCCATTGTGTCTTCTGTAACACGATGGAGGAGTCTCGAAACCACCTATTTTTTAAATGCAGCTACACATCAACGGTTTGGAAGGGACTCACATACCGTCTGCTCGAAAATAAGTACACAATCGTATGGGAGGATCTTATCGCACTACTCAAAAACGGGAACTTCAGCGGCACGAGACTTTTTCTCATTAGGTACACGTTTCAAGCCACCATATACCACCTATGGCGTGAACGAAACAACCGTCGTCATGGAGAGAAACATCTTCCCACGGACACACTCATTCATACCGTCGACAAATTTGTACGAAATAGATTGAGCTCAATTCGACAACTAGGAGGGAAAAACTATATGGACGGCCTCCTGGAATGGTTTGCAACACGACAACCGTAACAGCGTGATCGGACATTCGAGTAGTTCGTAATATCGAAGGAAAACCATTTTACAATTCAATAAAATGTAACACTTGTTGTAAAAACGTTTTTTTGGTTTGAATAATAATTTAACATTCAATTCAAAAAAAAAAATTGTTGATATTGAATGTTTTGTCCCCATTTCGGAATCACATCCCGATAAATTTGTGTACTCGTTATTGAGAGGTTGGATGGACCCAATCCAGCGTTAAGTATTTGGAGGTTTGAGTATTTTGTTGAGATGATTTTGGTTAGATTTTGGTTTTATAAAGTATTAAAATCTATATTGGTTTCATCATGGATAACTCAATAACCCATTTAAACCCAACTCATTTCAATCCAATCTGTTTAACTCATTAACCCATTTGACTCATTATTCAATCTTCTTACCTATTGGGATAACGAATTGGATTGGTTTGGACTGATCCATAAAATTTTACCCATTTTTACACCCTTAGGTGCTGAGATTCATAAATGATTTGGAAGTTTGGACCAGTCTGCACCATGTATTACTAAATGGACACATGTGGCAATAGAGATGTCAGACGGGCCAACCCACATCCAAGTAGCCCAACCCATGACAGTCTTCATTTTTTCCCACCTCGAATGAGCTAGTCTGTCGTAGGTTGCGGTTTTGAAACCTATGTCCATGTCCAACCCAATTAAACTAGCGGGCCAACCCGTGAATCATTTGACTTGTTTTTGTGAAAAATCAATATAACATAAAGTTTTTAAATAAACTCCTAGAGCTTTAAACTTGTTTAATTAACATAACAAATGTGTATATACAGTTTGAATTTTGTCATAATACCATATCAATTTGTATTATATAGTTTTTTTTGGCTTAGTATGTACATAAACTTTTATGTTTCATTCTTAGGCTCGCATCTATTATATATATTGTAATATAATTGATAACTTGATGATTTTTTTTTTTGTTTTGTTTGTAATTGATAAATGAAAAAGAAGTTGTTGATTAAATTTTGTTAGTGATATAAGTTATATGTTTTGCATTTATAATATAAACGTAAAAATATTGGTCAATAGAAATGATGCATTGATGGATTTTTTCATTTGAATAACTTGTTTCATTCATATTTAAACAAATAGATTAAAACCAAACATGTATTCATAATTTAAGCAAAGTTTTTGATTAAAAAATGTAATAAAAGCTCAAATTTAGAAACAAAAATAACACATAAAAACACTAAATTTAAAGTCTAGTCAAAACTAAAAATTTAAACGGACCAGCCCGTGTCAATGGTCCAACCCGTAGCGGACCAAATTTTTTTTCAACCCATACGGGTTGGTCTGTCACTGCTTGCGGTTTCTAAATGTATGTCCAAACCCGCTCCGTTGCAGTCTAACTTGGGCCTAGCCCGCGGATTGCAGCTCATGTTGATATCTCTACGTGGCAACATCAACTTGTTGGATAATTCACATTATCTCGGATAAAGGTCAATTTCAATGCGAGATTTTTCGTCGTGCACTTTCATACCCAAATTTTTACATGTGTCCTGAAACTTTGGAGGTCTAAGGCAAAGAAAAAAAATGGGTTTTTTAGAAAAATACTTATAAAATTTGGGGTCCTATTAGTACAAAAACCGTTGAAACCGAAAGATTTTTTTAATACTCCCTCTGTTTCTGAAAGAGTGTCATTTTAACCATATTCACGCCAATTAAGAAAAATAATAAAATTTCAATTTTACCCTTTGTAAATACACTAAATAAATTTATCTCTGCAATTAATACATTAAAACAATAGGGACAAAACTGGAATTTTATTTAAAAATCTGCATTGAAAATACAAAACGACACTCTTTTTGAAACAAAATTAAAGTGGTAGAATGACACTCTTTCAGAAACGGAGGGAGTATTAATTAACTTAGAAATTTTGAGGGCCATAGACCCATGTTTTATCTCCTTGGACCCAGGGCCGACTTTGTCTGTGGCTTATTTTAACACAAACTAAAAAAGAATTCAAATTTCATACTTGATCTAATATTCGTGGTGCCAAAATCGAACATTAACGGTTTATTGAGTTGGATAACACGTTGGAAAATTAGTTGATTACGTATACCTTAAAAAATAAAAAACAGTCATTATCATTTATCAATCTCAACTATTTTAATCGTGAGGTTTTTAAACGTCCTATAAAAAGGATATTTGGAAAAAATGAGAATCTTCATTAATAAAAAGAAAGTTAGGTAGAGTTTACCATTTTTTACAACCAAATGTGGACCATTCAATCATTTTTTTTTACTGATCTATGATTTTGACGTTTTAGAATATGTATAAACTATTTAAAAAGTTTTTAATATATTTTTAGAAAGTTTCGTAAGACAGTTTAAAAACTATACCCTAAATCCTACTCTCAAAACTATACCCTAAATGTAAAATAGTTAACCCAAATCCAATAATTTAAAAATATTTGGTGTTTGCTGATATATCATGGTTTTTACCCGTTTTTGACCATGATATAAGTCCTTTTCATAGAGTCTTTTTGGTATTTTTCGAGTCTTTTGGAGTCTTTGTAGGTTGATGAACAATTGGAGCTTAATGGGAGGTTTTGGAGCATTTTGGAGCATCAAAGAAAGAAATGCCGAAGTGATCAAGTCGGAGTCAAGATTTGGAGCTTGTGTCGATCGACACAAGCTATGTTGTCGACCGACGCACACATGTCCGACGCAAAGAGAAGTCGAGCTATGAAGTTGTGTCGATCGACACAAGTCATGTGTGTCGATCGACGCTCATGTATCTGCGAAGGAAGAGTTTTAGAAGAATTTTCTCTTTTATCCGAAAAGTCCAGAAGTTTACAAAAAAAATCCAATCCGTTTTTGATACATTATATATATTTTTCTTTTAGGTTTTCATGTTTGGATCTTGATTTTCTATTGAGACTTGGAGAGAGATTGGATTTGGAGAGCTTTTGGGAGAGATTTCTAGCCTTCACAGACTTTCAGATTTCAAACCCTCTGTATCTCTATCTCTATATTTTTAATGTAATTTATTTCATTCATGATGTTTTCTTCATCTATGTCTGAGTAGTTTGCTTGTTAGGTTTTGAGAATTCAAGGGTTTGATGAGAAGTTGTTAGGATTGAAACTCTGTTCGGATTTATCTATATGTTCTTCATCTAGATTGCTATAACTCTGATTTTAGGACTGGCCAACTGAAATTGGAAACCTTAGGTTATTAAATAACCTAAATAACTCTTGTTATTAAATAACGAAAAACTCGATCCCAACCATCTCTCACTCATCTTCTCTCTATTTTTTTCATTTACAAAGTAAGTATTAATTAGTCGAGAGTATATCGTAGTCATGTGGTTCGTCGGATTTGGTTCTCGAGTGTTGCGAAACCATTCCGTCACGGTTTTATCCTGGGATCCATAGTCGCATAAACTGTCACACTACGAGCGATTTTTTGGATTAAGAAAAGAGATATCATATCTCGTCTCCGTGTATCGTTTTTTATGGGTTTCGATCGTATGGTCTTGTTGTGTATACGATATTACCTAGCTGCGTTTCATATCCGGTTGTACGGGACCTAACAAGGTATGTACCAGACACCATCGATGTTGGAACTAGCAATTCACAGAGGTCAATAGGATGTGAATGCTAAAAGGATTCTCTTACATTTGCTCTCTATCACACCATCTATCTATCTTTTACTGAGTTTTTTTTTTTTTACTATATTGTAAATCTAATAATTGATTGTTTTATGGTAAATTATAAAATAAAAAAGTTTAATTAACAAGTTCAAAAAACGAATTGGATTGGTCGGCGTTTGTGGCTGTATATTATGGATCTTTTTTCTCTACATTAATTCATATGTGAAAAGACTTTTAGTAGGCTTGAAACGATGACGTATTAATAATTCATTAGAGCATCTACGTTAGAAACATTTTCAGGTGTTTTTAAATATAAAATTATTAAAAATTGAGTAAAAAGAAGAAATAGAATGTTTTTAGTTAAAATAATGGGGTGTATTAAACTATAAAATTAATAAAATTTGAGTAAAAAGAGGAGATAGTAGATATTGTTACAGAGATTGTGTCTTTAAGAAAACATAAATAGTGACATTTGGAGAGAGAATGTGAATGTATTTAAATATAAAATTAATAAAAATTAAGTAAAAAGATGAAAAAAAATATAAAATTGAGTAAAAAGATGAGAGAGTGTTTTTAATATTTGTTTATTTAAAAACGTCAAAAAAATGTCTCGATTTAGTCAATTAGCTAGATATACAAAAACAACTACAAAATTAGCAATTTATGCATGATGTGACATTATCCATTGTGTCAGTGTGTTATTACGTTTTACCCCTATTTCCATTCTAATTGATTTTCTCTTTCTTTCTAAGTTGGTTTCCTCTTTATTTATTCCATCAACGAAAAAAGACCAGTCCAGAATCTGACCCAATTGGAGACAGATGCTTGAAAGTTTTTTCGAGGACGATGGCGATCGATTTCTCGAATCAAATAGAGAAAACTGGTCCATAAAATCATCAAACTCCGTCAAAAGTTAAATCCAACTCAGTGAGTCAATTTGGCTCGTTCGACTCGTTATCTCTAGAGCCGTGGAGGAGAATATCTTTATGGTGGATAAATTCAAGAAATAAGTTGTCGATTTCTATAACACTATTCTATGTGGAAAGTTAACTTAATTCTTATAGCATAGAACATGTGAATGTATCTCTAAGTTTTTGTTTGTCGTGATAACAAAACTGTTAGACGTACACTTATTTATTTAGCACGTTACAAATAAATGTAACATCATTTTGAAAACAGGTTAAAATATATATTATACCTCTAATTTTTTATTTGACCCAATAAAAAAATTATTAAACATAAATTGATTTGGTTAGCTCGTTACAAATAAGTGTAACGTTATTTTGTAATATATTAAAATATATAGTACACCACATAAACATGTAGGATGCACGTCTAACTTTATTTTTAACACTTTAACTAAATTATTGGCTATTATCTTTCGAGTTAAATGGATATACAAAATGTAATATGCCAGCTTCCATGGCTAAATAATTTGTTATCGCATTATATTTAATTGTAACAAGATAACAATTGCATGTATCTATCTCCTAAGTCATCTTCTTTGAGACGCAACAACACTGGTTATCATGAACAGTCATGGTGATAATTTTCCAATCAAATTTTGCGGCAAACTACAACGACGGATGATCATATTCTTCGACCGAGTTCTTCATATAGAACAATTTTCTTCGATTGTGGAATCGGAACAAACCCCTTTGCTTTCAAATCCAACTCACTGAGTCATCCTACCGAGTTGACTCGATGCATTCGAATAAACACCAACAAAAAAAAAATTCTAATAGACCTTTTTGATCGTCGTTCTACTTCTTCATCTATTAGATTTTTTTCATCACATGATGTATCATCGAGTATTTTTCCACTACGATAAAATCATTTTGGTCGATTGCAAAGAGATAGACGAAGCAATAGTGAGAGAGACATTTTGTTTTATTGTGTAGGAGTAGGGGCAATATAGTATTGATTGTTTTTGTAATAGTAATTTGTTGTCTCTTTCATACTTTACCAATTATGCTATAATGTGTGTATATGAGATGCAACTATTCTAAACCCAAAACTAATATATTTTATATTCTTTTTGATTTTGCAAATAAAACGGCCACCATAGCAAAAATAAATCACCAATAAATATGAAAATTCAAATCTATCAAAATATGTTATTTACTGTTTTATATTTTTTTATTTTAAACATTCAAGTGAAACTGAAATCAAAAGGTTTGAATGAAAATCTTCATTTTATAGATTTTTAAAAATATTCACTCTAAATCTTCACTTTATAGATACGATGAAAATGTCTTTTGGTTAGTATTCCAATTAATTTTTAAATTGTACTTTTTTTGTATCATATATATAATCTTATTACCGAATTTAAATATTCACTAAAGATGTAAATTTGAAAGACTAATTATCACTTAAAAGATTACATTATAATATTTTTCATTAGTTGGGGATAAATACAATTTTTTGGATGTTGTATATTTAATAATCTTCTATGAAAATATGATTTTAATACGACTATTGATAATATTGGGAAAATACAGAATTTGATCCTCCAAACACGAAATTTTAATGGTATAAAAGTTCATAAAAATATCAATAAAATACATTACTAAATTTTAAAAAATATAAAATTATTTGTAAATATATTTTCCGCGCAAGGAATCACCTAGTAATATAAATATATATTGCATTTGAATATAGGGGCAATTACAAAAATATCATTTTTGTGTGCATATTTGCAAGAATGCCACTTAGAGGTGTCCATTTATAAAAACACCACTAATTATAGATTTATAAAACCTATATCTTAAAGTTCTAAACCCTAAAAAATGTTTTGACACCTAAAAACCCCTAAAAACTCAAAAATAAACCCTAATAGAACATAATTAACTTAAACATAAATAATATTTAGTTGAAAAAATAATTTTGAAAAAATGGCATTTGTGTCAAGATTTCAAAAGTGTGACATTTTTGTAAAGTGATATTTGAAAAGTGGTATTTTTTAAAATTTCTCTTGACTATATATTGAGTTTGATATTTCTCGAAATTGTTTTCAAATCATAGATGGTTATGTTACGTTAAAGTATTAAGCGTGGAAGTATTACACGATAACTTTTTGTTAGGGATTCAGCCAATACCGTTTTGGTAGGAATTCGGCCAAAGAAAATCAAAGAATGAACGAAAAATCAGAGAGTCTAGAGAGAAAAACTATTGAGAAGCCCTTTTTTTTATTACTAAGATATATTATTGATTGTGTGAATGAATAATTATAAACCCTTATGAGTCATATAATATAAGTACAAACAAATAGGAATAGGACATATGTAAAGAATGGATTGATTGATTTTTTTTGGCTCATATGTAGTAGTTTATAGATTGATTGATTTTTTTGGCTCATATGTAGTACTTTATAGATTGATTGATTTTTTCTTTCTCTAAATTAGGAGGTGATATGGATTTTTATCACTCGACTAGGTTAATCTTCTAGTGTAAATATAGTCTTCGAGTAACCCAATCACCAAGGGTTTTAATGGACTTAAAACGTAGCACTTCGACTAGCTAAAAGTAATTGAGTCTGACACAGAGCAATTCGCCCTCAAGTGGGAACCACTAATCCAGCAATACTTAAAGCATGATTATAGGTGGGTAATAGGAATAAATATAGTGAGTTTTTAATATTATAAAATTTATATATTTTACCTACCCATATTTGAGTTTCTAATTTTAAGATCTATATTACTCATATTTAATAGGATAATATAACATCTCTCTCTATCTATTTTCATCAATTCCAATACAATTAATATTATAAAATTCATATATTTATCCAAACATATTTATTATCTTAGTATACTTTACATATTTTAAATCATCTAAAATTAAAAAAAAAAAATCAATTAGAAACGGCAAAGAAAAACTTTACCAAAATAAATAAAAGGAAATCCCTCTAAGATTTGATGACGACAGTATATAAATAAAATTTTCAAAATATTTTGAAAATGCACAATGCAAAGGAGACCTAATTTCTTAACACACAAAGGACTCGCCCAAAAAGCATGTCCACAACTCCCATGTGATGATGATTGTGATGTGAATTTGATCCTCCCGTTTACCACCACTCGTTTGCTTCTTCACTTCCAAGTGATGATAAGATGTAAAATCAAGTTTTTCAATTAGGTGGAATGATGGATGATTGTGATGAACGATGTTTTGATGAAATGTGTAAGTAACAAAATGTTCGTGTAGAAAAAAAGTAGAAGTTAATGTTCTGATAGAGGAGGGTTTAGAAAACTTAAGAACACAATAACACTTTTGTTAGGCAAATAAGACTATTTTGGCTCTTTTTATTGATTAAATATCAAGAACATAAGCAAAGTTGGAGACTTAGCTCCTACAATACTGGAAAGTGGGAAATGGGAGATTGGTTCCTTATCTCACAGATGACCAATTCGCTTTATTAACTTGAACAATCAAGAAAGTAATTATAAGAGAAAACTATATATAATTCAATCAAGATGCATACTTCCGGTTCGGTTCGACATGCGTTGGTTCGGTTATGTGACTCCATCAAAACTGTCTACGCACCAAGTTTAGACATGACTGGTCGAGGTCGGCACATGGCACGTAAAGGTCTAAGCTTTCGCATCATCACACCCCCTGGAGCTTCCTCAAGATCAATTTCTTCACCATTCACTCTCTCCCAATCAAAACATTGGATCAATGCTCCTATTGTCCACGTCACAATCTTCTGCGCGAGTCCAGCACCAGGACACATCCTTCGACCGCTCCCAAAGAGCATCAGGGTTTGAACACTATCCAAGGATTCATCAGTTTTGCTTTTGTTTCCATTAAATCTTTCGGGATCAAACTTCTCTGGATCGTGCCATAACTTCGGGTCTCTGTGGATGGCCCACACGTTAATCAGGACTGTTGTACCACAAGGCACGTCATACCCACCAATTTTTATGTCCTCAGAAACTTCTCTAGGGACCAAGATCGGACCTACCGGGGTTAACCGGAATGTCTCGAACACAATGTTTTGAAGGTAAGGAAGATTAGAGATATCTTGTTCATCGATGAGACGGTCTTGTCCAATCTTTTCATCGATCTCAGCTCTTGCTTTGTTCAACACATCGGGTTGTCTCAACAAGTGTGTCATAATCCATCCCATCGTTACCGAAGAAGTATCGGATCCAGGGATTATCATCGCCTGCATTATTCATGTCAATTTAGGTATTTTAGAAATGAAAAATTCTTTAAACTACCACACTTTCAAATTTTGTAATAATAAAAAAAAAAAAAATACTATCATTAGTTTTATTACAAAAATACCGATAAAAGTTTTTGGTTTTCCAAAACAAAAGTGTAATCAATGAGGACTTGAGAGAAATATGTTGAATACAATAAAATGAATATAACGATTAATTAAAAGCTCATTATATAATCTCGTTTTTTTGGTTGGAGTCATCTTTATAATTTTTTGGAAAAATAATAGTTATAGATATTACCATCATTAGTCCTTTAATGGTTACGTCGTTGTAATACTCAGGTTCTTGATCCTGCAAAGACATTAAGTGATTGATCATAGTGTTTCCTTCCTTGTCTTTCCTACACTCGTCGAGGAGACGTTGCAAGACTTGGTCCACGGATTTGCCAATATTTTTCACTTTTTTCTCGTATTTGTTCCCAAAGAATTTCAAGAAGGGAAGATAATCGCCAGGATTATTCGAGCCGGTTATTGTAAAAATCTCCTTGATGAGATTCTTGAATATCTCCGCCTCTTCCTTGTTTTGAACATCATCGCCATAGTACCTCTTCCCCGTTACCATCCTCACCATGTTATTGAGCGTTAGATCCGCAAAGAGTGGCTCGAGTTCGACCTCCTTGAAAGAATCGAGATTATTATCACCCTTGGTGGTGTTGCCACGTGCTAGGCTCTTGAGCACCCGATGGATCTCGTCTCTACGGACATGGTAGAAGCTCTGAAGGCGGTGTGGGGAGAGGATCTCGACGGAGCTGATGCGCCGGAGGTTTTTCCAATGGTCATTGTAAGAGGAGGTTCCGATGGTGGTGTTGTTGTAAGAAATGTACTTGTTTGTTAACGAAGTAGGCCGGTTTGACAAAGCGATGTCGTTTTGGCCGGTGAAACATTCCTTAACTAGAGGGTAAGATGATATGATAACGACTCTGCGGAAGCCGAAGCGGAGGGTAATGATGGGACCGTATTGCTCGGCGAGGGAGTGGAAGAAACGGTGGATGAGTGGTTTTAGGAGGTGGAGATGTCCAACCACAGGAAGACCTAGTGGACCTGGTGGTAATTTCAAACGCTGCGTTTTAGATCTGATGTTGTAGGCTATGTAGAGTAAGGGGAAGAGGAGTATCATCAAGAGAAAGCAGAACTGAAACATTTTTGTGGATCTGTTTTCTCCTTGTGACGTTCTTTTGATATTAGAGAGAGTAGATAATATCAGACGCTGGATTGTATCTTAGAGCAACTTCATTGGTAGAGTCTCTGTAGAGAGAGTATATAATCTTATAAGGGGGTTGTATTCAAGTATTTGTGAGGATTTCATATGATTTGTATTAAAGAGACAAGTCCTATGTTATTAAAATATGAATTTTAAAAAAAATTTCAAAATCTTAATGTTATTCAACTTGTGTTATTCAAAATTTTCAAAATCTAATGTTATTTCATTCCATTCATGGTTCCGAATTCTCGTTCCGTATTGGACCATATTCCCGTATGGTACAAACTATCGATTTCCGTTTGAGAATGGGACGTGACGGGACGTGGACAAAAATTTTCGAAGTTCCATTAGTCCTGAAGTATATATTTACAAATTTACTTATATAAAAATAGATTATTATATACGAGTTTCCTAGTTTTTTATATATGTTAATAACTTTTTAGTATAATATCAAAATTATTAATTAATATTATATTATATGTAAAATTCTAACTTTTTATATAAAGTTGTAAACACGATTATAAAACCCTTTCAAACCTTTACACGTACGTTAGCATGTTGAGATTTGAGAGTGTTGGTCTAATTAAACTCTACTTTGATTTATTTGACTTTATTATGACTTTAGTTTATTCAATTTCATTTTCTTAGTACCACGGATTTAAAGTTTGAATGTTTAGATTTTAGAATTTTCATTTATCATGTTTTTTTAAGAATTTTCGTTCTACTCCTGTCCCGTTTTATACCTTAAATGTTCCGTCCCAAATTATATATAGAACATGAATGGAACAAATATTTTGATTCCTAGAATTTCCGTCACTAACCAGAGCATTGCTCTAGCTTTCTTTTTTTTCCTCACAAAGATTCCGTCACTTGCATCTTTCATCAAACCATCGTTCATCACGCTCATCAATCATTCCACCCCAAAAAAAAACCAATAATTTGCTTATCAAGAGCTACCATCATACTAATAAAGAGTTGATTTTGCATATCTACAAAAACAAACGAGTGGTGGCAAGTCACATCAAAGGTTTAAATTCACATCACATGGGAGCTGTTAAAAGAAGAGTAATTGACAATGATATGTCTGATATGTCTGTTTTACCCTAATACAAACAAACGTACTTAACAAAAAGAGAGAAAAAAAACTTTTCTCCCAAATTCAGCAAATTCTGCAGTTATTATTTAAATTCGATATATTATTCAGCAAATTCTGCAGAAACTCAGCAAATTCTACAATTCAGCAAAAATTCAATAAATTTTGCAATTCAGCAGAAATTATATGTTTACTATTTATACCAGTAGAATTTAAAATTTTAAGATTTAGAAAATGATTAGTTGGTCTTTAAAAACTAGTTACAGCTTACACTAATTTTTACAGCTCTAAAAATTATCAATCAAACTTTAAATTAATTTTCAAAACTACAACCTAAAAAAAAATTAGATGTAATTCTCTTGTTTTCTATACCCTGTTTTTAGTGCTAAAAAAAATGGCTGTAGAATTTTTTTTTTTTTATTCCTTCTCCATACTTTCTCTCTTCTAATATATATATATATATATATATATGATTTCTATTATATTATATATAAATATATAAAATGTATCACCTTACATAAATTATTTATAAATATGTATGCATATTTCATTAATTTTATATACAAACAATATTATGATGGGAGTATCAAATAAATTTGTATATATACATATATATATATTAGTAAAATATTTTTATATACATTGTGATATAAATATATATAATAAAAAATATTACGATAGAAATATATATAATAAGAAAATTTATTATATAAATACATTACAATATTTTTATTCCATTTTATTATATAAATACATTACAATATAAATACATTACAAAATTTTTATTTGATTTTGGAAATTTTATATAATAAAAAATTATTCTATAGCATACATATAATACTTCATAATCATACTTTATCTTTAAAAAATTACAGCTAAAATCTTAAAACTACAGCAAAAATGTCTAAAGACAAAATTGTACAACAATTAATTTACAGGTATAGCCGAACCAATCACCCACTTAGACTCTAAACATTTATAATTAGTGGTTTTTTTGCAAATAGACAATTCATAGTATTATTTTTGCAAATGTACATACCAAAAGTGGTATTTTTGCAATTGTTCTCTAAATATATATGTAGTGTGATTAAATCTTATTAGATTTGCTTGATAACTTTTAAATAATATTGTAATATTTTTAAAATTAGGTTTATTAAAAATAATTCAATTTCAATAGCAAAATATATCATAAATTATGTATATAAATTTGTTTTATCAACCTATTAATTTATTTAAGGGACAATTGCAAAAATATCACTTTTGGTATGTACATTTGCAAAAATACCACTTAGAAGCTGTAACGTCCGCGAATCAAAATGTGTATTTTTTTGGTTCGGGTATCGTTTGACACAAGTTACAATTAAACCGACGGTTCGGTTTGGGAAACCAATTACTTTCGGTTCTGTTTGGTTAAACCGAAGTTTTTGCCTATAAAAGGCTTGTGGGATAATTGAGCTCGGTTTTAGAGGAGAAAACAGAGAGATTTCTCTTGAGGATTGAGAGATTTGAGGGTGAAAACAAGTGTTCTTGAGTGTTCTTGAGTGTTCTTGGAAGTTTGAGGGTGTGTGCCGTCGGTTTTGGAGGAGACAAACGGCGGTGAATATCAAGTTGGATTGGAGTGAAAATTTTCGGGTAAGTTCTTCACTCTTTGATCTTGAATTAGGAGAAAACCCCTTGTCAATCGGTTGGGTATTTGAGGAGTTATGGTGGTTTTATTTTGAGAGATTTCTGCAATTTTGATTTGCGGTCAGTCCAATTCGAGGGAGGATTCCCGTCGAACCGTTGGGAATCAGAGGACGATCTATATACGGTTAGAAAGATGTCTCTGTCTAGTTTTTAGATCAGGTTTCCGATCTTGATTCCGAGGTATGATCCGTTCTCTATGTTCTGTGTTCTTTTAAAATCAGTGTGTCGGTTCTGTTTTCTGAGACTGGGTTTTCTGTTTCCAGTTTCGATTATCGAACTTACGGGCTGATTTACCATCGTTCTATAAAGAGCCAGAAATCGATCTATATACTGTTAGAAACCTCTATCTGTCTAGTTTCCAGAACCTTTTTCCGATCCGAATTTGGAGTATCCGTTCATCGAATTCTTTGTGTTCTTGTTCAACGGGTCGTTTCTGTTTCAATTCCGATCGTCGAACTTACGGGCTGTTTTTCCGTCGAACCAGAGAGACCCAGTAGGCAATCTACATACCGTTATGTAGCTCTCGCTGTCTAGTTTTCAGAACAGGTTTCCGATCCTGTTCTGGTGAAGTAAATCGCGAGTTATCCCCTTCCGAACAGGTGAGTGCGTGACTATGGTTTTTATGGGTATTTGGTGCGTTTGATTGCGAATTGAGTTGATTTGTTGTTCGATCAATGCTTGTTTGGGGCGTTTTTAGTGTTTAGATCAACGTAAGTATCGTGGTTTGTGGTTGACTTTGCGTTGACTTTTCGGGGTTGACTTTGTGTTGACTTTTCGGGGTTGATTTTGTGTTAACTTTTCGGGGTTGACTTTTCGTATTGACTTTTTGCTTGATTGATCGTTTGGTGTTATCGTATCCATTATACCCGTGCATCTAGCCAAGTAGATAGGATGATCGTACCATTGGGTATTTAGGATAATACTCACGCATCTCTTATAACCATGTGATGCAGGTAAAGACAAAGTGTGATAGTGGAATCTGGCTTTGAAGAGGAGATGATCTAGTGTCTCGTTTATGTTTATATCTATTTCGCTTTTGTTATTGTGTTGAATTATTATGTAGTTTAATATTTATAGGAATATTATTTCAGGTGTTTTAAAAAAAAAAAAAATCTGGTTGTTTCAGGAGCGTTTATTTGCAAAAATACTACTAGTTATGGATTTTTAAAGCATAAATCTTAAAATTATAATCCTAAAAAATGTTTTGACTTTTAACCCTTAAACTCTTAAAATTAAATTCTAATACAACATAGCTAACTTAAATATAAATGATATAATAAATATTTTTGTTGTTGAAAAACTAGCAATGTTGCATTTTTTAAAAGTGATATTTTGAAAAAAAATTTTATTTAATTATTTATTTTTTTAAAAATTCAGCAAATTTTGGAATTATTATTTAATTTTGATATTATTAGGTAAATCTATAAAAAAATTATTAAAAATTCAACAAATTCCGTAGAAATTTCGCAAAAAATTTGCTGTTACAATTTAAACCCTTTATGAATTTTCTTACTGTTTCCGATTAAAAAGAAGTGACTGACATTAGCGATAGTCTTCGACTGACACCACAGATGGGACAAACTCAAAATCGTTGAGTTTTGCCTGAGAAGCAAGTTAATAAATAAAAAAGTTATCTAACATGCCAGTTAATCAATTAAAAAATTAGTTAATGGGTTATCAAAATTATTAACGTGTATCCAAATTATTAACGTGAATTTGTACACGTTATAAATATATTTGACTCATTATTACTATTGTTAGCAGTATCATTTTATATAATTTGTTTTTATAACTTTTACCATGTTAACCTCAGTATTATTATGGGTGAATATCCTTTATAAATCACCCATTAATTTAAATAGTATCTATGTATTCACCATCTTACCACGTTAATCATAAAAATATTCAAATATTTAATATGTTATCACGTTACAAGTATCGGTAACTTATTATTTATATTGTTGTTAGTGTTACCATTTTATATATCATGTTATTATAATTGTTATCATGTTAATAGAAAGTCTTTTTGTTTGTTAAACTGATATATATATATAGATATACATAATTAAAAAAAAAAATTTATATTTCATATTTTGTGTGACATAATAACTCATGGCACACGATATTCATTTAACACACAAATGAGTATATTTATAGTGATGTTATATCATTTCTATGTTAATCAAATAGATATGAGTAATTTACATTATTTCTTAAAAACACAATTTGTTTACTGTATTAAGTGTTGAACAATGTCGCCGTTATCGAAATAAACAGTGTCACCGGCTTTATATTAATAGTGTGGACGACAAACGTCCAAAAAAATAGTTATGGTTAATGGCATGCTTGTAATTAATATAAGTTATAAGGATAATTGTGGTATAATTTTGTGGCATGCATGGTCAATGGCATGCCTGTAATTCATAGTTTCTTAATTTTTAAAGTATCATTGTCATAAACCTAGGTTTTCAGTCAACCATTGTTATTAAGTAATTTCGCTCTAAAAAGAATAGTTGTGGATGTTATAAAATATATGTATAAGAGGTGAGATTTGTGTGTAAGTAAATATATATGTGTTTGTGTATTTAATATAATAAGTATTTGATGCTTAAGTAAGAAGCGAAAGTTAGAGAGAAGAGGAAATCTTCTTATTATCTCCATTACAAGGAGTAACACTCCTTTATATAGTAAGTGTAAATTAATAAAATATTAGATCACTAAGTCGGTAAAGATATGTTAATGATGAAGTAACTATAATGGATAAGTATTATCTATTTACCATATGGATAATTATCCTTTTATAATACTCCCCCTTAATTATCCATTTTAGTGATGTTGTGTTGTGGATTGCCTCGTTAAAAACCTTATCATGGAAAAACCCAGTGGGACAAAAACCATGACAAGGGAAAAAGAGTGCAATCTCCCCCTGGAAAATATAATATTTTCTTTAGAGGTCTCGTAGATGATGCATTCCGATACTCTGAACATGTTTCCGGAATGTTGTAGTCGGAAGCGCCTTTGTGAATAAATCTGCTACGTTGTCACTTGAACGAATATATTGAACATCAATCTCCTTTTTCTTTTCGAGTTCCCGAGTGTAGGAGAAAAATCTTGGAGGAATATGTTTCGTCCTATCGCTCTTGATGTAGCCTTCTTTGATTTGGACAATACATGCAGAATTATCTTCAAATATAGTCGTCGGCTCTTTGTTGGTGGTTATTCCGCTTGCTTCTTGAATATGTTGAGTCATTGATCTGAGCCATACACACTCTCTGCATGCTTCATGAAGTGCAATGATTTCGGCATGATTCGAAGAAGTAGCTACCAAAGTCTGTTTCTGAGACCGCCATGAGATTGCAGTTCCACCGATTGTAAAAACGTACCCGGTTTGCGAACGAGCTTTATGTGGATCAGATAAATAACCTGCATCTGCAAAACCAACAAGACCAACCTCGGGGTTTCTTGAATAAAATAATCCAAAATCAATTGTACCTTGAAGATAACGGAATATGTGTTTTATTCCGTTCCAATGTCTACGCGTAGGAGATGAACTATATCTTGCAAGTAGATTAGTAGCAAAAACTATATCTGGTCGAGTACAATTAGCAAGATACATAAGTCCACCAATAGCGCTCATATAAGGTACTTCTGGACCTAATATTTTCTCGCCATTTTCACAAGGTCGAAATGGATCCTTGAAAACATCAAGCGATCTATTAACCATTGGAGTACTCAAAGGAGTCGCTTTATCCATATTAAAGCGTTTTAACACTCTTTTGGTGTAATTTGATTGATGCACAAAAATTCCATTTTTGAGATGTTCAATTTGAAGCCCTAGACAAAATTTTGTCTTTCCAAGATCTTTCATTTCAAACTCCTCTTTCATATGAGTTCTTGCATCATCAATTTCCTTTTGAGTTCCAGTTATGTTCAGGTCATCTACGTATACTGCAATGATCACAAATCCTGACGAGGATTTCTTAATAAACACGCAAGGACATATCACATTGTTAATGTATCCTTTACTTAACAAATATTCACTCAAGCGATTATACCACATGCGTCCGGATTGCTTTAATCCATAGAGTGATCGTTGTAATTTGACCGAACATATTTCCTTAGATGATACTTTTGATCCTTCTGGGATCTTTAATCCTTCTGGGATTTTCATGTATATATCAGTATCAAGTGATCCATAAAGATATGCAGTCACAACATCCATTAGGTACATTTCTAAATTTATAGATGCCGCCAAGCTCATTAAGTACCTAAATGTGATTGCATCCATAACCGGAGAATATGTCTCTTCATAATCAATTCCCGGTCTTTG
Organism: Arabis hirsuta; assembly: GCA_964056655.1. Lineage (NCBI taxonomy): Eukaryota > Viridiplantae > Streptophyta > Magnoliopsida > Brassicales > Brassicaceae > Arabis > Arabis hirsuta. The sequence goes on from OZ053300.1 coordinate 5,131,013, forward strand.
AGAAAAACCTTGTGCCACAAGTCGGGCTTTATATCTTGTGACTTCGTTCTTCTCATTTCTTTTTCGCACAAAGACCCACTTATATCCGACTGGGATTACATCTTTTGGTGTAACGACTATAGGTCCAAAAACATCTCTTTTATTAAGAGAGTCTAATTCATTTCTCATGGCCATTTGCCATTTTTCCCAATCAGATCTTTCGTGGCATTCTGATACAGACTTTGGGTCTGGATCATCTTGATCAATTTCTTTAGATACAGAGAAAGAGAATATTCCATCAGTATCATCGATTTCATCTCTAACCCATATTTTCCCATTTTGGGCATAATTAATGGAAATCTCATATGTTTCTGTATCATGCTCATTTTCTTCCTCTGGTTCTTCTGGAACCCTTTCATACATATCTTCTGGATATTTTTCTTTATATGGTTCCTCTATAACCTTCTCATTTTGTTCTCCCAATTTCTTTTTCTTTCGAGGATTTTTATCCTTTGAGCCCATCGGCCTCCCCCTCTTTAATGGGACCTTAGGTTCATTCGCTTTGTTTCCATCGATTTGTTCTTCTGGAACATTGATTCTTGATGGAACATTGGCAGCGGGTATATATGATTTTGTCACCCTTTTTGTATTTGTGAACGCATCAGGTAACTGGTTTGCCAAATTTTGCAAGTGTACAATTTTCTGGACTTCCAACTCGCGTTGTTTTGTAGGGGGATCAAGATGCACTAAAGATGGTGCACACCAAGTAATATCTTTTGGAATTCCTTTAATTCCTCCCCCTAACGCTGGAAATTCATCTTCATTAAAATGGCAATCGGCAAAACGTGCCGTAAACATATCACCAGTTTTTGGTTCAAGATATCGAATTATACTTGGTGACGTATACCCGACATATATCCCAAGTCTCCTTTGAGGTCCCATTTTTGTTATTTGTGGCGGAGCTATAGGGACATAAACCGCACATCCAAAAACACGAAGATGGGATATATTGGGTTCTTGGCCAGATGTTAATTGTAATGGGGAATATTTATTATATGCACTTGGTCTAATCTGGACCAATGCCGCAGCATGCAATATAGCATGTCCCCATACATGAATTGGGAGATTTGTTCTCAAGATTAACGGCCTTGCAATGAGTTGCAACCGTTTAATTAAACTTTCAGCCATGCCATTTTGTGTATGAACATGGGGAACTGGGTGTTCAACATCAATCCCCATTGCCATACAATAATTATTGAAAGCTTGTGAAGTGAATTCACCGGCGTTATCAAGCCTAACTTTCTTTATGGCATAATCAGAAAATTGTGCTCTTAATCTGATTATTTGGGTAAGGAATTTTGCGAAAGCCGTATTCCGTGTTGTCAATAGACACACGTGTGACCATCTACTCGATGCATCAATTAATACCATAAAATAGCGAAACGGCCCGCATGGTGGATGTATAGGTCCACATATATCACCATGTATTCTCTCTAAGAATACTGGATTTTCATTCCCAACTTTAGCCGGTGATGGCCGAGTTATTAATTTTCCTTGAGAACATGCGGAACATGAAAAATCTCTAGATGGAAAAATCTTTTGGTTTTTCAATGGATGTCCGCTAGAGTTTTGCACAATCCTTCTCATCATGACTGATCCCGGATGCCCTAACCTTTCATGCCATATTTTAAATATATTAGTAAACTGCTGGTTTACTACAGCATAGGACTCAGTCATATAAATCTTTGAGCAATATAATCCAGAAGACATCATTGGTAATTTTTCCAATATATGCTTCTTTTCTGACGTAATGCAAAGATATTCAATGTCATTCTTATTTTTCGTCTCGATATGATATCCATTTTTCCGGATATCTTTGAAACTTAATAAATTTCTGTATGAACTAGGGGAATATAATGCATCATTTATCTCAAAGTTTGTTCCCCTTGGCATTGAAAACCTGGCTTTTCCTGAGCCCATAATAATATTTGCATTACCAGATACAGTACTCACGCTTCCGGCGGAGTCTTTTAAATTAAGAACGGAGAAATACTTTTTATCTCTAAGTATTGTGTGCGTTGTCGCACTATCTGCCAGACATGTATCTCCGTCCATGATCTCAAGTTCTGACATTGTCTGGTGTCACAATATTAATCAGAGATGCATTAATAAAAAGAAACGAAATGTTATGTAACATGAAATTATAAAATTATTTTAAAAATATTTTGCAAAAACTATTTTAAAACTATTTTACAAAATTATTTTAAAAATATTTTACAAACTTATTTTAACAAAATAGTATAGAACCTATTTTACAAAATTGTTTTAACATCATACTGCAAAATAAAAGCATATTATACAAAGTACATAAAAATACTAATATCATGTCTTATAGATTTAGTTATCATTTCTTTCTGTTGATACTTCAGGATCAACAAGAAAATCAGCAACATCGAAATGAGCATCATCATTGAGACCGTTAAAGGAAGGTCCAGCTTCATCAGTGATGAAATTTGTTTCGACATTTGTCTGCTTTGCCTTTTGTGACTCTTGATACAGATCGGCCAAATGTTTTGGCACACGACATGTTCGTACCCAATGGCCTTTCATGCCACATCTGTAACAAGCACTCTCCGTTTTTCTTTTATTTATGCGGCCAACAACATTTCCCTGAGAATTTTGGTTGGCTTTCCATGCGCCGGAGTTATTTGACTGGAATTCTTTTCCTTGTCCTCGGCCTCGGCCTCGTCCACCACCTCTGCCACGTCCGCGTCCACGGCCTCTACCGCGACCACGCCATCGTCCTCGAAAATTATTTGTATTGGATGCTACCACATTCGCTTCTGGGAATGGAGCCGATCCAGTTGGACGAGATTCATGATTCATTATAACAATTTCATTATTTTGTTCAGCAACAAGAAGAACTTGCATTAAATCCGAGTATCGGGTAAATTCCCTTGCCCGATATTGTTGCTGGAGGACTACATTTCCTGGATGAAATGTTTGGAGAGTTTTTTCGATCATATCAAAATCACTTATACTTTCTCCACATAACATCATCCTCGAAGTAATTCCGAACAAAGCGGAATTATATTCGCTTACACTTTTGTAATCCTCAAACCGCAGATTCAGCCACTCATGTCTTGCCTTTGGTAAGATCACATATTTCTGGTGATCAAACCTATCTTTGAGTGACAGCCAAAGATCTGCGGGATTATCTTTCATAATATATTCATCTTTTAATGTATCATGAATATGATGGCGGAGGAATATCATGGCCTTTGCCTTTTCCTCATCGGACGTGACCTTCCATTTATCAATGGTGTCAAGAAGTCCACTTGCTCTTAGATGCATCTTTGCACCTACTGCCCATGTCAAATAATTTTTCCCAGATAAATCAAGGGCAGCGATCTCAAGTTTTGTCAAGTTTGACATGATCACTATATAACAAAATTTTAAACATTATATTAAAATTCAATTTTAAATAATTATGATAAAATAGGTGCAATAATAATAACAACATAATTTTTAAAAATAAAAAAATAGGAGGCAAAGCCATCCATATAAATGATAAATAAATAACAGAACATAAATAAATAACAGAAAATAAATAACGGTAAGAAAATAATAATAAAAAATAATAGGTATAATTCTCAACATAATCAAGGAGGCAGAGCCTACCATGAGATTATGGAGACATAAAATTTTAATTGATCAAGGAGGCAGCGCCTACCATAATAATGATCAAATTTTGAAAAAACATAGCCTATTATATGCCTTTTCCACTGATAGTGCGGAGGCAGAGCCTACCATAATATTATGAGGAGGAGGCAAAGCCTACCACTCCATAAATAATAAATAAATTAAAAAGTAAATTGAATAACACAAAAATTAAAATCTTACCCCTTTGGTATGGCAGAGGATATGATTTAACGACTCAGTTGGTTAGAACCTCGTGCTGATAACGTGTTATAAAATATATGTATAAGAGGTGAGATTTGTGTGTAAGTAAATATATATGTGTTTGTGTATTTAATATAATAAGTATTTGATGCTTAAGTAAGAAGCGAAAGTTAGAGAGAAGAGGAAATCTTCTTATTATCTCCATTACAAGGAGTAACACTCCTTTATATAGTAAGTGTAAATTAATAAAATATTAGATCACTAAGTCGGCAAAGATATGTTAATGATGAAGTAACTATAATGGATAAGTATTATCTATTTACCATATGGATAATTATCCTTTTATAATAGTGGACATGATTTTTGAGCGAGTCTTTTTTTGTGTGGTACCATTTATTGTGACATAGCAAAGCACTAATTCTTTATCCAAACCAATTAAACAAATGCTCTTTGATCTAATCTCCTTTGTATAAAAGAAGAAGATTTTGAGGATGCTAAAGCCTGCCACACATCATCAAAATAATCATAATCAAAATAATCATATTTAAGTAGTCAATCAGATAGCTTCATCTCTCAATAGAAAGACAAAAATACTAAAATCATTCGCGCCACATCGTCTTCTTCTTCCTAAACAAATCCAAATCTTCATTCTTGACCTTTCGATTTCTCTTTCGTAATCAATAAATCAAGTAAATATCTCATCATTTGTGAGATTATTACATCTCAAAAAGCTAATCATGTCTTGAGGAGGATTCTCAGTCAAAAGCCAGAGTTTACGTGGCAACAACAACGAAGGAGGAGGGACGGGGACGAAGTAATCTGACGATGGAGAAATTGAAAGTATTGACAGTTCTGTTTAGAACTCCGACCATTGATCAGATCTAGAAAATCTCAACGGAGCTAAGTTTTTACGATAAGATCGAGAGCAAGAACGTTTTCTATTGGTTCCAAAACCATAAATCTAGGGAGAGACAAAAACGTCGTAAAATATCCATCGATTTTGATCATGGCTTCTTTAATTCTATTCTTTTTAGGGGTATTGAGATTCAATTTAATCGAATTCTGTTTTGGTCATTGTTATTAGGCGCTTTCTCATAGGACGCTTTCTCATAGGATAAGCCACTTTAGGGAAGGGTATTCTGTCCATTTTCATTGTGGATTTTGTTTTTAATTCTTACCAAATCTCTTATTTTCTATGATTAGGGTTTGAATTTGATGGAATCAAAGGTTGTCGAGTGTGATGTCTCATGGGTTTATTGCGATTGCGACAATATTGATCTTACAAATGCCATAGAATCCCACACCATCCCGAGATTCCTTCAGTGGTCCCTTAATTTGCTTCCGGAGACCCATTCACCGGCGATAAGCAGCAGACTCAGTCACCGATGCAACATTTGTACCCTTATGCCTCTTTATGTCATAATTTCGACCCTCAGATTTGTTTCGCCTACTCCAGATTCTGCTCTTCCGAATCAAAGCCTTACGAATTAGTAAAATAGATTTCTGCGTGGTTAGGTTCAAATTCTGTCATGGAATAGTTGTTTGTGAGATAAAAACAGGGGAATATGAGTATGTGGAAGTGATAATCAGTGATGAAGACTGCTGATCTACCGTGATTTCAACTCCAAACTATATCCGTCCAAAATAAAGATGCCATTGTTTCGATTTGATGGAGACTCGAATCTCATGACAGCTTATACATCTCAGAATGAGTAAGCAAATTGAATTTCTCTGATTATGTATGTGAAACTCACTTTGCACACCTACAATAAGATTGTTTCACTTTCTCTTAACTTTGTTATGTGTATAGATTTTTGGTGCATATTCAATTGAGATCCCAGTTTATGTAGAGATTGCAGACGACCCCAAACTTTCATGTATTTCACAATCACGGTATCACTTCCAATTAATTGCTCTAATACAAAACTATTTTATTATTAAAATTGCACAATCACCGTATCTCTTGACCTTGCTAATATTCTTGGATTCTCTCTCTCTGCAGAGGCATAAGAGCAAGAAGGAAACCATGGAAGAGATCATGATGAAGAACAAACTTGGCAGGGTGACTATTCCGCGTTTTTCCTTGTATTATTCTTTTGTATGACATGTCAATTTACAGGTTTTATTTTGTGGTTTTCTAGATGGAGAAAGCTAAGCATAAGGAGGAAAAGAAGAAGCAAGAAAGAAAGAAGACATTTATATATCAAAATCTTGGGTTTTACTTTTAACACAAAAATAAAATCTTGGGTTTTGGTTATCGCTAATAATATGTGTTTAGGATAAAGTTTAGTAATGCTTTTTTGTATTTGATGTTCATGTATAATACTTGTCATGTTTGTTCTGTTTTTATTACAGGTAATGAGAGCTGCTAAACACTATAAGAACCATTTACGTTACAAACATGGTTTCTTTGTAAGTCAAAGCTTTAAATCATCTAACTTCAAGGTATTATTAGTTGTCTTAAGAGAAATGCTTAATTTTGGGGGTACTTACTTGACAAGGTTAAGTCCATTAATAAGGTTAAGTACATTAGCCAGTAAAGTATATATATTTATGAGTACATTAACATCTACAAACCATACCGCGGTTGGTTTAGGTGCGAAATAAGGTAAACAAAACTGAAATCGTAGGCTTTGCTGTACACTAATATAGAGTTTAAAGTTTATTACTTCTTTTGAAGGCTTTGATGCGGTAATCTTAAGCTTTGTATTCTTCGTGTGTTCTTTCGTCTCATGTTGGAAAACATTTTCATGTTGATGAATTATTGCAGCCAGCTTATTTGAGCCTACTTTACGCCGAGTTAGCATGAGAGAAGAAAAAAGCTCAAGGGAAAGCTAACACATTTGATAACAGCCTCGATTGGCACGAGTTTCCGGTTAAATTGACTCGCTCTCTGCAAAACCGATACCAAAGACAAGACGCTAGAGTCATGAGAGAAAGGGACTGTATGCAATCTCAATCCTTAATAAACACAAGAAGATTAGTTTTTGAGTTTGTAATAAAAGGTCTAAAAAAATATGTCTATTATTTCACTCTCTGTGTGACATTTAGTGTTAGATTCTCGATAACTATTCAGATTACCATAGTATGCATGTGTAGCAGATAGAAAGTAATACTGATTTTAAGTGTTTATATATGTGGAAAAGGACATAAATGTGGGTTATCGTGTCACTCCATTGGCCGCCCGCAACACTACTTGGGTACAATTACCCCACTATACCATTGGGATAGAAGAAAGCTACTTGGTTCAAATGTCTGAGAAAAGGCTCTGGTTTCAGCACTGGGTTTGCATGCAGGTGGAGAGAATTACATTGCACTATCTTAAATACTTCAATTGCATGATTTGCATCTCCAATTAATTTTTTGTGTCATGAAGCTACAAATACTTTTTTTTCAGAGGTTGTGAATAAATTTTAAACAAACAAATCTAACTTTTGATCAAAAGAAATCTAACCAAAATTATTTAAGTAAGGATAAAGTTATATTTAAGAATTAAGCCTGATTGGTATGTCTCATTCTAAAACAGTAGTAGAAAAACAATGGTGCATAAGTTGTTTGTTAATAATCACATATAAAACTATAAAAAAATATTTATTATATTCATCATAATTCATTATATATATATATATATACATATAACATAAGCTTTGTTAACAATTTCTAACTCATTTTACTTGAAATTCAGAATTTAATATTTATTGTCAGTTCAAACTACGAAGTACAACTCTAGGAAGGAAAACCGACTCCCTATGAAAATGGCAAAGCATGGTCAACAATATTTCCAAGTCTCAATGATGTGATAGCCTTATCGGCAAGTTATTATTGTCCATGTGTACAAAATCAAAGTTGATTGAAATATATAACATTTAAAACATATTAGATATGTAATTTGAAATTATATAAAATTAACAATTCAGAAAAGAATTATAACAAGAACCCGCGCATAATTAGGAGTTCTCTCTTCATCTAGAATGTCTACATCATCAAAACAAAAAATAATTATTAAAATTTATAGTAAATTTTCATTTAATTAATGTTCACTTACATTTATTGCTACTTATAATTACTATATTTTACAATTAGATTAAAGACGAAAATAAATAAATAATAAATAGTAAATAGAAGATTATGAAGTATTTTCTTACTAACAATAATATAAGAAGGCGAAACAAAAATAGATTTATAGAGCCGAACGAAAATAAATGTTAGGACATGATGAAATAAATTTAAGGACATAATGAAATAAATATATTTGTGAAAAAATGTACGGGGAGAATCTGACTAAAACTTAGAAATATACTTACGTAAGACTAACGAAAATCCTGTTTATATAACAAATCTTATGGTAGGACATAAACTGGGAGAATTTAAGATCTTATTCACAGTCTAAAATATATTAGTTTGTCATAAAATACATGACATAGATTATTGGATCGAGTTATCAAATTTAAAAATTTAATAATCTTTACATTGTATATCATAGACTTCCATCACCATCAAATTAGATGCATCTTTTATTGCTAAAATATCCATTATCATCAAGTTTCATGTCTTTGGTTTTCCCAGAAACAAAAACAACAAAAGACATGAGTTTTCACGCGAACTTATGATTCAACAACTTTGAACGAATTTACAATAAGTGTTTACATTGGATTCATTACGGTAAAGTAAACTCTTTTTGCAAACTAATAAAAACCAATGTTTCTCTTAGCAAATATCCTATGTTAAGGTATATTAAAAAGAGTCAATTTGGAGAATAGCAATAAAGAACGGGCAAATTAAGAAAATGGCAAGACCCATTTCGTTATTACATAAAAGAGAATATTTTACCACCGATTCTTCCGCTATTGTCCTCACGCGCTCAGCTCTGTTTTTTTCTACTGACACATGCATTAATGAGTTATCCTAGCAGTAAGGCATAACCGCATAACGTAATACTCACAAAGCATTAATTACATCACACCAATGTTTCTTTCATTCTCTTTCCAGCATATTTATGTAATTTTTTTATCATTTGCATTCTGCTCACGCGCATATCGGTTCATACATAAAAATATTTATTTTATATTATTGATAAAAATATGTATGGTATAGTGAAGAATTATGCAGATATATAGTTAAATAGCATGTTATGTGTTTTTATAGTCTGTTAAAATTTTTAATGTATCATATAAATATAAAAATGTACCGCTAACTTTTTACATAACGAGGTAATTAAATATGTACACTATAGTAACCATCTATGCGAAAATATACATGTATATATAGTTAAAATAGCACGTTATGTGATTTTATAGTCTGTTAAAATGTTTAAGGTATCATATAAATATAAAATTGTACTGCTAACTTTTTACATAATGAGATAATTAAATATGTATACTATAGTAACCATCTATGCGAAAATATACATGTATAGTTAAAATAACAAGTTACGTGTCTGCGTAACATGCTCTACTATTTAGTGTAGCATATAAACATAAAAATATACCTCTAATTGTTTACATAACCGGGTAACTAAATTATAAAACATCATTTGTAAATAAGTTTTCTATTTATTTAGTGCACTAAAATTAAATATATCTCGTTATCCAAAAACATTGACATGCACAATTAACATATAAGGTGAATTTGTAAATTGACAAAATCATTTTTTAGTAAATTACAATACATAACGTGTCAAATTTCTATGTAAGAATACCAACCTAGACCTTATTCGCAAAATTGCATGGATCACTGTGTCAACTCAGTTCGGCGTCGTGTTGGTTTTTGTGGTGATTCGGAGTGGTGGTGGGTTTGCGTTGTTGGACATGATTCGGATCTGTGGTAATTTTGTTCCATAAAATAATTTTGTCAGTGTTATTTCACTCGGATCTGATTTTGTGGAAAGAAAAATAAAGAAGAAAGATCAAAGGAGAAGAAAATGAAATGAAATCCAGAAAAGTCGAGAGGAAGGAGAAAATGAAAGAGTATGAAATGATGATATCAATTTTTGGTATTAATGAGAAAAGCATTAAAAATTGCATTTAATGCAAAATATTTCATCATTTCAACTTCTTCTCCTATTTACTTCCCCACTCGCACGAGAACAGAAAGAAAATGCTCAACTCATTTTTGCAGATATCCTTTTGTCAAACTGTAACGTCCGCGAATCAAAATGTGTATTTTTGGTTCGGGTGTCGTTTGACACAAGTTGCAATTAAACCGACGGGTTCGGTTTTAAAGCAAAATGGGTGCAGTTTCGGTTAAGGAAAACCGAGAGACTTGCCTATATAAAGAGGAGAGCTGTGTCTGTTGTTGTCCTAGAGAGAGAACACAGAGATGGAGATGATTAGAGGAGGAGAGAAGGATCCTTGTTGATCCTTGTGAGTGTGGAGGTTTTGAAGGAAAGTTTCGGCTCGGGTTTTGGAAGAGACGACCGGCTGCCAAGTTCGGAGCGGATCAGAGTGAAAGTTTCAGGGTTTCTGCAGTTTTGATCTGCGACCAGTCCAATTTGAGGGAGGATTCCCGTCGAACCGTTGGGAATCAGAGGACGATCTATATACGGTTGAAAAGATATCTCTGTCTAGTTTTTAGATCAGGTTTCCGATCTTGATTCCAAGTTTTGATTATCGATGTAATGACCGCGAACCAAAAATTTGTGAATAACTGGCGGGTCGGTTGGAAACCCGAGTTGTTATTTTATTTTTTTAAAAAAAGTCAAAAGCCTTGTTTTGGGGTGCCTTGTTTTGTGGAAGTGGCTGAATTTTTTATTGAGAGAGGAAGCAGTTTTGAGAAAGAGGTAGAGAGAGTTAGTGAGTAAAGAGAGGAGAAAAGAGAGAGAGGTGAAAGAATCCGCCGGTTTTTGGGGAGATAAACGGCGGTGAAGATCAAGTTGGATTGGAGTGAAAATTTCAGCGTAAGTTCTCCACTCCTTTATCTTGATTTAGGAAGAAACTGCTTGTCATTTGGTTGAGTATTCTAGGAGTTATGGTCGTTTTACTGAGAGATGTTTCTACAGCATCGTTTCTGCGATCAGTCCACTTCAAAAGACGATTCCTGTCGTTCTGTAAGGACCCAGCGGACGAGTTAGATGTCATTGGAAAGCTCTGAGTCTTAGCTTTCCACAGACACAGATTTCGGTTTATTCAGAGGTGACCTACGTTCTCTGTGTGCTTTTGAAGTTAGTGTGTCGTTTCTGAAATATTTGTTCTCAGTTCTGATTATCGAGTTTGCGAGCTAATTTTCCCGTTGAACTGCTTAGAGTTAGGTTACGTTCTATCACCTCTTAAAGCTCTAGATGTCTAGTTTCTAGAACAGGTTTTATACCTTGATTTGGTTAATAATTCGCTGAGTTATGGTCCTTTGAACTTGGATAGTTCGTGCAGTTTTTCTGCAATTTCCTGCGGTTTCGTCCGTAGTTGCTGTTTTTCGGGGATGATTTCCCGGCGAACCGTTTGGATTTAGGAGTCTTGCGATATGGTGTTGGAAAGCTGTTGGTGTCTAGTTTCCAGAGAAGTTTTCCGATCGTGATTTGGTGTAGTAAGTCGCGAGTTATTCTCTTTCGAAACAAGGTGAGTGCGTGACCATGGTTTTGCGGGTATTGGTGTGTTTGATTGCGAATTGAGTTGATTTGTTGTTCGATCAATGCTTGTTTGGGGCGTTTTTAGTGTTTAGATCAATGTAAGTATCGTGATTTGTGGTTGACTTTAAGTTGACTTTGCGTTGACTTTTCTGGATTGACTTTCCGTTGACTTTTCGGGTTGACTTTTTGCTTAATTGTGTTGTGTGATGTTTTGATTGTTCCCTATACCCGTGCATCTAGCCAAGTAGATGGGATGACCGCTCCACTAGGTATTTATGATAATACTCACGCAACTCTTATAACCATGTGATGCAGGTAAAGAAAAAATGTGATCGTGGAATCAGGGCGAGGAAGAGGAGATGATCTAGTGTCTCGTTTGTATTTATATCTATTCCGCTTTTGCTATTGTGTTGAATTATTGTGTGTTTTAATATTTATGGAGATATTATTTCGGGGGTTTAAAAAAAAAAAAAAAAAAAAAAATTGGTTATTTCAATCGAAATTACGGGCTGATTTATCATCGTTCTATAAAGACCCAGAAATCGATCTATATACGTTCCGATCGTCAAACTTGCGGGATATTTTTCCGTCGAACCAGAGAGACCCAGTAGGCGATCTACATACCGTTCTGTAGCTCTCGCTGTCTAGTTTTCAGAACAGGTTTCCGATCCTGTTTTGGAGTAGTAGTTTGTGAGATAATCGATTCCAAATCGAGGTGAGTGCGGGACTATGGTCTTTACGGGAATTTGGGTGTCATAATGTGTTTGATTGCGAATTGAAATAATTTGTTGATCGATTATTATTTGTTTGGAGTGTTTTTAGTGTTTAAATCAACGCAAGTGTCGCGGAATTTGGTTGACTTTACGTTGACTTTTCGGTTGGATTTATGTGTTGACTTTTTGATTGATTGATCGTTTGGTGTTATGGTATCCATTATGCTCGTGCATCTAGCCAAGTAGATGGGATGATCCTACCACTGAGTATTTATGATAATACTCACGCATTTCGTATAACCATGTGATGCAGGTAAAGAGAAGGTGTGATCATGGAATCATGGCCGGGACAAGGGGATGATCTAGTGGTTCGTTTTCGTGTAATAAGTTAGAATTGCTAGGGTGTTAGCAATTCCAGAACTATGTTTATTGTTGAATTGATTTAACTGAATTGATATAGTAATTTAATAAGTATGGGCTTATTAAATGATAATCGTATTTGATTGTTTAAGTCACTTGTTTCCGCTAGACCGTTGAGGATCACTATTTATAATAATAGTGATCCGGATTGAATTTTTTTTTATTTTGACGGGTTGGGTCGTCACACAAACACCTAAACCCAAACAGTACATTATTAATCTCCTAATTAATTTTTTCTTTGATTGTTATTCAGTGAATTTACTATATTAAAAATCTATCTAAAACATCTATGACAAAAGAAGTATATTCCTATATTTTGAATAATACTTTTAAGTGATTTAAAACTTTTAAAGCCACTATGTATTTCTTTGTATATTCATCAAATATATATTTGTCTTAGAAAAAAATATTTATGTACATACTATTGGATACATATTTTATGTCAGCTTTTATATACATAGAGAAAACAAACATTTAAAAGAAAACATTTGCGCTATCTTTTATATCAGATAGAGGAGAGATACAAACATGTAAACGTAATTGAACTTTACGAATTAAACGTATCATGAATGATTGAAACTAAATGTACAAACTCATTGATTACAATCATGTAGTTAATTTGTTAATAAATATACATGTGAAAGTGTGGCATATCCTCCACTATTTTTAACTACGTAAAGTAAAGATATAACAAATGAGATAGTTGTAAAATGTATTTGTATTGGTAGATTATTTACCCTATTATTTTTGCATATAAATGAACGAAACCTTGATTACAGCATGACAAAAATATGTATAATGGAAAACCTAAATTAAACTTTTTTACAGAAGCCCAGTCAATAGTGAACGGATCCAACACTACATAAATTAAAGTAAACTAAACCAAATAACAAACTCCAAAAGAAAACGCAAAAAACATCTATAAAAACATATTCTATAACAAATACAAGATCAAAACATATAAATCATTATGAAATCTTGAGAAGCTAAAAATAAAAATACAGCATATATACGGATATAAATTTAAATATCATTAAAAACAACAAATACACAGATCCTAAAAAAAATCAAAGAGATTGAATCCAAATATATTAAAACAATTCACTACAAATCCCGCGCATAGCGCGGAGAAGCACCTAGTCTAATTAAAAATCACTTTCCAAATAATAACTTAGGACTATTTGTGAGGATTTGTAATGATTTGATTTTAAATGAGTTTTAGATGATTTTGGATGATTTAAAATATTTTAATTAAAATACTCTAGAATCCCATCTAAAACTAAGATATTTGTCTTTCGATACTTTTAATTAAAAAAATCCATTTAAACACCTTAAAATCACAACAAAACTCTAATATACCAGTGTTAACCCAAACATAAATAATATTTTGAATAAATGTTATATTATTAGTGCATTTTTTAAAAGATTTTAAAATGATAGTATATTTGAAAAGTGGCATTTCGCAAAAATTCTCTATATTTAACATCATTTATATTATGATACAATTCAAATAAATACAAGTTATATATATTTATTAAACGAATAAGTTCTCTTTCAACTAATTTTTGAAAGATTTATATTTATATAAAGTTATACATAAGTGAAGTTTTGTCTGCTGCGATCCTTTTCCTTTTTTATCCTTTTTTTTAGGGAAAATTGGAAATAAATGAGTTTTTTTGGATCTATAACTTTATTATTTAAGTTTGGTGATATATACTTTAATCTATTATGCCCTTAATCATAATATTAGATTTAATCATATTTTATGGAGTAATTTACAACAATATTTATTGGCTCAGTTGGTTGATGAGTTAAAAATTCTTGATTGATGTCTCAAGTTCGAGGCTTTCTTATCTCTTTTGTTTTAATTCTTTTTATTTAATCAATGAGAATATTTTTTTAAGACTAAAAGAACCAAGCAGCAATTTCGTAAACCATGAACTCTATTTCGGTAATGAATTGTTAAGAAACTAACACATATTGGTTTGCAATTTTGATTTATTCCCTAAACATCAAGAAACCAACACAAATTGGTTTTCTGTTTGTTTAACAACATGTTGTTGTTAATGAATTATAGAGTTTGGATGCAACTACTCATGCTTTTAATTCGAAACAATAATAACAATCTTAATAATTTAGTCATATTTTTTAAGTTTCACTAATGTCTCTTTTAAAATATTTTCTAATTATTTATGAAGGCCCTTCTGAATCGTTAATCATTTTAAGAGATAGCTCATTGCGTTAACTCTAAGTTTACTTACAAGTATACTTTTATACTGCAAATATTTAATCACTTATACTTGGTATATGTAGACTATGCATTAGTTACATACATTTGATCATGTTCAACTTCTAAGAACATGAAGAGAAAGAAAATTCATCAGAAAAACGTTAGAGTATATAGAAGAGAAATTAACAATTTACTGAATTCTAAAAAAGCAGAATACTTATTCTAAATTTTGCAGAATGTAATCGAACAATATATTGATTTTCTAAACTGCTAGATTCATCTCAAATATTTCAAATATTTAGTTTCCTTAATTTCCGGATTTCTACAATAATTTAGAATTGATTTTCTAATTTTTTCAGAACATAGAGCAAATAGCAGAATACATATTCTGCTATTTTTAGAATTAACTTTAGTAGAAGACGTATTCTAGAGTTTGTTAACAAATATTAGAACACATATTCTAAATTTTGTAGAACATAGAGTAAAATGCAGATTACGTATTCTGAATATGTTTTCAAAATTTCGTAGAACACATGTATTCTAAATTTTTCAGAATATGTACAATATTTTAGATCGCATAATCTGAATGTTTTAGAACATGTATAAATGCAGAAAGTATATTTTGAATATAGTAAAACATATTTTATAAATCTATGGCTTAACAAACAACTCACTTAACAAACAACAATTGTCCCTTTTATAAAAAGTCTTATTCATTTGTTCTTCACATGTTTCACAAAAAAAAATTTGAAAAAAATAATAACTTTTTAAATTTAAAAGGATAGTTTAAGCATAAATATAAATTTTCAAATAAAAATATAGATGGACAAACTAAAAAAAACGTCCTTTATTTCCAATTTTTCCTTTTTTTATATTCCTCGTGAAACTTTAAGATTGCTTAATTTTTCTTGTGTCAAGATTCCTTTTTAATCAAATGAATCAAGTTTGCTTGCCAAAAAAAAAGTGAAAAAAATCTCAACATGAACATTTTTATAGTTTACGTAATATCATAAAGTTAGAGCTTTTTGATTATGTAATATTAATCAAACACCCCAAATTTAATATTGAATCTAACAGCAAAAAATTGACCTAAAATTCGAATACAAACCCAAATTAAACCATACCTTATCACCCATATTGAGTTATGTTTTACTTTATATAATATTATTCGCAAACATAAATGATTTCAAAAAATACGATTTTTAATTATAATTAACATTTTTATTTATTTAATATTTGAAGAATTGAATAAACTTTGTCTGCGTATAACGCGTGAAGTCATTTTGTACAACCTATATTCAAATGCAATATATATTTATATTCGAGGAATTCTCTAGGATACCACACTTTGAAGTTGTGTTTCCAAAAGTACCACAATTTTTCAAACGTTCCACAATACCACAAATACAAAATTGATTTATAAGACTTTATAATTTAAAATTTTGTGTTTGGGTTAATGTGGAAGCTGAATTCCGCACTGAGTATTTGTATGTGAATTCAGAGAAGAACCTTTGGTCGTAAGAAATATCTATAAGTTCAACGATTAAAAGAAGAGTAGAGCGGAGCTGGATTTATATTTATATGAATCGAATATACAATGAGATCTCGAGTGAGATTTATTACAAGCAGAAAATGTAGTGTTTAACTCTCGCGTAAGTCAAAAGTTGGCGAAATATGCTCGGACTTCGTGTATTTATAGCTCAATTCAGCTCCTCGATCCAGCTCCACATATCCATAGCGGTTCCGCATATCTCGGGCACGTTCTTGGCATATTCTCTGCTGATCTTGCTCCTACGACTGTGAAAACCGCCCTGTTGATTCGTTCCTACCTCGTTAGTTTAGCGTCTGTTGACCCAGCGCTCTCAAAGCTGACTTGGGCCTTTGACTGAATCTTGTCTTTTTCTAGTCAAAATTAAATAAAAGACATGCTTTGACTTGAGCTTATAGCGGGCCGGATTCAGTGACGAATGGAGCCCCAACAGTTAGCTATTGTAGAATTAAGGTATAGTTTTTAGGGAGTAAATTGGGTTTAGGGTTTAATTTGAATGTTGAAAATTAATTTTAATTTTGTGGAACATTTGAAAAATTGTAGTATTTTTAAAATATTTTAAAAAATGATCGATATTTTGAAAACAAAACTTTATTCAATGGTATTCATAAAAATTGCCCTTAATATTATTCTTATGTGTTATATTAATGTCATCGTCTTCAAACTTACATATGATAGGGTAATGAATCTACAATATACTGATCTGAATACTTAAAAGTTAAAACAAAATATAGTATAATTTATAAATTAATATTCAATAAATTAATACCTCCGTAAATTAATAGAATCCTCGTATATCGAATTAAGTTTTCGATCTAATATAATTAATATTTCACTAAATTAATAGAATATTATAGTTATTTTTATTTTATTTTGGTCACATAATATTATACTCCTTCGGTTTTTTAATATAGGATGTTTAAGGTTTTTGCACTCTCTTTAAGAAATTATATAATTCTTCTTGTTTTTTAAAATAAAACATCACTTTTTATTTACCAAAAATATTTCAAACAATAATAAATCAATCTGCAGAATTTAAAGAGTCAAAAACATTAAAAAATCAATTAATGGTGCATTGAGAAGTGAAAACATCTTATATTAACAAACAAAAAAAACCCTTAAAACATCCTATATTAAAAACAAAGGGAGTAGTTATTAATTTACAGAAATTTTACTGTAGAATAAATAAATAAAAAGTAACCAGTGTCTTTTCACGTGGAAGTTCCCTTTGCTCAATGGTTTAGTTAATGGTTCATTAATGTTTCAACACCAGGAGATCTGGGGTTCGAACCCAGAAAATACGATTTATTAAATATTGGTACAGATTAATGGAGGCAGATTTTCAGCGTGGGACAAGATATAATCGTTTGACGTAGATCAAAACAGAAGACTTATCTGTTGTATAATGGTCGATGTAACAACTAAAAAAAAAAAAAAAAGGCTTTTCACAAATGTAATGGATTACTTTGAGAAAAAGATGCATAATACAGTCACAAACACCAACCAATCCAATTCAGGGTTTTAATGTATTCATTAGCCTTTTTAAAAGATCACAATTTAAGATAAAACAACAATTTTTAGATTTACAATATTGTAAAAAAAAACTCAGTAAAAGAGAGATAGATGGTGATAGAGAGCAAATGTAAAAGAATCCTTTTAGCATTCACATCCTGTTGACCTCTGTGCATTGCTGGTTCCAACATCGATTGTGTCTGGTACGTACCTAAAAGATCAAAATATCAACAAATTTCAGACAAAATCTCGACTCATCTACACGAAAATAAAGTAAAAGTAAAAGCCCGTGAATCGCGAATTGCGTGTTTAAACTTACATTTCTTCCTCTTCTCCACTCTTCATTGCGTTCTTAGTTATACAAAGGAACGCATCTTCTACATTCGTGCCTTCTTTAGCAGATGTTTCATAGTATGGAATGTTACCTTTCGAAGCACACCAAGCTCGAGCCTTCTTCTCCGAGACCTGAAAATAAAAAAAGTGAGTGAAAACAATGCAAAGAGAAATCTTAACTTTCAAGGTTGTTATTGTATATAGTTACATGGAAATTACATACGTACCACCCGACTGTTTCCACCATCTACATCGATCTTGTTACCGATAACAACAAAGGGAAAGTTTTCAGGATCCGAAGGACTTGCCTGCAAATCACAATAACCAGATTTCAAGCAAAGTTCTTTTATCGACTCTACTAGGTACAAAGCATGAATCTATATATACAATACCTGGATGAGAAACTCGTCCCTCCAGTTGTTGAGATTCTCAAATGATTTTGCAGAGTTGACATCGTATACAAGAACACAGCAATCAGCACCACGATAAAACGCTACACCAAGGCTCTGGAACCTTTCCTGACCAGCAGTGTCCCAGATCTAAGCAAAGAGGGTAAAACATACAAAATGTGTTGGAATTATGAATCTCGAGAGATATAGTAGTCGGGATAAATTCTTAATCTTGTGTTTTTCTGTGTGTGATCATGCATGCTGAAGAAAATTCCTTAAAAATCACATTCGAAACCATTATGAACCATAACAATCTAACAGAACTAAAGTTGCCACTGGTATAAAATAAGAATGTAGAAGACTTATTTTCCCTCAAAAGTTAAGCAGAGATACACCAAAAAGATCAGCCTGAAGCTCATAGATAAAGCTTAAATCTACTCCAACAAAAAATGAAAGTAATTTATTGATAATGCGCTGCTACAACAAACCTGTAAAGTGAAAAGCCGGTCTTCAAAATGAACTTCCTTAGTCAAGAAATCAGCCCCAATGGTTGCCTTGTACTGGTTGCTAAACTTTTTATTAACATATCTTAAGGCATAGTGTTAAAGTGAAACAGGAACACAAACTCATCTAACTCGGAAAACAACATATTACTAATCGTAAATCAGACACTCAAGAAATGCATCAATCCATACTTAAAAAAACAATAGTAGCATCCTCATAACTCTATTCACACACAATTTTTGGATACTGATTCATCAAAGAAGTCTTCCCCACCCTGCAAAATCACAAATTCCAAATGCCCAATAAGTCATTACTTGAATAAACATAAAGATACATCTGCACATAGTTGAACAGTTTCGCTATACAACACTGTACATAATATCTGATACAGAACCAATAAGAAAATCAACAACATACAGATATGTAACTTTTAACTTTTGATATGATACAAGATTCGGAATTCGATTTTCCCCCAAGTCAAAAACTAGACAAGAACACTAAACCTGAAACCTAAAGTTGCAATTAACATAGTGAGAGAAACCACCAAGTGACTGACTATTAGGGTTGATTCAACAAATTTCTCCATGTGATGTGATTACGAAACTAAGACCCTACGAGATATCAAACACTTCCTCCCCCAAATTGCTTGATATTTTGATTCAAAACTCCACACGAGAACTAAGCAAATCTTTAGATTCACCACTTACAAATTCAATTCAAGAACAATTAAACCCAGAAGGAACAGAAATCAACAACCCCTAAATTCAGATCGAATCCAATTAAAAAAAAAGAGGGTAATTTCCACAAAACCCAAACTTCAAATCGGCAAAAATTCTGACCCAGAAAATAAAAGAGTACCCTTTTACTCATCGGAAACACAAATCACATCGTAGAAGCAGATACATACACACATATAGAGAGAGAGAGAGAGAGAGATGGGACTGACCCACTATCTCCGAGGATGATGACTTTGAGGAGAGTTCTTCTACGAGAAGGCATCGAATCAGCAAAAAGGAGAAGATGAAACGATGGAGAGAGAGAGAGAGATCTCTGAAACTGAAAAGAGAAAAAGCTTTGAGATTTTTTGTGTGTGAAAAGGCGGTGTTTTGTTTCCTTCTTCCTTCTCTTGCCTCCTTATGATGTTGCTGACCTGTCTTTTCAAATTTAGTTTAATTTGTTAACTCGAGTTTAATAATTTTGATTTTTGGATACATTAGTTGTTTAATTTGTTTACTCGGGTTTAATAACTAGGAAGCACGGAGACGTCATTTTTAGGTCACGTACCGTATCGAGAAGGTTTCGGGGACAGGGACACACCGGAAACAGCTCGGGGACATTTCGGGAGCGTTTCGTGTTAACCGTGAATGGCAACCAATTTTGGAAACGTTTCGAAAACTTTTTAAGACTGAAAATAAATGTCTCCAATGTGTTTATATGTATTTAACTTGAATTTTTCAAAAAAAAAATACAAAAGAAATGAAAAGGTCTCATAAACTCACTTTTTTATATAACAGAGAAATCTAATATTTTTTTAGTTAATATATTAAACTAAGTTTTTTTTTTATGTTTTGATTTATATGATACTTATTTTCTATATGAATATTTTTGCCTATAATATATTGTCGTATCCACTTCTTTAAATTTTTTATTTTGTCATTTTCCGTCCCGGTTTTCGTTCCAGTGCAACACTATACTATAATATTTATGAATGAATAACAAAATACAATTTATCTATGGTGTTTAGGAAAATATAACAAATAGCTTACTTGAATACAAATCATCTATGACATACTTATAAAATGTTATAAACATATATAAACACTACAAGAAAACAGCCACTATTCCGACGGAAATTCCGACGGCCAATATTTCCGTCGGAATTTTCCGACGGATTTCCGACTAACATCTAGTCCGTCGGTATTCCGTCGCAAAATTCCGACGGAATACCGACGGTTTTATCTACTGTCGGTATTCCGTCGGAAATCCGTCGGTACAAACGACGGATTTCCGACGGAAAATAATCTGTCGTAATATTCTGACGACTTTCCGACGGACTAGCGACGGAAATCCGATATTTTCGATGTCGGCAAATTTGAGTGGTTACCATTCGTTAGCGGTGGCCGATGGGATTGGTGGGGTGTTATGTCGGAGTTTTGTGACGGATTTCCGACGGAAATCCGTTTTATATAACTTCCTTCGTGTCTTCGTTCATTCATAACACAATTTTACAAATCAAAAAAATTTGTTAGCGATGAGTTCATATTTTCGGTCTTGGATGGACGAGCCAATGATGGATATGGGCTCGAACTTATTAACATCCGCTTACGCTGCAGGTATATGCGAGTTCATGAATTTACCCAGAAACCAAGATGCAGCAAAAAAAGGTCAGGATATCAAATGTCCATGTTCTAATTGCTGTAACAGAATTAGTGTTGCGGTTCATACTGTTTGGAATCACTTATATAGATATAGATTTAGGCCGGGATATAAGGTTTGGTTTTTACATGGAGAAAACAATTACGAATATGGTAGTACTAGTAGTAATGCACCTTATTTTCCGGATAGCGTAGAAGAACGTACAACGGAAGTAGATGTTGGGGTAAGTACAGTTGCGATGGTTAACGACGCGTTTAGAGAGAATTTGCAGTCGGGTGGTTATGAGGGTGATAGGGTTGAAGAACCTAATTTAGAAGCTCGAAGGTTTTTTGATATGTTAGACGCATCAAAGCAACCACTGTACAGCGGTTGTAGGGAAGGGCATTCACCGTTATCTTCTGCTAGTAGGATGATGAACATGAAGACCGATTACAATTTGTCCGAAGAATGTGTTGATGCATTCGCCGAGTTTGTGAAAGATGTTTCGCCAGAGGATAATCTTTCTCCAGCATCATACTACGAGGTCCAGAAACTTGTTGCCGGTCTTGG
Source organism: Arabis hirsuta (assembly GCA_964056655.1). NCBI lineage: Eukaryota > Viridiplantae > Streptophyta > Magnoliopsida > Brassicales > Brassicaceae > Arabis > Arabis hirsuta. The sequence goes on from OZ053300.1 coordinate 5,153,031, forward strand.
TTTGCCCTACCAGATAATAGATGTGTGCATCGACAACTGCATGCTATACTGGAGGGAATATGAGAACAGGAAAAAATGTAAATTTTGCCGTAAACCACGGTTCCAAGACACAAGTGGCAGAGTGAAGATTCCTTTCAAACAGATGTGGTATTTACCATTAACAGAGAGGTTGAAGAGGCTGTATCAATCAGAACGCACTGCTAAGGCTATGAGATGGCATGCAGAGCATAATCAAGATGGAGATATTACGCATCCTTCTGACGCAGAAGCGTGGAAACACTTTCAATCCGTATATCCAGATTTCGCATACGAACGCCGAAATGTATACCTCGGCTTATCCACTGATGGTTTCAACCCATTTGGAAAGCATGGAAGAAAATATTCATTGTGGCCGGTCATCGTAACACCTTACAATTTGCCTCCTTCTATGTGCATGCGGCGAGAGTTCATGTTTCTCTCAGTTATAGTTCCTGGGCCAGATCATCCAAGACGATCACTCGATATATTCCTCCAACCATTGATCTATGAGTTGCAGATGTTGTGGGAGCATGGTGTTGAGGCATTTGATGTTTCAATCCAACAGAATTTCAACTTGCGTTCGGTTCTTATGTGGACCATTAGCGATTTTCCGGCGTACGGTATGTTATCTGGATGGACAACGCATGGAAGATTGGCATGTCCTTATTGCCAAGACAATACTTCAGCATTCCAATTGCATAACGGAAGGAAGACTTCATGGTTTGATTGCCATAGGTGTTTTTTGCCGGCAAATCATCCATATCGTCGGTCTAGAAGACATTTTAGAAAGAATTTTCCAGTGTTTACTGGTCCACCTCCAGAGATAAATGGTCGCAGCATATTGGAACAGTTACGAGATTTTGGTGCAGAGCGAACTCCTGAATGTGGGGGTAATGGCCATCACCCCGTCGACGGCTGTGGGGAATATCACAATTGGCATAAGAAAAGTATTTTTTGGGATTTGCCTTATTGGAAAGACTGCGGCATAATCTAGATGTCATGCATGTTGAAAAGAATTTCTTTGACAACATCATGAACACCATTTTAAATGTACCAGGAAAGACAAAAGATAACTGGAAATCTAGATTAGACTTGCCATTGATTTGTTCAAGGGCATCCCTTCATGTTTTGCCTAATGGTAGATTGCCGATGCCTACATACCGGTTAGACGCGGGTAAGAAGGAAGTTTTCTTTGAATGGATTAAAAATTTTGTTAAATTTCCTGACGGCTACGCATCTAATCTGCGTAATTGCGTGGATTCGACGGAAGGAAAGTTTATTGGAATGAAGAGTCATGATTGTCATGTTGTGATGCAGCGTCTTCTTCCATTTGCATTTTCTAATCTTCTTCCACAAGACATCCATCAAGCAATTGGAGGTATATTTCATCATTTTCTTTAGTTTATTACTAATATAATGTTACTATATATGTACTAACTTGATTACTTTTCGTTTGTAGGAGTTGGGGCTTTCTTTCGAGATTTATGTTCGCGGACACTAACAGCGGACGGGATCCGGTCTTTAGAGGCCAACATCCCGGTGCTCCTTTGTAATCTTGAGAAGATATTTCCATCGTCTTTTTTTGATGTTATGGAACATCTTCCTATTCACCTCCCACGAGAAGCAGCATTAGGAGGCCCTGTTCAATACCGATGGATGTACCCGTTCGAGCGTTACATGTTCCACCTGAAGAAAAAGGTAAAAAATTTGAGCAAAGTTGAGGGATCTATTGTTGCACAAAGTCTAAACGAAGAAGTATCACACTTTGCCGAATATTACTTTCCTTCGGATGTCCGGACTAAAGGTAGACGGCCGGCGCGACATGATGATAGAGGTGAGAAAGCAGTGTACCCCTTGGTTGTACCTGAGTTGTTTGCGCAAGTGGGCCGCGTAAGTGGAAAAGGGAAGAAACGCATACTATCACCACAAGAGGTCACACATTTGCATACATATATCCTCAGAAATTGTGACGAACTTGGAGAGTATGAAAGGTACACCATTTCTCATACTAAATTTGTGCAATTATTTGTCTTCATCTAATAACAATTGTTATGTTACAGGATATACATGTCCCTAGCACAAACTTACCATGCTGATAAGACAGATTCCGAACTTGCTGTATTAAAAGATGAAGAATTCCCGGAGTGATTGAAATTTTTTGTACGTTAAATATAACTCCTCACTCTTGTTTTATAAGTTTTTCACGTTCATATGTTATTGATTGCGTACTTATATTGTTTTTAGGTTTCCGAAGGTTTAGCAAGTGGTCAAACCCTCCCGACATGGTTAGTGGAGTTTTCTCATGGTTTACGCAGCACCGCGACTTCATATCCGAGATTTTGCACTAGGGGATATTCGTTCAGAATTCGTGACGAAAGACGTCAAAGGCCAACTTTGGACAATGGTATTTCGGCGCAATCAGGTGATACCATGTACTATGGCCATTTAAAAGAAATCTTGGAAATCCACTATCCAGGAATGTTGGACTTGAGGTGCATTGTGTTTATGTGCGATTGGTATGATCCATCCAATGGTAGTGGGGTTCGAATTGACCGTCTTGGTGTTATTTCGATAAATTCAAGCCGGAAATTACATCATTACGATCCATTTATCCTTGCATCTCAAGCAGACCAGGTATCAATATATTGATAGGTTTTCCGTTATATTTATACGTTAGGTTTTGTTATTCTTGTATATTAACAACATCCACCGTTAATGAATAGGTTTGCTACATTCCATATCCTCGAGTTGGGCGGAGGACAGATCCTTGGGTGACAGTAACTCCAATTAATCCGCGAGGAAAAATATATGGAGTTCCGGAACATGATGCTCTACAAGTATCGCGAACCAACCAAATGTCACATGTTGAGGAGACGGATAACATTGACTTTGTCACTGATGTCACACATATCGGCGATGATCTAGTGCATTCGGATGAAGATGAACTACGTGAAGAATTTGACGACGATTCCGACTCCATCCCTAGTGAAGGTTCATCAGAAGAGTCAGATTAATAATTTATGAATAAATGTTTGTTTACCAATGTTGTACTATAACCCCTATGCGTTCCCTCTAATATAATGTACTTTATGGTAATATTCGCCAGAATCATTTATTAAATTTGCCGCCGGAAAAGGGATAAAAACTGTCCTAATTTCCGGACGACATAATGACGGAATTAGTTCCGTCGGAATTCCGATGTCGGCAAAGTTTGAGTGGTTGATATTGATGCAATCAAAAGAGATGTTTGCGGCGGATATTTAGAAGGTACACCGAAGAATAAAAAGGATCAATACAATGATGATGAATTTGCCCAAAGACCTGAAAGTCCGAACTTAAATATAGATGTTGATGCAATCGAAAGGGAATTTTGCAAAGGATATGTAGATTCTCCGCCAAAGAAAAAAAGGGAAAAAAAAGTTTCAGGTTCTAAAAAATGTAAGTTTGGAGCGGATACAGAGACATGTGTTTCAAACTTTAAAATAAATAAATTTCCTTTCGGCTTTTGTTTTTTCTCTGTTATAAAATTTCGTTGTGTAAATCTTTTATTCAATTCCCGGATATATTTAAAATAATTTATGAAAAAATGTTTGGACATTTTTTTAATTAACTCTGCAATCGGGTCACCACGCGGACTTTTAAGCGATAGATTTTTCACAGTTTTCCGACGGATTGTAATTTTTATTTTTAAAACAGATATCTGTTATATAAAAAATATTACATCCGTCGGAAATCCGTCAAAAATACCGACGGATTTCCGACGGATCTTATTTTTTTTAATACGGTTTTTTTATTATATAAAATATTAAATCCGTCGGTATTTTTGACGGATTTCCGACGGATGTAATATTTTTATAATATAAAAAAATCCGTATAAAAAAAATTAATTTAAAAAAAAATTAAGATCCGTCGGAAATCCGTCACATATACCGACGGATTTCCGACGGATTTAATATTTTATATAATTAAAAAAAAAAATTTACGCGGTTTTATATATAAATGTTTAGAATCCGTCGGAAATACCGACGGATTTCCGACGGAAACCCTAATTTCTGCCGCCTAAGAGCCTCGATTTCATCCAAAAAAGCGGGAAATTCCGTCGGATTTCCGTCGGAAATCCGTCGGTAACCTGCAATAAAACCACCGTCTTCTTCTTCGCATCGACAGAACGAAAAGTCGAAAAAAAAACAAAAACTCGCCGGAAATCGATCGCTCCAAGCCGGAAACTCGCCGGAATCAACATATTCATCCACAATCTCAATCTCTATCAACAAATCATCAATCCAATGTAAGTTTTTCGAAGTTTTTTTTTGTTAGATTTAGGATGTTAAAAATTAATAGAAATGTAGAAATGTACGGGTTTAGGATGTTTGAAAAGTTTTTTATTTTGTAAATTTTGTGATTTAGGGAATTTTCGGGTTTATAAAATTTAGAAAAGTATTTATAAAATTATTTATTTTTAGAAAATTATAAATATTTATAATATAAAAATATTAGTAAAATTCTAAATTGTTGAAATTTTACTAATTTTTTTATTTGTTTAAATTACAAAATCCCAAATTCTGGAAAAATCGTAAATATCTAAAACTTTAAATTACCAAATCTGAAATTCCAAAAATTTTCTAAATCTGTAGGATATTAAATGTTCATATCTGAAATCCATAATCCAAATATCCCTAAATACCTATTTACAGAAATCTCAATTTCCCACAATCCCTAACTCCCTAAAACCTTAATTTATGAAATCCCGAAATTCCATAAATTAATCCCTAAATTCCAAATTCCCTACTTCTCAAAATATCAATATCCTAAAATTACTAAGTCTCCAATTCCCGTAAATTTTATAATTCGGAAATCTCAAAAATTCGATGTCGACAAATTCTCAAAAACTGAAAATCCCTAAATCCGTAATGTAAATTAAATTATCTGTAAATTTATCTTTAAAATTTATGATTTAAATTATCAGAATTTATATTTATATATGTAAGTAAATTTCAACGGTATGTAAACATTTTGGAAATCGTAGGGACTATGGGCGATTTCATCACTCTACTGGATCCGGTACTTCCAGTAGGGGAGGGAGTCAGTCGCAAATCCCAGATACTAGCTTTCCGGATCCCCAACACCCGTCTCCTCCATTGGGTACACAGCCCTCAGCTCCCACGGCCATGTCCATTGAGGAGTTTGTTTCGCAACCTGGACGGGATAGGTTGCCTCGCCTAGATCCTGACTTGCCACCTAACACGACATGGTATCCCAATCTTTCGTCTTTTCGGATGGCAAGTCTCTTCCAAGCAACCCACGATATCTTCCTATGTTCATTGCCTTTTCTCCACAAGAATTCAGATAACAAACTATCGATTTCATCACATATAGTTTTCAGCATCATAAAGCAATGCATCGAGTAAACCGGCATTGATTGAGCAATAGATTTTATCATCACTTCTTTTCCAGCCGGTGAAAGGAACTTGTTGTACCAGTGTACAAGCCACCAAGTTTGTCCCAAATCCTTTGAACAATAAACTCAAATAATTCCACTTTGTTTCTTCCAAATTGCTCAGGTTGACCCAAATACTTTCATTCTCCTCCAACTCTAACAATACCCAAAATCCGTTGAATTATTTGTCGTCTAGCTTCTGGTATCCTCATTCAAAAAATTATGGACAACTTTTCAAAATTCACCTCTTAACCAGAGATACGTTCATAGCGGTGAAGAATGGTGGTATTGCTTGAAAATCTGCCGTTAAGGCTTGGCAGAAAAAGAGAGAATCATCTGCGAATAGAAGATGGGTTATTGATGGGCAGTGAGTTGCATGCTTCATACCTTGGAACTGTTGTTGTCTCTCTCCACGGTTAGGCATTTGACTAAGAACTTCTGCAAACATGAGAAAAAGATAAGGAGACAAAGGATCTCCTTGACGAATTCCACGAGTTGGTTTAAAATCTCCATATGTTGAACCATCGACAAGAATGGAGAAAGATACTGATTTTACGCAATTCATAATCCATTGGATCCAGCGACCATCAAATCCCAGCTTGCACATTACTTGCTCTAGGAAATCCCATTCAACATGATCATAGACCTTGCTTATGTCAGTTTTAACCACAAGAAAAGATTCGGAGCAATCCTTCTTGGATTTTAGAGCATGTAATAACTCATGAGCGATGAGAACATTATCTGTTATGTTAGGTCAGGAACAAAAGCAACTTGTGATTCAAAGATAATCATCCCTAGACATCTCTTTAATCGCAAGACCATCACCTTAGGTATGATTTTGTAACTGACTGTACAAAGACTTATTGGTCTGAAGTCATCCATTCTAATCAGATCATTAATCTTAGGAATGAGACATATATTTGTGCGGTTCATTCCTTCCTCCATAACACCTGTCTCAGAGAAACAACGAACCATATGACATACATCTTCTCCTATATCATCCCAAAACTGTTGATAAAAAGCAGCCGTGAAACCACCTAGTCCCGTAGCTCTATCAGATCCAATAAGAAAAACAACTTCTTCAATCTCTGAATTTGTCACTAGAAAATCAACATTGAGTTCATCTCATCAGAAACCGTTTGTTGAATCGCATCAAAAACGTCATCCAATGGTGATGGGTGTGACGTTGAAAACATCTCTCGGAAATAATCTTTAGCAACTTTCGCTATTGCTTCGTCTTTTCGATGAGTGATACCATGACTATTCTTAATATAATTTCTAGCTTCTTGTGCCTTGGTAGCACCATGAAAATAGCGAGTGTTACGATCACCAATCTTTAACCACATATTCCGGCTCTTTTGTTTCCAAAATTCTTCCTCATCCCGATAAGCATGATTCAAATCCTTTTTAAGAGCTTGAATTACTGTAGTTGGTACAATTATGTCTCGTAAAGCAGTATCTATACGCATTCGCAAATTCTGAATTCTTTCTACTACATATGTTTTATTACGTCTTTTCCATTTTGCAATGACACTCCGACACCAGCTTAGCCTGAGAGATAAATTTAAAGGAAAATCTTTCCGTCGTTTCCATTCATGCTTTACTGTATCTACAAAATCCTCATAATGAACCCGACGCTTATCATATCGGAACTGACCTCTTCTCAAAATAGATTCATGCTCAATCGTAACCATCAAAGGTCTATAATCTGATTCAGCAAGCTCTAGGAACTCTGTTTCAGAAGCAAGATAAAGAGTTTTCCATTCAGAGTTACTAAAATTCTATCAAAAAAACATTCAATAACCTCTGATCGTCTTCTGCCAACCCAACTGAACGGATTTCCTTTGTGTTGTAAATCTTCCATATCACAAACCTAAATCATAGTTTTAAAATCCTTAAAATTATTATCCGTTCTGATTCGACCTCCTTTCTTTTCATCTTAATGTATTATCTCATTAAAATCATCACACATCATCCATGGTCCCGTTCTTGAGACTGCAATTCTTTGTAATGATCTTTCCCAAAAGATGATGACGTAAAGAAAGAATAGGGTTACCATAGACACAAGACAAGTAGAAGTGAAATGACTTATATTCAATGGAAAGATCAACAAACCTTGAATCAAAGGAAATACACTATAAATAAACATGATTCTTCCAATAAACTACTAATCCGCCACTTAAACCTTGCGGAGGAACAATGCACATATCATCATACCCAAGCAGAACTCCCACATCTCTAATATAGTTATTCTTCTGCTTCGTTTCTACCAGGAACAACAAGTCTAGGAGATACATCCTTTGTATCTCCTTTTGACATCGAACTGTGAGGCGCTGTCCCAAGCCTCGACAGTTTCACACCTTAACTCTCATGGGACTAGTGGTGGATTCAGGCCCACCGCGCCTTTGGTTTGGGATCTCCAAGTTGGAGAAGAAGTCAAATTCACGCAACTTCTTTAGAGCATCAAATTCAGGTTGAGTGGAAGAAGAGACAACAAACTTATCAACAGCCGTATCTTTGACTATATGTTTCTTTTGGGAAGGACCATCAACAAGATCATCAGTTTCAGCAGTGTAGATTTTATTGAGCAATTGCAAATTACCTGATTCTCGATGCGCTAGATATATGACCATATTGGCCTCCCAAAAACTACCATCTTCCTGAAATTGCCCCTCACGATTTCTCCTTTCTTCCATTTCCAAGATAATGTGATCATCATCATCCTCATCATTTGTTTCTTGATCCACAACATCCTCCTGATTCAGTTCCTAAATATCATTCTCCGTAAGGTTCTGTAAAAATCTCCTGCGACGTTGAGCAACTGCTTTACCACTCACAATTGCTTGTGCTGCTTCAAAATCATCCCAGCTTTCCTCATAATCTTCTGGGTCCATCACTTCATAGGCCTTCGAATCTGCTTCATAACCACTGCCAACATCATAATCTTCCGGGTCCATCACTTCATTATCTCCAGAATGATTCTGCTCATTAGGTATTTGATCATCCTGCAAAGGGTAATTTGCAACCACAAACTGATCCATTGTAGCATCGTCTTCATCTTCGGAGTAAACTGGAAATTCTTCTGGAATCGAAGAGGGCGATCCACATTCCATTTAATCTGGAATCGGACAAACTCCACTGCCACAACAACTTTTGGTGTGTAGTCCACAACCACAACTTCACCCATCTTCTCTCCAATGTTTCTAATAACATTTTGGGTTATGAATTATAGCGGGATTCCACGAATTACCCAGAAATGGATAAAATTCAACGAGAAATCATCCATTGTCGTTGGAGGACAATTATCCCCTCATTGAAAGCCCATGGACCACGATTGAGGACTAATTTCATCAAATCTTTAGACGGAATTTGTGATGCTCAATTATTCTTCCTGAGATGAGACCCGAGAGACCCCAATTTTGTGGAAGTGTTGACACAATCGCCCTTAGGTTTTGACGGCGAGGCATTAGAGCCCGACCCATCAAAGAGGACTGGTTGATTCGAACCGCTTCTGAGCATACATCTAGAGAGAGTGGAACTGGTTCATCATCAACACATGGATCAAGGTCTTGGATCGCTCGACGCAAATTATCATCCATTTTGCAGAGGGAAAGCAATGAGTGAAATTGAAGAGAAAATGAGAGGGAAAATAAGGAGATTCGTGAGTTGTGAAGTAGGGATTCACAAAATTTATAGAATCGCCATTGAAGACAGTTGCATAGCGACTTAATCGTGAGATCATCGTAGTGGCTAGTGATTTCCACTATGGAGATGGAAAACCCGTAAGCCCCATGAACAGAATCGTCACCAAACTGCCCCACTTCGCCGGCAAAAGGGGAAAAACCCGTCCTCAGGGAGAGGAACGAGATGAATCGACAAAATAACAGTCGAATCGCCTCAGAAATCGCCCTAGACATTGAATTTAAATTTATATGATAGTCTATCAAAATATTATACTAGATATCATCTATAATTCTATATGGCATATAAAATGTCATAAACATATGTAAGCAAATCAAAGTATAAATAAACTATGTTTCACGTAGCTAAAATAATTCCATATGATCGTAAATTATTTTAGGCAAGTGATCGAGCATACGAATTTAGAAATTTGGTATGGCATATAAAATGTTATAAATGTATGTAAGCTGTTTAAATACATACAATGTTATAAATGTATGTAAGCTGTCATACTATGTTTTATGTAACTAAATATATAAATAAACTATGTTTTGCATAGCCAAAATAATTCCATACATATAAATGATTGTAAATATTTAGACAATTGACCGAGCATACGAATTTAGAAATTCGATATGGCATATAAAATACCATAAACATATGAAGGCTGTTTAAAATATAAATAAACTATATATTACGTAACTACAATAATTTCACATATATATATATATATATATAAAATTTCGTAAATTATTTAGGCAAGTGACCGAGTATACGAATTTGGAAATTCGGTATGGCATATAAAATGCCATAAACGTATGTGAGCAGTTTGAAATATAAATAAACTATGTTTTACGTAGCTAAAATAATTTCATATATATAAATAAACGATAGTATATTATTTAGGCAAGTGACCGAGTATACAAATTTAGAAATTCTGTATGACATATAAAATGTATGTAAGCTGTTTAAATATAAATAAACTATGTATTACGTAACTAAAATATTTCTATATATATAAATAAATTATCATAAATTATTTAGGCAAGTGACCGAGTATACGAATTTAGAAATTCGGTATGGCATATAAAATGCCATAAATGTATGTAAGCAGTTTGAAATATAAATAAACTATGTTTTACGTATCTAAAATAATTACATATATATAAATAAACGATCGTCAATTATTTAGGCAAGTGACCGAGCATACGAATTTAGAAATTCGGTATGACATATAAAATGCCATAAACATATGTAAGCTGTTAAAAATAGAAATAAACTATGTATTACGTAACTAAAATAATTCTATATATAAATAAATTATTTAGACAAGTGACCGAGTATACGAATGTAGAAATTCGGTATGGCATATAAAATGTCATAAACGTATGTAAGCAGTTTGAAATATAAATGAACTATGTTTTATGTAACTAAATAATTTCATATATATTTAGGCAAGTGACCACGTAACTAAATAATGTCATTATTATTTTAGTAAAATAAATTGAAAGTTTAGCGATTGTGAAAAGATAAATCGTATGATATTCTATCAAAATAGTTTATAGATTTTTATTAAATTTAGTAAAATTACAAAAATATTTAAAAGAATAATGCTTTGCAGACTGATGATTTAAAAAAAAAAATTGGAAAACTTTTTATAGCATTCTAAATTTTTTTTTTTTTTATCGTTTACAACTCATTAACAGATAGTCAAATTATAACATAGTAACCACACTAATACAATTTAAAAATTCTTTAAAAAAATCAACTAGTCAATCATTAAATTCATTAAAATTAAATGCAAGGAGAAGAAAAATAAGGAAAATGGGACGAAAAAAGAATATTATGGATACGGTATGACCAAATGGGTCATGACTTATCACTAAGCGATGCAGAGATTCTTTAATCGGAAGGTTATGACTTTTCAATGAAATTAATTAGAGACATGAACCAAAAAAAAACAATCAACGAATGAACTCTATATAATCTCTGTCTAAAAACTCAGATAATCACATCATTATCGCCTTAAAAACAATCAAACAAAAACCATCATGGCTTATCCTTTTCCTTCCCTTTTCTCAAACGTTCCTTCTTCTTCTTCTTGGTCTTCATCACCTTCTGTAATGATAACAAGAGAAGAGTTTAATGCTTTTCACAAAATCGATAGAACTTTATTCACTCGTCTTGTCTTTGATCTAAACCGAGACATGAACCAGTCGCATCAAGTGATTGGTTTTCTCTTCTTGCTTGAACAAAACCATTACGCTCGTAACTTAATCTCTTCTCTTGTCTCATTACCAGACGCATTCATCAATGCGGTGGCTAACGAAATCGTTGTTTGTTTAAGTTTCTTATACAACAATGATTACTTCTCATCAATGTTCTTCGGTGCGAACAACAACAACTACAACTTTGATCAATCGGTTATACCTTTGATCATACGTATTACTGGAGGGAGGCTTAGTCTCAGTGTTCTCAACCAAAACCGTGAAAGGTTACTCCTTGGATTGAGAAATATTTTGACCAATGTCTGCCACCGAGCTTTCGAAGATCTATGCGCGAGAGCGGAGAGGTATAACAAGGAGAAGATCTTGGCTTTGGAAAGAGAGAAAACCATTGAGAATTTGAAGAAAATCAGGTTAAGTGCTCCTCAAGGAACCTCAAGTAGGTTAAGTGTCCAAAAAGAAACCACTAACAAGCCGAGTGTTCAGCAAGTATGGGTTCCTACTCGTCCTCCTGTTGAAGAAGATCCAAACAAGGTGGTGGAGGAGAAGGCGGAGAAGGAGGAAGAGGCGGTGATTGCGCCGGATGATAGGACGGTTTTCCTGACGTTTTCGAAAGGATATCCGATTTCGGAAGAGGAAATTAGGGTTTATTTCACGAAGAAATTTGGGGATGTGATAGAAGAGACAGTGATGCAAGAAGTGGAAGAGAATGAGCAGCCACTGTATGCGAGGATGGTGTTGAAAATCCGTTATGTGTCGAAGATGGAAGAGATTGTGTGTGGAAGAAACAGAAACAAGTACACCATTAATGGTAAACATGTTTGGGCTCGCAAATATGTTCGCAAAAACCTTACTTCTTCTGCTTCTCCCTCCTCCTCACAGATCTAAAGCTCTCTCTTACGATCTCTCTACTTTTTATTTACGAGTTAAAAAAAAAAAAAAAATTATGTATTCGTTCTTATTATCACCGCACTAGCTATAATTATAATTCATACATTTCTTTTTACTTAAGTTGTTCTTTTTATTGAATCGTACAAATGACAATCCCTAAGCTTTAGACGTTGTCTTTCTTTCCAAAAACCCTATAGTGTCTCTTCGTCTTTTCTTCACATTCACGATACTATCGGAAGAAACATTAACCGTCACTTATCAACGAATAAACACCGTGGTCTAACTTGAAACCTATCCTCCTTCGCTGAAGAAACCTAACTTTGGAGAATTAAGGAAGGTCGATTCTCCTTCTCTCTCGACGTGTGCCTTGTTCTCTCTCGAAGGATTGCTACCCACACATGTGTGCAATACGGTTTTAAGTTAAACAAGATATATAACATATAGAATATGATACATGTCGGTTTCGATTTCGAAGAGCTTCCTGTTTTGCAATTTGTTTCTGTTATAACTAAAAGACATTTCGATTGTGAAAAATAGATTATATGATAGTCTATCAAAATATATTACTTGAATACAAATCATCTATGACATATAAAATGTCATACACATATGTAATCAATTCAAAATATCAATAATTATGTTGTACATAACAAGAATAATTCCATAAATATAAATAAAGTATCGAAAATTATTCCGGCAAGTGACGAGTATTCGAATTTAGAAACTTGATTTTACCAGATTTTCTATAAGGCAATAGATCGTCTAATGAACCTATAAAATCAAAAATTTAAAAGATAATTAAAAGAATGTTTTATTGTGAAAAACAGATTATATGATAGTCTATCACAGTATCTTACTTGAGTACAATCATCTATGGCATATAAAAGGTCATACACACATAAATTATGTTGTATAACTAAAATAATTCCATAAATAAATTACTAAGAACTATTTAAGCAAGTGACCGAGTATCTGAATTTAAAAATTCGATTTTTCTAGATTTTCTATGATAGAATAGATTGTCTAATAAATTCTGAAAACCTAAATCATAAATAAATTATATTCTTTATTATTTTAGTAAAATAAATAAAAAGTTTAGAACCTTATGATATTCTATCAAAATAGTTTATAAATTTTTTTATATAGGTTTTAAGAAATTGAATAATATTCCTCTTTGTTATTAATATATAACATTCCAAAAAATATTATTTTGTAAAACAATGAATTTTTTATTTGAAAACATTTTATAGCATCCTATATATGATAAATGAATTTTTAACGCATCATCATCCATTGTTTTGACACCTCATCTTAACAAAAAAAGATACTATTATGATTGTTATTAAGCTTTTTCCTCTAATCGATTTCTTATAAATTCCAAGAACAATAAATATTATGCCATAGTTAGCGAGTAAATGACATATATTTAATAATTTGTTAGTGAGTAAGGCTTTAAACGCATCATCAAATTCACTTTTTAGCTTATGTTGACTTTAGAAAAGGACATATATTTCTGCTTATATAATAATTTTTTTTCGTAAGTTGTTTATATATAATACTTTGTAAACTTGTTTCAGATATCAATAAATATTTTACGTTCACGTAAAACATATTAGGTTCACACAATTGTTAATGCTCAGTTTTTTTTCTCCTTTCAATTCTTCGTAAGTCTTTATATTCATAATTTCATATCACTTTTGTTATTTTTGCTAAATCGTCACAACTTCACATTTAATCTATATGTATTACTAACATTAATTGGTCACTTATAGATATATTATGTGAAAAATTTTATCCATGAATGAATAAGTTTTATCGAGAGAGTTCAAAAGATAGATGACCAAATCTCCATAAATCCCACTACGCTTACAATTTTTTTTCCATTATGAGAGAGATACAACCGGTAAATAGATACAAATTGCAAGTCATGTCACAAATTGCATTAGGTATTGGTGGAAAGAAAATGGCTGAAGAAGAAGTTTGGAAGATCAAATTCTGGAATTCTAATAACGTAATTCTTATGTCACAATGTTTTTTTCATGGTCTTTTAAGATCAAAGTATGTGTTACAATGTTCTCTCCATGAAAGGCGATTATGTGGGGATCGATGACGCCTAGCTATGCCTAGGGTTAGCCCTATAAACAGTAACGTTATCACTGATTTTTGGTAAGTAATCCAAACTCGTTAATGATTTTTATCTTTATATCGATTAAACAATAACAAATGAATGGTTATGATAATCATTTTTGTTTCCACGCCATCTTACCAACGAAGTAATTCAAGTACCATAGCCACATTAATCTACACATTTAATAATGGGATGCAAAAGTATAATTGAACAAATAGCATTGAGGAGATTTGAAAAACATTATACTGTTGTTATTGTGCTTTTTTTGTGGATGTCGAGAACATGATTTGCAGGTAACGGAGAAGTATTCGTTTGGTTTATGATAGAAATAATATTATCTATGAATAAAACAATTACCAAAAACTAAATTGAGAATCATTGTGAATTTGCACCTTCATAGTAGTAGTGACGCACATGTGAATCTTCTGTTGGGCCGTTACTTTAGCATTAAGATAAATGATCAATAGAGTGTATTATGTTTTTCTTTCATGATAATGGTCTCAGAAATTATAATACCGTTTGCAGATTTCAAAAGTTTGCATGACCAAGTGAAGAATCTAGCAGTTGCTCAAGAGAAATAGCTGGAATAAGATAATAAACATTGAAGAAATGGGAGATTTGATGTATAGAAAGTGAACTACCACTGTTTGAGTATCAAGCCAAGAGGTAGGTGACCCTATGAAAATCACTTTGCTTCCGATCCAATGTAATTATATATACAACAAATTAGATAAGTTTTACATATAAGATCATCTTACGTATATGTGTTATAGAGGCTTGGTGATACTAATATAATGTTGATTACGAGCAAATTAATATTATAACAAAACGGTGTTTTGAAAACACCTCCCCTTTTTACCAATATCTTATATTCAAAATTTGTTAAAAACAACCGTGTATACGCAGGTACTGTTCATCTAGTTCTAAAATAATATTAACCTTTTTATCATTTAGTCAATATGTTGTATTGAAAATGTTTTTGTATTTTTTAAACTTTTTATGATATAATAAGGTATTTGATTTGTCGGAAAAAACAAATAGTTTCAAATATAACATGATAACGACACTAATACAATTCGCTCGATTACAAATTTAAAAAACAAAAAAATTAACCAAACAATCATTAAATTCATTAAAATTAAATGCAGAGGGAAGAAAAATTAGGAAAATGAGACGAAAAAAGAATATTATGGATACGGTATGACCAAATGGTTCATGACTTATCACTAAGCCATGCAGAGACTCTTTAAATTGGAAGGTTATGACTATTCAAAGAAATTAATTAGAGATATGAACGACAACAAAATAATCAACGTTGTATCCCTTCACCATTTCAATGGACTCTATATAATCTCTGTCTAAAAACTCAGATAATCACATCATTATCGCCTTAAAAACAATCAAACAAAAACCATCATGGCTTATCCTTTTTCTTCCCTTTATTCAAACATTCCTTCTTTTTCTTCTTGGTCTTCATCATCTCCTGTGAAGATAACAAGTGAAGAGTTTAATGCTTTTCACAAAATCGACAGAACTCTATTCACTCGTCTTGTCTTTGATCTAAACCGAGACATGATCGAATCGATTCAAGTGATTGGTTTTCTCTTCTTGCTTGAACAAAACCATTACGCTCGTAACTTAATCTCTTCTCTTGTCTCATTACCAGACGCATTCATCGATGCGGTGGCTAACCAAACCCTTGTTTGTTTAAGTTTATTATTCTACAAAGATTACTACTCATCAATGTTCGTAGGTGCGAACAACAACAATAACAACTATGATCAATCGCTTATACCTTTGATCATACGTGTTACTGGAGGCAGGCTTAGTCTCAATGTTATCAACCAAAACCGCAAAAGTTTACTCGATGGATTGACAATAATTTTGAATGATGTCTGCGACCCAGCTTTCGAAGATCTATGCGCGAGAGCGGAGAGATATAACAAGGAGAAGATCTTGGCTTTGGAAAGAGAGAAATCCATTGAGAATTTGAAGAAAATCAGGTTAAGTGTTCCACAAGAAACCACTAACAGGCCGAGTGTTCAACATGTAAGGGTTCCTACTCCTACTCCTACTCCTACTCCTGTTGAAGAAGAATCAAACAAGGTGGTGGAGGAGACGGCAGAGGAGGAGGAGGCGGTGATTGCGGCGGATGATAGGACGGTTTTTCTGACGTTTTCGAAAGGATATCCGATTTCCGAAGAGGAAGTTAGGGTTTTTTTTCACGAGGAGATTTGGGGAAGTGATAGAAGAGATAGTGATGCAAGAAGTGGAAGAGAATGAGCAGCCATTATATGCGAGGATGGTGTTGAAGATGTATTATGTGTCGAAGATGGAACAGATTGTGCGTCGAAGAAGTAGAAACAAGTTCACTATTAATGGTAAGCATGTTTGGGCTCGCAAATATTTTCGCAAAAACCTAACTTCTTCTGCTTCTCCTCACATATCTAAATCTCTCTCTTAATCTCTCTACTTTTTATTTACAAGTTGTTGTGTTTTCTAAATGAAAAAAATAATGTATTCGTTGTTATTATCACCGCATGCACTATAATTATAAGTTATACACATTTCTTAAATATCTTTTTGTTCGTTCTTTTTCGACTTAAATTGTTTATTTATTTTTTTAATTTTACAAATGCCACACGAAAATTAATGCTTAAATTTAAAAATGCCACACGAAAATGTCTAAAAACTGCACAAGAAATCATTTTTATTTTGTAATATAAAATGAAGAAAATATCTGGTATAGTTTCATAATTATAAAATTTAGGGTTTTTTTGTCGATTTAAAGTTTTGTTATTAAATGCTATATTAACATTATTAGTAATTAAACGAGGATTTGTAGAACAAACAGCTCTCGTAGCTCAGTTGGTTAGAGCACCCGTTTAGTAAGCGGGAGGTCTTGAGTTCAACTCTCAACGAGAGCAGTCTTTATTTAAATTTGAACTTTTTTTTCTGCAAAATTGAAAAACACAAAATCTAGGCTGTAACGGAAAATATTAGGTGTGATTATGAATATCTTTTTGCTTGGTTGTATAATTCCAAATATAGAAATAATAAAAATCACTTTTCTAAAAATAGATTTGAAAAAGAAAAAAAAGATCTCCCTTGTTCCAAGGGTGTTCCTTGTTTCATCTCACAATAGCTTCCAATTAAAACCACCGGAGAGTGAGAGAGAGAGAGAGATTATGGCGGAGGGGCAGTCTCCGGAAAACTCACCGCCGGCACCTCCTCCTCCTTCTCCAACGTCTCCCTCCTCCACCGACCAACAAACAACATCTCCTCCTCCATCTTCCGACAATCAAGAACAAACATCTCCTCCTCCTCTTCCATCTTCACCTCTTGCTCCTCCACCTCAAGAACAACAACAAGAACAATCACCACCTCCTCCTTCTCCGCCGGAAAATTCCTCCGGTGACTCTTCCTCTCCTCCACCACCACCGTCTGACTCCTCTTCCTCCTCCCAACAATCACAATCTCCACCTCCACCGTCCCCACCACAACAGCATGACAATAACAACAATGGAGGAGAAAGAAACAATTCACCGCCTCCTCCTCATTCACCACCGTCCAGGACTTCTGACCGTAACTCTCCGTCGCCACCAAGATCGGTGGCGCCACCTAATAGCAACGGTGGCTCGAATTCGTCAAGTAACGATGGTCGGAACATTGGTGTAATAATAGGACTTGTGGCTGCAGCTGGACTATTGTTCCTTGTCATGATATTGTTCTGCATTTGTTGTCTTCGTAATAAGAAGAAGAAGAAGAAATCAAAGCTTGATCAGATGCCTTACTACGGAAGCAATGCTTTCCCCGCAGGCAAAAGTATGTATATACACATGAACCCTAGTTTAGTTTCTTGTTACCCAAGAAAGAAGCATAATTAAACCTAGTTTCCAGCTATAATGCACATTTAAACTTTCTTTTGAAACACATTTATCATATCTAACTTAATTGTCTTATTTTCTAATTGATTGGGATAAAAGCTGGTGGTGATCAATATTTCAATAATGGTACTACACAACAACAACAACAACAACATTACAACCAAAATGATCACACTGTGAATTTGCCTCCACCTCCTGGATCAATGGGAACAAGCTGGATGAATTCGCCGCCGCCACCACCACCTCCAGGGAACTGGCAGCCAATGCCGTCGCCGCCAGCACCACCAATGTCAGGAGGTGTAAATGCGTTCCAAAGCGGCGAAATGAGCTCAAATTACTCATCAGGTCCATACGCTCCATCACTACCACCGCCTCACCCTTCAGTGGCATTGGGATTCAACAAAAGCACATTCACTTACGAAGAACTCGCGGCCGCGACTCAAGGTTTCTCACAAGACCGGTTGTTAGGACAAGGCGGGTTCGGATATGTTCACAAAGGAGTCTTGCCTAATGGTAAAGAGATCGCGGTGAAGTGTCTTAAAGCGGGAAGCGGGCAAGGGGACAGAGAGTTCCAGGCAGAGGTTGATATAATTAGCCGCGTTCATCATCGGCATCTCGTGTCTCTTGTTGGATATTGCAGTAATGCTGGAGGTCAAAGATTGTTGGTCTATGAGTTTCTCCCTAATGACACACTTGAGTTCCACCTCCATGGTAATGATCATGAGTTTTTGCAGTTTTCTTGTGAAGGATTATGACTTACTTAAACTAACTCACAATATTATTCTCTAAATCAATGCGGATTATAGGGAAAAGTGGGAAAGTTATGGATTGGCCAACTAGACTCAAGATTGCCTTAGGATCAGCTAAAGGTCTTGCTTATTTACATGAAGATTGTGAGTGATAATCTCTATTTACCCTTTTCACTTTAGCTCGAAAACCAAACATCTAGAGTTATGATATTGATTCTATGTTTTTGTCTGGATAATTGTGTTCAGGTCATCCTAAAATCATCCATAGAGACATTAAGGCTTCAAACATTCTGCTTGACCTTAACTTTGAAGCCAAGGTATTAATGCTTAATTTACCTGAATTTTGTTTCGAATGTTCTATGTAACATTTGTCGTAAACTTTTCAGGTTGCAGATTTTGGTTTGGCTAAGCTCTCTCAAGACAATAACACACATGTGTCGACTCGAGTCATGGGAACATTTGGATACTTAGCTCCAGAATATGCATCAAGTGGGAAATTAACAGAGAAATCAGATGTTTTCTCTTTTGGAGTTATGCTTCTTGAGCTCATTACCGGACGCAGACCTGTTGATCTAAGTGGTGACATGGAAGATAGTTTGGTTGATTGGGTGAGTATATATATTCATTAAAAAAACATTAGACAAACGAAATTAATCAAACAAATTTCATGTTTTGATTAATAATGTTTTATTGTCAGGCAAGACCATTATGCATGAGAGCAGCTCAAGACGGAGACTATAGAGAACTGGTTGATGCATTTCTTGAGAACCAATACGAGCCTTACGAGATGGCACGAATGGTGGCTTGTGCTGCTGCAGCCGTAAGTCACTCTGGTCGTCGCCGTCCAAAGATGAGTCAGGTAAATATTCGGTTCGGTGTGGCAAAATTTCGGTTAGGCTTTCGGTTTGAATTGATATTGTGATCGGTTTAAGATAAAGTTTTGGTAATGTTAAATTGCTTAAATCTTTTACTATAAAGTTAAAAAAAAAAGTGGGCTATAGAAGGAGAGAATCGTTTATATGTAATGTTTGCTGCGTTTTTTCGACTAGATTGTTCGGATTTTGGAGGGAGATGCGTCACTAGATGACTTAAACGATGGTGTGAAACCGGGACAGCACTCAAACATTGGCTCTAGCGGAGGTGACGGTAGCTCGGACTATGAGACGGGCACATATGGTGCCGAGATGAAGAAATTCCGGAAAGTGACATTGGATAGTCGCGATTACGGGGCAAGTAGCGAATACGGTGCCACGAGCGAGTACGGGCTTGACCCGTCCTCCTCGAGCAGCGAAGAGATGCACATTGGAAGAGGCACCAACAAAACTACTACAACTACTACTCGTGGGATTTAAACTACAAAACCAAATCAGTAAAAACCATTAGATCAAAATCTATTGTTTTGTTCTTTTGTCGGAAAATATTACCGTCGGATGATGTGTTTGTTTGTTAAAAACCAAAAAAAAAAAATCAAGTTTTTGTACTTCTTAATTTATGTATCCTATGCTAAAATGTCTCAAAATAATGTTCGTTTGTTACAAATTCAAGTAAATGGATAAATTACCATTTTAGCCTTGAATAAAGTATGATTAATTGGTTAAACCAAAGAAATTCCGAAAATATCCCTCGAGATCAGAAACAGAGGACAACTACAGAGAAAGTAACCAAGAAAGCATTAAAAGAGATCAAGAACACAAAATGAAGAGCCCAATTTCTCTTAAACTTCACAGAGTAAATCTCCGACGGTTCTTGGTACGGAACTTCGAGATCGCCGGCAGCAATAGCGGTGGAGACATCGTCATCAACGGCGGAGATCTTGACGAACCGGAGCTTCTCCGTCGCAAGACCAAGAGTAAGCTTATGACAACGACGTTGATACTTGAAACCATTGATGCAACGAAGTGTTTGTGCTACTGAGATGTAAAAGATGAGGTGAGAGATTGGTCCCCAACAATGGGGACATTGAAGACGGCTTGAAGGTTGAGAGAGAGTGGAGAAGATGATTGCGAGGAAGATGAAGTAGAGGTTGAATAGTTTGTGAAGCTTCTTCTTTTGATTGTCAATGGATGTGTTGCAACATTAATGTTTTTATGTAATATGTTCTCATAAGGGCTAATGCAGAAGAAGCCTCAGGCATATCATGGATCAGTGTACGAGGCTGGTTTAAAAATAACTAGCAGTGGATGAAATCGGTTGCGTCGATTTTGAGTCGAAACTTTTCGACACTGTTTTGCGTGAATTTGCATTGAAACTCAAGTTCGATATGGTTCAGGTTTTTGTAAGTGATTCTTAAGAGAGAATTTGATTCTAAACACAGTGCACATGAGAAGGATCATAAGGCTATAGCATTGGAGTCAAGTTGCATAAGGACAAGTTTTGTCTCTCAAATTACTTTAACAAGTTGATAGTTGTAACATAAACCATAGTGAAAACTGTGTTTTTGACTAATTAAGCTCATAAGTAGTAATACTTAAGAGAGTTCTCTGTTGGGTTTAACAAAGTTCTCAAACTGTTGGGCAAGCAAGCAATTCCACAAAAATTCAAGATTGTGGTATACAAAGAGAATGATGAAATTGTTTTCATTGATAGCATCAAGCATGAAGCAATAATACATTAAAGAAAGAAAAAAAGAGAAAAAAGGGTTCTGTTTTAAAATTGAGAAAGACAATTGGATCTTCAGACGTGCTCCTCCATTGTTATTATGTCTGCGATCGGATCTTGTCGATTTCAGTTTTGGCGTGTTCGAGTTGTTTTTGGGCATTGGTTTTCGCTTTTTCCGATGTTGTGAGGAAGAAGAGGTTTCCGTTTCGCTGGTAGACGCGTCGAGAAGAAGAGAGATTGCTCAATTCATCTAAAGATACTTCGTGCCTTTTGATTTCCTTGTCAAGCTCAAATTCGCGAGAGGAAGAAGAAGATGAAGTAGTCGCCATTCTCTCTTTTTTCTCCGGCTGCGAGAAGTGAAAATTCTTTAGGTTTCTAGACGATCTCAGATTTTTATGAGATTTTATTTTATTTTTCCTTCTTCCTTGGCTAGGCCCAATTTAGAAAGCCCACAACAAGCTAAAGATATTGACAACTTAGGTTTCTCTCTCTTTATCAATCCATTTAGCCTATAATGGTGATTGTCGAAAAAAAAACCAATCCATTTAGCCTATGTGTACTTAGGACAAATCTTAATGAGAATACTTAATATTAGGGACAAATTTAGGGGGTGGGTCTTCAGTTTTTCGGTTCGGTTCGAGTTATTCGTTTTTTTTAGTTATTTGGTTTCTATAAAACTGATTCCATTTGGTTTCAAATTTTAATTCGGTTTAGTTCGGTTTGGGTTTTCCAGTTTTTGGTTTACAAAAATAGATCTCATCCAGGATCAAATTAACTAATATTAATTGATATTATAAATACTTAGTGTATTTTAATAATTTCCTATATACTTATTTAGTTTAAAATATTAGTTTTAATATGAATTTTGGTCATTTTGGTTAAATCGGCTCGGTTCGGGATCGAGTAATTCGATTTTGAAATTTCTATTTCATTTGGGCTATTTTCTAGTTTGGTTAGGGTTTGAGAATTTCAGTTTGGTAATTTTGTCCACCCCTAGACAAATTACCGGACCGAGCAAAATTCTTGAATCCGAATTGAAATTTTATAAAAACCGAATAGAATAAAAATTTAAACCAAATTATCCGTTCTTGAACCAAACCAAACTAAATTAGCTAAAAAATATTAAAATAGTATTTTTAGTTAATTAAAAAAAATATATTAAAATATGCTAAATATTTACAATATTAATTTAATTTCGTTAATGAATCCTAAATGAGATATATTTTCTAAAAATTTAAAACCCAAAAAATCATATCAAACTAAATTAAATAACGGAATGCCCACCTCTACTTAATACTTTAATAAATACGATTGGTGATAAAAAAAACCGTTAACGAAATAGTTAGAAGCCCATGGCCCTCCATCCAAATGGGCTACTGAAGTAGTCAGCCATTTGATTTGGTGGGTCTCTCTATGGGCTATTAGGCAATGAAGATGTATGGACAAAAAGCCCATGGCCCTCCATCCAAATTGGCTACTGAATTTTCCAGAAGATCATTTCCCACGTTTTCCATCTCATTATTCGTGAAGTCCAAGCTCAGGTCACGTTTTTACTACTCTGATATGTTTATTGGGGTTAAGACAAAAAAGCTGGATTTAGCATGAAATTCTTCTGAGTCATATACCTTCTATATTGTGAGAGGATCAAAGTTTTCTGGATTCTCAAATCCTGTAATTTGTGAGCTCGATATCTACTCTATTAAGAGAAGATCAAAGTTTTCTGGATTCTCAAATCCTGTAATTTACTCCCGGTTAAAGAGTTTAATTCGACCATCTTCCAGCTTTTTGAGACTGGTCGTATCTTCTTCTCTCTCGGTGAGAATGGTCGAATCCATGTGCTTTATGCCGGGACCTTCAAAGTCACATTGGAAAGTGACCAACATGAGAATCTCCGGATTTACCGCTAATACCCTCTTGACGCATCTGAGACATGTTTTGGGTCCGCTGTCCATCATCTTCTGCGATGATCTATCTGCTCTATGTTTTATTGCATTTCAATTATGTTGTAGTAATGTGGGAAGACGCTTAATTCCCACTCTTTGTACTTTGATCGTTTAAATGAATGAAGTAAACTTATTGACAGAAAAAAAAAGAAATAGTTAAAAAATGCAAGAAAAATTGGTAAGAAATTTAACATATATAATTCAAACCAAGAAAAGTACTTGAAAAAGGATCATAAAAATATCTTAAAAGGTGATATAAACGTAAGTAGTTATTTGAAAACAGAAAGCCAAGAAAAAACAAAAATACAAGCGTCGAGATTTATGAAGCCCTTAACACTCACTTGCATAGGTATCACATTCTCTACATAATCTACAAAGATGTGACCATAGGAAGCTTTTTATATGCTTTGAATCTTCGTATTTTGTTTTTTTTCGGATGGTGTTCTTTTCAAGATTGTAGTAGAAAACTGTAAAGAGAGTACGAGGACAACACCATTTCAAATATAATAGCCAATTCAAAAAAATATAGACCGGGGTCATCAAATTTCAGATACCAATTGGGGAATTTGTATCCACAACAAGAACTTTTTAATATTTTCCTGACTTCGTGACGATTCTGATCATTATTTTGAGCATAAAGTAATCCTAATTTCAAAAAAAAAAAAAAAAAACTCAAGATTGGAATCATAACCTAGCAAATAACTATACAAAGAGGACTTTAAATCGAATATAGCCATAATCAATTAAAAGACTAAAACAGACAAAGCTTTAACTAAAACAAGAGTTGAAATCTTAAAATACAAAGCAATTATAAAAGAAACAGAAACTAAATAAGAATCACATGCATCGTCACTAGAGCTGGAGTAAGTCTCAAGCTCTATTATCAACTTTAAAACTAGCTATGCTTTAAAGTTAAAGGTCCAAATATCTAAATAGTTGGAATCCAAAAGTATAAATCACAAGCTATGAAGCCCTAAACGTTTTGCATACGCTTCACATCCTCTATGTAGTCTGAAAAGGTATGAATTCTCAGATGCTTAAACTCTTCAAATCCTCGAATATTGACAATCTTGAATGTGTTCTTCTCAGGATTGTAGAAGTAAACATAGAAAGGGTCTGAGAGATGTTACTGTGACACCACAATTTCATCTGTACCAGTCATTCCAACAAAGCAGTGCCGGCCCTGGGATGAAGCACATGAAGCATGTGTTTGGGGCCGTAAATGATAATAAATATTTAAAGGGCCAATTTTGAACGTGAATCTTCAATATTCCAGTTGGTTAACATACATTTAGAGAACTAAGGAGCATTTGTTCGAGTATACCTTTGAACATCTCTTGCTAAATTTTTTTTTTTTTTTTTTTGCAATTTAAAGTTAATGGCCAAAAAAATAATTATGCTTGGGGCCCATCCTACATTCCTACTTCAGGGCCGGCTCTGCAACAAAGTATACCACATTTGGCTTGTCCCACAAAGGAGGCAATACGCATGTATTTTGAGACCATATACCTTCTCCAGCATCTTTGAGAACCCACAACGCAAGTTCTCTTTGCTTCTAATACGTATACTTAAGTACACCTAGTTAACCTTTGTAATGGATCAAAGTCCAAAGAGAACTTGGTAACATGTTCACATCTATGTTAATGAAGCTAAACTTCTCTGACCTAACGTCAAAACGAACTATTATTGATCGAAGATTCTTCGAACTTAGCTCGGTAATACAAAACACCATTTACGCATATCTTATCAGAACTAGGATAATGGGGTTTGCATTTGATCATTCTCCATGACATTTGTTTTCTAGTCTCCATTGTCAGAATTCGATGCTCATCAGAATCACGTGACCCCCGTAGCATACACAACACTTTGAACTGTTTGTCGATCGGATCATACCCTAAATAGCTTCTCCAATAATTACCATTTGTTTCTATTGTGGGTAAGGTTATGGAGTCGTAATGGGGTTCCAAATCTCCTGTACTGCATCGTTCTTTTTCCACCCGTGTAAATAGACCAATCCACGTAAATTGATACCGATTATAGATGGAAGATATTCGGTAGAATACGTATGGTAACATGTGGCTACAAGAGACGAGTTATCATTTGGATTTTGAAGAGTAGAAGAAAAACTTGCCATTAGCTTGGAAGTTGAACTAGAGCTGTGGACAAGTCGAAGACCAAGTTAGAAACAGCTCGGTGAGATCTTGACGTCCAAGTATGCATGCCCATAATTTTGATAAGCAATGAAACGTATCTATAGACATTGCCGGGACTCTCGAAAATTATATCGATAAGAAGATCAGTTGGGATTAGGTCTGAGTATTTCCTTTTAGAGTTCGAAGATTGTGTGATCGATAGATCCTTCGAGAACAGCTGCTCCAAGCTTTTCATGGCGGATGTTTCAAACCCTAGAATCACTTGTTCTTCACTTTTTCTTACACCAACGAAATTGAGGTTGGTGGCTTATTTTGTTTATTTCAACTGAGTTTATAGGCCTAACGGTGACTACAATTAGTAGTAGGTATTGGGCTCTAACAAAGCCAATTTACGGAATATGCTTGAAGCAAAAGATAGGGCTTACTTTAACTCAACGAGCCGTTTACTTTGGTCACACTCTAGGGTTTACTCCATTGCTAATCTTGTCGAAGATTGCTAGTGAAGTCTTTAGCTAAGCGTCACTGCATATCAAAATAATGGTCATCGATGCCGAGCAAATTACAACCAGTTGTTCCCGTTCAAGCCTCCGGCAAATTACATCGAGTATATATGTAACCACACTTAAATGACGACACAGGGGATTCGGTCAGAGGGTAGATTTTATTTTGTGTATGACTTGGTTGCATAGTGGCTTACACAATTCCTCCGGTGAATATCAAGTTCGAACATTAGGAACTACATCAAGTTCGTGGAGAATGATCCATCGTTGCAAACTTTATCATCCTCATAAAGATAATGGAATATGCATCAATGGTGTTTTGTATTATCAAGCAATCATTGACCAAAAAGGTTCGACCGCTTGTTTTGATGTTAGGTCCTAGAGTATTTAGAACATTTGTTGATTGTAACACAAAAAATCTTTCAACATACAATACATATATCAGCAGTCCAAAGAGCTATGTTCTTTATCTATGTTTAAAGAAACTACAACAAACAAATGGACTTAGAATACAAAATGAAGTGGGGTTCGAAACGCGGATTAGTGTGAAGAAGAGCAAGAAAAGTTGGGTTTTAAAACCAGAAAGTTTCTCAAACGGTACATGAATGAATGACAAAGAAGAACAAATGAAACAAACAAATCAAGAAGTATAAAGAAACTATGATCCCGTCTAGCAAACGCTTACTTCCTTAGCTTAGAAGCATTTTCTGTGGACAATGCCTGGACCAGCCTCATCATATTCAGCCTTAGAGATCCACATCTGATTATACACACACAAACACAAATAAATCAATCAATAAGTAGGATTTTGTTTCCTACATATAATTAAACCGCAAGAAGCTGAAAAAAAAAGAGAAGTAGCGGTCCAAAATTTTTACCTGCTGGAAAGTGCTGAGAGAAGCAAGGATAGATCCACCGATCCAGACACTGTACTTCCTTTCGGGCGGTGCAACGACCTTAATCTTCATGCTGCTTGGGGCAAGAGCTGTGATCTCTTTGCTCATACGGTCTGCGATACCACTGAACATAGTTGTACCACCACTAAGCACAATGTTACCATAAAGATCTTTCCTAATGTCAACATCACATTTCATGATCGAATTGTAAGTCGTCTCGTGGATCCCTGCAGCTTCCATTCCCACAAATGATGGCTGGAAAAGTACTTCTGGGCAACGAAATCTTTCAGCTCCGATTGTAATGACTTGTCCATCAGGTAATTCATAGTTCTTTTCGATTGTCGAGCTTGTCTTTGAAGTCTCAATCTCTTGCTCATAGTCTATAGCAACATAAGAAAGCTTTTCCTTAATGTCCCTGACAATTTCTCTTTCTGCTGTAGTTGTGAACATGTAACCCCTCTCGGTGAGAATCTTCATAAGATAATCAGTGAGATCACGACCCGCGAGATCAAGACGAAGAATAGCGTGCGGAAGAGAGAAACCCTCATAGATTGGTACAGTGTGAGAAACACCATCACCAGAGTCCAACACAATACCTAAAACAAAGTAAACCAATATGTTTTAAAACAGAGGAAAACAGAACATTGTTTCTTAATTTCGATATCGAATAGTGTACTAACCGGTTGTACGACCACTAGCGTAAAGCGATAGAACAGCTTGAATAGCAACATACACAGCTGGAGAATTAAATGTCTCAAACATGATTTGAGTCATTTTCTCTCTGTTGGCTTTTGGATTAAGAGGAGCCTCGGTAAGAAGAACCGGATGCTCTTCAGGAGCGATACGAAGCTCATTGTAGAAAGTATGATGCCAAATCTTTTCCATATCATCCCAATTGCTAACAACACCATGTTCAATTGGGTATTTCAGTGTGAGGATACCTCTTTTGGATTGTGCTTCATCACCAACATACGCATCTTTCTGATTCATCCCAACCATAACACCGTGGTGTCTAGGCCGACCTACAACACTCGGGAAAACCGCTCTTGGTGCATCATCGCCCGCAAAACCAGCCTTTACAAAAAAAAAGAATGTACATCAAAAAGAGAGAATCCACAAAGGTGAAAAGTAAGTAACAAAGAGAGGAATGAGAGACTACTAACCTTAACCATTCCGGTACCATTGTCACAAACGATCGGTTGAATATCATCAGCATCGGCCATTGTTTATCGAGCTGCAATCGAAACATAAAAGATATGAAATCTTGATCAAAAAAGAGGCAATCAAAACATAAATATATGAATCAATCGCAAAAGAAGCGATCAAAACATAAAGATATGAAATCTTGACATAAACATATGAAATCTTGATCGAGAAAAAAGCAAATGAAAACAAAAAGATACGAAATCTTGATCAAGAAAGAAGCAATCTTTTAACACAATGTAACTATCCTCCATCATTAATATTACGATTCTTTTTACTCAAACGGATTACAAAATGTAAAGATTCATGTTCATATTACAAGAAGGAAGATTCAAGTCAAAGATCAATCGATTTTATCAAAGCTATAAAATATGACAAGAACATCAAAATCAAGATCTAAGACAGAACAAATCGGAAACACTTGTTTTTGAGTAACTTTGGAATCATAATCAAGATCCAGCACAGTACAAGAAGATCGAAAGTTTTATTTACCTTGAATAAAAAGTAGAAGATTGAGAGATCGAGGAAGAAACAGGAACCAAGAAGATCTAGCTTACTCTTTCTCTCTCTTTCTTATCACCGGAAAATATAACCGGCGATGAAGCTGAAGAAGACGAGTGATTCAAAGGGGAGAAATATAATGTGTATTTATATAGGCGTGTTAAATCTTGAAACTAATTTTATTTATTTTGAAAAATTTCAAAAAATTGCTATTTGTTAAGCGCAACTTTACAAAATGTCATATATTTGAAATTTTTATGAAAATATCATTTTTTCAAAATTTTTTTTTTATATTATTTATTTTTAGATTAATTATATTTTATTAGCATTTAATTTTGAGTGTTTAGAAGGTTTTAGGTGTTAAAACATATTTTAGAATTTAGAATTTTAAGATATATGTTCTATAAATCTTTAATTAGTGGTATTTTTATAACGTGTTTTTGTAATGATCTCTTTTATTTTTAGTATTTTCGTTTGGAAAATAAAATAAAAAATAAAAGAATTCGACAGAGACGAATCATTTCGACCATAGGAAAAGTTAACGTGACAGGACTGTCAGACAGCTTTGTTTGATTTAGAAAAAAATAGAAGACATGATGTTTAATCAATTTAATTATTAAATTATAAACGGTATCAAGTAGGTATTGACCTAAATAACGAGTTTTCGATTTTCTAAAAATTTTCAAGTCCTTGAATCTCTTACTTTGGGTTTCGTTATGATTTTTGATGGGTATATATAAATTTTGGATCATAGTTTTCGAATTTTTTTTTAAAATTGAAAATGGTATTAACATTTTCTCCCAAAAAATAAACACTAACCCTATAACATTTTTGACATATAAAAAAATAAACAATTTAAAAAAAAAAAAACTAAAAAGATAAACAAGTAGTGACTGTTTTTCTTGTGTGAATGTTATTAACTTATTATGATTTGTGTCGAGACATATGTACATCCTTTTCCTGTTTTAGCACCCTTCTACAGCCTCTAAAACATGATTCATACAAGGTTACACAAATTGGCTATAGGAAAAGTTTACACATATCATTCTGATTGAAGATAAATATTAATATAGACTATACGATCAAAGATAAGGGATACCAAAAATATTTGAAATTTTGATTTGCAGATCGTATAGTATTACTAGAATTTTGAACTTGACAATAAATGTATCGCCCTTTAATATTTTTTTTGGTAAATTAATCAAGTTAGGTAATTTTCAACTTAATTATGATCATGATGATGAACGTCGACCGCTATTATAACATTTGCATTACTCTGTGTTCTTCGTCCGTTTCCTAACAATCCAATATAGTTATTTATTTTAATTACAAACACGCATTACATTATTAGACATGATTTAAGTTATTGTATTTTGAAGTTAGGTATACATCTTGAATATGAAGTTGATTAAGCTAAAACAAGATCAATATTATTTATTCCCTATAATTATATAGTGCCAAACCCACACACACACATATAGATATATATATATACACACAATTATACATGTAATATGTACAAGCTCAAATAATATATACCAACGACAATATATGTTTGACACAATTATATTGAATTTATATATCGCGACTGTCTAATCTATTACATTATATAAATATTTTTATGTAAAGTATTAAAGAGTCGATGCTACATCTTCATTTTATAGTCGAGCTCCATCTCGGATGGGTGACAAGCCGGAAGTGTCAAGTGGATGGTATGATTTTTTTGTCAGACTTAACTACAAAACGTAGGATCGAAACTGAAGATGCAGTAATTGCGTATCTCCTATACCAGTTGAGCAGTAACACATGAAGTGATGCAAGTGAACATGTCTAGACCACAAAAAAAAAACTTTAAAGTTTTTTTTGTAAGAAAGTTTTAATCAAAAGCTAAGGATAACTAAGAGGTTCACATATCAAATATAAATTTGTGAATGTGAGATTAAAGAGACCGAATGGAATTTATAAGTACAGTTGATGATTAATCTAGTTATAAAATTGAAAAACCATAACTAAATTAAACATCAAACTAGAGGTGTCAAAATGGGTAATCCGACCCAACTCGATCCAAACTCACATTGGTTTAAAAATTTAGTGGGCTGATTTGACCCGATTCATATATTATATGAGTTGAATTTTTATACTCAAACCCATTAATATAAAATTCGATGGTCTAATAGATTAAACTGGGTATCCATATACAAATTAAATATCATAATAAACTAACTAAAAAAAGCGACACCATTGCATATTATTATAAATAAATCTAACAAAAATTTTCAACTTTCAAGTAACAAACTAAAAAATATCATCTTAAGATAAACAAAAACTATAAAATCGTAAAATCAATAAAACCAAAACCATAAAACCATAGATTAATTTTAAAAAACACTTCAATCTTCGTTGGGTTCATCTGCTTCTTTGGATGCATCTGCTTCGTCGTCATCATCATCATCGTCATCATCACTTTCATTGTCTATAAATAATAATAAAAAAGTATATAAGCAACTTGGATAATATTAATAGCTAGTATTGAAATCAATAAATATAAATGATAAATTTACCTTTTTCATCAGTTGTAAAACCAAATAACTAAGATCTCGTACAAAGTAAAACTTGGACATGTTTAGGAAGAAGCCGACTCTGATATTTGTTTAGGACATGAATCAATACTGAAAGATATATGATTCTGAAACCACAGTAATTATAGGAATACTCAGCACATCATATGCCATATATGCTAAAGCACCAAAAGTGCAAAACGATGTCTGTTATCTTTCCAATACTGTAAAACACACATGTAAATATAATTTCTCATCTTTAACTTTGGTTCTTCCCAATACATTACCAATGGTGACTTCCCCTCGTCTCCTGTTTAGAGTAGAGGCAAAATAGGGAGAACGACTCCTATTTATATAAGTTAAATAAAATCCTAGTTTTTTAGCCGATACAAAAGAAACCCTAATTTTTTAGCAGAAAAATTATAATCTTTAACGTACTCTAATATAGTAATATATATTACTTTTTTTTTATTTTTATATGAAAAACCAGTGGATTACCCACGATCCTAATGGGGTTATCCATTAAACCCGTAACCCTAATAGGATAATCCACCAGAACCCATTTATTTATATGAGTACAAAAATTCAACCCAAACCCGCTAAAACTATGGGCGGATTTGGGTAACTCATAGGTATTAACCCATTTTGACACCCCTACATCAAACATACAGTAAAACCTCTATAAATTAATAATGTTGGGACTTTGAAAATTTATTAATTTTTAGAGTTATTAATTAATCGATAAATTAATAAATATTCATTTATAGAAAAATATCTGTTTTAGGTAAGATTTAAAAAAATATATATATTCAAATGATATTATATTAAAGAATTGAATTAAATCTATTTGTAAAAATGATATATATTAGCTCGAGATTCTGATTTATACATTTGATTATTGCAATAGAAAGAATGTTAATATCATAATATACTATCTATCTAAAAATAATACACATTATTAAGTACAAACTTTAGAGAAAAAAACATGATTATTCATAATTTTATGATACATTTGAAAAGAGTTATGTGTACATAATTAATTATCGTGTCTATATTTTTTTACAAGTTTTGGATACCGAAAAAACAATCATAAAATTTTTTTAGATGTAATAAGTAGAATAAAAAATCACTAAAGTCAAAAGAGTTATACATATATGCATAAGTATACATGATTATTAATTTACACTATTATTGGGACCATATTTTACATAGGAGTTTCAAAAAAATTATTATCTTATCATCTTATCGAATTTTGTTAATTTTTACATTAGCTCGACTCGGAACCGATATAATTTATTAATTTATGGTGATTATTAATTTATAAAGTATTAATTTATGGAGGTTTTAGTGTACTTACAATTTTCCTTTGATCTCTTCAATCTAGTCTTTCACATCTATATAATACAACTACTTTTGATTACACTTTCTTACAATAATAACCCTCATCCTTCGTTAAGAAATATTGCTCTCAAATATGAAAACTAGACGTATTTGAAAAAGTATTATTTTTCTAATGGATAAGAAAAATAAAATATTATCTGTTTAGTACATGGTTAAACTACTCAGTACATATTTAATTATGAAATGAAATTTTGACTGCATTATTTATATCTAAAACGCAAAGTCAATCATCGCCAAAATCTTTATAATATTAAAAGAGAAGTACATTTAGAAGAATTTCCAAAATTGATTCCAATATTACTCAAATTATTATTGTTTTATAACTAAATTGATTAAATTGAAAAGGGTAATTTTGAACTAATGCAATGGCAATTTCAGTAATTTTGAGTACAATTTCGGCTATTTTTATGTTACGAATTAATTGCATTTTTGTTTTTATTTTTTAGGCACATTAATGGCATTTTTGTTATTTTAGAAAATTTTTGTAAAATCAGCATTAATTCACAAATATTTAATTACCAATCAAATTTTTTTTAAAATATTTAATATCCCTTTATATCAATATATAATCAATTTTAAGAATAAGATCCTCCATTTATTTTTGCTTGATGATATTTTTTATATAAAATTAAATAATAAAATAATTTATATGATAAAAAGCATAAAATTTTTTATGCATATGTTATGATTTGAATTTTTCAAAAAAAAGAAAAAATAATGTTTGTCAATGTCTCACATCGGATACGAAAATGAATTGGAATAAAAAGACATACTATATATAAAAAAATAATAATCAAGAGCGGTAAGAGTAGGAAGCCTAATCTAATAGGCATCCGAAACAAAATATTTAATTCATTTTAATTCGGTTATGAAGTTAAACCGGATAATTAAAATGAATAATAAAAATAACTTTTTCAAAATTTTAATTTGATTAATTTTTTTTTTTTTTCGTTAAAAGATGTGGCTTTCATTAAATAAAATATGAATGTTCTACAATCAATCTAAACCAAAAATAAAGTAACCTTATGCAAACAAAAGTGGACAACCTTCTTGCATGTTGCTTGAAGCGACAGTGCCTCCTACACACTGATATTGGCACTTTCATCTTCAAAGAAAATACTCTATCATCTTGTGGATCCTTTAATCGTATTTATTTTTACTTTTTGTATTTTTATTTTATTTAATTCAATAGAAATTTCCTAAATTATTCTTAATAATAAATCTAAACAATAAATAAATATATTTAAAGTAAATATAATCTCATAAAATCTTTAGAATCTGATTTATTATTATTCTTTGAAAAGATGACTAAAAACCTAATTTAAATTTAAAACATAAATTATTTAACATATGAAAAAACAATATTTTTTAAAGTCCCATATCGCATATGCAAATGAATTTGGATAAAAAAAAATACTATAAAAGAATAACAATTTTATGAAGAACGGTAAGAGCAGGAAGCCTAATATACTAAGCATCCAAAACTAATAATTTAATTTGTCTTAATTCGGTTATTAAGTTAAACTGCACAATTAAATCGAATAATAGAAATAAATCTAGCAAAACTTTAATTTGATAAAATAGGTTATTTAAAATATTTAAAGGAACGAAATAATCCTATTAGTTATATAAAAAATATTATAATTTTGTTTATATATTTTCTACATGAGTTTCTTATTATTTTTAATTTATTGAAATATTTCAATATCATTAATAGTGATTTTCTAAAATAATCTTAACAAGATATGTAAACATTAATGAATATTCAAAGTAAAAATAATTTATTTAAATTATTCAAATTTGCGTTCGGAATTTTAGCAACAAAAATATTTTATTACCAATAATCACGAGATTTATGGTTTTCTTAAAAAAGAGAATTTCCATACTCTAATTTTCGTATTTATATTTAATTATACATATAAAAATCATATTTTTCAAATTCCCACATCGGATATGAAAGTGAATTTGGATCCATAGAAACACAATAAAAAAAATTGAAGAAAAAGAGTAAGAGCATGAAACATAATCTAATAGGTATCTAAAACTAAATATTTGATTTGTTTTAATTATGTTATTAAGTTAAACCGACAATCAAATGGAACAATAGAAATAACTTTAGAAAAACTTTAATTTGATAAAAAAATATTATTTAATTTTTTTTTTATAGAATGAAATAATCCTATTAATTATATTAAAAAAGTAGTTTAGTTTTTTAAGATTTTTGTTTTTGTTTTTTATAATTTTTAAATTATTAAAATATTTCAATAGCATTAGTAGTTATTTCCTAAATTAATCTTAACAAGATATGTAAACAATAAATGGATATTTAAAGGAAAGATATTCTCATAAAGTTTTTAGGATCCGATTTATTATAATTTTCTTTAAAAATTCCTAGACAACTTAATTTGTACCTAAGATCATAAATTACTTAACATATTAAAAACTAATGTTTGTCAAAGTCCCACATCGGATATAAAAATGAATTTGGATCCAGAGAAATACTATAAAAGAATAACAATTTGATGAAGAGAGCTGTAAGAGTAAGAAGCCTATTATAATAGGCATCCAAAATTAATAATTTAATTCGTTTTTTGATTCAGTTATTAGGCTAAACCGCACAATTAAATCGAATAATAGAAATAGTTTTAGTGAAATTTTAATTTGATAAAAAATGTTATTTAAAATTTTTGATGGAAAGAAATAATTCTATTAATTATATAAAAAAATAGTTTAATTTTGTCATATATTTTTAATATAAGTTTTTTTTTAAGATTCTCATTTTTCTTTCTTATTATTTTTAGTTTATTTAAATATTTTAATAGTATCTAAAAATATTAAAACATATATTTGAGTTATTTCCTTGGAATCGCGGCTTACGTGAGGAAGAAGTTGTGATTAATGAGTAAGTGTCTTTCTTTTATTGTAAAGTATGAGTGAACATTTACAATTCTAATGATTCTACAAGTATATACATATAGATGTATGTACTCTATATATATGTTGGTAGACAAAATGCATAAATTTAAGTAGGTTGTTCGCTACAAGTGTTACAAATCGTACTATCAATTATAATTATTCATATGGAACTAACACTTTATGTATTTTTCCTCTAACTTTTTGTTATTATCTATTCATTAAAGTTATAACTAATATATTAATTATTAATAGGATTTTCCGGATTTACAGTGAAGAAATCTATTTTTCATATTTACAATTAACTAATTAAAATCGATTAAATGGTATTTAATGAGAATTTTAAAGAATCTTCATATGCTTTTAAGATTTTGTTGAGATTGGTTTATTAAGATTATGCAACAAGTTTCTCATAGTTTTAAGAAATATTCTGATACTGAATGTTGCAGTAACACTCAATAGTGATCCAAAGCTGATTTCTTAAAATGAAACTGTAACGCCCATGAACCAAAAATTGGAATTTTGTGTGGCGTCGATCGACGCAGGTGTGGTGCGTCGATCGATGCACCCGTTTGGACTTGCGAAAATCGGGTTTGGCTGTTGCGCCGATCGACGCAGGTGGTGTATGTCGATCGACGCAAATATCGGCAGTGGCGTCGAGCGACGTAGGTGCCTTGCATCGATCGACGCAAGTGTCGGCAGGCTGGCTATTTAAGTCGATCAAACGCGTTTTTGGACAGAGTGAGAGAGTGAAGATTGAGAATAATCGAAGGATTGTTGTTGTTTCCTTCGTATTCTTGACCTTATAGCTTGTGTTGATGTGTGAGAGGTTGTGAGAGCGAGTGAGGATCGTGCGGGGAAGGATTTCTGATTTGGAATTCCGTGTTCTTCGTCGATTTCTTAGCCTTTTCTATCCGAAATCGAGGTGAGTGCGTGACCATGGTTTATCTGGGTAAAGGATTTGGTAGGATACGATTGATTGTTGTTTGTGGTTGAATTTCATGTTGGTTGATAGGTTTTATTCGATTGATTATTGTTTGAGGTTGTGTTGCATGTTGTACCGGTGGGTTTTGTGCCGGAGATCGATGGAAACGAGTTCCGGGAATCGATCCGTGAGAGGTTAGGTTCGATTCCGGTTTCTGTGTTTCTTGCATCGATCGACGCAAGAGATGTGCGTCGAGTGACGCAGGTGCACAGCATCGATCGACGCCGGGGTTGAGCGTCGATCGACGCGTGTGGGGTGCATCGATCGACGCATGGTGGTTGCGTCGATCGACGCACCAGCGAATGTGCTGATTCGCGGTTGATTGTTCGCTGTGTCTTGCATGTTGCTTGATAACCCTGGTATTGTATCATTTTCTTATGCCTGTGTGTATAGTCAAGTAGATGGGATGACCGTCTCACTGGGTATTTATGATAATACTCACGCATCTCTTATAACTATGTGATGCAGGTAAAGACAGTCTGTGATCGTGGAATCATGGCTGGGACGAGGGGATGATCTAGTGGCTCGGTTTCGTGTAATAAGTTAGAATTGCTAGGGTGTTAGCAATTCCAAAACTATGTTGATTGTTGAATGGATTTAACTGAATTGATGTAGTAATTTGATAAGTATGTGCTTGTTAAGTGATAATTGTAATTGATTGTTTAAGTCATTGTTTCCGCGTTTACCTGTTTATTGGACCGTTGAGGATCGCTATTTATGATAATAGTGATCCGGGTTGAAATTTTTTTTTATTGACGGGTTGGGTCGTCACAGAAACTGTATGTAAATTGTTTTGTTCATAAATATACGTACAAATGACATTAAGATGGTGTTTTAGTAAATAGATTGTAGACAACATACATGGATCCTATCAGTAGAAGCATGTGTGAGATTTTATAAAAGTATCACAGAAAGCACAAGTTATTGAAAAATTATTTTAGAGATGTACATACACTTTAAAACAAGTATTAGACGGGTTAGCGCATACATGTCTTAATTATATTAAACAAAAATAAATATAAATAAGTTGTATACCTTGTATTACTTATAAACTTGGTTTTTGGTTCTGAAAATTTACCAGCGAGTGTAAAATTGACAGGAACAACAAAAGTTAAAAAATGAGGTTCTTTTTTTGTCAACTACACATTAATCCAATTAGGTAGAAAGTTGTTTGCAAAAAAAAAAATCTACAGTCTAGAACGGCCTGAACATGCCAAACAGTTCATTTTTAAAATAAAACTATAAAATGGCCAAAAATATAGAAAAATGGGAAAAGCGGTTGTGCATCTCCCAGAATATTACCAAGAGGATAGAGAAAGTTAAATACATCTAATACTTTTAAAATGGGAGAAAGTGGCAGTGCTTCTCATTGAACCAAAAAAAATATTTAATAGACTAAAATTCATAGAAAAAAATTATTTTCATTTAACCGAAAAATTAGATCACATGAAATAAATAATTGCAAATTATACGAATATCTAATAGTTTCTAAATTCATAAATTTGTCAATTTTTAATATATTTATTGTGATAAATTTGAGTATTATTTATATCAACAAAACTATTTTATAAACTATATTTGAAATAATAGAAAACACTGAAACATAAACAATAAATTTTTATTAGAAACTGCTCAATCTTTGTCTAAACAAAAAAATAAACTCATATGAACCTACATGTAGGTGTGTCAAAATAGGTCAATACCCATGGCTTATCCAAACGCGTCCATAATTTTAGTGGGTTAAGGTTATATTTTTTACCCGTATAAATAAATGAGTTTTCGGTGGGTTACCCCTAATGGTTTTATGAATTTAGCAGATAAATTCATTAGGATCATGAATTACCGATTGATTTATCACAAAATTTATCAAAAATAAAATAATAATATATATGTAAATTACTCTAAAAGGTTATCAAGTGATTTTTAAAAAATTAACAGATATGTTTTTCTTCTTATCATCATCCAACTAAGATCGAAATATCTTTTAAAACTAATCAATGATTTATTGCTTTTATTGCTTTATTGGTTTTATTAGATTTATGATTTTTATTTTATTTTATTTTAAGATACATATACATTTTAATTTAATTTGTTACTTGAAAAGTTGAAAACGTTGGTCCGATTTATAATAATATGGATTGTTTTTATTTATCCATTAAGTCAATGATTTTTATATTTTTAGATTTGGATATGTAAATTCAACTCATATAACATATGAGTCCGGGTGAAACCTCCGTTAAATCTCAAACTCATGTGTGTTTGAGTTGGGTCGAGTTACCCGTTTTTGACACTCCTTGACTAAACCCCTAATTCAAAATTGTTATGTTGATATTAATATTCCAATACAATTAGAAAGTTAAGTTTAGTTTATATCATATAGAACGAATGTTCCCCCATATAGTACGGGTGAGAATCTAGTGTTAATTATGAGGCAATCGCATGTTTTCCTGCTATTGTTTCGAAGTGCTATCCATGTTGGTCTACTAACCGGAAAGAAGTAGCTGTTTTGTGAGATGAAAACTCAAAAGTCAACTTTATGATCCACGTGAATCGCACATGCCGAGAGAAAGTTGAGTTGGTACCTTGTAAGAACGTTAAGCCCCATCGTCATGGAAACACTACTTCTAATTTACATATCAATTTTTTTTTGTTTTGTTTGGAAAATTACATATCAAATATTTGGGTATAATCATGAATCTTA
Source organism: Arabis hirsuta (assembly GCA_964056655.1). Lineage (NCBI taxonomy): Eukaryota > Viridiplantae > Streptophyta > Magnoliopsida > Brassicales > Brassicaceae > Arabis > Arabis hirsuta. The sequence continues at coordinate 5,192,399 of OZ053300.1, forward strand.
AGATCTTTGACCAAAAAAAGAATCTAAAGATTTGTTCAATTGCTTGTCATGTTTTGAACACGATGATAAAACATATAACAATTAAAAAGAAAATAGTAGAAGATCTTTAGTAAATGTTTTGAATTTTAGTTATATACTATATGTATTGAAATTCTTGGTTTAAGCATTGTTTTAAGTTTATGATTTGGCAAAATACCGAACCTGTGATTTGGAAAATTATTATTCTTTTACCAACTCCACTAAAAGAGATACGACCGTAAAAAATTAAACAAATTAATCAAATGTCGTTAGTTTGACTGGAAAAAAAACCAAAAAAGCGAAGTCTAGAAATCATATGATCGAGTGATATTTGGGATGGGTTACATTTATGCTTTAGTCTAGAGAAATGTACAAGTTTCGATTGAATATTTTTATTGTTTTGATGAAAATTCATATGATAAATAAAAAGTTGTTTCGCCAAAAATTGAAAATCTGGGCTTTTGGTGGGCAACATATATATTCTTACACAATAATACTAAACAGGCTTTATATAAATGGGCCTATAAAGATCCGACCCGACAAAAAAAAACTAATGGGTGGTGATCCGATTACTGGTTTTCAAGAGAATCCTGAAATTCGTTGGCGCCAACAAAGAGGAACTTTCTGGAAAATTGCAAATTCGCCTTCAAAACATCTTCCTCAAGGTATGAAATTCCTCTCTTCCTCAACATTATTCTGGGTTTTTCGTAAAGGTGGATTCCAATTTCACTTGAGATTCTCGAAAATCGAGATTCTCACTGATTTGATAGTAGCGAATCTGTGATTTTTTTTTTGTTTGGAGTCAAATTATTTGCTTCTGGTTACGTCTTGTTCAATGGTTTGATCCCAATGAGTGTATTGTGTTTGAAAGATAATGCAAAGTTTTCCCCCGATCTGGTATCTAGGGTTTCCGATTATGTTCGTACGTTTCTGCATCTCATAATTTGAAGATCCATCATTTATTGATTGATGATTTGTTTAATAGGTCCAAGTTTCATCTTTTTTTATTTTTTTATGAAGTTCCTCGTGTCTTAGCTCTTTAGTAATTGTTTGATTGTAGCTCTTCATAAATCTATTTTTCAATGAATTTGGTTATTCGACAGTACGAAATTCTGGTTGTTGAATTAATGGGATCTGTATAACATTGAAGTTTCATTTGATTTGACCATATGGTGGATTCGTGCTCGATACATCATTTCACTTTTATGCCGTTTGTTATAGTTATGACCATTCTTTTTCCTTAATCCACCCTTTCGGTGAATGATGTTTGTGAACGATTCGCGGGACTTGATATGTTCTCTGGAGCTTCGTTTTGCCACATGTTTTTATATGGCTTGGTGATCATCACATCCTACTGCTTAATGTGTTCAATAACGAAAACATTATATAATTATATATGCTTTACATAAAAGGGCATTCACATTTATGATAATCAGTATAGACAAGGTAGTGGCAGAGCCTGACTTTTTATATAACCTTGAATCTTCATAATGCTAAGATTGAGAAATTTCTCTTAGTTGACCTCCACGACACTATTTATCTGAGTGATTTGCCCTCTCATCAACCTGCACATTGGTTTTTCTGAATTTTGTATTTTTCATTCTCCAGTGTGAGTTCTTTTTTGTAGATCTAGTAAAATCGGTCGTTATCGAACATTTTTGATTGCCCTGTTATTGTGAATTTTCAAACATTTAGGAGGTCAAGATATGAAGAAAAGTAACATTTTTCGTAATATTTACAACTTGTTTTGAAGTGTAGACCGCTTGTGATCTCGAATAATTCTAAATACATAGTAGATCAATCGGGTTTTAAACATAACTGCTACTATATCTAGGTGACTAGTTCACCTAAAACAACGTATCCATCTTTCCGGTTCTAGTGGTGCTATTTGCACAACGATGCTGTCTTGTGGTGGTTGAGTAGAGTTTGACGAGCTAGTTTGGCTGCAGTCCGCAATCTTCTCACAGGTTTCGATGAGGCAGTGTCTGCAGGTCGGACAGGACGAGTGTGAACTGAGCCATTTGTCTATACACCGGACATGGAATCCGTGGTGGCATGTCGGCAGCAGCTTCACACGCTCTTCGGATACGAATTCTGAGAGACATATGGCACACTCGGTATCCAGGCCAGGCAGATTCAACTCAGTAGAGTAACTTACTGTCTGGAATCGCTTCAAGGCTTTTCGTTTGACTCCTGTGTTGGTCAAGCGAACTGTTGTGTGGTTGTCACCAACTTCGGATGGTACTAAATTGGAGCACCTCAAGGCACATCTTATTATAGAATTGAGTCCAAGTGAACAAACGAGTGCACATAAGAGGACTGATAGGACCATAACAACATTTGCATCAAAGTTGTTATCACCTACATGTGCGGATGGCGCCGGAGTTGGTGATTGATCACGGGTATGAAATAGTAATCTTCTTGAGTAAGAACTTCCAAGAATTTCTTGAAAGATCTGAGTTGGTTTCATGGTAGGAATAGAATTAGCAGTTGACATGATAACTTGGTTTTAAGATTGATTTGTGGTTTTACTAGGATTTTTTGTTGAAGCTTGTTTATATAGAGGAAAGCTGAGGTTTCAATTTATCTTTTAGATATTTTATTGAGGAATTGCTTTTTTAATTTAATTTAAGCTATAAAGATCAAGCCCATAGTAAGTTCCTTTACCTTTAGTGTCTGATTTTATTTAAATAATTTACAGCTTAATATGCTTTGCTATAGAAAAATGGATCAATCATACTAGTTGCTGCAATGGTAGTGCCATGTGGCTGTGGCTTTAGCAAATCAAATCTCTTAGAATTGCTTCTAGGGTCCCATGAGCTTTTACCGAAGCAGCCACGAACTTTCCCTATCTTTTAGATAACAACATTCGTATAATATCTCATTGTGCCTTGGTATTATGGCCTTCTAAATACATGTTTTTCTTACCTTTAAAGAATTTAGCAAGGTATGCCTCATACATTAGTATCATATGCTTTTTTTTTTCTTTCGGTTATGGCGTTGAAGAAGATCGAATTTTCCAAAGCTTCTTTCGAACTTCTTGTTACTTTTTTTTTACTAGTTATTGTCAAGGTTTCCTTAGCTAGTTCAAGCATCCATTGATATAGTGTCTAATATATAAAACTAAACAAGGTTTGAGTTAACTTTTTTTGTTTGCTTTCTTTCCCTTTTTGCTATTTTTTTAACAGTGGTGGATCTTAAAAGTTTTGTGGTTTTTAGATGTGTACGGATGAAATATTCCCATTTAGTGAATTCTACTTATGTTTGGGGAACAGGAATCCACCCCTCCCCATCTGTAGTAACTCAAGCTGTCCATAGAGCAAACCAAAAGGACAAATTTCTCTCACAATCAATCTTGTTAAAGGCTACTTTTTCTAAATAGTTTTTATATTTACATTACCTTTGTTTTAAATCAGAGCTAAAGCAATTGGTCCCACGAATGAGCAAATAGAAAATGATTTCTTTTTTTTGTTTGCTTTATGAAATATCATCTTTCATTGGTTGCAAATTGTGAGGGTAATCTACATGAATCTAGTATCAAATGTTTTTTTTCTTGTAGCTCCCAAATCAAAGCAAGATTCTTTGAAAGGTGCTTCTTTTGTAGAACATAGTTTTTCTTACTACTTGCTTATAGTTGGTTTAGTTAGAAACATTGGATTTGGGAAGATTAGGTATCTTTGTGATAAAAAGTTGATGTTACATAGAAGGAGAGGCCTCTTTTCTATCTTTTCTTACCAGACTCACTCGGAAAAGGATTCCTTTTTTCTTTTGTCTGTGCCATTTAACTGGTACAGACAGGTGGTGGTCAGTTTTTTGGTTCCTTCTTTAAAAGCAAATAAAGTTTACTTTTTATTGTATATGCTATAATGATTCTTTTGCTTGGAATATCTTAGTTTGATACTTATTGACCTTTTAATCAAAATTGTTGATTGTCATGACTATATAAGTAACTGCAGGAGTAACAAGAATTGAGATGTGAAAACTGAAAAAAGTTGCAGAGAGAAACATCATTCAAAGTAAATTGGTCATTTTCTTTGAATGGATCAAGTGAAATGTTACCAACATATCGAATAATTATCCTTGTTATAACTAATCAATGGTATGATAATTGAGGTGAAATAACACGACTTGGTGAGAATTGGAATATTTCAGGGAAATACTCAAGTAAGAGTTTTTCTGGATGCATCCATGTTGTGAAAATGGATTTTAAAAAGCCATGAAAAAAAGTTTCAGGAATATCATAATTAAAGTCCTCTTTTGCTAGAAATTGGAAATACTGAAACACATAGCATTAGTTCTATCTCTTGATAATCTATTTACTATTATTGATGTTCAACTTGGTGGAACCAATTCTTAATCATTACTCTTCAATGCCAATTCTCAGTGTTAGTCTTTTGGTTAACTTTTGAGTGAAATATCTTTCCTACTAAATATCTTTTTTTTTTGCTCTTTCTCTTGATTATGCAGAGTAAATATCTTTTTTTTTTGTCTTGATAATTCTCAGTGTTAGTCTTTTGCTAAGCTTTCAAGTAAATATCTATTTGTTCATTTGCAGAGAACTTCATTTTGTAGCAGCTCTTATGCTTTATAACGGTATGTCGACAAACTTTTCTCCATTATATTATTCGCATAATTCTGAATACTATAAAGCTACTAAATTTATTATATTACAAAAAGTTTAGACATGAATCTATCTTATTTGATTAAGTTCTTTAGTCCAACAAGTGGCCGGGATTTTCTTAAAGCACTAGCATACTATTTTGAAATAATATCTTCCAAAGCTACCATTGTCCTCTAGTGCTTCTGTATTTTACATACTGTTTTACCTTTATACGTTGTTTATTAATCGATAGTTTCCCCCCACACCAAAAGAACATCATAATAATTGCTATGGGACTCAAATGGTTGCGGAATATTGAACATCTTTAATGTTTTGTGAGAATTGTTTAGTAACTGTTTTGATGTTCAATGTTTGTTCCAATAGTAAACTCAAGGAAATTTTGTAGACAGCCTCAAATGTTGAGAGAGTTGAACAATTTTGGACCATTAGCTGTTGCAGCAAGGGCATTTACTTAAGCTAAATCCGCAATTTATCATGGGAAATTGGTAATTACAATACTTTGTTGTTGCAGTTTTCACACTTTCAGTGGCTACCTGTAAACCACAGTCTTCTGTTATTAACCAATAAACCTTCTTTTTTGTGCACAACCTCAATTACTATTAAATTCTCACTTTTCTAGTCAGGCAGTGCTTATTAATTGAACTTTTTAACACTTTATTTATATCCCATCCAATCACAAATGCCTAGGATCTTAAGCCTTATCTGAATCATCATTTGTTTATGACTTGTATATTTTTTGTTTTGATAACCTTGTTTATGACATGTTGCTGCCTTTTAAACTGCAGGATCTCCAAAATCTCATAGTTAGAACATGTGGTCCTTATCTAAACTAGTAGTTTTTTTTACAATGGATTGTGGATTCCTGCGTGTTTAGCTGGTTTTTGACTCACTAAGTTATCAGGATTCCGAGTTTCATATTTGGAGAATCTGTGAAAACGACTAAGATAACAAGTTGATCACTCCATGTATTATTTGATATTTGCATGGCTTTTTTAATCATAGAGATAAAATCAAAGTAGGCCAAGTTTGTAGTTTTTCTTCTGTTTCGATACTACGAGATAGGACTGAGGTTAGCCTCAGTTCAATTATCGCGGCAATAACTAAGGTGTGCACCTGTTATGGAGAAAAGAAGCTTAACAGAGTAACCATGTAACATGTGTTTTTGAGGTAGTTTGATTAGATGTCGGGGTAACTTTTGAGGCATCAACATGGTAATTGGTATCAACTGTCAGACTAAAGTTGCTGATGCTTGTGATGAGAATAATTGAAAATGTAATCGTGTTTTGTTTGATGGAAGTGAAGGATTTCTCTGTGATCTACGGGGAAGGATTCTCTCGACTAGGAGGGTATTTATAAACTTAAGTCCACCATTTGGATAATTTATTATGGCATAGATATGTCTGATGTCAAGACTATATCCCATAGGATGGGTGTATACACTTGACTGACAATTGAGAATCTTACAAGACCAAGTTTGGTATAGCTTGATATCTTACAAGATCTCCCAAACTAGTTTTTAGGTCTGACTTTGACCCATACCATAAACTTAGGTCAACTGGTTTTGCCTATTTTGGGTTGGGTCCATATCACTTTCCTAAGGCAGAGTTGATTTCGTCATCATTGGGATGAAGAATTATGTGGTATTTGCTGTCCTGATGACTCATGTGTGTGGAACGGTTTTGAAGCCTGTAGGTAGTTTATTAAGCGAGTCAAGTCAAGTGGATAGATGTATTTTTCTTCATAAACATCATGCATTTGTCACTATCAGTCATATACGCAATCAGGACTGTAATTGCATCGCGTAGACTAAACACTGCTTCTTCACGCAATACCTTGGCATTCATTACCGGGAAACCATTTGTTCTTTCTAGTGATTGTGACACATAAGAATAGATGACTAGCACTTATCAGTCTTTGGTTATAGATGATTCTTATTGTTTTCGGATAAGAATTCATAATTCTCATTTCACAGGAAAAAATTACTTTTCGCAAAGAGAAGTTTGATGAACTCAGTGAGATGCTACTGAAAAGTGAAATATATTCTCTCTGTATACACTTTGTGCTACAGGCAAAAAAGAAAGACATAAAAAAATTGAAGTATCTTGTTTGTTTCTTTTGGAACTCTTCTGTGCTATAGACATGAATTGCTACTTTCTCTAAAAGTGTTTACTCTGCCTTCAGGTTCTAGAGGAGCAATATCGACGATTACGTTCTCTGTTGGTGCTGCTGCTGGCGTTACCGTCACTTGATCAGCTTGACTGAAGTCACCTAAGATCTTCTGGCATGTCTCAACAAGACAGTGTCTGCATTTCGGACAAGTCAGATGTTGTTGAAGCCACTTGTCAATGCAACGAACATGGAAACCGTGGTTGCACTTAGGGAGCAGCCTGAGCTTTTCACCAGAAACAAAATCTGACAAACAAATGACGCACTCTTCGCCAAGCCCTGACAGGTTCATCTCAGGTGAGTAACTCACGACCGGGAACATCCTAAGAGCTTTCTTACTGATTCCTTTGTTTGATGAACCATGTGGTGTCGAAATACTGGAGACAGGCTCGGAGATCATGAACCTTGAAGAACGTCTGTATGCACAACGAATGATGTAATGTAACCCGATGCAGCAGATGATTCCACAGATGAGGACTGAGAGAAGCATCGAAGCATTCCCACTGAGGTTGTTCTCATGGGTTATGAGAGGAGATGGTGCAATCGCAAGGACTCGTTGAGTGTTGTGGTCAAATGGGTTGTGCGAAAGCAGCTTTCTAGAGACAAAACCGCCAAGGACTTGTTCGTGGAAGGCTTGAGCTGAAGAAGGTAACTCATTTGCAGACATCTTTTTTAATCTTTGAGAAAAGCTTTGGACAAAATCTCTCTTTTCTCTCTGCTTTGCTTGGCTTTGTTTGGTTATTAGCTTCGTAAAGTTTTGGGGAATTCAATGTGGTCTTATATATAGCTTGAGATGATTACTGAGTGGGGACTCAGAAATTTTATAATTGGAGACTAATAAGAATTGTTTAAGAAAGTGGGGCTTTCTCCTTTTTTCAAGTGAGATCTGAGAGGATTTGGGACCCATAAAGAGCTTTTCCAATTTTCATGAATCCTTGAGTGCTAATTTTGCATTTTTGCCCATACCTCCTTCAACCACAAGATATTTGTGTAAGGACTATCACTTTTTCAACATTGAATTTTGAAATCATTTCTTTTTGTCTCTCTTTAAAATAGAAGAAACTCTGTTTTATCATGTTGGTCTTGTGTTTATTTTTCATTAGTGATATGTTACCAACATATGGAGATGAATTCATGCGACTTGGTGTGATTTGAGTATTTCTGGGAATACTGAAGTAAGAGTTTTGCTTGATTCATTCATGATGTGGAAATGGATATGATCATGAAAAAGTTTGATAATTAATGTTCTCTTAACTATCTATGTATTTTATCAAAAATATTATCTATGTACCATTATTCTCAGTGTTAGTTTTCTGGTGAACTTTTAAGTAAATCATCGCCTCGCTAGATATCATTTTTGTCTTGATAATTCTTTGTGTTAGTCTTTTTGGTAAACTTTCAACATCGTTAATAGTACATATCTTGCTTTGTCTTGATAATTCTCTATCTATTTGTTCATCATTCCTACTAAATATCTTGTTTTGTCTTTATAATTCTCAGTGTTAGTTTGGCAAACTTCAAGTAAATATATATTTGTTCATCACTAAATATCTTTTTTTGTCTTGTTAATTCTCGGTGTGAGTTTGGTAAACTTTCAGGTAAAATATCTATTTGTTCGTCATTCCTACTAAATATCTTTGTTGTTTTGATAATTTTCAGTGTTAGTTTGGTAAACTTTCAAGTAAATATCTATTTGTTCATTGTTCCTACTAACTATCTTTTTCTGAAGTAAATATCTCTTTGTTCATCGTACCTACTATCTTTATTCTCTTGATAATTTAGAGGACTTCATTTCTGTGCAAGGATGAATAAGCAGAGCCTATTGTGGCAGCAACACGTTTGCTTTATCACTGTATGTCGACAAAATTTTCTCTATTATATTATTAGCATAGTTATGAATTTCTTAAAGCTACTATATTTATTATATTGTAAAAAAATTTTAGACATGGATCTATCTTATTGATTGAGGTTAAGTGGACGAGATTTTCTTAAAGCACTAAGGATACTATTTTGAAACATTATCTTCTAAAGCTATATTATTTTGAAACATTGTCCTTTAGTACTTCTGTATTTTTACTAATTTACATACTCTTTTACTTTTAACATTGTTAATGATAGATATTTCTCCCCCACCAAAAGAACATTATAATAATTGCAATGGAAAATTAGCTTTTCTTTATCTTTTTTTCTTTCTATTGAATGGTAGCAGAAATTTGAACATCTTTAATGTTTTGTTATAACTATATAGTAATTGTATTGATGTCTAATGGTTGTTCCACTAGTAATTTTAAGGAAAATTTCTAGACAGCCTCAATTGTTGAGAGAGTTGAGCAATTTTAGTCCATTAGCTGTTGCAGTAAGGGCTTTTACTTTAGCTATATACACAATTCATCATGAAGAAGTTGTACTTAAAACCACAGCCTTTTATTATTAACCAATAAGCCTTCTTTTTTGTGCACAACCTCAATTACTACTAGTTAACTCTCTCTTTTTTAGTCAGGAATTGAACTTTTCAACACTTTATTTATATCCCATCCAATAAAAAATGCCTAGGATCTTGAGCCTTACCTGAATCATCATTTGTTTATTTCATGTTTTTTTTTCTTTTTTTGATTTGATAACCTTGTTTATGACATGTTGCTCGTTTTTAAACTGCAGGATCTCCAAAGTCTTGTAATTAGACGTAGAAATGTGGTCCTTAACTAAACCAGTTAATAGTAATTTTTGATGAGTTGTGGATTCCGTCTTCTTTAGCTGGTTTTTGAATCACTCAGTTTTCAGGATTTGAGTTTCATATTTGGAGAATCTATGAAAATTATTGAGATATCAAGTGGTATATCAAGTTTTTGAGTCCATGTATTTTTTTTTCTAATCATAGAGATAGAATCAAAGTAGGCCAAGTTTGTAGTTTTTCTTCTGTTTTCTGACTATGAGAAGGTCTGCATTTATAGCCTTAGCCTTTCCTCAGTTCAATTATCACGGTAATATCTTGCACTAGCTAGTGTACATTCCTTAGATGTGCACCTGTTGTGGAGAAAGAAGCATAATAGAGTAAGTACATAAAATCTAGATCTGATTTGACAAGATGCAGGGTGAGTAAATTTGGAGGCATCGACATGGTAATTGGTATCAAAATATGAGAACTATTACAAAAAGTCAGATTAGAGTTGGAGATGCTTGGTTTCATGGAAGTGAAGGATTTCTCACTTTTAGATGTTGGTGAGTGACCTATGGGGATGAATTCTCTGGACTGGGATGATTTTTATTTATTAAGTCGACATTTTTCGATAGTTTGTTGTGTCATAGATATGTCTGAATCAACGCTAAATCCCATAAGATGTAGGGTGAGTAAGATGGAGGTGAAAGATTTCTCGCTTATCTTGCTTCATACACTTACTTTTAGGTTTTGGTGTGTGGTCTATGGGGATGAATTCTCTCGACTAGGATGATATCTATTTATTAGGTCAACATTTTGCGATGGTTTATTGTGGCATAGGTATGTCTGATATCAATGCTATATCCCATAGGATATGTTTATTCACTTGACTGGTGGTTGGGAATCATACAAGACCAAGTTTTGTATAGCTCGATACCTTAAAAGACTATGCATCCTCCAAATAGCTTTTAAGTCTGACTTTTACTCATAAACTTAAGTCAATTGAATGGGTTGGGTCCATATCACTTTCCTATGGTAGATGTGGCTTTGTTATCATTGGGATGAAGAATCATGTGGTATTTGCTATCCTAATGACTCGTGTCTGTGGAACGGTTTTGAGACATATAGATAGTGTATTAAGTGGGTCAAATCAAGTGGATAGACGCATTTCTGTTTGCGACCTTTGTGCATTTATCACTATCAAGTATATATGCGATAAGGTCTGGACCGGACTTGCAATTCATTACTGGGAAACCATTTTTGCTGTCTAGTGACTCTTTGGTTCTTTCTAGTGATTGTGACACATAGTAACTTAACAATCTTTGGTTATGGATGATTCTTAATGTTTTTTTGGATAAGTAGGCATAATTCACATTCCACCGAAAAAAAGTTACTTAACAAAGACAAGTTTGATGAACTCAGTGAGATGCTACTGAAAAAAAGTGAGATATATTCTCTCTGTATACACTTTGTGCTACAGGCAAAAATTGATGTATCTTGTACTCAGATCTAAAACCTTCTATTCTAATTGGAGCAACAAATTCGGACTAGTTGCTTTCTCTAAAAGTGTTTACTCTTCCTTCAGGTTCTAGAGGAGCAATCCTGACGATTACGCTCTCTGCTGGTGCTGCTGCTGGTGTTACTGTCACTTGATCAGTTGGATTGAAGTCACCTAAGATCTTGTGGCATGTCTCAACAAGACAGTGTCTGCATTTCGGACAAGTCAAATGTTGTTGAAGCCACTTGTCAATGCAACGAACATGGAACCCGTGGTTGCACTTAGGTAACAGCCTGAGCTTTTCACCAGAAACAAAATCTGACAAACAAATGACGCACTCTTCGCCAAGCCCGGACAAGTTCATCTCAGTTGAGTAACTCACAACCGGGAACATCTTAAGAGCTTTCTTACTGATTCCTTTGTTTGATGAACCGCGTGGTGTCGAAAGACTAGAGATAGGCTCAGAGATCATGAAACTTGAAGTACGTCTGAATGCGCAACGAATGATGTAATGTAAACCGATGCAACAGATGATTCCACAGATGAGGACTGAGAGAAGCATCAAGACATTTTCACTGAGGTTGTTCTCATGGGTTATGAGAGGAGATGGTGAAACCGCAAAGGCTTGTTGAGTGTTGTGGTCGAATGGATTGTGTAAAAGCAGCTTTCTAGAGACAAAACCGCCAAGGACTTGTTCTTGAAAGGTTTGAGCTGAAGAAGGTAACTCATTTGCAGCCATTTTTTTTTTTTGGAAAAAGCTTTGTTTCAAAGTCTCTCTTATTCTCTCTGTTTTGTTTGGTTATTAGCTTCTTAAAGTTTTGGAGAATTCAAAGTGGTCTTATATATAGCTTTGATGATGATTATTACTTGGTGGAGACTGAGAATTTTTTAATAAGTGGAGATGAATAATTGTAGTTCAAGAAAGTGTTTCATTTATTTTTCAAATGAGATTTGAGTGGATTTGGGACCCAGAGAAAGCTTATCCAAATTTCATGAATTCTTTGAGTGCTTTTTGTGCATTTTTGCCCATATACCTCCTCCAACCACAGGATGCTTGTGTAGGGACTAAGGACAGTCACTTTTCCAACATTGAAATTTAAAATTGTTTCCTTTTGTCTCACTTTAAATTATAAAACTTTGCTTTTCTTGCCTTGTGTCGATTCTTGATAAGCTGGAATTTTCATATATATATATATATATATATATATATATATATATATATATGTTATAATAGTCAACAATAGTAGGCTTCGAGAAGAATGATTCAGAGTCAAAAGATGCGTGCAGTTTATTATTTGTGTGGAGCCCACTGTCACTATGCATGCACAGTAACTTACTTTTCATTGTCTATATAAAGAGGTTCGATCGATTGTAAATACATAACATTCATAATAAGAAACTCTCTCTCGCCTCTCTCTAATAGTTTCAGTATACTATTCCTATCGGGTATAAAAATTTCTTCTTCTTTTATATTTATTGAGATAATAAATTATCTCTTTTTATTTTATAACACGTTATCAGCACGATCACTCTAAAATTTCAACTTTCATATGTATACTTATTATACCCTATAGTGTGAGACTATTGTCTCTATAATAATTTATTTATTTATGTGGTTGTTTTACGCACCATAATTTATTTACTGCTTTATTTATGGTCGGTTAAACCGCCTGCTATTTTATTTATTTCTATGGCTGCTTATGCACCATAATTTATTTATTTACAGTTTTTAATTATTTATGGACGGTTGAACCGCCTGATTATTTATTTATTTATGTGGTTGTTTCACACACCATAATTTATTTATTTACTGTTTTAATTATTTATGCTCGGTTTAACCGCCCGAAATTTTAACTGTTGTTTTAATTATTTATTTAATATTATCCCATGGATGACTTTGTCACCATAACCTTATTATTAATTCTCTGTTTATTTTATGTGCAGTATATATAATATTTAACAATCTTTTCTAAAATTAATATTTGAACTGGTAAATTTATCTGATTGATTATCAAATATTTTCAGATTAATTTTTCCTTAAAGATTTGACCCCCAACGGTCACAAAGAAATTTTTCACAAAATTTTTCAAAATTTCTTTACTCTCCAACGGCTAGTGAACAGTATTTTCAATCTATAAATACACCCATATTTCACTCTTCCAAAATCATTCAATCATTTCATCTCCTTTCAAACACTCCTACAAAATATTTTGATTCCGATTTTGATTCCGATTTTGTACGAAAAATGTTTCGTTTGTTTTTAATTTTTATTATCGGTGTAATTTTTACTGCTATTTATGGTCTCTTCGTCGGGGACTTTACCCGCGAAGAATATATCATAAATTTTTGTTTACTTTTTTATGCTTTAATGTTCACTGTAATTGCTGTTATGATTAATGTATACGGTTTCTAAAATTATGTTATATTTCTAATAATAATATTTTTGATTTTGTTTTTAGAAATCAAATGGCCACCGTTGAGAAACTCAAATTTCCAGCTCTCAAAATTACTGGAGCTAATTATATAGCATGGACAACCGATGCAGAACTCTATATGGAATCGGAAAATTTATCTGATACCATCATTGAGGAAAATGATTCATCCGCCCAAGCTAAGGCAAAGGCAATAATATTTCTACGGAAACATTTGGATGAAAATGTGACGCATGACTATGCGCACATTAGAGACCCAGCAGAGCTCTGGAAAGCTCTGAAAGAGAGGTTCGATAATCAGAGGGAGATAAACCTCCCTCATGCGATGGAAGAGTGGAAAAACCTGAGATTCCAGGATTTTAAGAAAGTGGAGGAGTATAACTCCGCTATGTTGAGGATTGTATCACAATTAAATTTTTGTGGTAAACCTGTCACCGAAGCAGAAATGCTCGAAAAGACATACCTCACATTCCACAAAGAACATAGTGTCCTACCAGCAATGTATAGAAATTGCGGATACACAAGGTTCTCTGAGTTAATTGTTACACTCATCATCGCAGAGAAAAACAATGATCTTCTCATAAAGAATCACAACTCTCGTCCTACGGGAGCCAGAGCATTCCCTGAGGTGAATGCAACGGATTTTCATAATCCGGAAGAGAAGAAAAATCAAACCTATCGGGGTCGTGACCGATTTAATCGGGGTCGTGCCCGCAGATTTAATCGCGGACGCGGAAGAAATTTCAGTTCACGTGGGAGAAATTCTTTCCAATGGGTTCGTTCTCAACAAACCCCCAAAGGAATAGATATTCAAGAGACCACCGCACAGAAGCGTGATAGCATCTGTTACAGATGCGGAAGCAAAGGACATTGGTCCAATGTGTGTCGTACCCCGGAACATCTTTGCAAGCTATACAAACAGTCTACCAAAGGCAAAGGGAAAGAAGTGAACCTCACGGAACACTTTGAGGGTACATCGTACCTTGATTCTCCCGACTTTGAAAATGACTTTGATGAGACCGCTATAGCGGATAACTAAAATGCTTGTAATAATGAGACTGCTGAAAGATCTCCGGTTATGCCATTATGTATTCCTGTTTTCAACGAATAATGTGTGTTTTTTTTTGTTTTGTAATGCGCAATTATTAAGTATGTTCTAATAAATAACATTTACTTTCTATCATCTAATTTTTGTAAATTTCAGCGGAAATGGATGAATCGATAACCAAGGAAATGGTTCGAGAAATTTGTATACCAGATAGTGGAACAACACACACTATTCTGAAGGACAAGAGATATTTCTCTAATTTAAAACCGACAAACATTATTGTCAATACAATATCAGGTCCTACAGACTTGATTAAAGGAAGTGGCAGTGCAAACTTTATGTTGCCTAATGGAACCAAGTTTTCCATAAAAAATGCCTTATATTCTCCGAATTCTAAAAGGAATTTGTTGAGTTTCAAAGACATATACCTTCAAGGATATGATACTCAGTCTGCAACTGAGAATGGAAAAAAGTATATGTATGTAACTTCCGATAAATCCGGAAAAAGGCTTATATTGGAAAAATTTCCAAAACTTCCGTCAGGACTGCATTATACTCATATAAATGCAATCGAATCACATCTAGTGGTTAAAAGAAATCCAGAAGATTTCACATTATGGCATGATCGCCTCGGTCACCCGGGCACCACAATGATGCGTAATATTATGGAGAACTCACATGGTCATTCACTGAAAATCCAAGAGATATATCAGGGAAATAAAATGACATGTGTTGCGTGTTCTCTTGGAAAATTGATCAAAAGGCCATCGCCAGCCAAAATTGATAAAGAATCACCAAAGTTCCTTGAAAGAATTCAAGGCGATATTTGTGGACCAATACACCCATCATGTGGACCATTCCACTATTTTATGGTGTTAATTGATGCATCTAGCAGATGGTCACATGTTTGTCTATTATCATCTCGAAATATGGCATTTGCGAGATTTCTAACTCAGATAATCAAACTGAGGGCTCAATTCTCTGATTATCATATTAAGAAAGTTAGACTAGACAACGCTGGTGAATTCACATCCCAAGCCTTCAATGATTATTGTATGGTAACGGGAATAGAAGTTGAACATCCGGTAGCACATGTTCATACACAAAATGGCTTGGCTGAATCATTAATTAAACGTCTGCAATTAATTGCAAGACCATTGATCATGAAATCAAAACTCCCAACATCTGTATGGGGACATGCCATTTTGCATGCAGAAGCACTCATTCGGATAAGACCAAGTGCATATCACAAATATTCTCCATTGCAATTAGCTTTTGGTCGAGAACCAAATATATCCCATCTAAGAATCTTTGGTTGTGCGGTATATGTGCCTATAGCACCACCACAACGTACAAAGATGGGACCACAAAGAAGAATGGGAATATATGTTGGTTGTGATTCCCCATCAATCATACGATACCTAGAACCACAGACTGGTGATGTCTTTACGGCACGATTTGCCGATTGTCATTTTGATGAAAAAGTATTCCCGGTTCTAGGGGGAGAAAATAACAAAGTAGGAAAGGAAATAGAATGGCGTGTGCCATCTTTGCTACACCTTGATCCTCCTACAAAACAGTCAGAACTAGAAGTTCGACGAATTATGCATTTGCAAAGTATAGCAAACCAGCTACCTGATGCATTTGCAGATACTAAAACGGTAACGAAATCACATATACCGGCTGCAAATGCTCCTGCTCGAATTGAGATACCAAATGAACATGAAAGAGCAGATAATACACGTGAGTCTAGAACCCGCTTGAAGCGTGGTAGACCCGTTGGTTCTAAGGATAAAAATCCTAGAAAACGAAGGGAAGCTGAGAAGCATAATGATCCCAAAATTACTGAAAGTATTTTGGATGAAACGAATCATGAGTCTAACGACAATACAGAGCTTCATGAAGGAAATCATGAGATCTCTATAAACTACATTCATAATGGAAAGATATGGAATCGTACTGAAATGAATGTAGTCGATGACGTTTTCTCATACCTTGTGGCAAAGGAAATAAATGAGGAAAACGATGATCCAGAACCAATGTCTGTATATGAATGTCAAAACAGACAAGATTGGATGAAATGGAAAGATGCTATACAAGCTGAATTTGATTCGCTTAATAAACGAAATGTATTCGGACCTATTACACTCACACCCAAAGATGTGAGACCGGTTGGATACAAATGGGTCTTCATTCGAAAACGAAATGAGAAAAATGAAATTATGAGATATAAAGCTCGCCTTGTTGCTCAAGGATTTTCTCAAAGACCTGGGATCGATTATGAGGAAACATATTCCCCCGTTATGGATGCAATCACGTTTAGATTCTTAATGAGTCTAGCGGCTAACGAAAATCTAGAGATGCGTCTCATGGATGTTGTTACAGCATATTTATATGGATCATTAGATACTGATATCTATATGAGAATTCCAGATGGGTTTAAAATGCCAGAAGCATTAAGTTCCAAACCTAAAGAGTTATGTGCAATAAAATTGCAAAGATCATTATATGGGTTAAAGCAATCTGGACGCATGTGGTACAACCGTCTCAGTGAGCATCTAACAAAAGAAGGATATGTAAATGATCCTTTATGCCCATGTGTTTTCATCAAGAAAACAACATCCGGATTTGTGATTATCGCGGTGTATGTTGATGATCTAAACATAATAGGAACTCAAGGGGAAATACAAAAGGCCTCAAATTATTTAAAAGGAGAATTTGAGATGAAAGATCTCGGGCAGACGAAGTACTGTCTTGGCCTACAAATTGAGCATTCTCAAAAGGGTATATTTGTACACCAATCTACATATACCAAAAGAGTGCTAAAACGATTCAACATGGATAAGGCCAATCCATTGAGTACCCCTATGGTCGTTAGATCACTCCAAGTCGATAATGATCCATTTCGACCACATGAGGAAAATGAGGAGATACTTGGTCCTGAAGTACCGTATCTAAGTGCTATCGGAGCTCTCATGTATCTTGCAAATTGTACTCGACCTGATATATCATTTGCTGTTAATCTTTTGGCAAGATTCAGCTCGTCTCCTACACGAAGACATTGGAATGGAATTAAACATATTTTCCGATATCTTCAAGGAACGATTGATTTAGGACTGTTTTATCCTAAAAATTCAAAAGGTCAAATGGTCGGTTTTGCAGATGCAGGATATTTGTCAGATCCGCACAAAGCGAGATCACAAACAGGATATGTTTTCACGGTCGGAGGCACTGCTATATCCTGGCGCTCTCAGAAACAGACGCTTGTGGCAACTTCTTCAAACCATGCTGAAATCATTGCACTCCATGAGGCAAGTAGAGAATGTGTATGGTTGAGATCAATAAGCCAACACATCAAATCAAGCAGTGGGATCCACGAAAATACGGAGCCAACCGTTTTATATGAAGATAATGCTGCATGTGTCGCTCAAACAAAGGAAGGATATATCAAAAGTGATAGAACCAAACATATCCCTCCAAAGTTTTTTTCATACACTCAGGAACTTGAGAAGGCTAAAGACATTGAAGTCAAGTATATTCGATCATGCGACAATGCTGCTGATCTCTTCACAAAGTCGCTCCCTACCACCACGTTCAGGAAACATGTCCATAACATTGGAATGCGTCATCAACGAGATTTACAAGATGACTCATGATCCCTCGAGGGGGAGCTTGCGTAGTTGCACTCTTTTTATCCTTCTATGGTTTTTCCCAATGGGTTTTCCTAGAAAGGTTTTTAACGAGGCAACAGATGACACGATGCAAGAAATATAGTGACAATTGGTCTCCAAGGGGGAGTGTTATAATAGTCAACAATAGTAGGCTTCGAGAAGAATGATTCAGAGTCAAAAGATGCGTGCAGTTTATTATTTGTGTGGAGCCCACTGTCACTATGCATGCACAGTAACTTACTTTTCATTGTCTATATAAAGAGGTTCGATCGATTGTAAATACATAACATTCATAATAAGAAACTCTCTCTCGCCTCTCTCTAATAGTTTCAGTATACTATTCCTATCGGGTATAAAAATTTCTTCTTCTTTTATATTTATTGAGATAATAAATTATCTCTTTTTATTTTATAACAATATATTATTTTTTATCAGGAGGAGGAAGATTTTGTTGCATCTTGTTCACAGTTTAATGCTTTGCCCACAAAATGTAGTGTTGTAAAGTAGTCTTTGTGCTTTAGCAGTTGTCTCTCTTTGTTCTTTCCATGTGTATGTGTTGTGTTGCTTAATAATTCACTTCAAAACATAATCAATGTTTAATAAAATTTTGATTTGTAAATTTATTTATAAGATCCTTGACAAAAAAAGTGATGGTTCCTCCTATCCAAATACATTTGATCTATGCTATAAGCAGGACCATCAAATTATTGAAAAAAGAGAAAATTACGTTAAGATTGTGGCTTATATAGGATAATACAATTTAAGTTATTTTAAAAAAAAACTAAGCAGACTAATTTAGTCATTAGAAAATGCGAAATTGTCATACGTTAAGAGATATGTAGATTGTTAATATATATATATATATATATATATATATATATATATATATATATATATATATATATAAACATTTTCTGAAAAAGTTAATGTTTTTGAAGATCAGAATCTTCTAATATATTTTTATTAAAAAGAAATATTTTTCATTTGTAATAATTTTGTAATGGTATATTTTGTTATTAAGTATAATTACTAACAAGAGCCTTTTTTAATATATAATTTCTCAAATAAAATATAGAAGATTTTTAATTTTAGAGGTTCAGTGTATAGGTATCTTGACTGAGACTTTTTGTTGAGTACATATAGGGTTCCTTGCATTGTATTCGTATTGTCCCTATAGTCATTGGATTAACTAAATTAATATGCATTAGAGATGGGGAAATATAAGAATATCAGATCATAGAACTTTTTGGTTTTTCTATATGTTAACTAAAAAGTCTAAACTATTTTCTCCTTTACGGGTAATATTTGCAAAATCCATTTTGATATTCCCAAAGTTAACAAAATGTCTGCATATGAATGGTTCTGCTTTTTTTCTTCCTTGGTCGGTATTTCTTTATTTGCTTACCTTTCAAAAAGACAAGAACGTTCTTCGTTAGGATTCTAAACTTTTGTCACTTTCTTCTCCCAAATTTCCCCAACCTTAAACCAAAGTCCCATGTTTTTTTTTTGCTAACCAACCATAGTCCCATGTTTCTTAGCTTTTTAATGTGAATTCTTTAGAAATTATTTGAATATCTATTTTGACATATTGAGAATTATGAAATCCAATCCAATCTCTTTTTGCATGAAAAATATATACTAAAGTCTAAGTTGCACCGGAACGGATACGAGAATAAAAAAGGGGACGGAAACGGAGACGGAAAACGGCAAAATCAAAAATTTAAAGAATCGGGTATGGCAATATAGTATAGACAAAAATATCCACAAAAAATAAGTATCATATAAATCAAAACATAAGAAGAAAAAATCTAGTTTAATATCTTAACTAAAAAAATCTTAGATTTCTTTGTATAATTGACAGAAAGAAGTGAGTTTATTAGACTTTTCCCTTCCTTTATAGTTTTTTTTTTTTAAAATCGAGTTAAATACATATAAACACATTAGGGACACCTATTTTTAATCTTAAAAAATTTTCGAAACATCGCCGAAATTAGTTTCCGTCCACAGTTAACATGAAACGCTCCCGAAACGTCCCCAAACCGTTTCTGGTGTGTCCCGTCCTCGAAACGTCGCCGTACTGGCAACGTGGCCTAAAATGGCGTCCCATGCTTCCTAGACTGAAGCTTGGACTACAGTATTTTTTATATATCGAATATTTGTCAAGTTAAAATGAACTATTTGAAAAAGTAGTGGAATAATGGAACAGAATAAAGCCATATGCTTCAGTTATGTCAGATTGTAATATGGATAAATCATTTGAGTATATATAAATGGATAAGTTTATAGAAATATTGCATTCC
The DNA here is from genome assembly GCA_964056655.1 of Arabis hirsuta. Lineage (NCBI taxonomy): Eukaryota > Viridiplantae > Streptophyta > Magnoliopsida > Brassicales > Brassicaceae > Arabis > Arabis hirsuta. Next base: position 5,212,809 of record OZ053300.1, read on the forward strand.
GTTTCATTTAATTTTGACCCCATTTCATATATTTTTTTCGCACAATTTAACATACCATCAAATTCATATATGATTTAGTGGAGGTCGGAATAATGCATCTTCACTTTTAACCAAGATCATATTTGTAGGTCACTAAATTTTGGTTACTATGAAGTAAGCATGCACTTTTTCAATTAAAAATTGTTTTATAGGTCTAGTGATCATTGGTTAAGAGACTAATTGGAGTTAATTAGTGTTAATGAAATTTGTGGACAAGAATTAGCCCACCAAAAGAGAACAAGTGTGGGATCCTTCTTCTTTTTCACCCTCCTTTGTAGTTTGTACTTTTCTTTATTTGCACTTTCATATATTTTAATTAGTGATAATGTAGTAAAGCGATAAAAAATATTTAACTTCTAAATTTATGCGCCGTGACTAGCTAAATTTTGAAATGTATTACCTCCATCGTATAGTAGAGAATCATCATAAAAGATTTGGAACTTCACGTAGCCATATGATTTTAAAGTTCCGATTATGAGATCTTGTAACCGCGTTAAATTCGGTTTTTCTTAAGAACTATATCTAATAGAAATACATGCAACTAGCGATTAACTAGTTGAAAAGTATTTACCAGAAAACATGACCGAATTTTAGTATTTCAAAAGCTATACTAATGGCGTGAGCGTATACTTAAGGGTCCCTATACTTAATTACTCTCAAACTTTTTGCTCAAACGGTATGACTTTCAAAGTCATAGTTTGTAAGAAAATGACCAAATTATTGATCTTGTTTTCCTTGTATTTTCTTAAAATTTTGAGCTTTGTTTTTTTTTTTTTGGATTTACGGACTTTGTTGTATAAGAAGGGAAAATGTTTGAGAGTAAAGTATAAGAAGATCAATGTTTCTAGGGTTTCTAATATGAGATTTCATATTTCTGATATCAATCGATCGAAATCTTTTTATTTTAGGTGTTCTAGTTAAGTATTTCCCTTTATTTACTTTGTTGCACAAAAATGCTTCTCTCATGATCTATTTCATTTTCCATCTCTTTTATTCTGTTTATTCAGATCTTATCGAGCATGAATAAGCTTGTTTTGAAACTGTTTACATGTAAAACTTCTAATTACCTAAAAAATTTAAATGATCCACAACAAAAATTATTTCCATAAAGTGTAGTCTTATTTTTCCACAGGTTCACAACTTTAGCAATAACAAGAACAAGTCACAACTCTCACGCATTTGCTCAAACACAGTCACACATTTAAGACTTATATAATATAACGAAACCAAAAGAGTTTTAATGCTCCAATCTTGTCAGGATTAATTTGACCCCAAAAATCCACTAGGTTTTACTTGACGTTTTACCGAGATCGGTCATGTAATACTTTTGTATTAATCACTGCACTTTAAAAATAAAAAAGGACATCATGATAATGATTATATATGATAAAAGAGAAATATATTGTGGTGAGAAAGATATCGGGAAAAAGTACTAATAAACATTGTATTTCGTTAGGAATTTGAGTTCTTTAGCTAACTTTTTTGTTCTTCTTTTACACTTTAAGATATGATTTCATATATTTGTTTTTTCATTTGTTTATTTCAAATAGGATATTTAGTATTAGTTTCAGACAGTCTCCAATTTGATGTCAGTCTTCTATAAAGATGGATCTGTTTTCTCTATCGTATTGGTTTATTTGTAGCAAGCAAAAAGGATGTTATTCCCTCTTCTCAATATATCTTCGAATGTTAGTTTAATGACATTAAGAATTGCCCCCCAAAAAAAAAAAGAGTTTCAGAACCGCTCATATTCTCTATATTTAAGTATCCTCTTTACCCTTATAAAATTATAGCTCATCATTGCATGCCTCACCTCTTGAATCTAATTTTTCACTAGCTTGTGGCTTAGACTGGTGAGATATTTATAAATTCTGAAAACATCAAATTAAACGCTTTCAATACATATGAATATATACATATATAAGAATGCAATCGTTTTTGGAAATTTTGAAAAAAAAAAAAAAAAAAAACTTATGTTTCTATTGAATCCGAGAAATATATGATTACTGTCGGACATGTTAACTTTAAGAAAAAGCTTAAGTTTAATTAACCTGTCCGAGAAATAAAAGCTTTAAATCAAAGGATCATAATCATTAATGGACTCTCAGGTTAATTAACGTTAAAGACTCAGCTAGAGAAATATATGGAATTCGGCAGGAGATATTCAAGCTAAGCTCAAGTTTCTCTTACTTTGACTCAAAAAACAATATGGTTGATTCGTTAGCAAAGGGCTGCACTGAGAAATACCGAATACGCCTATTGTAACCTCTTGGTATCGTGAGTTTTGAAATGAAATGAGTGGTATGTTCATAAACAAAAATGATTAATGCATTCAAAGATCCAAGAAGAAACACTGATGTTTCCACTCGAATTTTAGCTCCCTATCGTGTCAAACCCCAAAAGAAAAGATAGGCATAGGATCTGGGTTGTTTTTTCACATAAAAATAAAACAGGATTAAAAAAGAAGAAAATCTGATTGTATTTTTATCCAGTATAGTAGTATGTATATTTAATGTTTTATTTGCTACAAAGTATGTATGTTTTAAATGTTATTGGATTGTCTCTTCTAAACATGTATACATATCTATGATATTCAAATCTTCCTTTCTAAACTTGTTCTATCTATCTATCTATCTATCTTTTCTTTTGGTCCAGTGGCTCATTATAATTGATACACATACACGTACGCTACTATAAATTTGAAATTTTTTTCAATCTCAAAAGTGATAATATTAATATTCAATGTCAAAAATATATTTCTTCTCTTAGATTGTTGATATTGCGATAGTTTGATTCTCCACACGATCATTGGTTTCTAACAACTAGATGTTTTTCTTTTTTTATAATTCCCATTGTTAAATTTTTTTTTTGAAAAAGTCCATTGTCAAAACTTGAAAGACAAAATTTATGTTAAGCGCGAAATATTTAAATGTTAATTGTAATTTAAATAAAATCGAGCACAATTTTTTTTTTTTGAAAAACAATCCCTCGCATTTGCATGTGTTCTAATCTAGTATTTAAGTAAACGCTATAGTTTATTAATAAGAAAAAAAAACAAAAATCATACGCATCTCAAAGAATATAGTAGAGCCAGATTTCTTTCAAAAGTAAATAAATAATAATTCCATAAATAAAGGATTTCTACAAGATATGTAAAGAATACTTGTTCTATGATACTGATTTTACTGAAATGCATATTATCTGTAACAAATTATTACTAAATAGCTTTGATAGAATAATGACTTAATTAACCTTCTTGTGACTCCACATGGTTCTTCTTCTCTTACTTCTTCCCCAACATTGGCTCAAGTAAATTGAAGGCCAAATCACTGATTGAAATTCTAGCCATTCATCCAAAACTCATTTGGATCATAGGGCAAATTTGGATAAATGAGCTCGCGGTCGGTGCCATAGACTTGTTCAGGTTCTTTCTTGTTCACCACGTAATCCATTTGATGAGGAAACTGGTATTGTTGCTGATGCTGCGGCTGGAGATTGTGAGAAAACTGGTATTGTTCAGGTTCATTCATGTTCATCGCGTAATCCATTTGATGAGCAAACTGATATTGTTGCTGCTGTTGGGGATGGTCTAAATAGGGCAAACGAGGCAGAGGACTGGTCATGAACTGGTTATTGTTCATTGTCAAGTAACCATTGGGATACTGATTCTGGTTAATCATCGGGTTCGAGGCTCGATCATTCAGAAGGTACGACGGTATTGAAGAGTGAGCATTGCTTGGGGCTAGGAGAGACGAGGGTTTATACGCAGTGGACCGACCAAACTGATCATTGTTCTGGCCTAGGAGAGACGAAGTTCTATACCCAGTGGACTGACCAATCGATAGCGCCCGTTGAGGGATTCGTTTTTCATCAAGATTGATACGGTGCTTCTGCACGTCAAATACAAAGATGTTGAATTTGTTCTATTGGTATGTGTAAGGCCCTAATTTAATGGTTTTCTTGTTGTGCAAGAAACATAGATTAGTATCTTTTTCTTACCTGAAGATGACTGGCCACGTTGCTTCTAGTGAGTCCTTCAATGTTCATCTCTTTCAAACATTTGAGGACTAACATTGGATTAGCTTCTGCGTTTGCATTCCAAATACACGAGATTAGAACAAGAGATATAATATAATGGTCAAGAAATTGAAAAAGACTGGATCAATTAAGAATTTTTTGATTACTTTCAATACCACCAACTATTTCAATTGCTTGAAGAAACTTCTTGTGAAGATCTCCGGTCCATGTCATCCGCGGTTTCCTCGGTCTTTTCCCTTCTTTCTTACTGATGTTTTGTTCACCGTTGTCTCGGTATAAACCATCCGTCTGGGCCAGATCTAGTTGAACTGGATGAACCGAACTTGTCCACATAATTCGCGCTTTCTTGGCCGCATTTTCTTCTTCCTTATCGATGTTTCGTTCAGCGTTCTCTTGGTCTATGGTCTCAAAATCATAGTTTTCTAGGTCGAAAACGTCAGTCGTCTGAACCAGATCTGATTGAACCTGTTGAATTTCTCCGGTCCAATTTTCTTCTTTAACGATACCTCTGCCTACGGTCCTAGAATCATCGTTGTCTTGGCCTAAACCGTGGCTCTGAACCAGATCTGATTGAACAGGTTGAGTTAAGCCGGGTTTAGACATCATCCTCTTGCGAACAATGTGTTGCCACATGTTGGCTATGACCTCTTTGCTAACCGGTTTCATAACATAGTCACAAGCACCATGTATGGTTGCTTGCATCACCGATTCTCTTTGATTTTCATCGGATATAACTACATAAAACATCAAAATAAATAACATATAGTTTAATTCAAAACAAAAGAAAGGAATTGGTTGAATTTAATGTTTTCAAACATAAATCATAGTTTGTGATTTTACTTACTTACGACGGGCAAATCCCTCTCTGAACCAATTTTGAGAGCTTCAATTCCATTAACTTTAGGCATATGAAAATCCCAAACCACAATATCAATCTTTTGTTTAGTAGTTGTTAGAAACGCACGAGCTTCTTCCGCATCCGAATAAACCGTCACTGAATAACAAAAAGAAAACAAAAAATTATAAACCCTAACCCTAACAACTCTCTAAATCCCTAAATTTATTGAGAGAGAGAGAGAGTTATATACCTTCATATTCGCATTGTTGCATGATTGTCTTCGTATTAAGTAAAGTGACTAAATTGGAATCCACAAGAAGAATATTAACATTCGTCGGAAGTTCATTGAGAAGAGATCTGATTTCAGAAGTTTCATGCTGCATAGAGCAAGTTTTATCTGCAAACATTATATTTACTTTTGTAGAGATTTGAGTTTGATTTGATGGGTATGCTAAAAGATGTTATCTACCTAGCTATATCTTATTACAAGAAGATTAGATGCATTTTATAGCACACAAAGGTGTTAATACCTTTCATATAGTTTAGGCATATGTCAACATTATATATTTATGGACATTTGTTTTTATTTTTATTTTTTACTGTCTTAATATTATATAGAAAATGGTCCATACATTTATGGGAAATCACAAAAATTGGGATGTATTGCTATAAGGAAGAAACGACACAGCTAGATGTCGAACAAAATTTTCCGTTTTATCAAACTTTATAAAAATGAAAAAAAAAAAAAAAAGAATTTGCTATACTTAGTTTTTCCCTTTCTTATATCTCTGATGATTTTTTTTCCTCTGGATTTCTTTTCTTATTTAAATGTGTATCAAATAGAAAAAATAATAATTTTAAACATATTAGTTAGCTTATGTGAATTTTTATATTAAATACTTAATTATGCTAATTTTTTATTAATTTAAGAGTTAATTAATTTGTGGAAGTTCCCTCGGTATAGTGATTGACAAATAATTAATTAATATTTCTACACTACAATTTTTAGATAATGTGATTTATTAGCAATTATCCAGCATTAAGGGTAAATGTGTCCATCATGAACATGGTGTAAGAATTGTCGTCTTTCATGTATCTATAAAGATCATATTGAATGTCCGTCGTAGAATCGTCTTTGTAACATTTTTTTGAAACTAACAGTTTTTGTAAAACCATTTACAAAAAAAAAAAAATCTCGACACAACTTTATAATGTGTTAATGAGGTAGATGTCTAATTTTGAAGGAATACGACCTAAATCTATTTCATAAGTGAATCATAATAAATAAGTAGACTAGAAATATGGAGAGAAAAAATTTCATGTATCTCATTGAGTATATTTTCTGGTTTAGTTGAATTTGAATTAGGCAGTTTAATTGTCTAAGATTAAAACACAAACAATCTAGTTCATGTTTTTTGTTTTGTTTTAGTTTCTAATATTTTTGTAGACTAGTCATTTAAATCATAACTAATTCATTCGTGTGTTTTAGTTCGAACAAAATTCACGAATTTAGTATACATCGAATGGTTTAAAGAATCAGTTCCAAAACATGCCTTCACGATGTGGGTTTCACAGGTGACATGTTGCTTACAAGATCAAGGCTTGCGTCTTTGGGACTTCAAATTACAGCAAGCTGTGTACCACGTTATTGGAATCAAGAGATAATTTCCACTTAACATGCGAATACATTATACATCTCAAAATATTTGGTTCTTAACTCTGACAAGATTGATCGAAATTCAACTATTGTTCCATGCTTAGACAGGCTTTATTGATGAATTATGCAAGAGCTCTAACTATCATCATAAAGCTAATGGTTCAAGCAACTGTGCTTCACATATAAAAGCAGAAGAACAAATGTTCTTCACAACCAACAATCGATCCCTTCGTCGGCCATCTTCAAGTCCATATCCACCAAAAAATTTATAATACACTATTATCAAGGAGACATAGAACTCCCAATGGTCTTTTATATTATATCATACTAGAATATGCAAACAACATGCATATATTATATACATCATTCACAATTAATGGTCTTGAGTGTTACATAGAAAAACCATAATCTATAGCATTAAGATCACTAAAAAAACAAATGATATCAGTTTGCTTAGCCGTGGATGATTTTTACTAGCTTTACTTCCCGAAAACATCTTTCAATAGAATGAGAATTCGTGACAAGTATGATATTTTCGCTAAAAATGACTTCTTTTCTTTTCAAAGAAAATAATACAACTATAAATGAAATATTAACTACCTATATGTGATTTCTTCAATAAAAAAACCTTTTCTCAAAAAAAACTACCTATGGTTTCAAGTTACAGTTTTCTCCCTATACTAGCTGTTAGTGATGCATGATGCTTGATGGATTTCAACGAATATGGAGTACAATGATGGTTCGACGACACATAATCCAATTTAAAATTCATAGAATGCTCTTCAAATATATGGTGTGCAATTGATTTTAGTTTGTCAATCAGCAAGAATGTAATGTAATCAAAATTTATGATAATTGTAACTTTAAATATACATATTTTATTTAATTAAAAAATCGATAATATTCAAAAATCCGGTTCAACCGGTTGGACAAAGTCAGACCAACTATCCAAAATAAATAACAATGTCGAATCAATGGCCGGTTCACTTTTCAATCCTAAAACGACGTCGTAACACTAACACTATCCATTAACGAAAAGCTAATGCAAAGAGGATCTAAACAAACTTCCTTTCACCATTTTTTTTGTTTCAAAGCTAAATGGAAAACGTATCACTGCTTGAAGAAGATCATCTATGGAAGGAATACAAAGCGAAATCGAAACTCAGTGAGAGTTCAAACTCTACAGTTTGGTCGGCGAAACACCGGTTAACCGGAGAAGAAGCAGTTTTGAAATGTTTCGATCTCTCAAAGCTCAATCTCAATCTCCGAAGCTGTTTAGAGAACGAAATCGAATTTCTATCTTCCGTTGATCATCCAAATATCATTCGTCTCCTTGAAGTAATCCATGTACGAATTCAATTTCAAAATCTTGGTCTGTTTCTAGTTTTATTCGAATTATGTGAAATTCGTGTGTTTTTTTTTTAGGATGGGGATTTTCTGGTTATGGTTATGGAATTTTGTAATGGAGGAAATTTATCATCATATATTCAACGTTATGGGAGAGTTGAAGAACATATTGTTAAGAGATTTATGAAGCAAATTGGTATTTTACTGTTTGTGATTGTTTTTAGGTAATGATTCTTGCTTGTTCTGGATAATAAAGTTGTTCATGTTTTGATGCAGGAGCTGGTTTAGAAATCATTCATGATAATCATATTATCCATAGGGACTTGAAACCTGAGGTACTGGTAGATTCATGAGAACATAGAAGCTTGAATCGATTTTTCGATATAGATTGTGTGATTATAGTGTTTGATATTGGAATTTGGAACAGAACATTTTACTCGCTGGATCGGGTGATGAATCGGTGTTGAAGATAGCTGATTTTAGTCTTTCAAGGTAAAAATATGCTTTGTGGAGTATTATTAGGATTTGAGGTATATTTGTAAGGTAAATATATGCTTGGTGTCGAAAGCAGAAAACTACTTCCCGGGAAGTATCTCGAGACGGTATGTGGTTCTCCGTTTTATATGGCTCCTGAAGTTCTTCAGTTCCAGAGATACAACGAAAAGGTGACAGTGATTTTATGAGATTATTATGCTGCTCTATTGATTCTCTGTTTGTTCAAAATGGTAAGGGTTTTTGCAATGGAAAACATTTCAGGCTGATATGTGGAGTGTAGGAGCAATCCTTTTTGAGCTTCTTCACGGGTATCCACCTTTCCGCGGTAGGAACAATGTTCAGGTAAGATCTTTGAGTTTGATCCAAAAAGCTCTCATTGTCATACACTAAACCCCTTTTCCACTAACTATAGGTTCTAAGAAACATCAAATCTAGTACATCTCTTCCCTTCTCTCGGTTAATTCTTCAAGAGTCGCATCCTGATTGCATCGAGGTTTGTTCGAAGTTGCTTTGTATTAATCCAGGTACAGAAAAAATATCTCGTCCATTCCCGGTTTCATGGTATCGATATATATTCAGTTCTTGTTCACTATATTTTGCAGTTACACGTCTCTCTTTCGATGAATTCTACAAACACAAGTTCTTAAGGATTTGATTGTGTCTCCATGAGAGAGTCTCTCAACTTTTCTTGAATTGTTTAGAGAGGATTGATTTTCTTCTGTAAATAATTTTAAAGAATCTTTTATTGTCACACAAGTCCAAAACCAAAGATCATAACCCAAAGGGCCTTTTCTAAGAAGCCTATGAAACATAAACCCAAAGATTCGAGAGATTTAGAAAAGAGAAGATAAAAGGAGCCTCCTTTTTCGCCGGCGAAAGAAAAATGGCTCCGATGAAGAAAGGAAAGAAGGTTAATTCGGATGTATCAACGACGGCGAAACACATAGCCGGTGATACTTCGAGTTATCCGTCGTGTTTGCGACTTGTTTCACCTTCCTCTGTAGCCATCACCATTCACGCGAAGCCTGGTTCCAAATCCGCTTCCATTACCGGTAATTCTGCGTTGTTCATTCCTCTTTTGTGTTAATAGCGGTTTGATTTTTCTACAAAGTGTCGGTTTTTTGTACTGATTTGGGTTTCTCTGTTTTGATCTGGAGATGTGAGCGACGAAGCTGTAGGTGTTCAGATCGATGCTCCGGCGAGAGATGGTGAGGCTAACGCGGCTCTTTTAGAGTACATGAGCTCTGTAATCTCTTTCTCTCTCTCTCCCTCTGTTTCTTTCTCATCTTTTGGAGGAAAAGTTCTGTTTTTGTTATATAGCTGAATCTTGGGTTCGTTCTCTTTTGGTATTGGATTAGTTCAGTAGTGTTATGACATATATAGTGCTTGAAAAAATTAAAGTTCTTTGAAGCTGTTTAATGATCTGGTTGCTCCTCATATTTCGATTTGGCTATTATAGTTTTGATAATATGATGTAGAATGGTCTCTCTGTAATGTTTGATAAAATGAGTAGGGTTTCTCCTAGTAGAACATATCGTTTGAACGGGTAAAAAGACCCTTCTTTGATTCTAGTTGAGCCGTTATTCGTAAACTAGACTTGTGAGCTTCTATGGATAATCTTTGTGCAGAAGCTACATGTAATTTAATAGATTGCAATGCGTTCGGCAGTGAGAATTCTTTGTCATGTCTGTTGATTTTTTAGAGTTAAGAGGTGAATCTGCTTCATCGCACCCTCACTAATTAGATGTTATCTGAAACAGGTATTGGGGGTGAAAAGAAGACAAGTTTCATTAGGTTCAGGATCTAAGTCTCGAGATAAAGTTGTGATTGTCGAGGATATGACCCAACAAAGTGTTTTTCAAGCTTTGTCCGCAGCATCAAAGCCTACCTAAGCCTGTAACTCTATGGAGGAACCGAAGCACCAACAGCTAAACGGTTCATCTTCATTCAAAGGTATGAATCGTATAAGTAGAGATCATTGATTAATATACTATGATTATATGCCCATGTAAATCTTTAAGACTATTGCTTGTTGTAAGTTATAACCAACTGCGGTTTAGTCTAGTGCGGTAGTGCCCACTTGATCTGAAGTCATCGTATAGAGTGATTTAGTATTTAACTTTGTATTATGTAAGGTTTCTTTCTCTCTTTGTTGATCCTTTTCTTATTAACGTTTCATTCAATCACTGCTTATTGTTCAATAATCAACACACAAGACTCAAACTTGCTGCTCAGATCTCCGCCGGGTCGATCTTCGGTCTGTAATAACCGGTTTTGAATATCGCCTTAAGCCTCTAGAAAGCTAGGCATGGCCCTGGTTATCTACCGTTTAAATGATTTATGAAATTTGATTCAGTTTCAGGATAACTGAATTTCGATTCGGGTTTTTGTATCCAACCCTACAAACTAGTATCAAAAATTCATTTGTGCATTAACGTTTTCAATATAATGTGTTTGGATATTCGTTACAATATATTTAGAGTCTTGATTAGCTATGCAAGTGCAACCATGCAGGTTAAAGTCACTTTCAATGATCGTTGTCTCCATAACTAGCAAACTCAAAAACTTTTTTTTTTATAATGAAAAGCGAATATTTGTCTGTTCAGGTAACCGATCAGGTAACAAAAGCTTAAAAAGTCACCAAAACGGATTTCAAAGTAGTAATCGTGATTGATTGAAATACTCATTACGTCAATTTCCCCAAAAAACTATATCCATTTGATTATTTACATGTCACCAATTCGGTGACAACCTCCAATGATTAAATGCCACGTCGGCGTTTCAAAGATACGTCACTTAAACCTATGTAAATCCTAAAACGTAAACGTATGTTTAACATTATAAAATTCAATCAAGAGGCCCAAAAAAAAAAAATTTGCATTAGGGATTGTGGATACAATACATCATATCTAAGAGGTTACATTTTTCTTTGCATATTTTTTTATATATATAAAAATAAAGAGAGACAAATTCTAGTAGATTAAACGACATTTTGTTATAGTTTTTTTTTTTCCTTTGTCTCTGCAATCTTCATCGATTCGACGAATTAGGGTTTGAATAAACCAGAATTGAACGAGCCTCCTTTTTCCAGGTAAATTCGAAGCTCATAATCATGCAAAATTCTGATTTTTTTAATAAATTGAAATTACTTCGTTTTCTCGTATCATATGCATGAACATATTAGGTGATCTGTTTTCATTGATGCAATTTGAATTGTCTGGTTAGAGAAAAATATTGGATAGTTTTTGAGATTTAACAGTATAATTTTATTTTATTTTGTGTCATTGAGCTGATTAATATATGTTTTTTTTGGTTGAAATTTGTCTGAAATTGATATTCGGCTTCATTTTTTTGTTGGTCACAACTAGTAGTCTTTCATTATAAAAGTTTGTTTTTGTTGTCAAAGATGAATCAAAATATGTGTTTTTTTTTTTTTTTTTGTTACAGAGTGAAACATAATAATCAAGATTAGCAAAAACATGGAAGGTTCAGATGATGCTTCTGCAACTATAGAGCCTCCTGATCCAGAAGTTCTTGAAATCGATCCAACTTGTCGATATATTCGGGTAATTAATTCGAACTAATCAGTTTTAATTCTTAGTTTTCTTCCTAGAGTGTTATAAAACATTAGGTTCGAGCAAATTTTCGCAGTTTCTCCTTTCTTTTTATATCTTGATCGATTCGAATGTGAAACTTTTCAGTATAAAGAAGTGATAGGAAAAGGCGCATTCAAGACAGTGTATCCATTTTTTTTAACATAATCTCTGTTTTTATCAAATCTCATGTGCTGTGTAATTTTTAATTCACTATTCCTTAACTCTTTTGACATATAAATTAGTTACAAGGGATTCGACGAAGTAGATGGAATCGAAGTCGCGTGGAATCAAGTAAGGATCGATGATCTTTTGCAATCACCAGATTGTCTAGAGAGGCTATATTCAGAAGTGAGGCTTTTGAAATCGTTGAAGCACAATAACATTATAAGGTTTTATAATTCTTGGATCGATGACAAGAACAAAACTGTTAACATAATTACCGAATTGTTCACTTCAGGAAGTCTTCGACAGTATGTATTCATTCCCTCTTCTTTGCTCGTTTTTGCTATTTTTTTTTTTATGTCGCTTCGAAATAGCGGTTTCTCGAGAAACATAAAGCGGTCTATGTTTTTGAAGGTACCGTAAGAAACATAGAAAGGTGAACATGAAAGCTGTCAAGTGTTGGGCGAGGCAGATTTTAACGGGATTGAAGTATCTTCATAGTCAAGAACCACCGATTATACACCGAGATATCAAATGCGACAACATTTTTATCAACGGTAATCATGGAGAAGTGAAAATAGGAGATCTTGGTTTAGCTACTGTCATGGAGCAAGCAAATGCCAAAAGTGTGATTGGTATGATTTCTTTTTAAGTCCGAAAAAATCGCTCTTTTTGTTTGTTTTTCGATCAAATTTGGCTTTTCTTTTATAAACAACAGGCACTCCCGAGTTTATGGCGCCTGAGCTTTACGATGAGAATTACAACGAGCTAGCTGATATATATTCGTTCGGAATGTGTATGTTGGAAATGGTTACATTTGATTATCCTTACTGTGAATGTAGAAACTCTGCTCAGATCTACAAGAAAGTTTCATCGGTAAGTTCGACATTTCTCTATAGTTTACGCTTTTTGTTTATTATCGAACAAAATTAACAAAACTTTGGAGTATTTTTTACTTAGGGGATAAAACCAGCTTCACTCTCTAAGGTTAAAGATCCGGAAGTAATGAAATTTATCGAGAAATGTTTATTGCCGGCTTCTGAAAGGTTATCAGCAAAGGAGCTTCTAATGGATTCTTTTCTCCAAGTGAATGGTTTAACTATGAACACCCCATTACCGCTTCCCGACATTGTAATGCCGAAAGAAGGAGCATTTGGAGAACGTTGTCTTATGTCTGAAGGACCACCTAACGCTACGAATAGACCAATGTCGATGGATCTCAATGAGGACAATAATCTTCCTATTGTTACTTCAAGCAACAATTCAGGATCAAAATGTATTGAGGTTAGACGGGCAAGGCGAGGCAACTTCTTTGTCCTTAAAGGTGAAGATAATGACGATAACTCTGTCTCGCTAATTCTTCGTATAGTCGACGAAAATGGTGAGTGTTCATGTAGCTCTTACATAATTGAAACAATCGAGTTATGTTTTCATTTATGTATTATATCAAATTTGCTTAGCTTTTGTTGTTGTTTTTTTATCGGCGCGCAGGACGTGTTAGGAACATTCATTTCCTATTCTTTCAAGAAGGCGACACAGCTTCTAAAGTATCGAGTGAGATGGTCGAACAGCTTGAATTGACGGATCAAAACGTTACATTTATAGCGGAATTAATCGACGTATTACTAGTCAATTTGATACCGAATTGGAAAACTGATGTCTCGGTTGATCATCTTATTAATCCGCAAGCTTGTATATCCGTGAGTAACTCTTGGTCTTCGGATTGTGCCCCACGATCCGAAGACGAGGCAAACTCGACCATAACTGCAACAATAGATCAAGAAACAGATAAACAAGGAAGCTTGGAGGAAGTAGAGAAGTTAAGAGAGGAGTTAGAGAAGATAGAAGAACAGTACAGAGAAGATATGAAAGAGATAACGAGGAAAAGAGAAGAAGCTTTAATGAAGACGAGAAAGAGAATTACTTAGAAGAAAAAGAAGTTGCAACAAGTTGAGTAAAGGAAACAGAGCAACACAAGAGTCGTTACTCCTCTGTTTTTTTCTTTTGGTTCCTCTGTTTTTCCTTAATGAAATTGGCGAATAGACGATATTAATGCGCAAAGTTCACATTTTTATAAAGTTGTTACAAATTTGTTGATTCTTATCGTTGTAATTCTCATCGTAAAAACAACATTGATTAAGTCATCCACACCATGGTGAATGATCATTCAAAAGCCCATTGATTTTCTTGGTGAATCTTTTCTTCTTCTTCGGGTGTGATATCGTTTTCGATGTTGAAAATAGCGCGAATCTCATCAGGAGTTTTACCTTTGATCATATCAGCAACTGTTTGACAAGTGAGATCAAGAAGGCTTTTGATGTTTAAGTAATTAGCAGCTAGAATTAGATAATAAAGCGTCGATTGATCGATGTTTTTCATAAGCTCTTGGTCCCAAATCTTGAGCTCTTCTTCCGAACCACCACCATCAACGTGTTTCTTGCAATACTCGATCACTTTGGCTAGGATCTCGCCGGTTACGTTTGAAATAGGGATTACGTTCTCGACGCAATCGTCTTCAATCATGTGAGCTATGGTTTGTGATTGGAGAGCTACCGGTTCTTCAATCTCAAAGATTTCACCATCGGAACTCTTCAAAACAATCTTCTTCGAGTTCGACATTGTTCCTTCGTTCGTTGTGAAAAAATTGTTGTAAGATAATAATGTGATGAATGAAAACAAAGTGTGAGGCCTATGCGTGTCTATTTATAGTTTTCTAGGGTCGGTGATTTTTTTCTCAAACTCGTAACATGATTAGGAATTATGGAAATATTTCCATTTTCTAAAGAAAATAGAAAAGAAAAGAAAAGGAAATTATTGATTCTGTTTTTTTTCACGTATAATATTAGTCAATCTATATCTCTATTAATTGAATTTATTAATTCAATTAATATTTTTATTTATTGTGCTAAGATCAAATTAAAATTTATATTTTATTAAAATTAGGAGATCAACATTTGTTTTACATTAAAAGCAGAAAACATTTATATATATATAATCTCAAACATTTACTTTATTTTCAACATCTAAATAATATTGAGCACAAATGAAATACAATATGCATTACAAGAAAACAGGGCCGTTTCCGACGGTTTTGGCTTCCCGACGTTTTTGGTCCGTCGGTTCTATCTCGCCGGAAATTAAAATTCCGTCGGAAATCCGTCGGAAATACTAACGGATTTCCGACGGAAAAGGGATAACCGGAATCCGTCGGAAATCCGTCAGAATAATTTACCGACGGATTTCCGACGACCAGAACTACCGACGGATTTCCGACGACCCTGGTCACCGACGGATTTCCAACGGATTTATTATTTTTCAAAAAAAAAAAAATTTAAAAAAAAAAATAAATATAAAAAAAATTTAAATTAAATTAAAATAAAACAAAATTTAAAATTAAATTTCAATATATTTAAAAGTGAATTACAAAATTAAAATAATACATAAAGTAAATACTACTGCGAATGGTTACGGAAGAACTCGTTCATCCTTTCTTCCATTGCCCTCTCGGCGCTCATCTGTTCTTCCATTGCCTGCATGCGGGTATTCTGTTCCCGAAAGCGTTCTTGATCTTCTGCGCGTTGTGCCTCCATCACGGTCACCCGCTCCAGAAGCTTGGCGTTCTGTGCCCTCAGCATCCCAACGTTGTGAAAGCGGTCAGAATTAACCGACGCGGATGAACTGTCTTCCGGGAGGCCAAACACACGACCTTTGGTCTTAGGCGTAACCTACGATAAAAAATAAAACAATAAAAGTTATAACTTTCCGGTATTCAAATTTATTTTAATTTTGTTTAAATTTGACAGTGTTACTAACCTGGTAGGTGAACTCATTGATCATCTCTAGTGGAACTTCCGTGGCCGGGGGAGTTCCTTCGATGATCGGTTGGGATTGGAGGTACTCCTCACCGAGCCTCTCCACGCTTTCCACGATTTCACGAGCAATGAGATCTTGAATTTCACCAGTCTTTCTGTTGGTGTGCGCATCTTTGACCAAATCAAGATGTGACGGACGCACACCAGTCTTCTCAATCTGTTGGCATAGATAATGAAGGAAATATGAGAGGTGTTATAAATAAAATTTTGGAAAATTTAGAAAATAACCAGCTTCTCAAGACGTGACGCTTTGCTCGTTGCGCCGAGGTTATGGGTCGCCGGTCCCTTCCCCTTCCGGTCGCTGTTCCGGTTAGACGAGTTTTTTCCGGAGCTTGCTTTTGTGTCCTCCCGTTCCCAATGGGCAAGTAGTCCAGCCTATAAGGTTGGGTTATCTTGCATTCTCCGAGGCACTTTTCCTTCTTTGTACCACATGTCCTTCTACTCGTTTATCTTCAACGAGTACTTTCGGGAGGCTTTTTTGTGGAACTGGCGTCGGACCTGGGCAGTCAACTGTGGGTCCCAAGTAAATTCTTGCTGAAAAAAACACGTACCAAGATTAGTATTGTTTATTTGAATGGAAATAAAAATCTACATTCTTAATTGGGAAAAAAAAACATACCGCAAATTGCCGATACCAGGTCTCCTGGTCTGCCACCGGCATCGAACTAAATGTGGGATATGGTTTAGTTATCAACGAATTAGTCATTGCGTTGATCGAACTCGTAATCCCGTTTCCCGAAAATTGAAACCTAAACAATATTTAATTAAATATTTTATTAAATTAATATAATCAAATACATTTTTAAATAAAACTTACCAGGTCGTGTTAGGTCGCAAGTCAAGATCTAGGCGAGTCAACCTATCCCGTCCGGGTTGCGAAACAAACTCCTCAATGCTCATGGCCATGGGAGCTGAGGGCTGTGTACCCATTGGAGGAGACGGGTGTTGGGGATCCGGAAAGCTAGTCTCGGGGATATGCGACTGACTCCCACTCATACCTCCCCTACTGGATGTACCAGATCCAGTAGAGTGATGAAATCGCCCATAGTCCCTACGATTGCCAAAATGTTTACATACCGTTGAAATTTACTTACATATATAAATATAAATTCTGATATTAAATATATATATATATATATATATATATATATAAATTTAAATCATAAATTTTAAATATAAATTTACAGATATTTTAATCTACATTACGGATTTATGGATTTTCAGTTTTTGAGAATTTGTGATTTCGAAATTTTGAGATTTTCGAATTATGGGATTTATGGGAATTGGGGACTTAGCGATTTTAGGATATTGATATTTTGAGAAGTAGGGATTTTGGAATTTAGGGATTAATTTATGGAATTTCGGTTTTCATAAATTAAGGTTTTAGGGAGTTAGAGATTGTGAGAAATTGGGGTTTCTCTAAATAGGTATTTAGGGATATTTGGATTATGGATTTTCAGATATGGAGATTTAGGGATTTACAGATTTAGGAATTTTTTGGAATTTCAGATTTGGTAATTTAAAGTTTTAGATATTTACGATTTTTCGGTAATTTGGGATTTTGTAATTTAAACAAATTAAAAAATTAGTAAAATTTCAACAATTTAGAATTTTATAATTTATTTATATTATAAATATTTATAATTCCATAAAAAAAATAAATACATATTAAAATGTAAATAAATTTTATAAACCCGAAAATTCTCTAAATCACAAAATTAACAAAATTCAAAATTTTGCAAACATCCTAAACCCATACATTTCTACATTTCTAATATCCTAAATCATTTAATCCCTTAATTTTTAACATCCTAAATCTAACAAATTCTACAAATACATCTCATAATTCATAATTTACAAAAACATTCTAAAAACTTACATTGGATTTATGATTTGTTGATAGAGATTGAGATTGTGGATGAATTTGGTGTTGTTGACGCGTTTTCGGCTTGAATCGAAAGTTTTCCTGCGATTTTGGCGATTTTTTTCCGTCTTTTCGTTCTGTCTCCGCGAAGAAGAAAAGTCTGGTTTTATTAAAGGTTTCCGACGGATTTCCGACGGATTTTCCCGCTTCTTCGATGAGATCGAGGGTCTCTAGGCGGCAGAAATTAGGGTTTCCGTCGGAATTCCGTCGTAAATACTGACGGATTTCCGACGGATTTTAAATTTCTATTTATACGCGTAAATTTAATAAAGATTTTTTATAATAAAAAAAATCAAAATCCGTCGGTACAAACCGACGGATTTTTGACGGATATTTAATTTTTTTTTAATAATTATCGTTAAATTTAATAAAGATTTTTTATAATAAAAAAATCAAAATCCGTCGGAATTTCGTCGGTAAAAACCGACGGATTTTTGACGAATATTTATTTTTTAATAATTATCGGTAAATTTAATAAAGATTTTTTATAATAAAAAAATCAAAATCCGTCGGTACAAACCGACGGATTTTTGACCGATATTTAATTTTTTTTAATAATTATCGGTAAATTTAATAAAGATTTTTTTATAAATATCAACATATAAAGATTGATCTCATTTCCCGAATAAATTTTATTAACATTATATACTTCAACATATTAAACATACAACGGTTATGGTACAAGGTCGTAATACACTTCTAAATTTTTAAACATAAGTCGTCGGGAAATCCACTCCAAACTTACCATTTGTTAGAACCAGAAACTTTTTTTTTTCCTTTTGTTTCTTTGGCGGAGAATGTAAATATCCGTCGCACAATTCCCTTTTGATTGCATCAACATCTACATTTAAGTTGGGGCTTTCTGGTTTTTGGGCAAATTCATAATCATAGTACTGATCTTTACATTCATTTGAAGTACTTCCACCGTAAGTATCTGACTTTTCAATCAATTCCCTTTTGATTGCATCAACATCTACATTTAAGTTGGGGCTTTCTGGTCTTTGGGCAAATTCATAATCATAGTACTGATCCTTACATTCATTTGAAGTACTTCCACCGTAAGTATCTGACTTTTCAATCAATACCGATGGTTCGTCTTCGAGAACACGCTTCTGGTCAGGCCATTCTGCCTGCTTATCATATTTGGGACTCAAAACATTGGGAGGAGAGCATGAATCAGCTTTCCACGAGTATGTGGGTATTTCTTTAGTATATTCATGATGTTGAGATTGAGTTTCCCACGAGATTTTTGGAATATGTGGGATGGTTGGCAAGCACTGGCTGTCCGGCACTATTGTTGATGAAGAATCTTCAATTTCGATTGGTGAGCACGTATCAAATTCCCACGAGTAAGTGGGTATCTCTTGAGTGAATTCGTCGCATTGAGTTTCGGTTTCCCACGAGTATTTTGGAACTTCCCACGAGTATTTTGGATTTTCTGGTACATTTGCCACGATTTTTGATTTATAGTCTTCATTAGGAGAGCTAGAAGACATTATTTGTGTTATTGATTGTGGCTTTTTAAAATTGTGTTATGAAGAAATGAAGAAATGTGGAAACTTATATAGAACGGATTTTCGTCGGAAATCCGTAAAAAATCTCCGACATAACACCCCACCAATCCCATCGGCCACCGCTAACGAAATGGTAACCACTCAAATTTGCCGACATCGAATTTCCGACGGAATTCCGACGAAAATAGTTCCGTCGGTATGAGCTGACCAATCAAACTTTGCCGACATCGAAAAGTCGGATTTCCGTCGTAATTTCCGTCGGAATGTCGTCGGAAAATTATGACAGCTTATTTCCGTCAGAAATCCGTCGGGATTTATTCAAATATATATTTAAAAAACGAAATTTAAATTGTTAGAGTACAACATTCATAAACAAACATTTATTCATAAATTATTAATCTGAATCTCCTGATGAACCGTCACTAGGGATGGAGTCTGAATCGTCGTCAAATTCTTCACGTGTTTCATCTTCGTCCGAATGAACTAGATCATCGCCGATATGTGTGACATCAATGACAAGGTCAATGTTATCCATCTCCTCAACATGTGACATTTGTATACTTCTCGATACTTGTAGAGCATCATGTTCTGGAACTCCATATATTTTACCTCTCGGATTAATTTGAGTTACTGTGATCCAAGGATCTGTCCGATAGGAATCTCGAGGATATGGAATGTAGCAAACCTATTAATAAATAGTGGATATTGTTAATATACAGGAATAACAAAACCTAACGTATGAGTATATAGGAAAACCTATTATTGTATTGATACCTAGTCTGCTTGAGACGCAAGGATAAATGGATCGTAATGCTGTAGTTTCTGACTTGAATTTATCGAAATAACACCAAGAGGGTCAATTCGA
This sequence comes from Arabis hirsuta, assembly GCA_964056655.1. Taxonomy (NCBI): domain Eukaryota; kingdom Viridiplantae; phylum Streptophyta; class Magnoliopsida; order Brassicales; family Brassicaceae; genus Arabis; species Arabis hirsuta. Next base: position 5,233,156 of record OZ053300.1, read on the forward strand.
ACCCCACGACCATTGGATGTGTCATACCAATCGCACATAAACACAATGCACCTCAAGTTCAATATTTCTGGATAGTGGATTTCCAAGATTTCTTTTAATTTGCCATAGTACATGGTATCACCTGATTGCGCCGAAATACCATTGTCCGAAGTTGGCCTTTGACGTCCTTCCTCATAAATCCTGAACGAATATCCCCTACTGCAAAATCTGGGATACGAAGTAGCGGTGTTGCGTAAACCATGAGCCAACTCCACTAACCATGTCGGGAGGATTTGACCACTTGCTAAACCTTCGGAAACCTAAAAACAATATAAGTAAGAAATCAGTAACATATGAACGTGAAAACCTTAAAAAGTAAGAGTTTCGAGAATTTATGTTAAACGTACATAAAATTTCAACCAGTTCGAGAATTCTTCATCTTTTAAGACAGCAAGATCAGAATCTGTCTTATCAGCATGGTAAGTTTGTGCTAGGGACATGTAAATCCTGTAACATAACAATTGTTATTAGATGAAGACAAATAATTCCACAAATAAATATATGCAAATGGTGTACCTTTCATACTCTCCAAGTTCGTCACAATTTCTTAGGATATATGTATGCAAATGTGTGACCTCTTGTGCTGATAATATGCGTTTCTTCCCTTTTCCACTTACGCGACCAACTTGGGCAAACAACTCAGGTACAACCACGGGATACACTACTTTTTCACCTCTATCATCATGTCGCGCCGGCCGTCTACCCTTAGTACGAACATCCGAAGGAAAGTAATACTCGGCAAAGTGTGATACTTCTTCATTTAGACTTTGTGCGACAATAGATCCCTCAACCCTGCTCAAATTTTTAACCTTTTTTTTCAGGTGGAACATGTAACGCTCGAACGGATACATCCATCGGTATTGAACTGGGCCTCCTAATGCTGCTTCTCATGGGAGGTGAATAGGAAGATGTTCTATAACATAAAAAAAGACGGTGGAAATATCTTCTAAAGATTACAAAGGAGTACCGGGATGTTGGCCTCTAAATTACGGATCCCGTCGACTGTTAGTGTCCGTGAACATAAATCTCGAAAGAAAGCCCCAACTCCTAAAAACAAAAAGTAAACAAGTTAGTAAATATATAGTAACAATATTTTATTAGTAAGAAAATGACGAGAATACGAAATATACCTCCAATTGCTTGATGGATGTCTTTTGGAAGAAGATAAGCAAATGCAAATGGAAGAAGACGCTGCATCACAACATGACAATCATGACTCTTCATTCCAATAAACTTCCCTTCCGTCGAATCCACGCAATTGCGCAGATTAGATGCGTAGCCGTCAGGAAATTTAACAATTTTTTTTATCCATTAAAAGAAAACTTGTTTCTGACCCCCGTCTAACCGGTACGCAGGCATCGGCAATCTACCATTAGGCAATACATGAAGAGATGCCCTTGAACAAATCAATGGCAAGTCTAATCTAGACTTCCAGTTGTCTTTTGTCTTTCCTGGTACATTTAAAATGGTGTTCATGATGTTGTCAAAGAAATTTTTTTCAACATGCATGACATCTAGATTATGCCGCAATAGATGGTCTTTCCAATACGGCAAATCCCAGAAAATACTTTTCTTGTGCCAATTGTGATATTCCCCACAACCGTCGACTGGGTGATGGCCATTACCCCCACATTCAGGAGTTCGCTCTGCACCAAAATCTCATAACTGTTCCAATATGCTGCGACCATCTATCTCCGGAGGTGGACCATGAAACACAGGAAAATTCTTCCTGAAATGTCTTCTAGACCGACGATATGGATGATTTGCCGGCAAAAAACACCTATGACAATCAAACCATGAAGTCTTCCTTCCGTACTGTAATTGAAATGCTGAAGTATTGTCTTGGCAATAAGGACATGCCAATCTTCCATGCGTTGTCCATCCAGATAACATACCGTACGCCGGAAAATCGCTTATGGTCCACATAAGAACCGCACGCATGTTGAAATTCTGCTGGATTGAAACATCAAATGCCTCAACACCATGCTCCCACAACATCTGCAACTCATAGATAAATGGTTGGAGGAATATATCGAGTGACCGTCTTGGATGATCTGGCCCAGGAACTAGAACTGAGAGAAACAGGAACTCTCGCCGCATGCACATAGAAGGAGGCAAATTGTAAGGTGTTACGATGACCGGCCACAATGAATATTTTTTTCCATGCTTTCCAAATGGGTTGAAACCATCAGTGGATAAGCCGAGGTATACATTCCATCGTTCGTATGCAAAATCTGGATATACCGATTGAAAGTGTCTCCACGCTTCTGCGTCAGAAGGATGCGTAATATCTCCATCTTGACTATGCTCTGCATGCCATCTCATAGCCTTAGCTGTGCGTTCTGATTGATACAGCCTCTTCAACCTCTCTGTTAATGGTAAATACCACATCCGTTTGAAAGGAATCTTCACTCTGCCACTTGTGTCCTGGAACCGTGGTTTACGGCAAAATTTACATTTGTTTTTGTTCTCATCTTCTCTCCAGTATAGCATGCAGTTGTCGATGCACATATCTATTATCTGGTAGGGCAAACCAAGACCGGCAACAAGTTTCTGGACCTCGTAGTATGATGCTGGAGAAAGATTATCCTCTGGCAAAACATCTTTCACAAATTCTGCGAATGCATCAACACATTCTTCGGACAAATTGTAATCAGTCTTCATATTCATCATCCTATTAGCAGAAGATAACAGTGAAAGACCTTCCCTACAACCGATGTATAGTGGTTGCTTTGATGCGTCTAACATTTCAAAAAACCTTCGAGATTCTAAATTAGGTTCTTCAACCCTATCACCCTCTTAACCACCGGACTGCAAATTCTCTCTAAACGCATCGTTAACCATCGCAACCGTACTTACCCCAACATCTACTTCCGCGGTACGTTCTCCTACGCTATCCGGAAAATAAGGTGCATTACTACTGGTACTACCATATTCATAATTGCTTTCTCCATGTAAAAACCAAACCTTATATCCCGGCCTAAATCCATATCTATATAAGTGATTCCAAACAGTATGAACCGCAACACTAATTCTGTTACAGCAATTAGAACATGGACATTTGATATCCTGACCTTTTTTTGCTGCATCTTGGTTTCTGGGTAAATTCATGAACTCGCATATACCTGCAGCGTAAGCGGATGTTAATAAGTTCGAGCCCATATCCATCATTGGCTCGTCCATCCAAGACCGAAAATATGAACTCATCGCTAACAAATTTTTTTGATTTGTAAAATTGTGTTATGAATGAACGAAGAAATGAAGGAACTTATATAAAACGGATTTCCGTCAGAATTCCGTCGGAAATCCGTCACAAAACTCCGACATAACACCCCACCAATCCCATCGGCCACCGCTAACGAAATGGTAACCACTCAAATTTGCCGACATCGGAAAAATCGGATTTCCGTCGGAAAGTCGTCAGGATATTACGACAGTTTATTTCCATCGGAAATCTGTCGGTAAAAAACGACGGATTTCCGACGGAATACCGACGGTAGATAAAACCGTCGGTATTCCGTCGGAATTTTGCGACGGATTTCCGACGGATTAATGTTGGTCGCAATTGCGTCGGTAAACCGTCAGAAAATTCTGGCGGAAATCTCGGTCGTCGGAATTTTCATCGGAATAGTGGCTGTTTTTTTGTAGTGATGTAATCTTCATGGAGAAGTTCCATTATAGGCAATGGTACAAGATTATTAAAAAAGAAAAACAAAGTAGAATGAGAAGGTAATTGCATTTTTGCTAACTATACGCATTTTTTAAATGATTACTTCAATATTTTTTAATTTATATTAAATGATATTTTCTTTTGTTTTTTCTTTAATTTTTCACTCTTTTAACTAAAACATATTTTTATATCACCAAATGGTAGTCTAATATTTAACATATTAAAAAATATTCTTTACTATCATTTAAATTTTATTATAGCAAAAACCGTTTGAAAATTCGAATTATGATGTTAAAACCTAAAACTATATTCATAATCAAATACAAATTAAACATATTGATAAACGTTAGAGAGTTATTGACGCAGATTAATTTTACGAATATTACATACATAAGAAAGTTAGCCAACTTAATTCATATTTCACAATCTTAAATAAAGTTACAACATGATTTGTGTTCCTTCACCATAATTGCATCTTCTTAGAGGAAGCTATATGAATTCCTAATTTGAAAAGCCTTGAGGAGCAAAGAATCCATGGGAGATAAACTTTGACCAAGAAGACTCGTTGACCATGAAGAGATGGAAGGGACCATGTTCAAGTTCGTATCAATAAGACCGGTACTACTAGTGTTGTCCGCTAAGTAAATACCGTTCTGCGACTGAATATGACTGAAATGATTGTTATCTATGAAATTTGCGGATGAAATATTAGGCGGAAACTCGATATCTCCAAACTCATTATTGGCCATTGATGAGTTTGCTTCGCATGGAGATTCAAAAGATGGTTGAGAAGATTGTGGTTGCTCTTGTGGTTTTTTCGCTGCTACATTTTTCTTGAAAATTCTACAGACCACCCATTCCTCCTGAAATTAAATGCATATCTCATCAACTAATATAACCAAAAAACTTTATCCCAAAAATAAAGAACTACCATAACCAATGGAGTTAACCAAAAACACGGCTTTAAATTTAGTTTTTGTAGTTGTAAGTACTTTTCTATTAAAAAAAAAAACTACAAATCATAAATAAACTAAAATTAACAAAACCAAAATCAGGATCATCGAACACCTTAACTCTAATTATTTGGACAATAAGTGATAATTACCTTGGCGGGTTTGAAAGGTTGCTTGTTATGAAGCCTGTATTCATGCATTACCCAATTACTCTTCTCGCCCTTTGGAGCTCTTCCTTTGTAGAAAACTAGGGTTTTCTTCATCCCTACTAGAACTCCGGTTCGATATATCTCTTTATCTTTACCGGTGGTTTTCCAATAACCGGCTTCAGTTGCTCGGTTCGTCCTTAAACCGGTTGGATATTTCCGGTCCCTTAAGTTAAAGAAGTACCACTCTTTCTCTCCCATTGAAGCCTTTGCTGCACGCACGAAACAATAACACAAAGTCAATAAACTTTGTTAGCTGTTTGTGTGTTGGTTTTATTTAACTCAATCATAATAATCTACCTATGTACAATATGTACCATACATCATCAATTGGTTTTTAAATAGTTGATATTCTGGAAAAAAAAATTGTTTTTAAAAGATTGATGTTTTACAATTTTTATATGCAGATTTTTATTAAGTAATGATGGTGAATTATGAATTTCAAGATATATTAACTGATTTTGTTGAATTATTATTGGCTAAAAGTTATTGAAAATTGTTTAACACAAAAACAATGTATTTATTGTTAAGAATTAATATATTTTCTTAATATGTGTGAAAACTCTAGAAAATTAACTATTTGAAAACCGAGAGAGTATGGATTAAAGATGTTGTTCAATTATGCGGTGTCTAGGGAATTTGGCACACACATATATAGATTGAGTCTTCACGTGTTTGGTAGGCTAGATTCACCACCTATATATAGCAATAAAATGTAATTAATATGCTCCAACGCCTGAATTTTGGGTATTATTAGACTATACTGTATATGAAAAAAATACTTTAAAAACCTTCATTATAACATTATATTATTTAACTTATGAAATCAGAATATATATATAGGGGACATCAACTTAAAATTATAATAGTTAGTAAGATATGAAAAAATATGGACAGTTACAAAAATGTCATTTTTGTGTGCATATTTGCAAAAATGCCATTTAGGGATGTTCATTTACAAAAATACCACTAATTATATATTTATAAAGTCTATATCTTAAAATTCTAAATCATAAAAAATGTTTTGACACCTAAAACCCCATAAACACTCAAAACTAAACCCTAATAGAACATAGTTAACCCTAACATAAATAATATAAAGAAAAAATAATTTTGAAAAAGTGGCATTTTTTTAAATTTCTCAGATATATCACTCTCCCATTTGTTACGCAAACAATTTTTTTTTTTTTGAACGATTAAATCATGAAAACATGATATATTCAATATATTATAGGAGAAGAGCGATACACATACACAAACATGAAACATGTATATGTAGTAAGTATTAACCTGGTAAATCCCAAGGTTCAGACTTGTTGAGATCAATGTCGACAATAGCTTTAGCCGTGAATCCAACATCAGTGACTTTTCGAGATAGATAATGTGTGATTAACTCTTCGTCTGTCGGATGAAATCTGAATCCAGCAGGAAGACTTTCCTCCATTGATATTTCTTCCCTCCAAATATGAATTCAAATATAATTCTTGACAACAAATTATCTTACGTCAAAGATAATTGTTTTCCTCTCTTTCTCTCTCTCTCTGGAAGATGAAGAAAGAGAAAATAATGAGAGGTTCACAGAAACTCATTCTTTTATATATACTAATATGGTAATATGTATATGTAAGCAAATATGATTGTATTATACATACTATTTTTTTTTTATTAGTAATAAATACAAATCTTGAAGGAGAAGATGGTACGTATGGTACGTACCATTATTTTATTTATAGAAGTCATACATATAATCGTTGTACACGCGTGTGGGTATGTGTATCTTTATAATATTACATGCATTGAAAAAAGATCAATGGATAAGGAAAGAAAATAGGTTATTGCATGTTGAATCTTAAAATTGCTCGATCATAAAAAGAAAATCTTTCTAAGTCGAAAGTGGTAGAGTCGTATTGGTAAATTAGTCACTAACAATATGTATTGTCTGGTTACCAAAAAAAAACAAATATGTATTGTCTTATTTATGTGCTTGGTTAGAAGTATAGGACGTAGATAATTCGATTTACATTGGTTATAAAAATATATAAACACTCATATTCTAAGGTATGTACTCATTAATGTTATCCCATTTAGATTAAATTATCATATATATAATTACAATAAATAATAATAAAGACAAATAATAGAAGTGTATGAGATACTGGTCCAACCACCTTTACCCATTTCTACCCACCAAGAAACCCTAATGACAGCATGGATATTCTTCTTCATTTTCTTTGACCATTTGTCCCTTAAATCCATTTAATCTATTGACACTTGTCTTTCTCCACATCTCACTAACATTGTATATGTTTTCCAATCTACACAAAAATTGGTTATACACTTAGAATACAAGTATCCGTTTGTATCATTGTTATAGTAATATAACTTATATTTAGAAACATCGTATTAGAGCCTAAGATTCAAGATATATTGAAGTTAAAATGATTCAATATGAATCTCTTATTCTTAGGCATTGATCTAACCGAAGCATTGAAAATTTGAAATAGTAGGTGGTGTGCCCGAAATTCCATAGAATTCGCATGGTATGTAATATATATATAGTTGATGTGGTGTAGAATTGTTATTTAATTTATTATAGTATATTGACACCAAAAATATTTAACCTAGGAACATCAGTTTACAATGGTCATTCGCAAATGTGAAAATACCAATTTAGTATAGCCTTAGATTAGTTAATTAGGTGATATTTAATTAAGACAGAGTTAAGATAATTACTATGTGATGAGTGGTTAATAAAATCTTACCAACCCAAAAAGAATATGTGTAAATTTTGCCATAGTTTTTAAATATAATTAGTGTAAATTTTGGTTTGAAGCATTATCTAGACCAGAGTTTGGTATAATAATTAGAATTAACGTCAATCCTACCACTAGAAAAAACTTTCAAGAGATTCACTTGCTCTTCGTATTTTTCCTCCTTTTTCAGGTTTCTAGAATCACACATGTTACAATTTCTTTTTGATGGAATGGTTATTTTTGTTTAAAGTAAATTCCAAAGAACAATGACCTTAGCAGTTAGCATGTAGTTTGATCGTTTTTGTATTATCCAAATTCATATTTGCATACTATATATTATTTAAAAAAAAACTCAAACAAGTACATATACAATTTTATTATAATGAATGCAGATGGTACGTATATTTTTTGTTTCCCAATTACTATCAAACTACTTTGAATTGGTCAATACGTACCCTACAATTTGCAAATTATTTACACTAATATTAATTCTTTAACAGATATGAAAAGTCCATCCAACGGTAAGAAGACGAAATTCGACCTTTACTTTAATTTCAAAATTATGCAATTGGAGTTGACAATAAAAACAGTAATACTTGTAATTTCGTATGTGTAAGGTCATCTTCTTTGTCAGTATGAACGCAGCAAAATATTCTTCAACCTAATCATTATTTAAAATAAATAAACCAATTTGATGATAAATTTAGTTTGAAAACTGTATATCGGAAATGTGAAATCAACTTCTTCTTTTCCCTTTGAATATCTAAAATTCTATTAAATTTATTAGTTTGTATATAATTTCTGAAGAAAATTGATGAATACATATAAAACAATTATCTTTATTTTCATATCTGAAATTATCCATTGCTATGTCTATACTCCAATCATATACAATTGGTTCGAAGAACTGGCATATATCTTGTTTGTAACGATATCACCGGATCATAAAGAGAAAACGATTACTCATTAATTAGGCCCGACCCCGGCGAAATCAACTATGAGAACCGACCAGGCTTGAACGAAACGATTTTAGACCATCGCCGCAAAACATCGTATTATATTAAGACACCACCGTAAACGGTTGATAAAACCGCAACAAATCCTCTAACGCATTCAACCAATTATTAAACTCAGAAGAATTAAGCTACAAGAACCAAATTAACGAATGTTTTTGAAACCAAATTTATATGGGCTAATCATAGGCCCATAGAAGAGAATTAAAGCCCAATATATAAACGAAAGACGGAAAAAAAAAAAACCAAACCGTAGAAAGAACAAAAGAAGACGATGGGGAGGAAGAAGGGATCGCCGGAGTTGGAAAAGACGGCGCCGGATGGTTTTCGATCCGGAGAATCCGAACAAGGATACGGTGGTTATGGTTGGGATGAGAGAACATTTAATTCGTGAGAAGTCGATACAAAATCGAGAAAGCTAAGAAGTTAAGACGCTAACCATTTACGAGGAGTGTCGCCGTCTTACACAACAGTTTCTCGACGCTAATCACGGTGACGGAAAGGGCAAAGATCACCGTCATGTGTCTCTCCACGGTAAGTTTTTTTGTTTTCATGTTAGTGGTGGTGAATGCTGAATTTGAAAAATTGAATCGAGTTAGGTAGTGGTGAATTGGGTCATGTTATGTTTGGATTTTGAGCTCAGTTTTATGATTTAAGGGTCTTGATTGATGAATTCAGTGTGGAATCAGTATCTCTGTGTTAGTGGTGTCTCTTTAGGGTGGATTTTCTCGAATCTGAGTATATGTATTGGTAAATTGTGTTCATGTTATGTTTGGAATTTGAGCTCAGTTTATAATTTAAGTGTCTTGATTGATGTATCTTGTATTGGATTTTGAATTTGATATAGATAAGCTCTTAGTATTCAGTATCTCTTCTTTTTTGATGTTTGCGTAACCAGGTCTGAAGCTGGAGGGTGTTGAATCTTGCACACATGATTGATCCAAGGTAAGTACCTGGTGTTTAAGTTATGGTTTGTATTGATCAATATTACCTTATTTGTTGATAACTGAAGACGAAGAAGATAAGTTAGAAATTTTAGCATTTCTTGCGGTCGAGTATGTGTACGAATATCGTTTCACTGGACCTTCTATATGATTTGGTGTTGGGAATTGGGAATGAATTGAAGTATATGAATCGATCAGATCTTAGACTGACCCACAGGTGGATTATTGATATCTATCTGCTTGCAATCACTATGCTTTAAAACTAGTTATGGATATTCATTGGTGATGTGAAGAGATGGGACGTGTTTTTGGACTTTGTAATAAATGAATTTGATAATCTTGGTGTGAATCAGTTTTGGAACTTTTAGGACATAATATAGGGTTGATTGTAGATTTCCAATCTGTTTCGCAGTCGCATCGATCTTTATTCGGCAAGAGAGTAATTTAGTCACGGATTTCCATTGCTAGAGATGGGACATGTTTTTGATTGGTTCGAAGTTTTAAAAAGTCTTCTTCTTGCTCCAATGACACAGGTGAGTGAGAGCATTGGCTTTACCAAACATAAATGGAGTCTCTGTCGCAAGATTAATGGCTTTGCGAAGGTTGTTGCTTGATTTATACTTGCTTGTTTTCGTAAAACATATTTACTAGTCGGACTAATGACACTTCTAATTAGTTTAGCACATCCTCAGGTTATCAAACAATTTCTCTTTTTTTTGGATTTCTGTTGTACATATGAGTCCTTGTTTTCTCGAAATAGTGAAATTCAAAAAATACCTTTTACTAACCGTTGTTACTTTGATCATATGTAACATGTTAATTTCAAGTGTTTTACTTGCAATTTATAGTCTACTGAGAGTATTTATAAGAAGTCCACACTTGCCCTCATTTCAAAAATTGTAAGATTAGGTTTCCACAAAACATCTTTAGTACTGTCTTTAATGAAAAAAAGTTTGTTAATTTCTTTTAGTCCAATTCAAGCTTTAATGGAATCTGTTATCATATGTTTAAATGGTGATGAAGACGGCAAGGACCACAGACAAAATGAGTCAGAAAACAAAAGACAACCAAACAAAAAAGATAAAATTCAGAGAATGGGTAAGAAAAAGAACCCATAAATGACCCCAAAAACATAATCTAACTCTGACCAATAAAATCACAAAGATTTGGATCAAATTCTATATATGAAGCCAAATCATCAGTACATTGTCTATTCTCCTTTGTATAAACAAACAAAATGGGTATGGCCACTCTTCAATAATTCACTAAATCTTTATCTCCTCAATTTCACTACCTTTTTTAACCTTTAATCCTCTCTCTATATTAGTCACTTTTAAGAATATCAAAGATGTATAGAAGAACAATCTTCTAGAAGTACTGACATGAGAAGAAACTTGTCAGTAGAAAAAAGTCTTCAAGATTCTTAAGGAAATGTCATTGTCTAATCCCAAAAGATAAAAGATTATTATATATGTACCTAAGAACACTCCTTTGTCAGTCCCCAATATACTTCATCTTTCTCAGCTCTTGTCTTCTTCATTGTCCCCTTTTCCTCACTTTAAGAACTTTTTCGTTTCTAAGCTCATGACAAGTCACCAAAATATACAATTCCATAAAAGTATAAACCAAACCATGACTGTTCTGTTTCTTACCTGATGAGTCTCTTGTTCAAAATTGATTTCTTCTCTTAACTTTGTTTCATGTTTTGCGCAGAAGGTATGATTCTGAACCACCAAGAAGATGTCAAGCCGCCTCGAGCCTGCGAGCTTTGTCTGAACAAACGCGCGGTTTGGTATTGTTCCTCTGATGATGCTTTCTTGTGCCATGTTTGTGATGAATCAGTGCATTCTGCAAACCAAGTGGCGACAAAACACGAGAGAGTTTGTCTTAAAACAAATGAAATATCGAATGATGTGGTTCGAGGAACAGCATCAAAGCCGGTTTGGCATAGCGGATTCAGAAGAAAAGCAAGAACACCAAGAGTTCATAATGAGAAAAGAAGAAGAGAAGAGCCTCGAGTTCCCGAGATTGGAGGCGAAGGAATGTTTTTCATACCGGAAAAACATGATTATCATGATGATGGTAATGATGATGATCTGTCTTCTCTTGTGCCAGAGTTTCAGGGATTCACAGAGATGGGATTCTTCTTGAGCAGTACCGAAGAAGAAACAACGAAAAATTTCAACTTTGAAGATGAAATTGATGCAATGGAGGATCTATATTACAATGGAGAAGGAGAAGCTAAAACCAATGGAGATGAGGCATGTCCTAAACCATATTTGATGAGCTGCAAGAAAGATAATGACAATGTCGTAGCGATAACAAAGACAGAAGAAAATGAAGAGTATGAGAGTAATAATGCAAAGCAGGGGAACATGTTACTTAGACTTAATTACGAAAATGTTATAGCAGCTTGGGATAAACAAGAATCTCCAAGAGAAGCAACAAGAAACCAAACTATGTTCAACAACACAAGTAAATTCCAGCTAGTTCCTCATGTAAGCTCATACTCTCATTTCTTATTTACAAAATGTTATCATAGTTTCAAATTGAGCAAAGTCGCCCAAATTATAAGAGAAGCTTATGTTAATGGACCTTTTATTGCAGGGGAGAGAAGAGAAGAAAGTGAGCAGCAGAAGTGAGAGAGAAGCTAGAGTATGGAGATACAGAGATAAAAGGAAGAATCGATTGTTCGAGAAGAAGATAAGGTACGAGGTTAGAAAAGTTAATGCAGATAAAAGACCAAGAATGAAAGGTCGATTTGTTCGAAGATCTTTAACAATCGGTTCCTAAGAACATATTCCCTCATATTTTGCTTTGTACTAAGTTTATGTCAAATAATAAAGTTAATACTACAAAGAAACCAGAAGCTATCGAAACCAATTTTCTTGAATCAAAAGAAGATTACAATCGATTCAGTCCAAGTTCTCCTCAAAACCTTTGAACTAACCATCTGATTCACTATGACTTTGAAATTTTTCATTTTCGAAAACCCTAACTACAAAAATTGCAAAGAAATCAGACGATGTATCGAACAAAAGAGTGTTCTTAAACCCATAAGTGTTTAATCGAGTAAACCCTTATGTTTCAATGAATTAGATAGAGAAAGATTAAGAGAATCAGAGATCGAAGAGATCAATATCTAGGTGACGTGAATCACAAGGTACACACTTATACGCTTTAAATATGGGATTAAGACTTGGCCTTAACACTTGCTCTTTTTCATTAAGTTTGTCATTTCCGTAAGAAGATTGTAGAAGCCTATTTTTGAGTCGTCAAATTAGTAAAATGTTTTTACGTTTGTAAGTTAAAAGTAGTGATATATGATTATCTCTTTTATATAATACTTAACGTTACAAAACTTTTCCATCCGAAACCCCAAAAAATTACAGAAATTGTAGCTTAGAAAAAACCCCCAAAAAAACATTCATAAACTCATATTGATATACTCCTCCATGGCATCATTAAAACAACTATTATCATCAACCTCTCCTAAACATCCAAAATCATCCACCGGGAAAACCTCTAACAAAAAATCATCCGTCGTCGGATCAACCTCACCTTCCACCGGAAAATCAGACGATTCAAATAACCCGTGATCCAAATTATATGCAACCGTTGATTCGATTTTCGAGTTTTTGACAACTTCATTATTGTCATTCTCATGCTTAGTTCCCAAAAATTTCATCTTACCCGTTTTAATATTACTCTCAATTTTGCCATTGTGATTATCCTTCTCCACAAAATCGAATTTTAGATTATCTAAAATCGAATTAAATTCCATTGTGCTATAATCCAACCATATATCATTTGGAGCAACAATAGTCCCTCCAAAAATATCCGAAATCGACGATGTCATTAACGGATCTTCCAACATTCTATCAATTGCTCCTTCTTCTTCATCATCAACAAAACCAAACCCAAATGTTTTCTCCAAAACACTTCCCGTATTTACCGCTTCACCATTAGCCTCACTATCATCGTCGTCCGGAGATGCCGTGGACGGAATTAGAACCGATGATGGCAAGGAAAGCAAATCATACGGTGGTTTGGTTAACTCTACTTCCTTCTCTCCCACTTTACTTGAACCACACGGCTTGGTTAGGTCTATTATCTTCTCTGCCGGTTTACTCAAACCACACGGCTTCGTTAAATCTACCCTCATCTCCCCCGGTTTACTTAAACCACACGGCTTGGTTAAATCTACTCCGATATCCTCCGGTTTACTTAAACCACACGATTTGGTTAAATCTACATCGATTTTTTCCGGTTTAACTAAACCGGGTTGGTTAACTAGACCCAATTGTTCATCAAACTCACATTTTCTTTTCCGGTAAGCTTCTGCTGCTTCTTCAGCAGTTTGAAACGTTCCAAGCCATTCTCACTTTTTCATAAATGGATCTCTTATCTCTGCCGCGAATCTTCCCCAAGTTCGCCGTCTTACGCCTTTGTATCCCGACGAAGATTTCCGGTTTCCGGTTACTGAAATCGAATTCGGTTTGTTATCGTACCGTTGGATTAGTGTAGGGACACAAAACTCTGAGACGTAACGTTTTAGTGGTGGTTTTGGTTTGATCGGACGGCGAGGCTTATTGCCGGAGATTATTCCTTCATCTTCACTAGAGGATTCAGTTGCATATGGATCGTTGCAGATTACACGAACTGTTTTGATCAAGGTGAGATCGATTCTGTCTTCTGTTGTAATGATCATTTTTCTTCCGACCAAACTCCGGTAAGCAAAACTCAAAATCTTACAAAAATATATAAAAAGAATATATAAAAATCTTTGTTTTGAGAAACATAAGAGAAAAATTTATAAAAACTCAAATACTGATCGAGTTTTGATTTGGTAATAGACACAGAGACTAAAAATATTTATTTTGAGAAACATAAGAGAAAATTTTGTAAAGAAAACATAGTTATGATTCATCATCGTACCTTATGAAATTGGTCTGTTTTGGTTTCGTAAAATTGATGATCGAATCGTATTTGTTTTGTTAAAGGAGCTTTGTGCAAAAGCTAAGGAAGAAGAAAGAAACAGTGGAAAATAAATACTACGAAATCGCTTTATTTTTATTTTATTTTATTTTTTGGAATTTTTCTTTTTTAGATATTGTCAAGAAAGTGAAAATCTTTTGTAAATATGTAGCATAGAAATCGGGAAATCGTTTATTACTTAACAAATGTTACCGACTCTAAATATAAGAAAGATATTTTGTTTGTGAGAAAAAAAAAAGCAAGTGAAGATATATGAGGAAATTGTTTGATGAGTTTTTTGGTATATATATATATTTTTTCCTTTTTTATTCTTTTTCTAAAAAAGGATATAAATTAGAGACAATGTCTCTATTATTTTGGTATAAGAAAATGTAAATTTTCCTATTATTTCTCTATGGAATGTGTAAGTCTTTGAATAAACATTAAGATTTGAATGATTTGATTTTAAATGAGTTTTTAGATGATTCAGAAAAGTTAATATATATGATTTTAGTTAAAATATTCCAGAATCTCATATAAAAAGATAAGATTTGCCTTTTCATATTTTTTTAACTAAAAAATTCCACAAGTACAACTTTAAATCACAACAAACCTCATAAAATATTTTTAATAACATTAGATTTTAAAATAGAATCACAAATTTAATAACACCAGCTTTAAAAAAAAAAATTTAATTCAAGATTGAATAACATTTAAAAAAAAAGATTAAACTTCAAAAGAGACAAGAGAAACAAAACAAAAACAGAACACACTGTTATGAAATCATTATGAGGATGTCCATAACCGGCCCATATCCGGTCCATGTTTTAGATGGTTCTAGACTTCCTATTCCATCTAGACTTTGCCTATTTGTAATCCTATTTATACTCTTGATTACTGATGGAATAAGAGACAACCAATTCAATCTATCCCTCTAGTTTTACAACACGTTATCAGCACGATACTCTCTCTCAAAAGCCTTCGAATTCTCTAAACCCTAATTTCCGAAAATCTAAGCCTCCACAAACAAAGTCCGGACGAAGCTTAGCTCGATCTCAACAAGAAAAGTTCATACAGCCTACCAAGGTTACGGCGAACTAAGAGCATTCTTAAATCATCAATTCAAACAAAAGCAGAGGTTAAGGTAAGTAACTATAAAACCCTAGAACGATAAAACCCTAAAATCATTAAAACCAAGAAACCCTAAAATTTGATCACGCTTGTTCATATTACCGTTTGTTTGTTTGATTAATTCCATCCTGTTTCATAATTGATCACCTTAATGGAACCCTAATTTGCATCTAACTTAAATCACTTAAAATTGGATTGTTTTGCTTGAATTAAACCGGTGTCGATCGACAGGCTTCACCTCTGTCGATCGACATAGAACTCTCTGTCTAAAACTGTCGTTTGAATTGAACCCGTGTCGATCGACACTAGGCTTCCGTCGATCGACGCGGAACTCTCTGCCCGAAACCTATTGCTTGAATTGAACCCTCGTCGATCGACAAAGAACCTTCTGCCCGAAAACCCTTCTTAGTCAAAATCGAATTTGGTCGCATGATCTAATTGAACCCACCTGTTAGTTTGAATAAATTGATTGTTCTAATTGATTGTTAAACCTGATTGACTGAAACTGCATCATAATCAATTGACCCAACATGCTTTGCTTAAAAACCGGACATATTAAAATTCAATCATCATGAACGGTTTAGAATTCACATGATAGGTTTGCATCATAAACATATAGATATCTTATGCTAGGTTGCTAGTTAAGAATATCTTGTTAGAAAACATAAAACTTGTTTAAATCAAACATTATGCATTCGTGACTTGTATTGCATTATACACCTAGATTTTAATTTTTCATGAAACTTAGAAAATTAAGATAAACGTTTCAGATGTCGAAAATAAGCAACTTGGATTATGCTGCCCTCAATCTCTCCGGAGACAATTACCTACAGTGGGCATTGGATACAAAGATAAATTTAAAGTCAAAAGGACTTGGCGAATGTATCACTGAGGGTAATGATGAAAATGAAAAGAATAGATACAGAACAATATCGATCATTCGCCATCATCTTGCTGAGGGTCTCAAGGACCAATACCTAACTATTGAAGATCCTTTGGACCTTTGGAATGAGTTGAAAATAAGATCTTTAAAGGGAAGAACCCAGAAACCCACATGATCCAGCATGATAACGAAGGAGATTTTGACCATGGGCAAGATGATCAGACAAACTATGAAACCTCAGATTTACTTAAGTGACCAAGTTGTTCCTTTTTCGATTTTCCGTTTTATGTTTGCTTTTATGATTTGCATTTACGTTTTCTAGTTTATATTTTGGATTTTGTTTTATTGCTATTATTTTGAACTTAATGGAATAAAAGGGTGTTATTTTAAAGTCTCTGAAGATGTGTTTATTATTTTGAAGAATGAATGGTGATATGGATGTGTTCGTTGTGGACAGTGGGTCAAGCCACACGATTCTAAGAGACAAAAGATATTTCATTGATCTTACACTTAAAAGGGCAAATGTGACCACCATTGCGGGTATAGCCAATATGATTGAAGGCCACGGCCAGGCCCATGTTTTGTTACCTAAGGGCATGCATCTAGAAATTTCTGATGCATTATATTCACCCAACTCAAAGAGAAGCTTATTGAGCTTTAAAGATATCCGAATGAATGGCCTTCATATTGAGACTAAGGGCGAAGGTAACAAAGAGTTCCTTCAAATATTCGAATTTGCCCAAGGCCATAAGAAAGTCCTAGAGACTATACCTGCCGTTTCTACAGGCCTTTATTGTGCTAAGATCAATATGATAGAAGCAAATGCCACGGTAAACAAAGCGTTTACCGAGAATTTCACTCTTTGGCATAACCGGCTTGGCCATCCCGGTTCTAACATGATGCGAAAACTATTAACAAATACTAATGGGCACACATTGAAAGAAAGAAGAGTTATCCCAAAGAATCTCACGTGTGAAGCATGTTCACTAGGGAAACTCATTACTAGGCCGTCACCAGTTAAAGTAACTAAGGAAACAATAAACTTTCTGGAAAGAATACAAGGAGACATATGCGGACCAATACACCCACCTTGTGGGACATTTAGATATTTTATGGTCCTTATTGATGCATCTACGAGATGGTCACATGTCTGCCTGTTATCAACTAGAAATTTGGCGTTTGCAAGATTACTTGCCCAGATAATACGGTTAAGGGCACATTTTCCAGATTTTCCTTTAAAAACCATACGCCTTGATAATGCTGGTGAATTCACGTCCCCAGCGTTTAATGATTATTGTATGTCCATGGGGGTAAGTGTTGAACATTCTGTGGCACATGTACATACACAAAACGGTTTGGCAGAATCATTTATTAAACGCATACAATTAATAGCCAGACCATTGCTTATGAGATCACAACTCCCGGTCTCAGCTTGGGGACATGCGGTTTTACATGCAGCAGAGTTAATTCGCATCAGGCCATCTAGTGAACATAAGTATTCCCCATCACAATTGATAACGGGTCGAGAGCCAGACATTCGGATGTGCCATTTATGTACCGATTGCACCACCACAGAGAACAAAGATGGGCCCTCAAAGGAGGATGGGGATATATGTTGGATACGATTCTCCCACGATTATTAAGTACCTTGAGCCAACCACGGGTGATCTATTTAAGGCCAGGTACGCGGATTGTCATTTTGACGAATCCGTTTATCCAACATTAGGAGGAGATAATAATGAGCTGGTAAAGGAAATTACATGGAATCAAACGTCCTCAACATGGCAAGATCCTCGGACTCAAGAATGTGAATTAGAAGTCCAAAAGATAATACATTTACAAAAGCTAGCTAATCAATTGCCAGATTCCTTTGCTGACCCGAAAAGAGTAACTAAGTCATATATACCAGCTGTTAATGCACCAATTCGTATTGATGTCCAAGAGGGACACAATCAAGTTGCTACAGAGTCTAAAACACGATTAAAACGTGGCCGACCAATAGGTTCCAACGATAAGAACCCTCGGAAATTAAAGAAAGGTGCTGAATCCGTGGTTAAGGAATCCGAGGTCCAGGGAACCCCAGACATAACCGAACCGATGGTACCAAACAATGAGGCTCGGGACGCCGAGCTTCATGGTCCTGAAGTTCCTGATAACAATGAGATCTCAATAAATTATGTTATGTCTGGAATACAATGGAACAGAAAGTGTGTAGAAATTGATGATATATTTGCATTTAAGGTAGCACTTGAACTTATGGATATAACCGAGGATCCAGAACCCACGTCAATATATGAGTGCACTCAAAGTAAGGATTGGACTAAATGGAAAGAAGCTATAAACGTGGAGTTAAATTCATTAAGGAAAAGAGATGTCTTTGGTCCAATAATCCGGACAACTTATGACATTAAACCAGTTGGACATAAATGGGTCTTTGTGAGGAAAAGGAATGAACATGGTAAAATCGTGAGATACAAAGCACGGCTAGTTGCACAAGGATTCTCACAGAGACCAGGAATAGACTATGAGGAGACATACTCCCCTGTGGTGGATGCTACAACTTTTAGATTCTTAATAAGTCTAGCTATAAGAGAAAATTTGGATTTGCGGCTAATGGACGTAGTGACCGCATACTTATATGGTCCACTGGATAATGAGATATATATGAAAGTCCCAGAGGGTATTGAGCTCAAAGATAAGAAAGGTTCTCGAGAACAACACTGCATAAGGCTGAACAAATCCCTATATGGACTTAAACAAAGTGGGCGTATGTGGTACAATAGATTGAGAGAGTACCTAGTCAAAGAGGGCTATAAGAACGACCCCATAAGTCCATGTATTTTTATAAAGAAGTTTGCAAACAAGGGATTTGTAATCATAGCAGTATATGTGGATGATTTAAACATCCTTGGGACCTCTGGGGAAATCGCCCAAACAGTTGAATACCTCAAGAAAGAGTTTGAGATGAAAAACCTAGGTAAAACAAAATTCTGTTTGGGGTTACAGCTTGAGTACACTAATGATGGAATTCTTGTGCATCAATCGGCATACACTAAAAAGGTACTCAAGAGATTTAATATGGACCAGGCTCACCCATTGAGCAGCCCAATGGTTGTGAGAAGCCTAAGTTTGGAAAACGATCCATTCGGTCCAAGGAAGGACGATGAGGAAATTCTCGGTCCGGAAATGCCATACCTCAGTGCTATAGGAGCCTTAATGTATTTGGCTAGCCACACTAGACCAGATATATGTTTTGCCATGAATCTCCTAACTAGGTTTAGTTCATGTCCAACTCAAAGACACTGGAACGGTATCAAACATATCCTACGATACCTACAAGGAACGAAGGACTTAGGTTTATTTTACACTAACCATAACAAGGAAGTTTTAGTTGGTTTTGCTGATGCAGGTTACTTATCGGATCCGCATAACGCTAGATCGCAGACAGGTTATGTGTTTACCCACGGAGGCACAGCGATATCATGGCGGTCCATGAAGCAGACCATTGCAGCTACTTCATCTAATCACGCAGAGATTCTGGCGATACATGAAGCTAGCCGAGAGTGTGTCTGGTTAAGGTCGATGACTCAACACATCCGATCTGATTGTGGCATGGTTGAAGACAAGGAACCAACCATCATGTATGAGGACAACGCGGCTTGCATTGCACAACTCAAGGACGGCTACATCAAAGGTGACCGAACGAAGCACATATTGCCAAAGTTCTTCTTCACACACGAACTACAAAAGTCTGGCGAAGTTCGAGTGGTCCAAGTTTGATCCTGTGACAACTCAGCCGATCTATTTACTAAGTCGTTGCCAACGTCGACATTCCGGAAGCTCATACATCAGATTGGAATGCGAAGACTCAAAGATCTTCAGTGATGCTTCGAACAAGGGGGAGTAATGTGTGTTGCACTCTTTTTCCTTTACCATGGTTTTGTCCCACTGGGTTTTCCTGGTAAGGTTTTAATGAGGCAACATCCCCAAACACATTACAATGATCTTTAGCATCTAGCACGGTTATGTCATCCAAGGGGGAGTGTTATGAAATCATTATGAGGATGTCCATAACCGGCCCATATCCGGCCCATGTTCTAGATGGTTCTAGACTTCCAATTCCATCTAGACTTTGCCTATTTGTAATCCTATTTATACTCTTGATTACTGATGGAATAAGAGACAACCAATTCAATCTATCCCTCTAGTTTTACAACACACACATGTTTTTCGTCTTGATGGGTTTCACATATTTCAATCAAATCAAACCTTTCTCCAAGTCAAATTTACTTCTTATGAGTACTACGACTTTTCTTTTTCTTAGACGATGTTCCTTCACCATGACCAACAACCGATCCAATATCTTTCCTCTTCTTACCAACACAACAATCTCCATCATTAGCCGAATCGGAACTTCAAAACATTCCATATCCTTAATAACAACAACCCGAAGAGTATCTGGTTCGCGTAATGCAAAACTCACCATCTTACATTCAATCAATCCTTCCACATACTTGTATAAACCATGTTTCACATCCTCTTTCCTACAAAACTCAAGAATTGTCTCTTCATGTAAAACATTAATGGCTACATCGAACGTAGAAACTGGCCAGTACATTGAGCTGTACCTGGTTTTTGCATAGCGGCTCTAAGCATTCTAAAAGTTTCTGGAACTTCTCGTCTTTGGTTTCGAACATAGCTTTGAATTTGGCATCGAACTTGCTTTGTTGACGATTTTCGAAAGCCATTGTTGTCAAAGATACAATTTTGTTTTTTTGTACTGTCATGTAACGTAACGATGGTATATAAAGAAAATGAAGTGACGTGAGTGTGTGATAAAAATATAGACCAATCAATTGCTCTGCCTTTATAACTTTTACTTCAACTTTTTACCAAAACAAAACATTTGTGACTTGAAAGTTGAAATTAATTTATTTTATAGATAACTAGACTAGCTTCTTTCAAATTCTTTGTTTTTTTCCCGAATAACTCCACCTCGTAAATACTTTCTAAAGTATTTTATAAGTAGTTAAAAAACTCATGTTTAGTTAAAAAAAAATCGCAATCCGAAAGCTTTTACTTGAACCCTATGATCCGAAGTTATTAATTGTGATTAATTGTATTTAAAATTCACTGCTAAAACAAGGTTTGTCACATTAAAGAAGCTGAGTGCCGCGATTACAACTTCCAAAACTTGCAATACGTTAGAACAAAAAGTGGACAAAACATAAAGTAAAAGATAATATTTTCTTAATGGGTTCACATTCACACTAAAATTGCATGAATAGCTAGCATAAGACCATCTCCAACCCACAACTCTATTTTTATTCTAAAATGGAGTTGTGTTTTACTCCAACCTTACTCTATTTTGAAGTAAAAAATAGAATGAAAAAAAAAGAGTGATAAATGAGTTTAATCTATATTTGGAGTAAACCTACCATTTACTGCATTTTGAAGTGGGATTTAGAGTTGGGTTGAAGAGGATTTTACTCTAAAACTCATTTTGGAGTAGGATTTGGAGTGGGGTTGGAGATGCCCTAAGAACCGTTGCACTTAAATTAAATTCATCTTTCAAAGTAATGAAATTTCTTACATGTCTTAAACAGTGGCTCTTCACCGTGGCCAAGAACCGTTGCATCTTTAAACTTCTTAGACCATCTTTAATGATGATTTATATGGGTATCATTATATTAAATATGATTAATATAATCAGAAAAGTGAAGTTTAGAAAGAAAAAGTTGTTGAACCGTGTCAATGTATTGATCTAGTTGATTTGTATCAACTGTGCCACGTGTCCGACAGTTATTGGACAAACCAAAAAGAAAAAAAAAATCAAACAGAACCCATCTCTCTCTCGATCTTCTTCTCTTCTGGCGATTGAAAAGGAGATTCTTCTCCGTTCTTCGCCAGAATCTTGCCGATTTCCTCTTTAGCTTGTGGGTTATTTGCTCCTCTTATCTCGCTCTCCCTCACCGTCTTTCAGTCTCGACAAATCGCCGTTTCAGATCGCCGCAAAAATAGATCCAGATCGCATCTCAGGGACCTTCGTCGCAGCGTGGATGTTTTTCTCAAATGAATCAGAGTTCAATCGATGAACTCCTGATAAATGATCAGGTTCGCATCTTAATCTAAACTTTACCATGGGATTTGGTTTACCTTATGTGTACTGGCTTGATTTCAAACTCGTGCTGCTTTTTCCCTTTCTGCACAGAGATTTGGTTCTCAAGCACGAGATCTCTCTTTGAAGAAGAATAGTTTGTTGCCCCCAATCAATCATAAACAAGACGATAGCCAGATGTATGCGTCTAGATCCTCGAGTGGTCTTATGAGAAGATGAAGTTCTGTGAGTTCTATGATTGTTTGATTTTAAGTACACCAGAGACAATAATCTTACTCTTTT
This sequence comes from Arabis hirsuta, assembly GCA_964056655.1. Lineage (NCBI taxonomy): Eukaryota > Viridiplantae > Streptophyta > Magnoliopsida > Brassicales > Brassicaceae > Arabis > Arabis hirsuta. Next base: position 5,256,125 of record OZ053300.1, read on the forward strand.
AAGAATGTGATATTGGCAAGAGTAATTAACTGATTGGTATTGTTTGCTCTAATAGATTTATCAATATGTTGAAGAGCATTCCACTTGAGTGTTGATCGTATCTTGAAGAATTCCTCTATAGATCATGTGAGGTCTCAATAGATACGTAGCTGACTTTATAGTTTCATGTGTTTACTGCAGCTCAAACTGATACACCAAAGTTTCAAATATTTTGTCCATCTAAGCAGAGTAGATATAAGATTAATGTAATATCGAGTTGTGGTCATTCTTTAGATTTGTAAGTACATGTAGTGCTTTCATTCTCATTACCATTCTCTTATATATAGGTCTTGGCTAGCTTCAAGATGCCTGAGCCAAGGGTTTCAGGTTCCAACAGCACCACAAGTGAAGGTCTTTTTCTCCTGTAATTCTCAGGTAAGTAACTCTATTGCTGTGATAATCTCCTCTCTTTGAGAATTTAATTTTGCATACAAGCTCAGCTGTCACTAACACATGATCAGTTGCAGAGCATTGCCTATTGTAACTCTGTGACTAAACTAAAACTAAACTAAAACAGAACTAATAAAACTAAAACTAAACTAAAACAGAACTAATAAAACTAAAAGTAAACTAAATTAAGTTAACTAAACCTAAAACTTGTTCAAAATTTATGGTGATGGAGACATTGGCAATTTAAGTCAATGACTTAAATTTTAAAACCTACCGTAATTGAATACAGATTAGATTGATCTCATTTAGTGAGCCAATTTGGCTTCATAAAGACACAAACTCTTTTGTTCCAAACACTCTACATCAAACCCTTTCTTGTTTATTTTCCTTTGTAGCTTAGTAAATGGGTTCTTCTGATCCATATACTTCCTCTCAATCCTTTATTGATCTCTTGAACACTCAACAACCTTTAAACACAGCAACAACTAATGATGAAACACTTTCACGTCCAAACCAAACATCTAAGAATAGATGGAGTCTCACTGAAGAACAAGCTCTTGTTTGTGCTTGGTTAAACACAAGTAAGGATCCCATAGTGGGGAATGAGCAGAAAGGAGGCGCATTCTGGAAAAGAGTTGCAGATTATTATGCTGCAACTCGTGCTGTCTCGAAGCTTCCAATGCGAGATATCAACACATGCAAGCAAAAGTGGACAAAGATCAATAAGAAGGTGACCAAGTTTGCTGGATGCTACTAGTATGCATCGCGGCAATACCGCAGTGGGGAAACAGAGGATGATGTTCTTGAGCTTGCTTACAAGCTTTACTTCCAGGATGAGGGGGTTAAGTTTACCCTCGAGCATGTTTGGAGAATGGTTCGAGCAGATCATAAATGGTGTGATTTGGGTACTAGTAACAGTAATACTAAGTCAAAAAAAAGTAAACTCAATGATGGTGTTGGTAATTCAACGAACTCCAACACAGCCATTGATGTGGAGGAGGCAACAATGGAGAGGCCTATGGGTGTTAAGGCAGCCAAGGCCAAAGGGAAGAAGAGAGTAAAGGGAAAGAGTGAAGAACGTGAGGCGAGTACTGCAAAGGAGCTGGAGGGGTTGTTGATTGTTAGGGAAAGAGTATCTAAGCAGAAATTGCTTGATAGTCTCATTCCCAAAACTGAACCACTTTCAGAGATGGAACTCTCTCTGAAGAACAAACTCATTCAAGAGATGTTGTAATGTTGTTGGTAAGTCATTCTAATTTGCTTCTTTGGTGACTAATTTCATAAATCTGCTAGTTTGGTAAATCTGAGTTTTGGTTAATCTGTTTGTTTGATGGCTGATTTGAATTTGTGTTTGGTAAATTTGGTCTTTCATATAAATCTGATGATTAGTTTGGTAAATACTTGTTTGGTAACTTTGGTGTTTGATAATCTGATTAGTTTGGTAAATTGGAATCTCAGCTAGTGTTGTGTTTTAGTTTTCTCTTTCTTTTCTGCTGTGTAATGATTGTAGATGCTCACAAGTTTTGATCTTGATTAATTGTGAAGCAAGTAGTATCTTATTGGTCATGACTCTATCTTGCTTCTTTTTGTCTCTTCTGATTTTTTTTCTTGACAATGTGCAGGAGACAACAATGAAGTAGTGGATGATGCTTTAACAAATCTGAGGAGACAATGTGGTGTTTTCATGACAATGTGGAGCCGGAGGGCCTCTTTCTTTTCTGCTAGTTGTCTTTTTCTTTATAAAAGTTATTGTACCAAATAATGTGGTGTTTTGTATTGTGAAAAATGTGTGTTTTCAAGTGTAGTTGTTATACCAAACTATGTTTGTAAACTTTATAAATATCGGATGTTTATTTTGCTTCTCACAAACTTACAAAATTTGACAAGCATTTGTCTTTCTTTTGCTTCTCCAAACTTGTCAAAAATTTGACAAGCATTCGATCAATTTCACAAGCATTTGTCTTTCTTTTGCTTCTCCAAACTTGTCAAGCATTCGATCAATTTCTTTTGACAAGCAATTGTCTTTCTTTGACAAGCATTTGTCTTTCTTTTGCTTCTCCAAAATTTGACAAGCCTTCGATCAATAAAACAAGCATTTGTCTTTGTTTTGCTTCTCCGAACTTGTCAAAATTTCTCAAAACTTATAATTATATTTCTTTTGCTTTCATTCACATCAAAAATTATAATTCTATTTCTTTTGGTTCTGATCACATCCAAACTTCTAAATATATTTCTCTTCGAATAGATATTATATAACTTCTAAATTTTGTTTCTATTATTCAAATTCTCTATACTTTTTATCGTAAATAAAAAAAAAAATTCATGTCATCTCATCCTCACACTTCTGCGACTGATGAAAATATCGATGAAATGCTCAATCAAATATTTGATACGAGTATTGAAGATTGTCTAGATGATTACGGTAAACGTCAAGCAGCAAAAAAGCAAAGAAAAAACGAGCTCATATAGAGAGAGGCCGCGAGGAAGGAGCCATTCGATTATGGAATGATTATTTTAGTGAACAGCCAATTTACCCTGAAGGCATATTTCGACGACGCTTTAGAATGAACAAGCGATTGTTCATGCATATTGTCCAGAGACTCTCCAATGAAGTACCTTTCTTTCAACATAGACAAGATGCTACTGGAAGGTTTGGGCTGTCTGGGTTACAAAAATGTACAGCCGCCATTTGTAGGGGTCAGTTTTCACCCCTGAGAGATCGATATAGTGACGAGATCAACTCCGCAACATCCTGACGAAATCGCGACGAATCTACGAAGGCTCAGCCTGAATTTGGGCCCAAAATGACATTAAACCCATGAGTAAAATGGGCTTAATAGAATAATGGGCCTAAATTAGATTTATTGTTTAATGGGCCAGATCCATTTTATTAGCTGGCCCATTTAAGATGTTTTCACTATATATAGCTCTTCATTCTCACCAAAAAGGGGATCGGAAATCAATAGCAAAAACTCTTGTAACAGCTTTCTTCACAGCTAATAAAACTCTCTTGAGATCTTTGTGTTTGCTTGCTTTCGACAGAACTTTACAAACCCTAAAGAATCACTTAGATTCTAATTGTGAGATTCGACTGCCACAATTTGGAGCCATCTAAGGGGACAGTAAAGTTTCTTACTCAACAAGCACCACCACGTTGAGATCGGAAGGGATGACCATCGACGGAGATAACAACGGTAGCAACTCGAAACAAATCGTCGCGGACGGACCTACAGCAGAAGACGCAGCAGCAAACCTCGCGAGAGACATTGCCAGGAGCGATAATACCAGTGACAACCGCATCGATAACACCGGTGACAACAGCGTCGACAGCAGCAGCATCGACAGTAGCAGCAGCAGCAGTGGCAGTAGCAGCAGCAGCGGCAGTAGCAGCAGCAGCGGCAGCAGCAGCAACGAGGACTCATCGGCATCATCGCCAAACAACATGACCAGCAGCAGCAACAGCAACAAGGATTCCTCGGCGTCGCAGCACAACACGACCACCAGGAGCAGCCAGACAGGTGACGACGATGTCGACGTCACCACGAAAAATCCGACAACCTTGGGCGAACTGAAGGATATGTTGAAGATGCTTCTCAAGAAGTCAGCGGAGCAAGAGGACATACTGAAAGCTCTCACGATAGCAAGTAAGGGGCGCAAAAAGGGACGAGCACGACGATCGCTTAGGCGGTTCAGGCTGCATAGCCTCCGCTTCGCAACACCATGCACTATACGGAGAACCAAAGGTGATATAACACGACCACTGTCGTTGCGAACTGCGAATCCAACTCCAAAACAAACCAACGGAACAACGAACACAGGACCAGCAAGTTTAGGAGAGATCACGCAGGACCGCCAAACTGCTTCACGAAGGATCGCGCAGGAACGCCAAGCATCCTCGAGTAGGATTGCGCAGGAATGTCAAACCGCTTCACGAAGGATCGCGCAGGAATGCCAAGCTGCTTCAGGAATGATCGCGCAGACGATCGGCAAAGCTGCTTCAGGAGGGATCGCGCAGACGGTCGGCACGGACGACGACCCCCGCATGACACGCACCTCAAGAAAACGCAGCACACCCATAGGGAGAGACCAATCCCAGGCTCGTCGAAACAGTGCGGACATCGAGCGCGACCAAGATCTCGCTGACGAAGAAAGAGACCTCTACTCAACCAAGAAGTTCGAGTTCGAACAGGAACGCAAGGCCCTGCTCCAAACTCAGAACGACAAGATGGCCAAGATGCAAGCACAGCTGGAGCGCGCCGCCTCCGACTTTAGGGTCTTGCAGTCCCAGATGCACAGAGAAATTATGAGCACTAATGAGCGCATTACAATGAGCGCATTACGGAACTTACAACGTGCCTTAACGTTACTATAATCAAAGCTCATAAAGCCGAGACAACGTTGAACAGAATAACCAACTACCGACACGATGCGAATAAGAACTACAAATTCGAAGTTAGAACGACACATTTTCATGAAACAGAGTTAGTCTTACGGAAAGTCTCCCGAAACACGGTAGAACTCGAAGCCGACAAACTTGGAGCTCACTGGAAAGGACCTTACAAAGTCACCAAGGTGGTCACACCAGGTGTCTACGAATTGGCCAACATGGCAGACATTCCAGTCCCATGATCATGGAACGCTAGGCATCTCAAGAAGTACTACTACTAAGTAACTTCACTTAAACTACGAGGCGGCTTGATCCCTGCAAAGGGTACGTAGGCAACCCATTTTCGGATGGGTACAGCTGTCCCCCTCCTTAAAAGGGGGGGAGTGGGTACGTATACTCGTATACTTCCCTTTTCATACATGGCTTACCGTTCTGAATCAATCAAAAGCCAAGTGTTTACTTGCACATTTATCAAAAGCCAAGTATTTTACTTGCAAACTTATCAAAAGCCAAGTGTTTACTTGCAAATTTATCAAAAGCCAAGTGTTTACTTGCAAATTTATCAAAAGCCAAGTGTTACTTGCAAACTTATCAAAAGCCAAGTATTTACTTGCAAACTTATCAAAAGCCAAGTGTTCACTTGCAAACTTATCAAAAATCAATTATCAGAAGCCAAGTTGTCACTTGCATATTCATCCAAAGTCTTCTCAGAAACAGACTTCTTCTCCTTGTTAACTCGTTGCTGTTGGCCACAGTGACGAACTCTTTACATCCCCAGCGGATAAAGCGCGCTATATAAATTCAGTGTTCATTGCTGGAGCGGAGTTGTTCACGGGAACATATCCGTAAACCAGAATGTTCAACTCAGAAACCCAGCACACAACAAATCGCTGGTCTAATTTTAGTGTTCATTGCTGGAGCGGACTTGTTCACGGAAATATATCCGTAAACCAGAATGTTCAACTCATAAACCCAGTACACAACAAATCGCTGGTCTAAATCTTATGTTCATTGCTGGAGCGGACTTGTTCACGGGAACATATCCGTAAACCAGAATGTTCATCTCAAAAATCTAACAACTTCGTTGGTCATTATGCAATAACGTGTTCATTCTCGGAGCGGCCGTGTCAATAAAATACGTGGTCATAAACCGAAATGAGCATCCGAAAACCCAACAACTTAATCGTTGGTCATTACACAAGAACGTGTTCATTATAGGAGCGGCCGTGTCGATGTAATACATGGTCGTAAACCAAAATGATCATCAGAAAACCCAACTACTTAATCGTTGGTTATTACACAATATAACATGTTCATCTTTGATGCAGAATTATCAGCGATGAACTGCTCATAAACCAAAACGATCAAATCCACTTCACTCAAGCTCACTGGGCGAAAAGCTGAATTTGTCATCTTCGAACTTGTCATCAAAATGAGGTCACTTTGTCAACGTCAACACGATTTGACCTCAGCGTCAAGTCAATACAAGCCCGCTTTGGCTTCAAGTAGACATGACCACCTCGTCGTCAACATAAGTCTACCTCGACATAAAAAAAAGACAGCCTCGTTGACTTGTCCCTTATCTCAAATAGACCTCGTCATCACACCGCCTCGTCGTCGCATCGAAGAAGCTTCGTCTTGCTCTCGCATCGAACAAGCTTCGTCTTACCCCTGCATCAATCAAGCTTCGCCTCGCTGTCGCAACGATCAGACTTCACCTCGCAATCGCATTGAAACTTGTCTTGCTATCGCATCGATCAACCTTTGCCCGGCTTTCGCATCGATCAAGCTTCGCCTCGCCGTTACATCGATCAAGCTTCACCTCACCATCGCGTCAACTTCACCGACTTTGCCTCATCGTCGCGTCGATCAAGCTCCACCTCATCAACATCACCCCGTCGCGATAGAACCACCTCATCGCATCATCACCTCGTCGAGTCATCGGATCCACAAATTGACTTGGCTTCGTTGCATCATCGCCTTGTTACCAAATGTCTTTTGAGCTTATCGTCGAGTCTCTCGACTCCACTCCGAGCTTGAATCACCTTCATCAATTTTGCATCGTCAACTTCATCTTGGCAGTCAATCACGTCCTCAATCAATCACCTCGTCGACTTCGCATCATCGATCAATCACTTCGTCGCCACATGATCACGTCAAGGAGTCGATGCGCGCTTTGATCTGCTTGGGAATTCTCCGCCAGCAATGTCTTTGCCCCTGTCTTCTCGGGAACGCTTACGATTTGCCCCAACATCATCATCTCTTTCATGTGCATCATCATGACGCCTACACGAAGGTTCAGACCGATGATCAGTGATGACGACATCATTTCGCTCTAACGCTGGACGACGTTGCATGGATGCAAGGGTTCCAGTAGTGCTTGCTCTTGAAATTGACACTCTCGCGTTATATCCTCTTCTGGCCTCAGCAGCTCTCCTCTCACGAGCAGAGGTTTTCCTCACGTTGTCCGGCATCTCTGGCAAAGAAATTTGGGAAGTAACTCCGAAGCGACGAGCACGAGTTTCCCTGACTCTGCGCAAAGAAAAGTCTTCCTTCCAGCTACACTTCTCAGCAGCAAGTATATCGCGAAGAACGAATAAGTCACTCGGCAACCTCTCAATGCGACTCAGAACTGCAAAAACAACAACAAGAGAAAATGGTTAGAATCGCGAACCAGGGATATAAGCAAGCAAGCAAGGAAATGGTGACTCTAAGCCTAAAAAAAAAAAATCAATAAACACCAAGGAACGCTAAGCTAAACACAATAGCGCAGCAGACCGCGAGTTCTCCATCTCTTTCGAAGCATGCCTAGATGATCGCAGCCAACTGATGCTTCACTGATTTTCACAAAGAAAAACTTTTCCGACCAGAAACGATCTACATTGGGAAAGTCCCCGACGACTTGGAGATCCGGTTTCCCCTTAAAGTAGTAAAAAAGTTTGTCCTTGGAGCTAGTCTTTCTAATCTCCAGAAGACTCAAAAGATGGTCATCACTGATCTCGTGGTCACATTCATAACTGCGCACTATAATCCCAACCAGGTGGCGAATCCCGCTAGGCGTGATCTGAGAAACAGCAAGGTTGGTCCTCCATAAGAAGTCAAGAATAGCGCCAGGAATCGGGAACCACAAGAAGCACGCATAAAAGTATGCCTCGTACATAGTGAAGTAGCCATCTGGAGGACGATCTGCTCGTGCGTCTGAGCGAGGAACGACTAGCTCGACTCCATCGGGAAAACCAAAGCAAGCAGTGAGGAAATCCAAAGACCTCTGAGTCGACATGGTAGACCCAGGCGGATCAGGTCTTCTCCGCTTTGCTCTCGGCCTTTTGGCAGCCGGACAAACAGCAACCTCGTCGTCAACCTCATCGACCACGACTAGAGCGTTAGAGTAAACTGGTCTCGACAAACTACTAGTGTCGGATGCTGGCGAAAGAACCATTCTCCTTCCGAGAAGGAAGGGATCAGCGACCATATCTCCAGAATCATCTAAGTCGCTCGAACTATCAAGCTGCAAATCCGTGGAATCAGAGACCATCCTTCTAACTTTACCTCTCCGTTGTGCCTAGTGTCAACGATTCAAGTCAGTTTCACTCCACAAAGCCAGCCTTCGCTACCAAGTCGTCGAGTCACCAAAAAAAAAAAAAAAAAAAAAAAAAAAATCTCCACCGAGTTAACTCAGTGAGTCGACTCGGACGAGTCAACTCACTGAGTCAACTCGTGAGATCTCTTCGAACGACAGATCTCGTCGCCGGCGGTTACGTGCGGCTGGCCTCTCTCCCTCCACGCGACGCTGCCCTGCCGAAGCCCGTCTCCGGCGGATCTCGACGTTGCCGCGTGGTCCAATCTCGTCGCCGCGTGGTAGGGCCTCGTCGACGGTGGTCGAGTCACGCCGCCATCTCGTCTGTGAGCCTCGTCCCGACGTGACCTGGCCTCGCCGGAGATCAAGACGCGACGGCGGAGAGGCGAGCCGGCGACGGCAAGAAGCGGCGGCCGTTCGAAGGAGAAGAAGAGAAAAAAAAAAAAACAAAAACCAAAAGACAAATAATAATAAAATAAGGAGCAGATGTGATTTTTACCTTTTGCTTTGCTGAGGGAAAGTGATTTGGTAGAAAATAATGTCCTGGTAGCAGGCCTATTTATATTGGGAGGATTTCCTAAAATCATTAGGTTTTTGTAAAAATCCTAAAAATTTTCCAGCAGGCCTCAAAGCCCATCAACGCATCAAGATCATCAACTTCCTCAGTCTCCTGAGACAATAAAAAAAGAAATAAGCCCAGAACAACACGCAGACATCGGCTCCACACGGAATAACAAGAACTTCCCGAGTTCGATGACAAGACATCCACGCCTGGCAATTTCGCAATCCAACATATCGATCTCAGACTTCAGAAACTTTTACCTTGGCATCATCATAACTCGATACTACCAAGCTGGGGGGCTAACTGTAGGGGTCATATTCCACCCCTGTGAGATCGATATAGCGACGAGATCAACTCCGCAATATCTTGACGAAATCACGACGAATCTACGGAGGCTCAGTCTGAATTTGGGCCCAAATTGACATTAAACCCATGAGCAAAATAGGTTTAATGGAATAATGGGCCTAAATTAGAATTATTGTTTAATGGGCCAAGCCCATTTTATTAACTGGCCCACTTTAGATATTCTACTATATATAGCTCTTCATTATCACCCAGAAAGAAAAGAATTCATTAGCAAAAACTCTTGTAACAGCTTTCTTCACAGCTTAATAAAACCTCTCTTGAGATCTTTGCGTTTGGTTGCTTTACGTAGAACTTTACAAACCCTGAAGAATTACTTAGATCGTGATTGTGAGATTCTACCGCCACACCATTCGTATCATGGCATATGGTCTTGCATCTGATGCGGTCGATGAATATCTCCGGATGGGTGAAACCACTGCTAGCAAATGCTTAGAAAATTTTGTGGATGGAATTATACATTTGTTCGAAGATGAGTATTTGAGAAGGCCTACACCAGAAGATCTCAAACGCTTACTAAAAATTGGAGAGTTTCGGGGATTTCCTGAGATGATAGGAAGCATTGACTGTATGCATTGGGAGTGGAAGAATTGTCCTACGGCTTGGAAAGGACAATATTCGCGTGGACATGGAAAACCCACAATCGTTTTAGAGGCTGTGGCTTCACAAGATCTCTGGATTTGGCACGCATTTTTTGGACCTCCAGGTGCATGTAACGATATTAATGTACTTGACCGCTACCAGTTTTTGATGATATATTATAAGGTGTAGCTCCACCGGTCAGTTACTTCGTCAATGGTCGGCAATACCATATGGCTTACTATCTCACAGATGGTATATATCCGAAATGGGCAGCTTTCATCCAATCAATATCTCGGCCACAAGGTCCGAAAGCCTCGTTATTTGCTAATTACCAAGAAGGTGTTAGAAAAGATGTCGAGCGTGCTTTTGGAGTCTTGCAAGCTCGGTTTGCTATTGTTCGAAACCCAGCTCTTAGTTGGGATAAGACAAGAATAGGGAAGATAATGAGAGTATGTATCATATTGCACAATATGATAGTAGAAGACGAACGAGACAAATGCACTCAATATGATTTACTAGAATTCACACAAGGAGAAGGAAGCGGGACTTCACAAGTGGACTACACGTTTTCTACAGAGACACCTACAAATATAAACAATATGATGGTCAATCGAGCTTTAATTCGTGAGCAAGTAATGCATCACCAATTGAAAGCTGATTTGGTTGAGCATATTTGGCAAAAATTTGGCACAACTGAAGACTAGAACCGAATAAATCGTGTTATTCATCATCCTTTCCTATCTTTTTTTTTATCATTTTACGTTTTGTTGATTTTACTATATGCAATTTTATGTTTCAATTTGTTTTTACGGATTGTAATATATGTTAAAAATTTTAGGAAATTTAATAAATTTGTTTTTTTCAAGTTTTTTTCATTTTTTAATTTATTTTTTAAAAAATATTTTTTATTCATTTGATACTCATTGAGTATCACAGTTAAACTTACAAAAGTTACAAAACCATTAATGAGTATCAATAATTAAAAAATTAATAAATTTATCTTGTTGATCATTATTATTGATGCTCTTACCATTACTTTCACCCTCACATGAAGCTTGAACAGTATCAGTACCATTTTCCATTCCCGCAAGAACAACTCGAAGGACTTTGACTTTTCCATTTTCCATCAATCTCCTAACTACGATTAGCTTAATGCAAAGATTAAAGTTGCCTTAATATTATTTGAGAAGTGCTATTAAATTTTTTTTTTTTTTTGCTAAAACTATTAATGATTTTTGCTTCATGTCACCTCCGCTTAAAATTTCAGATGTTATAGTATATATATAAGTCGTATATTTCAAATAAAGAATTCTGTTTAGAGTTTAGATAATACCAGCAGAAACTTAAATTAAAGAGTAAAAAATAAATAAATAAAAGAAGGGAAAATGACAAGTGTCGTACTCATCAACTATGATCATGTGAATATCTTAACAAACTATTAATCGTTTTGGAAAAAAAATAAAACCTCAATATATATTTAGGAGATATACTTATTCACGATGATGAGTTAAAACCCTAGTTAGGAAATGGCGCATAACCTTCCTTGGGAGTTGATCGAAGAGGTACTCTCTCGTGTCCCTCCTAAATCTCTTGTTTGCTTCAGAACCGTATCGAAAAAGTGGAACGCTCTCTTCGACGACAAGACGTTTATCAACAACCACAAGTCCACGTTTCGATTCATCTTGATGACCAAATCCAAGATTTATTCGGTAAGCATCGATCCCGAGATAGTGGTGCGTGAATTAACCTTGGATATTCCCGGTTTAGAATGTCAAATACCTAAAAACATAGTTGTTTTCGATGAGTTATTGCTATGTTGCATGGATAAAGTTGGCGTGATTTGGAACCCATGGTTGAAACAGACTAGAGTGATCAAATCCCAACCTGGTTTGCAAATTGATGGCATAGTTTATGATAGTAATAAGGAAAATGTTTGCATGACCATTGCGTGTTATTGGAAGGAGTCAGACCCTACCACATGGTGGAAAATCCATGACTTTGCTACCGATGTGTGGAAAGACGTAAAGTCGGGATCTGGTGGTAATAGCCAGGGAAGAAAACGGGCTATGATACACGCGAGAAACGGTGTATCGTTGAATGGAAATATGTATTGGGTTGCTTATTATGACGAGTCTGATCCCTTGTACCACGTACATGGGTTTGAATTTACGAGCGAAAATTTCTTCAAGTTTTGTGATCTACCATGTCTGAAGAACCATCCACGCGATGCTCTTTTCCTCAGGGTATTTAAGGGAGATCGATTTTCGTTGTTAAAGCAATGCCACGTAACAAAGAAGATTGAGATTTGGGTGACCAAGAACAAGATTAACAATGATGATGATGTGGTTTGGATAAATCTCATGGAAGTGACAATGCCTAACTTTCCGGATTTAGTACATATTGGATCAAAGACTCATCAACCAAGTTACTTCATCGACAATAAAAGGCTTGTCGTGTGTTCTTGCGATGAAACTGGCCGGGCTTGGATCTATGTAGTGGTGGAAAATAATTTGGTGAGGAAAATCCAAATAGATTCCGTGGTTGATCATTGGCCTTTGCATTACACCTACTTTCCAAGTTTGGTCTTGGTTCCTCGAGATAAAAAAAAAGAATCAGAGTTACAAGTTTAGTTTGATTACGTTTGGCTTCTTGTTTGGTTGTTGAAGAAGTTAAAGTTGATTTGGATTTTGGTGTTTTTATCCTCGAAATGTTTTTGTTTTTTGTTTTTTGCAACTAGTGATATTGTTCCTCTTCATGTTTTTGTTTTGCAACTAGTGATATTGCTCCTCTTCTTTCCGATAAGTCCCTTCTCGCATTATCCCAATACGGCTCCAACCATCTCTCCTACGAATAGCTTACCCATCTCATCAAATGTACTCAGTAGGTTAAAAAAAAAAGTAGTGTCTTCTTAATAGTAGTACTCGAGAAGTGTATAAAATTAAAGTGATTTTCGCCTACATCAGGTCCACGTTAAATTTCATCTTTGAAAATGTCTAAAGAAATATTTATAAAAGTTAAAGAAAGGGAAATTCCAAAAATGCCAATTAAATGTAACATATAAAATGTAAGTTGATTAAAGGGAAAATTGGCTTGTATACCCTAAATCTTATTGAAAATTTGAAATCTATACCAAATTTGTTACACTTTGAAAAGTACCCTATTTTAAGGGTTGAAATGATGGTTCGATCCTTACTTAATAAGATTAAGGTAGAAAAAAAAATGATTTGATTTTCTTAATTTTTATTTAAAATTGATTTATAATATGTAAAACTAATATATCATCTATCTAATAATCTAAAATTTTTTTGTCATATATAATAGTATGTCAAGTCGATGAACATAAAAATTAAGTCAATGGTTTAAATAAACCGACAAAGTAAAAAGTCAATCAACCAATATATAAATCGATAGTTTAAAATAAATCGATCAAAAAAAATATTTAAGTCGACGAATTACAAAAGTAAGTCAGAGGTTTAAATAAGTCGATAATTTAAAATGTCAATCAAACGAAATATAAGTCAACAGTTAAAAATAAGTCGACGAAACTGAAAATTAAGTCGACAAAAACTGAAAATTAAGTTAATGGTTAAATAAGTCGACAAAGTAAAAAATCAAGCAAACGATATATGTCAACAGTTTAAAATAAGTCGATGAACTTTAATAATAAATCAACAAAACTAAAAAATAATTCAATGGTTAAACAAGTCGACAAAGTAAAAAATCAATCAATCAAAATATAAGTCAACGGCTTAAAATAAGTCGACGAAACTGAATATTAAGTTGACAAACATAAAAATAATAAATCAACTATATAAATAAATCAACAAAGTAAAAAATCAACCAACCAAAATATAAATCGACTGTGTAAAATAAGTCATCTTTATTTTGTATTTTATTAAAGAATTTAACTTTTAGCTATTTATTTACTACCAAAATATTTTTAAAAATAAAAAGTAAATACAAAACCAAATTTTGAATTTAAATTTAATAATTTTAAATTATTTTTAAGTTTTTTAGCATGTTAAATATGTATAAGGGTATTAACGTACTTTTACGTAATAAAAATGTATATTTTTCCAACTTTACAAGATTAAGTGTATTTTTCAAATTTCCATATAAAATTTAGGGTACTTTTCAAAATCCCCCATGATTAAATTGCCATTGTTTATTGAAATCCGGGTTTTATAAGATTAGGGTTGAGGTTCTAGATTTTAAAATAAATAAATAAAAGAAGGAGAAATAACAAGTGTCATACTCATCAACTACGATCATGTGAATATCTTAACAAATTATTAATCGTTTTGTAAAACAAAATCTCAGTAGTATATAAATTCACGAACATGATGAGATCAAAGTTAAAACCCTAGTTAGGAAATGGCGCATGAGGAAAAGCTTCCGTGGGAGTTGATCGAAGAGATACTCTCTCATGTCCCTCCTAAATCTCTTGTTTGCTTCAGGATCGTATCGAAAAGATGGAACGCTCTCTTCAACGACAAGACCTTTATCAACAACCACAAGTCAACGTTTAGATTCATCTTGACGACCAAATCCAATATTTATTCGGTAAGCATCGATCCCGAGATAGTGGTACGTGAGTTAACACTGTATGTTCCTGGTTTAGAATCTCATATACCTAAAAACGTAGTTGATTGCAACGAGTTTTTGCTATGTTGCATGGACAAAGTTGCCACGGTTTGGAACCCGTGGTTGAACCAAACTAGAGTGATCAAGACCCAACCTGGTTTGCAAATTGATAGCATAGGTTATGATAGTTATAAGGAAAAAGTTTACAAGACCATTGCGTCATACTGGAAGGAGTTAGACCCTAAGACATGGTGGAACATCCATGACTTTGCTACCGATGCGTGGAAAGACATAAAGTGGGAATCTGGTGGTAATAGTGAGGGAGGAAAACCGGCTACGTTACACACCACAAATGGTGTATCGTTGAATGGAAATTTGTATTGGGTTGCTTTTTATGACGAGACTAATCCATTGTACCACGTACATGAGTTTGATTTTTCGAGGGAACACTTCTTAAAATTTTGTGATCTACCATGTTTCAAGAACCATCCAAATGATGCTCTTATCCTCGGCGCCTTTAAGGAAGATCGGCTTTCGTTGTTAAAGCAATGCCACATAACAAAGAAGATTGAGATTTGGGTGACCAAGAGCAAGATTAAATATGGTGATGTTGTTTGGATGAATTTCATGGAAGTGTCAATTCCTAACTTGCCGGATTTAGTACATACCGGATCCAACTCTCAACCAAGTTACTTCATCGACGACAAAAGGCTTGTTGTGTGTTCTTGCGATGAAACTGGCCGGGCTTGGATCTATGTTGTGGGGGAAAATAAGTTGGTGAGGAAAATCCAACTAGATTCGGTGGTTGATCATTGGCCTTTGCATTGCACCTATTTTCCAAGTTTGGTCCCGGTTCCTCGAGGTCAAAGAGAAGAAATAGAGATACAAGTTTAGTTTGATATCGTTTGGCTTCTTGTTTGGTTGTTGAAAGTTGATTTGGATTTTGGTGTTTCTATCCTCTAATTATGTCTTCTTTTTTTGTTTTTACAACTATAAATATTGCTCATCTTGTGACAAAAAAAAAAAAAATATTGCTCATCTTCATGTTTCTGTTTTGCCTTTCTTTTTTTTTTGGGGAAAAAAAAATTATTTTAGATTTTCTTACAGAGCAAAAATTAGATTGAACACTTCTTTCTGGAATTAGAAATAAGTTCGCCGAACGCACATTAGTGCAGTAACAACCACTCAGTTTGGCATGTAGTATAGGGATTCGACCCCTCCCTCCTGTGTGAGGTTAATTGGCTAACATCTAATGTAATAAGACGACAAAAAAAAAGAAGTATGTTCAAGAAGTTGTTAGCTTTAAACCTCTCGATCATATATCAAAACTCTCTCTTGTATAATATTGTTCGAGTCAGATTTCGGGTCAGATCCTCTGTGGAATTATAAATCTCATGCATTAGTCTACTCTCACAAAAAATCCAAGAACTCCAACTTTACCATGAGAATAAATCCAATCAACCAACAATTATAAATGAGTAGTCGAGGTTTTAGATGGTATGTAACTATAAACTATGTATGGATTTGTATGTTTCTAAATCCCTTTTCATATAGTGTATGTAATGTAATTTTACATTACAAAATGTATAGTTTACGTGGTTTGACCAGAAAATACCTAAACTAATGATATATTTTTTATGAATAAATAAAAACTCTTGTTTAGTTAAGAGAAAAAATCGCAATCCGATAGCTTTTTCTTGAACCCTATGATCCGAAGTTATTAATTGTGATTCATTGTATTTAAAATTCACTGCTAAAACAAGGTTTGTCACATTAAAGAAGCTGAGTGCCGCGATTACAACTTCGAACTTGCAATACCGTAGAACAACAAGGACAAAACACAAGTAAGAGATAATTTTCTTAATGGGTTCACATTCACATTAAATTAAATTATCTGCGTCTTCATGAATATTGAATAGCATAAACCCTTTCAAAGTAATCAAATCTACTTCTTAAGTCTCTTAAGTCAATGGCTCTTCACCGTGGCCAAGAACCGTTGCATCTCGACGCTTCTTACCATTCACATATAGTACTACTTTCACCATCACATGAAGCTTGAACAGTATCAGTACCATTTTTCATTCCCGCAAGAACAATTCGAAGGACTTCGACTTTTCCATTTTCCATCAATCTCCTAGCTACGATTAGCTTCCTTCATCTCATCGATGTATAGACTCAGCTTAAAACAAAGATTAAAGTTGCCTTAATATTATTTGAGAAGTGCTATAAGCCATATATTTCAAATAAATTAAGAATTCTGTTTAGAGCTTATTAGAGATATCAACCTAAACTTATATTAAAGAGTTTAAAATAAATAAATAAAAAGAAGGGAAAATGACAAGTGTCGTACTCATCAACTATGATCATGTGAATATCTAAACAAATTATTAATCGTTTTGTAAAAAAAAGAAAAATCCCAATACATATGTTGGAGATATATTAATTCACGAAATGATCAGCTTAAAACCCTAGTTAGGAGATGGCGCATGAGAAGAAGCTTCGATGGGAGTTTTTTTCTGAGAAGCTTCCATGGGAGTTGATCGAAGAGGTCAAAGAGAAGAAGCAGAATTAGATTGATTACATTTGGCTTCTTGTTTAGTTGTTGAAGAAGTTAAAGTTGATTTGGATTTTGGTGTTTATATCCTCGAATTATCTTCTTCTTTTTCGAAACTATATAGAGATATTGCTCATCTTCATGGTTTTGTTTTGTTTTGGAAAATACATTATTTTAGATTTTCTTAGAACAAATTAGATCGAAGTAAATTTTAAGAATTTGTTAGCTTTAATTAAACCTCTCGATCTCAAACTCTCTCTTGTATAATATTGATCGGATTTCGGATCAGATTTTCCATAAAATCATAAATCTCATGCATCAGTACCATCGCCTATTCCCGCAAGAACAGCTCGAAGAATTCCGGCTTTGGCTTTACGATGAGAATAAATCTTCTTCTTACCTCTGATAAGTCCCTTAACGTACTCAAACAAGTCTACATTCACTCCCTCTTTCTGACAAAATTCAAGAACTGACTCTTCATTAACAATATTAGAAATATGGAATGTCATTCCGAAATATAGAAGTTTGGCATGTCATCATTTTTAACATCCATGTCATATTTTATTTGGAATAATGATGTGGAGATGACACATAAGTATCTTCTCAGTGATCACTTCCCAAATCATATATAAATAAGAGAAAATTACACAAATGCCACTTTTGTGTGCAAATTTGCAAAAATACCATTTAAGGGTGTTCATTTGCAAAAATGTTACTAATTATATATTTTTAAACTCTATATCTTAAAATTCTAAACCCTAAAAAATGTTTTAACCCCTAAACTCTCAAAACTAAACACTAATAGAACATAGTTAACCCAAACATAAATAATATAAAGAAAAAATAATTTTGAAAAAGTGGCATTTTTGCAAAGATTTCAAAAGTGTAACATTTTTGTAAAGTGGTACTTGAAAAGTGGTATTTTTTGAAATTTCTCTATAAAGAAAGGATCCAAACAATATCCTTGTAACACCCAAGAATCTACTAGTTACCTTTTTAAATATCCAAATCCTAACAATTATCAATTCCAAAATCAATCTTTGAACTAATTAACCTCAAAATATATCAAATATAGCGGCTATAGGTTTTCATGATTTTACTTTCTTAATTGGAACTGATGAAGAAAGATGAAAGAAGAAACAAGGAAGTAAGCATCATGTGTGATATTTCGATTCAAGAAGAAAATTTCAAAATTATCGAACGAAATTTTCACAAATTTTAGACGCAAGGTTTTGTCAATCTACTTTAAGTTCTAAGAATTTGCAAAAAACAAGCAGAGATCACTTTTTTACATTAACCCTTTCTTATCCCTCTCATTAAATGTTTTCATATATTCTTATGTAAATCTACTTAGGTACGGTGAAATCATACATAAGATTGTAACGTTTCTGAGATCTTGTGGCTACAATAGAAATATGGTCACTTCACAAAGGATAAACGTTGAGATAAACATCAGATAAAATCTTCGTTTGCAAAAGATGACAAATATGTTGGGTTCTTGTTTTATTTCATTTATAATTCTTTTGTAAAAAACTAGATTAGAATAACATATATCTTTTTGCAGGTTTCAAATTCTCATCTGCGTGGATTTTCCGCTTTTCTTTGGTTGGGTATATTTTGCATACAAACTGAAGGTAAATATGAAAATTCAAAACTATCCGTTTACAAATTTACCTTTTAGCAGATTTTACAATTGGGGTTAGGAAAATGTGATAGTTAATCAGTTTCAGCAAGCGTAGCATAAATTTACATGTAAGAAAACAAAAGAAAAGTTTAAGACTATTAGCCTCCAATAAACTCTTGTTTGTATATTTATCAGTGTTTTTAGTGAAATAGACCAAAAATAAAAGAAAATAAAAATATGAAATAAAAGTGGTGTAAAAATTATTAAACAATACAATTATAGAGTGTAAATTTTTTTGTGTTGAATTATTACATGGAAGATAAAGAAGATGAAGCCGAATGTTAAAAAGTAAAAAAATATGTTGTTGAATTTTTTTTACTGTAGATAGTCTACGAGATGAATATGCATAGTAGCCTTCATTGAATCAAAAGAATCATGATCATTATTTAATTTTGTTTTTGGCCTAGGTTTTGTTTCTCTTTTCAGCCAAGTAGGTAAATTGGTGTATGAGTATGTATCTTTTTGTTGTTGTTTGTTTCAAATGTAAATGACAAAAACAATCAAGGAGAAATTATAAAAATGTCATTTTTTGTGTTTGCAAAAATACCATTTAAGGATGTTTATTTGCAAAAATGCCACTAATTATAGATTTTTAAACTCTATATCTTAAAATTCTAAACCCTAAAAAATGTTTTGACTCCTAAATCATTAAAACTAAACCCCTAATAGAACATAGTTAATCCAAACATAAATAATCTAAAAAAAAATTTTCTAAAAAAATAGTATTTTTGCAAAAATTTCAAAAGTGTTTTTGTAAAGTGACAATTGACATTTTTTTTAATTTCTCAACAATCAATGAGTGCTTTTGACCGAATCTTCTTGAAACAAACCTCTGTTTTAACTACTTGAAAGATAGTGTTCGATCTGTATTTTTCATACCATAGATTAAAAGCTTTTTTGAATAGTATCAAAAAGTACTATGCCGGTGCAGATCAATCATTTTATTTTAGTTCGTGTAGAATATTCATGTTACAGATCAAACTTGATTTTATTTTTTTGTTACGTTACAGTATGTACTATGTAATTTACAACTTACTGTGTATGTGTCTGGTTTATACAGATATAATGTAAGAATTATGAATCTTCAGCCTTCAAAGAAAGGTACATTGTGATCAAACTCACGAGGCCGGACGCAATCTGATCTCATCCATCCGATTCTCCGTTTTACATTGTCGTACACGATCAGGTGTCCACGCAACGATATGTCTACAAAAACCACAGAAGCAGAAGTTTTGTGTTCGAATCATGTGATTCAGACAAGAAATTTGTGGCTTATTAGAAATAAAAGTTTTTTCTTACCTCCAAGAATAATGGTGGAACCATCATGAACATTGCTTCCATCTAATATCCCAAGACATACATTTCCTTTGTTCTGCATCAAAAAGTGTGTAAAGAAACTCGAATAGATAAAGCCAAATCAAAATCGAAAAGCAATTGCCTTGAAGTGCTTACGCTGATGATCAAGTAATCCTCGGGTTGAATCAAAAATTTCCTTGAATTGATCCACCATTTGCTCCCTATTTGGAGGTTTATTGGTCTAAAGAACCGTTTAACATCCGATAAGGAACTGCATATTATCGAAAACCAACAATTAACCTTTAAAGATTTGATGGTTTATTTAAATTGGTTCATGAAAAATTCATATGTTCTCAAAGTACCTGATCAGGAAGTTAGCTTGCCAACAGATAGGCAGTGTTTTGTCTGATTCGTCGCGTGTTAATTCTAACCCAGACACTTCTTGAAGCTACCACCAACAAAGATCATAAAACATTATTGAACAGATGAAGATTTTAAACTAAGAAAATGGCTGATTAGTTTCAGAATGTGATTACTTACAGATTTGACCAACTGAGAGTAAGCTTTCTTAGGGAAGTATGTATAAGAGCTTCCCGTGTCAAATAAGACTTCCCCTACTCTCCCGTTTTCACCATCTACGCTAAGCATACCATTCCCGTAGCTCATTTTTGCAACTTGCATCTGATAAACTTCCCTGAAACAACACAAAAATGTAAATTTTCACTGAATAGATAAGTGACAAAGATGTAATATAAATTAGGCTGGTTTCTAAGCTGCTAGGTTTCTCAGATTAGGCTGGTTATCAATTACCACTTACAAGTGAGAATGGTGAAGCATAGGAACCCATGTCATTCCATGTGATGGAACCAAGTCATTGCCCATGAAGATATACCCTTCGCCGTTTAAATCAGATGCAAGGCAATGACCAACGACATTGCTGATGATACCTCGGCTTGCAAGTTGAGAAGGTAAGCTAATTTTAGCTCTGCTTAGACCGAGAATCCCGTCTGTCTTTAACAGAGTGTTCAGCAGTAGCCCTTGCTGATCATATCCACACCTTAAAGTTCCAATCACAAAACCCCAAAGTCACAACATAAAACACTCAGATATTCCGTAACAAAATCACAAATTGTGTTAACTAGAAGTGAAAAATTACCCGAAAACTATATCCAACTCGGCAAGTGACCCGTTATGGAGATTGAGACGAAACTCATCTTTGGTGAGAACTCCCATGGAAGAGCTCTGATCAGCATACTCAATCTCATAGTCACATTGTTCACAATTCTCACAAGTCATTTGATTCCTTTGAATTTCTACGCATAAGGGTTCCGCGGATCTCACTAACATACCTTTTCTTGGCTTATATAGTTGATTTGCTCCCTAAACCCCCCCACCAAAATTCATCAGCAATATTCACAGAGGAACTCTCCTAAAAATCCTCAAAAAAAAACTTAATCTTTACCTTAGCGCAACTAGTACAAGGCGCGTCACATTGGATCCAAGTCAAGTCACTTCCAGTATCAATATCAAGATGAAAGTAATGTCCATCACCAACAAGAATCCTTGTGAAATAGAGCCTGCAACAACAACAACAACAACAACAATAACAAAAACAAGACAAACACACAAAGGCTTTACTTTCTTGTGCTTTAAGAAACAAAACAAACATTTCAGATTCTTAAGAGCTTTAAAACGCAAAGCATACCCATTTGGATACACATTTCCACCAACAGGAAAAATCGTAGTTGCAGTAAAAACATCGTTGACTTTTACAGGGTTGACCAGTTCTTGATCAATTGATGAATCCACAAAGATTTCATTCTCTAAACCCAAAACTTGAGCTAAATTCCTCTCAGGGATCTCACGACGACGAGCACTCAATTTGTGATACACAGGGAAAACAAACGACGTCGTTTCACGGCGATTGTTCTGCTCATCACGATCACTCTCATCAGAAGAAGAAACCCTAAACATCTGAACAGAATTAGGGAAAACAGAGCCGTAGAAAGCAACCGCGAGTAACGATAAACCGAGAAGACACAGAACTAATCTCGGCGAATTCATGGAGAGATCCGAGAACCAGAGGTTTTGGTGAAGTGGGTCGGGTTGAAAACTCGGGTTTGGGTTTTGTTCTTCGGGTTGGATTTCGTGATCAGTGAGGGTAAAAGCAGAGATTGTTTTGCCTTTTGATGGATCATCGAATGGTGGGAGAGTGATTATGACTACACTGTGGACTCGTTGTTGTTCCTGGTTATGAAGATCTGGCTCCATTCTGGGTTTCTCCGATCGAAATCTCGCGACTTTGTCGTTTTTCTGGGATTTGATTTCGATCGGGGAAGAATAATGTATACTAAGAGTGGTCAAGAGTCAAGAGGCGTTGTATACAAGACAATGAGGGAAGCATGGAAGATGCGAGGAAGCGAGAGGTTTTTATCTTAAATATTTGAAATTTTTAACATTTTTCATAAAGTATATTTTATCTGATAAAAAGGGGAAAGATAAATATAATGAAATATGAAAAATATTTAAATATTGTTTGATCTAGTGTATAAATAATAAAAAATTTCAGGTTCAAATTATTATGACAATATAATTTTGTAAACGAGTTGTATGTTTTCAGAAAATAATGGTAAGAAAAAATACAAATCTTTAAAATTATTGTTTTTAATTTTTAGTGGTATGTAAATGTCTAATTATCAAATAAAAATTAATTTTGTGTTTCATTTCACATTTTTTTGTACATTTTTGTCATATATGCAAATACCAATTTCGTTATTTGTCGTTTATCTCTTCTTTGTTTTGTCAATTTTTTTTAATATTTGAAAAAAATAAAAATAAGAATTAAAAAAATAAAAAAAAATTAGGTTGAATAATTAAAAAAAAAATAATAATAAACAATTTAACCAATTAATCTAAATTTAGTGGATATAATTAGACCACATATATTAATTTTTGTTAGATTTCTAATTATTAAAAAAAATTTTGGCTAATGAACAAATTGACCTAAAAAATAATTAGTTGTAATTTGTGTAAAATGGAAAAACAAATTGCGATTTGTCCCAAAAAAAAAAAAAAAAGCAAAAACTATATTGTGAATTTCCTTTTTTATTAATATTATTATTTCCCCCGTAGGATAAAACAAAAAACAATAATCTAGAGCCGAATTGAAGCAACAACTTTTCCATTTCTCTTCGACGAAAATTCATCATCAAATTGAATCTCCATTGAAATGGTTCAGATCATGCACTAGAGAAGAAACCCAGTTTTAGATCTCGAGGAAGAAGACGAAAATGGGTCGGATCTTCGAGTACTTCGTCGTCTGCGGACTCGGTCCAGAGATGCGAACCCTTGATGGAGATCTTGGATTCCATGGATTAGAGACGAATTACTTACCTTCGCTTCTAGATCAGTTTCCTCCTTCTGATCATTCTCTTTACCCTCCCCCTCCTCCTCAGCTTCCCACTGTAAGTTGATGATGGTTAAACGATTTAGTTTGATTCAGATTGACATGAATCATCTATTGATTCGTTGAATTCTACGAGAGTTTGTTTTTCATGATTCAGCTTCTTTTCTTTTGGAATAGTGTGTTCTTCCTGCTGGTGTGGAGTTTCGTTCTTCTGGGTTTGTTTCCAGTGACCCTGCGAGTTTCCCACGGAGCTATCCCATAGTTTTGACGGGTATGTGACTATTCTTAGATTTCATACTTGGAGTTTTACTTGCTTTTGCAATGTGGCTGCTCCGTATGCGATATTGTTTCTGTTGCAGCAGGATCATTGTAGCTGAGAACTCGTCTTGCATTCATTTATCTAGTCTTTTTTTCCCCTGCCATGTTGGAATTAAGTTGATTTGCCTGCTTTGACTATGGTGGGTGATCTCTTGCTGATTATCTTAAACATTTTTTTCCCAGAGGGTGATGGAGCGAAAATATTCGTCAGTTGCATTGCATTTCGCGATCGAGTCTGTGAGGATATTGTTGAAGCTTATCGCTTACCACCAAATACATATGCAGACAAGTGTATCTGTATTGTGTCCCATGCCCCCAATTTTCGTGCGCTTCGAAATGCTCTCGAAGAGATTTTTGTTCTTTGTTTCTCATCAGAAGGAAGCTGGTAAACACTAAAAACATCTTTATCGATAAGACAAATATTTTTATTTAGTTGATTTGTCCGCTTGGAAATAGTTGCTTTACGGAACAATGAAAAGAACCCCCTTTTTATGTTTGAACTTGATGTTAGTGCCCTTCAACATTTTCAGTAAACCATTGTGGGATATTATCGCCTATATGGTATCTAATGTGCCATTGCCGACTCCCGGAAAAGACAGAGTCTTATTTGCTGTTGAGAATTGCTTGCTCTCGGTGGAAGCACCTCCAGCGGACAGTCTTCCTCAGGCAGATGTATGACTTGTGCTTTTGTCTCCTTAATTTGTTTTGAATACTTTTTCTTAGCCACTTTGTAGTATCAGCTATGGAGGTTTCTGATTTCCTGACAACTACAAGGGCTAGAGGGCCCTGATCTCTTTCATGTTAAGTTAGTTTGACGTGGTTTTACTGCATGCAGATATCTCTCCAACCTCTTGTACAGTGCTTGGATGTCGACAACTTGATTAAGCTGTTTACATCCGTACTAGTTGAAAGGAGAATTTTGATTCGATCTACCAAGTATGAGTTTAAGTGACATTTTCTAAACATGTTTACCCTTAATATCTTGCATTAACATATTTACTTTTGTTTTGAAACGGTTATATTTTGCATGTTATCTTTGTTTATGCGTTGCACTAATTTTGCTTTCTCATGAATCTCAATAGGTACTCGCTTTTGACTCTGGTGGCAGAATCTATATGTCATTTGATTTATCCTTTCCGATGGCTGGTGCGTCTTACAACACTGACAAGATCTCAGTTTATCACTTAAAATATATATGAACTCACTTGTAAATTTGCTAACCCAAGAATTACATTGTGAATGAAATCTTGATTATAGATATAAGATGGGAACTAGTGAAGCTATTTGCACTTATACTGACTAAAATATTTCTTCTAATCTTTATTCTTTGTTTTGATGTATGTCTCTGAAGCAAGTCTATATTCCATTACTATTTTTTAGTGGAGTAGACTACATTGATGCACCAACGCCATATATGATGGGTCTCCACTCAGATGTCGATACATCCAATTTGGCTATGGATGGCGTGAGTCTAATTCTACATCATACTTTACCTCTATAAAATTTAGACAACCTGATATTGGTCTCACAACATTCCTATTTTTAGGTTGTAGTGGTAGATCTCGATTTCAACCAAATCACTACTTCTGAGGAGATACCTTCGATACCAGAGCCTGAGTTCAGCTCTTTGCGAAACGATATCTTGAAGCTACTGCACCCTAATGTTGTGGGGATCGATCACTTGAAGGGGTTTGGCAATTCTGTGGAGCTGTGCCCGAAAAGCCTTAGCAAACCTTGGGGAGAGGATCATGACCTTCAACTCAGGTGACTTTAGGAAACTTTGTCATATGTTTGCCGAAAGTTTATTATCTTGTAGACTTGAACCATTGAAACTTTTTGGTACTCATGTTATCTTGTTTTGTTATTCAAAATCCATTTCCTCTGGCAGGGTTATATTCTTAAAGTTTTTTGCATCTATATTGGGTGGCTACCGCAATTTCATAGTATGTGGTTTCATCTCTTTACATATATTGTTTATTTCACCCCTTGGCACACCTTTTCTTACTTACACAGATTTTTTTTGTCAGGAAAACAAAGTTTTTAGCACTGATGCGTTTCTGAAGAGACGGTCTCGATCCACCAGTCAGCCACCGGAGCCTATGGTAAGCTTACTGGTTCATGTATGGTTAAGGCATATATTTACATTTTACAGTTACTGAATTTCTGTGTTCATCCAAAACTTTTGAATAATCTAAGTCACGTTTTATCTAGTTGTTATTTAAGGGTACTGTTCCATTTGTTTTCAGCTGGTTCAGTTCTTGGGCTCTTTTGCATTCCTCGATTACCTTGAAAGGCGTCTAAGCTCTAATGAGAACAGTACTAATCTCCTCGAGAAGTTACAAGATGCAGTTGGAAGGGGCCAAGATGCGATGTCAATTCTGCCTAAATCTTCTATGGAGCCTGAGATCATCACAATAGCTGAGACAGAAGTTCAAGAATCAGGTACATTTCATAAGATGGTAGAGCTGAATGATATAAAACTGGGGTTGTTCATTTATAAGAAACTACAAAGTATGAAAATAAATCTTATTGATGGTATTCGATCCTTCATAATCTCATGGGTTTTTGGCTGGCCACCAGTAGTTTGAACAGAGACAAAATTTGTAAGCTGGTGTAGTATGCATAACAGTAGAAAAACTACTAAGAATCTTTCAGTCTGTTCTATTTCTTCTGCGGAATAATTGTCCGTCTACCAAGTTTGGGATAATTTTCTGATCCATCTCTATCCTTTTTTTCAGCCACCAGGTATACCTATGACAGGTTTCCTGCAAATGTTAGGTCAGAGGAACAAGAAGAAAAGCGAAAGCAGATCCTTGCAGCAGCAAGCGGAGCTCTTGAATCTAATGGAAGGCATCCTCCAAGGTATGTCTTGATATGCTTGAAACAGCGATCTGATTCCTTTACTTATGTTTATTCCTTTTAATTGTAGCTCACCGCAAGGGAAACATACCAAAGAAGACAGTTTCAGTTCAATGGAGAGGGCTGTAAGTGTTCCCTGTAATCTTGTTACTCATATATGGCTTGAAGCAAATCAATATGACATGAATAAGTGCCATGGTCTGACATGTGTGGATAGTGAGTCAAACTAAATTCATCAATCGTTACACGAATATAATGAAGATGTCAAATGAAAATTGGTTTCTTTAATTATTATACAAAATTTATAGGATGCTATATCAAGTTCTGCAAAATTGTTTTGGGCTTCATATTTTTCTTGTGTAGAATAAGATTGATAACTCAATCGAAAATGAAAAATTCCACAAGACTTCCATACTAAATGTCATACTATTACTTCTTCTCTTTTTAATGATATTGTTACTACTGTCTGCAGGCAGAGAGAGAACGAATGGTCTTGGATATAAAAGTCAAGTTGCAGGTTTGTGTGTTTAAAAGATCCCAATTTGCAAGTTTCTGAATTGAACTAAATGAGTTGACATCTCCTTCAGAATGTTTTTTTTTTCTGTTGAGGATATTGTGAGGGTTAAGATCTAACGTGTAAACAATAAATTTTTCACTTTTAAAAATTGAATTATTTTCTTTAAAACTGGATTGTTCTTCCAAGTCCTAATAAATAAAGTATTTTAAAAAAGGAAATAGTGAAGATCGAGTTTAATGCCACTCCTGATAACATTGGTTTGCTGTGGTTTCCAGGGATTATGGCTGCGTCTTCTGAAACTGGGTTCAGCTGAAGATCCCCTTTCTTCATTCGAATACGGCACGATATTGGGTACGTTCCATTTCAATAGGAATGTGAATAAGTTTACATAAATTTTCCACTGCAAGATATAGTTAAACCAAGGAAAGAATCAAATTGTTATGCTTAATCAGCCAGATACTAACTAAATTGTGGCCCATTGTGATTATGTTTATTTATGTCTCTACTGTAAAACCCAGGGAGCTGTTGTTTTTTTCATTGAAAATTGAACCTATACTTTGCTCATGTAGCGCTCATCGAATCTGATGCTGAGGGGATTGGTGGGAGTGGCTTTATCGAGTGTATAAGAGAACATCTGTATTCAGTAAGCGTAGCAACTGTGTGGCATATATGCTGAGCCAGCTTTGCTGAGCCGGACCTCACTGTATAGTGGATTTATTTCCTGCAGGGCTGGAATGGTCGATTGACTGAGGAGCAGTTCATTGCGGTCAAAGAATTGGTAGGTAGATGATTGGTTAGCTTATTTTATCTGTAGACCGGCCTTAATAGACCCAGTTTCTCAATTACTTGCACTTTAGCTGTGCATATTTAGCTTTGCTCTGGTTTATGTTTTGGCTACTGTTGAAGGGTTTTTAGCTTCGGGTAACACCATGCATTATTTCGACTTTAAGAAATCTTTAGTCTCTGCTAATGTTATTCTTCAACAATCATTGTTCATTGTTAGCTCAAAATGGCTGTTAGCCGTGCTGCTTCAAGAAACGATTTATCAACAGTTCAGGACGCACTTGAAGTTTCTGCAGAAATGTTCAAGAAGGACGCCAATAATGTCTCAGACTATGTTCAGCGCCATCTAATCTCCATACCCATCTGGGAGGAATTGAGGTATGCATTCCAACATTCTGCATTCTCTATGAATTTTATTATTTTTTGGTACTGTTCAGAATATAGATAATTGACATATTGTGAATTCTCTTGACAGATTCTGGGAAGGTTACTTCGAGTATCTCATGGAGCAGCCTGCAAATGAGTGAGTCTTCTTAAGATCTTGTATTAATTTGATTTATCAATTGTTTCTTGGTATGCAGGCTTCTGATCACTATCACAATTAGATCTATATGTAACACAAATGATGGGGGCTTTGTCATGGAAATAGGAGTCGTTCTGTAGCATATATAATCATGGAGCTTTTCATCCTAACATCTCATTCTTTCTATTGATATTAAAACTAGAGCCTTAAAAGAAAAGTTTGGAGAAAAAGAAGTTTGATTTTAGGAATTTACTTTGTCTATGTTGTAGATCTTTAGTCTGTGTCTTTTTCCGATTTTCCCCTTAAGGATGCTTCATCAAATTATCAATTGTAGTCCACATACGTAAAGTCTTTTGCCTGTTTACCATATATCATCTCAGTGTATCTTACATTATACTGCTAACTGATTGGGTCATCGTTGAAATTACTAATTCTTGTAACCCTTTATTGTGCTCTCTCAGATCGGTGAACTATGCTACTTTGGTCACAGCCAGACTAATCATAGTGGCATCACATATGGTGAATTTATTATTTTTAGAGTTGTCTTATTCTTCACCTTCTTTTCCTGAAATATGATGGTTACATTCTCTTTGTTTACTCTGTTTTCACAATATTTAATGCTCTTGTGAAGGCTGGCTTGGGACTTCCTGATACAGAGGCTTGGAACATGATCGAGACAATAGCAGAGAAACAAAAACTTGGTTACAAATTACTGGTAAATTAGGCTTTCTGTTTATTTCGTTCTCTAGCTATTAAAATGTCTCATATTTCCTGTACTTTTTACTCATTACGTTTACAAGTTTCAAGCTTTTTAATTGGGCTTTGGAAACCCTCACCAACTGAGACCTAAATTTTTTTGTTGCATCTTTGTTTCAGATTAAACTCAGAGGGTTCTTGTCGCATGTTCAGCAACTTCGTGTTGGCTATTGGGGCGCTTCTTCATTTAAGCAGCAGTCGATATCTTCTGGGTTGCCATCCCCACGTCCAAAAGATGTCTCAGATGAAACCCAACAACCCGCAGAAGCTTCTGGAAGGAGTTGGGTTCAGAGTATGTTTAGCAGAGATACAGCATCAAGAGCGAACTCATTCAGCCGTGTTCGTAAATGGGTTTCTGATAATGCTTCTTCAGGTATACACATGATTAGCTCTTCTTTCTTTGTGGTTGCCATTCTGAATCGTTGTTGCTGAAACAATATACTAAACATGGCAAAACAGATATAACTGCTGCTGCACAGAAGAAAATTCAGACCAATGTCCGTGTTCTTAAGGGTCACGGCGGTGCTGTCACTGCCTTGCACTCTGTGACAAGAAGGGAAGTCTGTGATCTTGTGGGTGATCGCGAGGATGCTGGGTTCTTTATCAGTGGCAGTACAGACTGTCTGGTCGGTATAAAATGCTTGTTTAAAACAAATGTTTATATGGTTATTTTTCATTCGTCAGTTTTTATGAAATGTTCTTGGTATCTACGTTGGGAACACACACCTTGATGACTTAAAGTGTGTTGTGTATTGTTAGGTCTAAACGATGGTTGCATTCTCTTTCTGTTAGGTCTAAAGATCATTACTTGGAAGGTCAAAGGGTAGTTCATTCTTTTGCTATTATTGTTTATCTAGATAAGTGTAATATTTTGCTATTCATGTTACCATAGTCGTGGATATAGTAAATTGGAACATTTGGAAGAGTAACTATGCCAAAGTAGAATTGGAACAATAATTCATATGATGCTTCTTTTGCAGTGTAGTGTGTAACTTGTTATGTGGAATAGTCATTGATAGAATAGTTTTCATTTAAGAGATGATGATCGTTCTCTTGAATATGTTGTAGTCTTTCATATTTTTCATTTCTTGATATTCATATAATTTTCTGCTAATTCAGAATGGGTAATGATACCCTAGTATCCCTTTTGATTGCTTCCTGAATTTGAACAGGTTAAAATCTGGGATCCAAGTCTCCGTGGCTCTGAACTCCGAGCGACTTTGAAAGGACATACTGGGTATACTCTATTTGTTATTCGCCTTGATGTCTCTTGGGAGTTGTTGTTTTTTCGTTAATTTGTCATATGTTGCGGTTTCTTTAACAGCACTTCCTTTCTTCTTTTCTTTTAACTTCTGATGCAGAACCGTTCGTGCGATTAGCTCTGACAGAGGTAAGATAGTTTCAGGATCAGATGATCAATCTGTCATCGTATGGGACAAACAGACAACTCAGCTTCTAGAAGAACTGAAAGGCCATGATGCACAGGTTTCCACTACACGCTACTTTTTTTTTTTGACATTAAGATATAATTCATAAAGGAAAAGTAGTAATGGTAAACACAGAATAAACATATAGACATGGACGTAATTAATAAACAGATGAGTGTCAATCATCGGAATCCCATTTATAAACTTTTGGAGTTACCACCCCTAGATCTGCACTGTATTGATCGTTGATCAACAAACAATTTCGATTTGTAACTGTTAACTGTCTATCAGCCATAAGGCACCAAAGAGGGAGCTTTAATAGTGGTAACTCACCTTTTTCTGAATAAATATTGTGCAGGTAAGTTGTGTCAAGATGCTTTCAGGCGAACGTGTCCTCACTGCTGCACATGATGGAACAGTTAAGATGTGGGATGTTCGAACCGATATGTGTGTTGCAACTGTTGGCCGATGCTCTAGTGCCATACTTTCGATTGAATATGATGACTCCACAGGAATCTTGGCTGCTGCTGGCAGAGACACGTATGTATGCTATTTTACACATATGTAACATACCGATTTTCTGTACTGAATGTCACTCACGTATTCAACTTTAATGATTGGATTATCATCAGGATTGCAAATATATGGGATATTCGTTCAGGAAAGCAAATGCATAAACTGAAAGGGCATACCAAGTGGATACGGTGAGCCTCACCGTGATCTTTTACATCATGTTTGTTTTTGTTGTGATCTTATATTAATACAAAATTAATAAACTGTTAATGATACTATATCTTGAGGGTTGCAGGATTGCTTAATAATAAATATTATGGAATTGATTCTTATTACTTTGTAAAATGTTAAGAGGATATTATAATATTTCAGATCTGCTACTTGTTTGATTGAATCGTGTCAATTCTGCAGATCAATTCGAATGGTCGAAGACACCTTGATTACTGGCAGCGATGACTGGACAGCAAGAGTGTGGTCTGTCTCTAGAGGATCATGCGATGCCGTTTTGGCATGCCATGCTGGGCCAGTACAATCTGTTGAATACTCCACATTCGACAAAGGAATAATCACAGGTCCATCATGATTTCAACTAGACCTATTCAGTATTTTACCTCCAATGCTCAAAAGAATTACTTAGAAGCAGTGATTTCACAAATAACATCGAAAGCTTAAGTTAGTGCATTGCTATCTTTTTCTTGCAGGCTCGGCTGATGGATTGCTCCGATTTTGGGAAAACGATGAAGGTGAGGATCTCACTATTAACCTTCACTCTGACCTGACCCGCTTTGGTTAAATTTTATTCAGCTGCTTCCTAATACTTTGGTTTTCAGGTGGCATTAAATGCGTGAAGAACATAACGCTTCATAGTTCTTCCATACTATCGATCAATGCTGGTGAACATTGGTTAGGCATTGGAGCAGCGGATAACTCAATGTCTCTTTTCCATCGTCCTTCCAACGCTGGAACCAAAGTCTCAGGCTGGCAACTTTATAGAGTACCGCAAAGAACAGCTGCCGTGGTACGATCCTCTTTTCATATTAGTTGCAACTTACTATATCTTTCTTATAATGCGGTTTGAAAATTCTTACGAGGCCCTGAAACTCTGACTGAATCGAATTTGTGATTCAGGTGAGATGTGTTGCGTCAGATCTCGAGAGGAAACGGATATGTAGCGGTGGCCGGAATGGAGTTCTCCGACTTTGGGATGCTACCATCAACATCTGATTTGTCTTCAACAACTGTATCTCTGTGTATCTTTTAACTTTGTTATTTCTTGTTCTTGCTCATTTTTAGATTTGCGTGTTGAAGAAAATTTTGTTTTTTTTTTTTCATCCTGTGATTACTTTTCTTTGATTATTTTTTATATATGTTTTCAAAGTAATTCTTGTTTCGATCGATCTATTAATAAACTTTAGCGTTTTCGTATTTGTGCTGATCATTAATAATGAAAATATGTTGATCTTCCTTAGACATCATCTTACATTTACTTTTGTTATTTATCTTGAACTTTTGCAATCTACAAATTATTTACGTGTGAGAAAGAGCGAAATCAATTCAAAGCTGAGGAGTTTAGCTACCAGTAAACTACAAAAGATAAATTTGATTATTTTTGGAATCCCAAAAGAATATCAAATGGTAATCACATAGTAAAGTGATCATAGCAAATTAGCAATAGATTAGTGCATGCCCACCCAAGAAAGCGAAGCCTCATTGACATTTATTTTTTGGTTTAATAAATAAATACAAAACTAAACACAAAAAACAAAAAAACAAAATCATGTTGGTGTAAAACTAAAAGTCATCTAAGTCAACCCATCATTCGTTGTCAGTGTTTCATGTTTCAATCTATCTATCAATAAACTCCAGAGTTGGGTAAATATATTGGTATTATAAACACAAAACTCCGATATGTAATGTTTTTACGAAATGTGATTCGATTTTATCTGGAACTTTTGCCATCTACGAATCATTTACTATTCATTGTTAAAAATTTGAATGGTCGATTCTAGTAAAGTGTGATCATTTTCTTGTGAGAAAAATATAAATTTAGTCTGAGGAATTTGTCTTTTGAAGAGTTTATCTAAAAGTACAATACAATTGAAAAAGATAAATTTGATTAATTAATCTTTTGGAATCTCAAAAGAATACCAAGTTGCTTCACACTAATATGATCATTTCAAGAAATTGTACCAAATAAGACATAATAGATTAGTTCATGCATGCCCACCCACGAAAACGAAGCCTCATTGACATTTATTTATTTTTGGTCGCGAAATATATAAATACAGAAATAAAACAGATACATAAATAGCATTATTAAAAATCATGTTGGTGTAAAAAGTATTCATCTAACTCAACCCATCATTCGTTGACCCATTGGAGGAGCCATCATCTCTTGTTGTTGAAGCATTCGTTGCTTTTGCACATTCCCATTCCATCCTATATTACACCAAGATATAAACCAAGTCAATTAAACATTAGAAAACAACAACAAAAATCAATAATTTAAAATACTTTCGTTAGAATATTTCAGAATATTGGTTTACCAATGGCAGGATCAAGGCCACGATTCTTGAGTTCACGATATTCTTGACAAATTGCACAATAATCACAGAAACAATGAGTGATCCAATCAGGAGCTGGAGCCTCCGGTAACCCGAATTTCATTCGGAGCTTGGTCCGGTATGTGCATGAGTATACAAATGGTATCCAAAACAGACAACATATGCATCCATATAACATTCCACCCGTCGCACAAGCTACACACATACACATAAATACGTTAACTTACAAAAAAAATATATATTTTGATCGGTAACATTATGGAATAGTGGGAAAAAAATATATATATGAAATAAATAACATGGTCCTTAAGTAAAACAAAGCAAACGGAGACACAAAATAATTGATGAAACATTAGATACATGTACATGATAGATGAATATACTTACTGGTTGCGCCTTCATCGATTATCTCTGCGATCTGTCCGAACGTGGCGAACGGAAAGCAACATGTGATGATAGCTGATCCGAAAACATAAAGAAGACATCAGAAACATTATGTAATGAAACGATGGACCACATCAAAATGAAATAATTCAAAAGTTCTAACTATTTTCGGGGTCGTTGAAGCAATCAAAAAGACCAGAAGTCCAATTCGATGGCTGAGGATGGACTGCTCCGGGTATTGGTACTACATAAGGTTGGTTAACTGTTGCATTGTTGTGGATATACGGAGGTTGACCGGGTCTGGCCATTGGTACTTGGTTTTGTTGGTTAACCATTCCACCATTGTTGGGATATTTCTGCTGCGTTTGGACCATTTGCTTTTCGTAAACCGGTGGTTCAGGTGCAGGTTGTGCATGAAACATCGGATTAAAGTTATTGTTCATTCGCGGACTCGGAGTTTGATCTGGTCGACCCATTTTGAAAATGTAAACCGAAGAGAGAATTTATTAGGGTTAGAGATTTTTCTTGTTTTTGTTTTGTTTTGTGAAAAATATTAGAATGAAGGTTTGGTTTATATAAAGGTTGATTCCTATGCAACTTGAACGGTAGTTTGCAATTTTCGTTACATCTTGCACTTTTTATTATAATACAACATGACAATATGTTCCATATAAATTAATCCGTTCTAATTAATATTATTTTTTATTTTTTTGGTAAAATGATAAATTCTAATTAATATTTTGATTTTTTTTATTCTATATTAATGAAACTAGCTCTACTGTCTCACGACTCTTTGAACGTGGACCAAAGATTTTCGAGTAAATCTAGCAGCCTTATTTTATTTAGAATTTGTTACAGTATATATTCATTGTTATAAAACTCTATCGTATTGTGTAACAGAACTGCAAAAGATAGCTCGTAAAGTGCGATGAAGAAAAAAAAAATTTAGGAATAGATTGACACATAGTATATACTAGTCAAATGTGATTCCAGTAAAAATCAAATATTATTATTGCTTCAACCTCCACAACCTATACAAGTAATTAAGCTTAATATAACTCCATACGTATTCATTCTTGTGAATATAGTGTACGTATATACAGGGCTTGTCCAAGTTATAGACAAATAAAACCATTGATTAGTGCACAACTTTTCTTAATAAACTAGTGTACATTTTTTCTGATATTTACGTAAGACATCCAAAACATTGGACCGGTCATTAACATATATGCAACTATTTGCGCGAACTGTATAATCCTTAAACAAGCTTAATTACTTAAACTAATATTGAAGCGGATTAAATACAATCCACCAAAATAATTATATAATACTAGATAAAGGACCCATATATATACGAGTTTGTGATAAAATATTTTATAACCCGTGAAAAAATCAAATTCAAAAAAGTAAAAACTTTAATAAATCACTCATGAAAATAGACAACATAAAACTTAAAAATGTTGATAAAAAATAATTTAAGAGTTAGTTACTTTTTTGGGTTGTTTTCTTATTTGATTTCCAAGTAATTCCTAAATTTTATCACGTAATTATTTTTTTCTATTCATGTATGAATTAATTTAGTTTTTACTACTTCACTACTCTATTTTTTTTTTAAATAAATGGAATTAATTACTTATTTTCTTATTTGAATTTTTCAGTTTTATAAATATTTTATAATCTCTTAAAAAAAAACAAAACTGGAAAGTGCAAAACCACTAATAGAGAAGTCTCACCGCTATTAAGTTGTTTTGACTCTTTTTATTATATTATTTTTTCATTTAAATTTGTCAAATATTTCCAAATAATTAGCTTTTTCCTATTACTAATTGAATGAGGTTATTCTTTTTTTATGTATCTACTCATATATCTATTTTTCCAAAATTTTGACGAATTAAATCTCATACTTTTAGTAATTACGAATTTTAATAAGATTTTTTCCACATAATTGATTTCCAAATTTTGTAAGAAGCAAATGATATACAAAGTTTTAGTTTGCAATTTGCATGAAACAAATGAAAATACTCCAATTAGATCGTCGTAATCTATGTCACCTCTCGAATAAGAGGATAATTGATGTTTTTCTAACGAAAAAACTGAAATAAAATTCGTAGAAGAGATTATCGAAATTTAAAATCGTTTGGTGAGAAGATTAAGAGAGCAAAAATGCTTATTATATAAAGATAAAATATTGTAATCTATAACAATTTGAGTATGTAAATCTAAGTCTATTTGAACTAAAAAAGTTTTACACATCGAAGAATAATCTTGATATATATTGATTTTTATAATCTAGTTGATAAATAAAAATATATAAGTTTAAAAAGAAATAAGATTTGTATGATATATGTGACATATTTAATTAAAATTTTTTTTTAACACGAGTCAAAATATAATCGATCGGTTGACACGTGTCACAATCTTGTTAATTATCACGTCTGACGCATTAAGCTTTATACAATAAGATTTAGTTTTATCACTAACACAAAAACAATTGACTTTGGAATTTTGTTGACTTCTATATACCAGGAGTTTTGGAAAGGGTCATTTTGATGTATAACCAAAAATAAAATAAAAAATAAGTAAAAATGGAGCATGTGGCAAAATTATGACTATTGAATGTGGAATTTTTGATTAGCTTTTAGATTATAATTTTTTTTGTTACTTTTGCCAATTTTCTTTATGGAAACTTAAATGAAACACAAAAAAAATAAAACCAAACCTAAATTGCTATTGACTGAAGGGAAAATAATTGTTATTTGATAATGGTAAACATGATTGTTGCACGCACATGGGTTTCTTTGTTCTTTCTGAAGAAGACCTTGACTTATTATGATAATGAGTAATATAATAATTGAGGCCAAGGAACAAAAAACTGGCCTATAAAATGCCTTCAGTTTATTAGAACCAAACCAAAAAAACAGAAGATATTAATACATATAAATGAAGGATTAGTAAAGCATCAATGTCGTTGTAGTATAGTGGTAAGTATTCCCGCCTGTCACGCGGGTGACCCGGGTTCGATCCCCGGCAACGGCGTTACATTTTTTTTCTGTCAATTTTCTGAAATATTTCTGGGCCGAATAGGCTAAGTATTGGGCCGATACCATTAGCTATTTTGTGTAAGATCACCACTTAAACTATTTTTATAATCATCTGTTTTTTTTTTTTGTTTAAGAGAATAATCTCATGCGTGTTTAATCTTGGCTTAATTTATCAGTATGGTTTGTTACAATTCTTATTTTCTTATAACATTTATACACTGAATATTTTACTTTTTTTTTTGTTTATATCAGTGTGGTTTCTCTTGTCAATTCGATATCTCCTCTTACTCTGTTTACAATTTTTGCAAACAATTGCTCAAATGGTTTCATTTTTTGTCAATTTTCAGGTCCACACTTCACTTTGTGCTCAGATCGAAGTTACAAGAGAGCTTCTCATTAGCTTGGTACCATTTATCCTTTGTGCTCAGGTGTATATTTAAGACCACTTATCCTCATTAGCTTGGTACTGTGTTCTTGCAATATCAAACTTGAAAAAAAATTGGCAGCTATTTCTTACTCAACATTTGATATACAACTTTCTTCAAGAAAATGTGCAGACAACTTTAGGAAAAATTCATAGATTTTTTTTTCTGGAAATGAAAAGAAGAAAAACAGATTCCTCTGCTGTACATTATTGCTAGTTCGCAGTTGTTTTTTCTTCGCTCTTCGATTTGAGAATGTACATAAGTTTTTGAGTACTCCTGACTCTTAAGTGACAATGTGGTCAGTTGTTGTTGTTGTTGTCAATGCATTGTCGATGGAGCTGGATGTTGTAACGGTAATGGTGGAACCGGATAAGCCGGTACAGCATAAGGAGCAACTCCAAGATGATGATGATGAGGATGAGTTCCCATTGGTGGTGGTAACATCACAGGTGTTCCAACAGCTGAACCCATATGATCAGGTGGTGCGATGATTGGTTGTCCCATCGGCGCACCACCATACATTCCTAATCCACCCATTGCCGCACCCGGATGCGGATGCGGCTGAGGTTGAGACGGTCTATGTTTAACCACCACTTGTTGTTGTTGTTGTTGTTGTCCTTGTCCTGTAACCGCATGAGCTTGATTATTCACGGTAGTGATATCATGAATGCTAGACCGTCTTCGATCTCGGTTCATCGAAGTAAGCCTAATGTAGTATTTTTGAGCATGACTTGCTACTTGTGTTGGTGTTCTTGATATCACAAAGTTCCTTGAAATGCTTCTCCAATCTCCTTTCCCAAATTTCTCCAAACCCAATAGAAACAACCTAACACCAAACACAAAGGTTGCATCTTTAAAGTCTTAAAAACATCAAAATAATAGTTTTGTCTCAAAACGTAAAAGATATCGAAGAAGGAGAAGATACCGATGTTCTTCTTCGGTCCAAGGAATCCCTTTTCTTCTTTCTTGTTCAGCTCTAGAGCTACCGTTTCTTCCTCCTCCTCCTCCATTGGAGACTCCGTGGTTTGGTTTCTTCTCCGATGATCCACTACCACCGGAGGAATGAGAGTCTCTGTTCACCGGAGAAGTTGCTGCTGCTACTTCGTCGAGTTTTCTGTGATGAT
Organism: Arabis hirsuta; assembly: GCA_964056655.1. NCBI lineage: Eukaryota > Viridiplantae > Streptophyta > Magnoliopsida > Brassicales > Brassicaceae > Arabis > Arabis hirsuta. The sequence continues at coordinate 5,294,783 of OZ053300.1, forward strand.
GATAACGAGGTAAAGGGACTTGACCATTCTCAATTGCTTTGACATCTTCTAAAAGGATTTGGTAATGTTTTTTCACTTCTTGTATAGATTTGGTTGGTACCATTGAAGCCATTTTCATCCATTGATCATCTGTTATCTCTTCTTCAACACAATGCATCGCAATTGCATTCTCGAATGATTTCTCTTCTTCTCTGCTCCATGTCATCATCACACTCTCCATTTCGAATTTGCTTCACTCTCTGTTTCTCTCTCTCTCTCTCTCTCTCTCTCTCTTCACTCTCTGTTTCTCTCTCTTTTCTTTGGGTTAATCGTGTGGTGGGCATGAAAGTGTTTGTGAAACGTATGTGAATGGGTCAGATTCTTGGCTTTTGGAGTTTTGTGAAACTTTCTTTGAGGTGCGCATGATAGCAGTGGATAGTGAATTATGCGTAGGATAAGAAGTTTTTGATTGGGACTTTATCTTATTCACTAGCATCAATCAGTTGGGGTTCGTTTTCTCTAGTGTCAATCATAAGGAAAGAGTAAGCATAGGATAAGATTCTTGTAGTTGACGATCACTCTTTAGATTTTTTTTTTCTTTGGAATTGATCCTTCATTCAATTTTAGAGACCGGTAATTTCAGTTTTTATTTCAGTGAGTAAGTTTTACGATTTAATTGCAAACGATCTAATCCTCGATTGTTTGTTTGCATGTGCAATTAGTGCTCATAACTTTATTCTATGGTGTTTTGCGTTTACGAATACATTTGATTATTGATTAATAAATACATAGCCGATGTCATTAAATCAATAAGCGACAGAAATGTTTATATAAAAAGATAGTTTTCCGGAAACCCGCATTCTTTGCTAGTAAATCAGGTTTTGTATTTTTTTTTTGTCGCATAATTGATGAATAATAACAAATTCCGAGATTGATTTGTATATAGTTTGGCGTTTTGCGTTTATACTTTATATATCTCAAAATTGATTATAAAAAATTGAATATAATGTTTCGAAAATGTGATTTTTGCCGCATAGTCGATGAATAATAACAAATTTCGAAATTGATTCACGTATAGTTTGGCATTTTGCGTTTATATATTTCAAAATTAGGCTATAAATTTTTGAATATATGTTTCAAAAATTTGATTTTAACATTGTTAGTTCAAACGCATAAATTGTGTTTAAAACAATCGAAATCTAAATTTTGTTCACATTGTTAAACTTTAGATCAAAGAGACCATGAAGGCTTTTAAGAGACCATGAAAGCTTTAGACCCAAAAGAGATGTTAAACATACCCAAAAAAAAAACAAAAAACTTTTGGCTACTTCATTGATAAATTGTTGGGCTAGTTTCTATTATATCATCCAAGCGTTCACATTGATTTAGGCCTTATAAGGCCCTTTACATTGCATTTAGCGTTTAATCAAATTAATATTGTAGGAAAGATAAATTTTATATAATCTAAAATGTATATCAATGGTTTACAGCTGTAGAATCGAATGAAATCAAATTAACGTAATGTACGAAAGAATAACTACAGGAGCTTCGTGTGTTATGACTTGTGTGTGAGTTTCAAATAATGTCATTTGAAGACAAGTAAGTAAATAAATACATAATCTTAAGATATGAAGGTTTAAAGTATGGGAAATGAGAATCATTAGAGTACAATTAAAGAAAATGTCCGTTGTAATGCAACATTTGCGTGTTTTCACATTCATGTGTACTATATTTATGCCATCAATCTTATTTAAAACAAAGAGTGTACTCCCATTTTAACTTAACATCATAATCTTATCTAATTATTTCATCTGCTTCATATCCATCCGGCCATACACAACACTGCATTGTCTCCATTCAGAAACCTACGTATATTTTTTTATAAATGTATGTTGTGCTATTTCTCTCTATTCCACAAAGATTTTTTTCAATAAAGAATTGTTTCACAAAGATAAATTTTTTAGTATTTCCAATATATTTGAATTATTTAATGGTAATAGATTGTAAATTTCAAAAACACTATTAAAACACTATTGGTTAAATTATCTTGAAAACTGTTTATTGTAAAAATTAATACATTTATAATAGAAAATTAATTATTCTTCCTAATATGTGTGAAAAATTTAGAAAATTCATCTTTATGGAACAGACCGAATATTATATGTAAACATGTGAATATTATTTTTTCTTCGAATATGCTGTTTTATATATGTAATAGCACCCTAGGAAACAAACAAAAATTAATATCAAAGTCATGATCAAGTCAACTACCACCGTGCATTATGGAAAAGTGTACAATATTCAAAACGTTGGACTGCTCAATCTTTTTTTAATATACAGCTCAATTAATTCGAATCAAAATTATTAAGTAGCAACAAAGTTAATTTGAGCTTTTCTCGGCCTAATTCGAACTCGTCTATCGAAGGATTCGAAGCTAAAAGATTTATTTAACGAATAACCAAAAAAAAAAAAATCGAAGCAGTAAGGTTTAAAAATGTGCTCAACCTCCAATAGAATTAAGTCGTACCAAATACAATGTAATAAGTTCTAAACATTTGACAATTTGGCCTCTTTTAATGGCACCATTCCTCCTCCTTTCTTCCTTGAACGTAAAGTAACCTTTTTGACTCTCTTGTTTCCCTCATTTTCATATATTTTTTCACAAATCCAATATATAGGATTAATTTTACTCCATATCACTAACTTCAAAATTAATCAAATTATTGTGTACTTTATTCTCCTAGCTTATATAAAACTCTCGGCTCAAGCTGCGATTTCTTGTAGATTAACCAAAAAATCTCTTTTTAAATCATAAAATCCCGTATCTTTTTTTTCTCTAAGCATTTCTCTTTCTCTCTATCTCCATGACCTCTCTTGCTTCCTCATCTTCATCAATATTTTCTCTACAAGGCCATGAAGAAATATCCTAAACCGTGTAGCTTCCTCTTCCACATCTCTCTACTTTCTTTGTTGTTCGTCTTTCTTCTTATTTCTTTTGCTTTTACGACTTCTTACAAGCGTAAATGCAGCATTAATAGTCTTGGCCGTAAGCGAATTCTAGCGAGTAATTTTGATTTTACACCGTTTCTCAAGAACAAAGATCGCACACAACATCAAAGTCGAAGTCAAAGCCTGACTGGTAAAGAAACCGAATATTCTTGGTATAATGATGAGGAACGGATCGTACCTAGCGGTCCAAACCCTTTGCATCACTAGCTAAAAGGTTTTTGATTTTGATTCAATAGATTATTGTTCTTTTTTTTTGGGATCAATATATTGTTAGGTTGCGACTACATACATGACCATGAATTATGATTATATATTATGAAGTGTAGTATATTATTGTAACCACCATATTTGTTAATGGTTCCTCGATTTGAAGGGGTTCATTAATATCCTATTAATAGCTTCAATTTTTGAATATCTACAGTTATGGACCTCTACGGCTCTACCGTCTACAGTTGTTGTTAAAATATTCATTGAACATACTGATTTATATGAATCAATTATATTCATGTAAGGTACATTGCGTTAATTTGTTGGTTTCAATACATTTCGTTTTTATTGAAGTGTTAATTACATTGGGAATAAAATAATGTATTTTCCCCAGTTATATTTTAATCTTTTTTTTGTGCACCATTTCTTTCATTAATTTAACGTTTGGAGATACACATGTATCAGATTTGATTCGCGAAGCCTTGATACACGTTACACGCTTCGGACGGATACGACTTCAATTAGCATCAGATTCGAAAAATCTGATTAATATGATCAACTCTAGGACCCAAAATCTGGAAATCTATGGGATCTTAGAAGATATACACATCTCTCTCTAGATCTAGAATCTGTCACCTTTGAGTTTGTTCAAAGGATCAAAACATTGAGGCCGATTATGTGGCAAAATCAGCTCTCAATCTTGTACCGATTAACCTCGGTTTCATACCGGTTTAATGAAATTTCATCTTTTGACAAAAAAAAAACAAAAAAAGAGATACACATTTAATTACAAACAGACTTGAAAGTAGTAGAAGGCTAGAAGCTAAATTTATACTTATGTCTATTCATTTATTGCGAAATAGAAAAATAGCTTAGTCATGAAAGATTTAGTTTCTGATGTAATGATGTAATCTATCATACACATTATAAACTACTATAGTGATATTTTACAAGTCTATGGGTCTATAACAGCGGAATCTGGCTAAATTGCATAATCTGGCTGAATTTTTGATGATTTTTTGCGGAATCTGACAGAATAATTTTGAATGCAAATGGTAACAGCTGAATCTGGTCGAATGTGGCGGAATTGTTGAAAACAAAATAATTAATTAAACTTATGAAAATATCAATTAAACATTGCTTTTCAAAATTAAATATATATATTTATAATTGTATTAGTTAGAAAACAATAATATTTTATTAAATTATTTCCTAAACCTAAAACTTATTTCATCAATAGTTTCATCTTTTATTTTTGTTTAGCAAAATTAATAAGTTTATTTTAATTATGTATCACTAAAATAATGAGTAAATATTCCTAATTTATTTTAAAAATAAAAAAGTAATTTATTTAATCTATTTTGTTAAATATTATTTTATAATTTATTTGCGTACTATCTATCAGCAATTCGTATTTATTGAATTTTAATGTACCATCAAAGCTAATTATTTTGACAGATATGTGATTCAATAATAAGCAAATTAATAGAAGTTATTTGATATTAATATCATTCAAACCCATTTCAAATGTTTTAAAAAGAAAATGACGTTGTGAAAATAGAACAAAAATAAGGAATGAGAGAGAGTAAATCAGTTGCATAGTAGAAAATAAAGTAAATAGTATTGTTAATGTGTATTCAGCAATTCAGTGGATTTTGTCTTTTCTGGTTTTTCTTCCACATTCTTTTATGTCAAATGGTGTCTAAATTTTGTTTTTCTGTTGAATTCTGCATATAGCATGTTACCATTACTGTCTATAGAGCGTAAATAGTAACAGCTAAATGTGGTTGAATTATAGAATCTAACTGAATTTTTGGTAATTTTTTGCAGAATCTAGCGGAATAACTTGTAATGTAAATGGTAACTGTTGAATCTAACTGAATCTGGCTGAATTTTTGAAATAAATTATTGATTAGATGAACATACAAAATGTAACGACCGCGAACCAAAAATTTGTGAATAACTGGCGGGTCGGTTGGAAACCCGAATTGTTATTTTATTTTTTTTTAAAAAGTCAAAAGACTTTTTTGTGGAAGTGGCTGAATTTTTTATTGAAAGAGGAAGCAGTTTTGAGAAAGAGGTAGAGAGAGTTAGTGAGTAAAGAGAGGAGAAGAGAGAGAGAGGTGAAAGAATTCGCCGGGTTTTGGAGGAGACAAACGGTCGTGAAAATCAAGTTGGATCGGAGTGAAAATTTCAGGATAAGTTCTCCACTCCCTTATCTTGATTTAGGAAGAAACCGCTTGTCATTTGGTTGAGTATTCTAGGAGTTATGGTCGTTTTACTGAGAGATGTTTCTGCAACATCGCTTCTGCGATCAGTCCACTTCAAAGGACGATTCCCGTCGTTCTGTAAGGACCCAGTGGACAAGTTAGATATCATTGGAAAGCTCTGAGTCTTAGCTTTCCACAGACACCAATTTCGGTTTATTCAGAGGTGACCTCCGTTCTCTGTGTGCTTTTGAAGTTAGTATGTCGTTTCTGAAATATTTGTTCTCAGTTCTGATTATCGAATTTGCGAGCTAATTTTCTCGTCGAACTGCTTAGAATTAGGTTACGTTCTATACACCTCTGTAAAGCTCTAGATGTCTAGTTTCTAGAACAGGCTTTATACCTTGATTTGGTTAATAATTCGCTGAGTTATGGTCCTTTGAACTTGGGTAGTTCGTGCAGTTTTTCTGCAATTTCCTGCGATTTCGTCCGGAGTTGCTGTTTTCGGGGATGATTTCCTGGTGAACCGTTTGGAGTTACTAGTCTTGCGATACGGTGTTGGAAAGCTGTTGGTGTCTAGTTTCCAGAGAAGTTTTCCGATCGTGATTTGGTGTAGTAAGTCGCGAGTTATTCTCTTCCGAAACAAGGTGAGTGCGTGACCATGGTTTTGCGGGTATTGGTGTGTTTGATTGCGAATTGAGTTGATTTATTGTTCGATCAATACTTGTTTGGGGCGTTTTTAGTGTTTAGATCAACGTAAGTATCGTGGTTTGTGGTTGACTTTACGTTGACTTTGCGTTGACTTTTTCGGGGTTGACTTTTCGGGTTTGCTTTTTGCTTAATTGTGTTGTGTGGTGTTTTGATTGTTCCCTATACCCGTGCATCTAGCCAAGTAGATGGGATGACCGTACCACTAGGTATTTATGATAATACTCACGCATCTCTTATAACCATGTGATGCAGGTAAAGAGAAAATGTGATCGTGGAATCAGGGCGAGGAAGAGGAGATGATCTAGTGTCTCGTTTGTATTTATATCTATTCCGCTTTTGCTATTGTGTTGAATTATTGTGTGCTTTAATATTTCGGGGGTTTAAAAAAAAAAAAAAAAAAAAATTGGTTGTTTCACAAAACTTTTTTTTTGTTGAAAGAACATACAAAACTTAGTTAAAGAAGTTTGTTGTACTTACTTAGTTGAATAAAATGATAAAATATTAACATTTATATCTGATATATATAATAACTTTATTAAATATAAAACTACAATATAATTTTAAGGAAAAAACTTGCAGCGGATCATAACTATAAATTAATTCATTTTACAACTGAATAAATTATTCCAAAATTTTGTTTTAGCAAAATTTACGCCAATTGCTTAATTTTTTTTCAAAAAAAAAAATTCAAGTTTCTCTTAAATATTCGGATTATATATACCATATCCGTATCATCGATCCATTTTTAAAGAAATATTTCAAATGTAATTTTCATATCCTAAATATCTTTACACAACTCTCATATTCGTTCTTATCCGACTTTCTTACCCCAAATAAATATATTTTTATATCACTTAGTTCTTTAAGAATTGTTGAATTCAGCTAATTTATTGATTTTTTTTTTGTTAAATTGCTGAATTTAACTAAACCTGTCAGAATTTTATTAAATAGCAAATGGTGTTAGTAGAATTGTTGAATCTGAATGTTGCCGAATTTTAAAAGTATGTTACCATTTACGGCCATAGTTTAATATACGTTATAGTGTGTTTCAAGCTGATTTTTTTCCTTACAAGTATTTATAAACTTTCATTTCATAATCACATAGTTGGTATTGACATTTCGTCTACAACAACAACAAAAATTATCCCCACATTTGTAAAATATGAACCTAATCAAGCTTTCCAAAATTCAACAAAAATGGTGGTGTTTGTTCACTAGCCATTTTATTAAAATATAGCACCACAGATAAAATCGTCAAAGGGGGTCAGCCTTGGAGATAGAAACGCTTAAAGCAAGAAAAAAGAGAAGAAAAGTGGTGGCCAAGTAGGATATGTGTACTGTAGGGTCCACGGCTCAACCCGATAAGTTTCTTCGTGCTTGAGCCGGTTTTGGAGAGGTATCATGAAAGGTTAATGGCTTAACCCGACCACCAAGTTGAATGTTGCATGTGCATGCTAGCGGCTGTGGTCGACCACAAATGGTTTAATCGTCTATTTTTGGTCCTTTCTTAGTTCATGGACCCTTTTCTCTTTAATTTATTTAGAACTCCATATCTATTATTATTATTTTTTTAATAACTAGGAGGTTTAATCTTTTTAGGGTGAGTGTAGTGGTTAAGTAGTCACCAAGCTTTTGCAGACAAAGGAGATGAAAGTGTTCTTCGACTTTGGCCGATATTTTTTTATGAACCAAAAAAAGAATGACGCATACAAAAATAACTAAAATAACTATGGTTGAGAGTTGAAGCATACAAATGTAATTGCAAAGAGCACGTATGTCACTACTTGAGCTTCTGATAGATAATAAAATGTAGGCAAAAACGATTTGACCATTTCTTGAATTGATATGCAAGCATGAGTACTGATCAGAAAAATTATTATGTTGGTGATTGGACTTGGTTAACAAGCATGAGTACTGATTTAGCCGACGAAGGTCCAGTCAGTACATATGGGTTTATGGCTTAGCAACCGAGACAAACATATCTCCTTAGCCGTAAGAATCGCCAGCAGCACTGCCACCTTGGTCGGCGAGATCATTATCATCGGAACTGAATTTATTAACACGTTATTGTCTAAACCCATAACCAAAACTCCAATAGACAAAAGAACTGTTGGACACATATGGAGTTTCCTAGATTGCTGACTTGGCGCTTCCTGGAACGTTGATCCCTTCTACACTCTCACCTAGAAAGCTATGGAAGAAGACTCAACCAGAGTCAAGCAGAGGATGCAAAGAGTCAAAGACTAAGAAAGATAAGCGTTGTGTGGTCATCATATCTTGAACATGCTATCTCTAAAAAAAAAAAAATGGAACCAAAGTCTTGATATTTTTAGATCTAGATATCCAAAAAACACAAAGCTTGCAAAAGAACACCAATGAAGACTATCTCTGTGTTGGTCTTCTTCTTCCTCCTTCTCAACTTCATGGCAGAAGCCAGGAGTCCTCCAATGACACGTTGCCCATCATTCACTTGCGGTAACTACGACTTCCGGTTCCCATTCTTCGCAACAAACATGCCGTCTCGATGCGGTATGTTTATGATGAATTGTGATCTAGAGATTCCAGAGATACAGCTTGAGGAAAAAGGTAAATGGTATGAAGTCGAGAGTGTCTCTCAAGCCGAAACCTTAACCATCACGGACCCAAGGCTTAACCAAAGCTTGGGAACCGGATCCTGCAGTGACTTGTCAAGCTTCTCTCTTCCAGATTCTCCGTGGTTCAGGTCTAGCACTTTGTACAAATGCAACACCAGTAGGGAGAATGGTTTCACTTATGACAACTGCAGAGGAGGAAGCAACAACGTGTACTACTCCGATTTGGGAGATGATTCAGGGTGTTTAGCTATCAACGTTCCACAGAACTGGTTGAATCTAACTATCGGTAGGCCGACTGATGTAACTTCTACCTTTTCTCTTCATATATACCTGCCTCAAGGCTGCTATGCCTGCTACCACCGAGGAGGAGAATGTAAGATGATCAACAACAAGTTTCGCTGCGTTGGAGGAACCAAAGGTATGGACACAATAAAACTTAATTCATTAAATCTGCAACTCTGCTTGCAAAACATTTGGATATGACAAGAATTCGATTTGCCGCTGCTATTTTGCAGACGTCGACCAAGAGAAGAAGATAAAGCTAGGACTAGGATTAGGTAAAAAGATATGTTCTGTTTTGCTTCTTTAGTTTCAACTTTCTCTCCGTAAAATAAAAAACATCATGTAAGTTAAAATTTTAGGGTTATCCTATGGCTTCAAAGTTCAATCCATGTGACAATCGGTTATTTTTCCTAAACAAAATGTATACAACTTTCATAACAAAAATAAATTAACTAATATTTTATATAGATAAATAAATCCACTCCATGACACCAATGTTTCTCTTAGATAGTCTTTGTATACATACAACCTAAATTTTGATTCTTCTTGTCTTATTGTTGGAGGCTCAGCTGGATTAACTGTGTTGATCATTATTTTGGTACTCGCAATAATAATGAGAGCAAAGAATGCGAGAAAAAGTGATTGGAATGGTAAGAACGTCGAAGCGATTGTAATGCTGAAACGATATAGTTACGCAAAAGTCAAGAAGATGACAAACTCATTCACGCATGTTCTCGGGAAAGGAGGATTTGGAATTGTATACAAAGGAAAGTTACCTGATGGAGGCCTAGATATCGCCGTGAAGATCTTGAAGGAGGCAAAGGGAAATGGAGAAGATTTCATCAATGAAGTAGCTAGCATGAGTAGAACATCTCATGTAAATATTGTTCCGCTGCTTGGATTCTGTTATGAAGGGAACAAGAGAGCTATAATATATGAGTTCATGCCGAATGGATCCCTCCACGAGTTTATATCCAATAATATGTCAATGAAGATGGAATGGGAGAGGTTATATGACATTGCGGTAGGTGTCTCTCGCGGCCTAGAGTATTTGCACAATCGTTGTGTGACGAGGATTGTGCATTTCGATATAAAGCCGCAAAACATACTCATGGACAAAGATTTTTGTCCCAAGATTGCAGATTTCGGTCTTGCTAAACTCTGGAAAAACAAAGAGAGCATCATGTCAATGCTAGACGCGAGAGGGACGGTAGGATACATTGCCCCTGAAGTGTTTTTCAAGAATTTTGGAGTTTCGCACAAGTCAGATGTGTATAGTTATGGGATGGTGGTTCTTGAGATGATTGGAGCAAAGAATATAAAAAAAGTTGAACATTCTGAATCCAACAATAGTTCAATTTACTTTCCAGATTGGATCTATAAGGATTTTGAAAGGGGAGAGATCATGACGATCTTCGGAGATCAGATAACCAACGAAGAAGAGAAAATTGCGAAGAAAATGGTATTGGTTGGTCTATGGTGTATTCAGACTAATCCATCTGACCGTCCACCAATGATCAAAGTCATTGAAATGTTAGAGGGGAATCTAGAGGCTCTCCAGGTTCCACCTAAACCTCTCTGGTGTTTACCCATGGCAACAGTTCCAGAAACTATTGAAGACAGTCTTGATCATGAGACTTCAAGCTTCTCTAACCCAAGTCAGTTTGCAAGACCTACTCTCTCGGCTTGTGAAGATAATTTACGTTTGTCCAAAGAAGTGTTTCAACCAACTGTTGAAGCGAGTCAACATAGTTCAAGGTGTTGAGGTATATTCTTGTCAGTGATTTTTATGGAATTCATATTTTTTGTTCTGGTTTTAATGGAATTCATATCTGATTGGACTGATTCTATTATACTCAAGATGATTTTTCTTTCTTGATGCAGACAATTTCTAGTTTTCTTGGGAAACGGTACAAGAGACTTTGGAAGAGAGTAATGTGAATTAAAACTAGTCGAAACCTAAGCTTGCAAAGAGGTGGCCAGGGGTTGTATTTTCTTGATAAAATGTTACAACTAGATAACGATTAATTTTATTTTTTCGTAGCTTTTGCATCAAGTATTTTTCAAGTAATAAGACTCACAGTAGAACCTCCATAAATTAATATTGTATTCTATAAATTAATAATTACCATAAATTAATAAATTTTTCTGTTCCAAGTTAGACTAACATAAAAATTAAAAAACTTTATTGATAGTTTTATTGGTATCTAAAACTTGTGAAAAATTATAAACACATATGTACACATATATCATAATATATATTGTTTTTTTATTTTTTACAGCGTTTTCTTACTCTTTCCAAATGTATCGTAATATATTTCGATTCTGATTTTATCATTAATATTAAGAACAATAATCATATTTTCTTCTAAATTTTGTATTTAATAACGTATATTATTTTTATATGGATAGTATATTATGATATTAAGATTATGATTATGAAATAATAGTGAACATATCGTCTTGTTTCTGAGATACGATCTGAGTGTTGTACATATCGGCGTAGGATATTCGATGTTAGCTTCAAGTTCTTTTTTTTTTTGCTAAGTCTTCAAGTTTATGCTAGAATTTCTTGTTCTATAAAAGTGAAATTTAACATTTTATACTATGTAATATATATATTAAAGCCATCTCATTTTTTTAGTATTATTTATCTCTAACACTAATGAACATATCGTCTTGTTCCTGAGATACGATCTGGGTGTTGTACATATCGGCGTAGGATATTCGATGTTAGCTTCAAGTTTATGCTAGAATTTCTTGTTCTATAAAAGTGAAACTTAACATTTTATACTATGTAATATATATTAAAGTCATCTCATTTTTTAGTATTATTTATTTCTAACACTAATGATAGAACGGAAGCACGAAAAAACGAAGACTTGTTTCTCACGTTTCCTCGAAGCTAAAGAAACAAGGTGGTCTCTGTTTTCTACACGAAATCAGAGGTGAAGCTCTGTTTTGCTACACGAAAAACAGAGTGTTGAGACTTGAAAGAATACGCTTCTTGTAAAACTCGATTTAGAAGAAAACTCTTTATTAATTCAATGATAGATGATCTCTTTACAAACACCTAGAGATCTATTTATAATGATTAATATAACACCAATTCTAATGAAAATAGGAAACATAACTTTTAATTAAAAAGGAAAAAACCAACGAAAAGGAAAATTGCCAAAGAAACCAAAAACCAAACTCTTGTGTAACACAAAAGCTCAAACGTGTGAGACAAGGTAATGCTGTGTTGCATCAACTAATCAGTATTCTAATTTTTTTGGGTTAATCAATTTCCTATTGGAATATTATGTTTAATTCCTAAAACTAGAAAGAAAAAACATCAAATATGTGTTTAAGTAACAACAAGATGAGTTTTTTGTTTTGCTAGAAGATGAAGAAAAGGTTTATGGATCATAGTATAATGAAAAATAGAAATGTTATGATTCTTACTTGCGTTAGAAAAAAGACGAGTTTACAGAATGTGTAACATCACAAAAAACTCCAGAAGTCATTATCTTTGATCGAATGACCTGACTGTTAATTACTCTTAAGAGTATTTTTTTCTAAATGATTTTAAATTCGATTATTTTTCAAACAAATTCCAATAAAACTGTTTTTGAGTGACTAATTAATCATGTAGGTACATTAAAACAAATGATATGTAATCATTAAAATGAGTTCAACATGGAACATAATTTTAAAAAAAATTGATTAGAAACCTAAGTTTATTTGTAAAAAAAAAAATATTTTATCTAAATTCGAATACAAACTGAAACAAGACTATGGCACTCAAACAAGATTACGATTGACCTTAAACGCTATTATTCACAAACAAAAGAATCATACAAACTCAGAAGACTTTCATCGGAACCGGATTGAACACTATTAACAAATTTTAACCACAAACATATGTTTTTCTAAGTTGTTTGGTATATATCTAATTATTTGATACAAAAAAAAAAAAAAAATTCTTTAATGTTCGAGTTATTACGAAAGTTCCGCTCGATTTTAAATTTGATGGGATCAATTTTATTTTTCTCCCACCGTGACTTTTCTTCTTTGAGTGTTATGGCATGCAATGGTTTTTATAACTTATAAGATATCAAATTTTGATATGTTGACAACAAAAAGAACAGATATCGATATTTGGGTAAACCAGCCTCCGTAATTAGCTTCCAAGTTTCGGTTATACTATTTAAAGTGGTCTAAAGTCTAAACCACGAAAAAACCCGTCATTCTTATTTTTTTTATCCCATTAAAATAACAAAGACCAAATAAAGCAAAAAGTTTGCAGAGTCTATACCTTGATATGTCATAATTCATAAGGCAACAACGTGAAAGAGACAAAGAGTAAACCATGTTTATGAGCCACAAGATGTTTGGTTTAAACCGTTGTGGTTAAAGTAAAGTTACTAACCTATCAAGATAGATTATATGGTGTCTATGAAGCCAAATATGTCATTCAAGATAGATTAGTGTATCATCTCAATAATTATTGTCCCCCGAAAACATAAAATTTAAATGTGAATGTGTGTTAACAACACTATGGAAACAACTTAATTACACTCCAAAAGTGAAATTTTACATCAAGAAAAACGGTACCTTTTTTAGTCAAAACGTTAACTTCTCACAACTTATCATATTCATTAAAAAAAAAAATCGTACCAAAGAGAAATATAAAAAGTTATCATTTTTAGAGTAATACCTGCAATATTCACTTTGTTTTGGGGATTTTTTTCTATCAGTAAGTTCCACCACTAAGGGACAAGTCTTTTACACAAACAACATGTTGAGGCTACTTCTCCATACAGTGCTACATTTGAACGACATCCCATGAAGTGTTAAGATGCTTAGATCAAATGATGTCTCTTGTTCTTTGGAAATAACTGTATAGTTCTATATCCCTCTAAATTGTTAGCATAGGTTGAACATACTTACTTTAGAGGCGGATCATACTTCTTGGGATTTTCACCATCATGCATTTTTGTGCATTCAGAGGTGTCTATTGCGACAAAGATATCACGTAAGTTTTCATGTTTTAGTTCTCTTGCTAGTTAATGACGGTCTTTGTAGTTCTTTGGTTTGGTATGATTTATGTCGGGTTCTCATGCTATAACGTGTCAAAATATGTAGGATTCACTTTGCTATTGAATATTCCTGCATTTTCTTCCAAACAAAATATTAGAGTGAATAGAATCTTTTGTTAAAATAGAAAGTTGAAAAGCTGAAGTTTATCTCAAATAATTAAAGTGTCTTTATATATCATTAATTCTACAGGGCTGTAGTTTGAGGAGGTGAAGCCCCAAGAAGTTATTCATACCCCTTCTGAAATATTATATTGGCACATTATTTATCTCTATGGATGTGAGAAGTTTTGACGTCATTGCGATGTTAGTAAATTGTGTGTACTCATGTTTCAATTCTTTTGGCTTACATCAAAAGTTGCAAGAGTTCCCTCTTTGATCTTGATAGGAGTTTCTCAACATCTATTTGTCTTACATGTTGCAATAGTTCGGATGCTATTTGTCTTACATGTTGCTTTGAGATCCACAATAGAAATCGTTTTTATAATTGCATGTTTCTAAATTGTTTATATATATTTTTGTCGAGAGTGCACATTGTCTGCAAGCCTAGTTGACGATGAATTTACAAGTTTCATGTCTCTTGAAAACTATTTAATCTAACGAGTGGGTATTTGTTTGAGGATTGTGTTGTAGTTGAAGCTTCTATTAGTTGTTCCATGAACCAAAGCTTAGGAAATCTTTGAACAAGTCAAGAACAAAGACTCGCTTTGTTGGTTTCAAAAACCTAGGACCAACGTGTTACATGAACTCGATGGTACATATTCTGTGTTGTTTGTCTAGTTTTGGAAATGTTGTGCTCCGACATCTGAGTTCTTTGTATGACGCAACCAAGTGATAATTTATACTTTGAACAAAAAAAATGAATTTTCATGATTGTAACTAAAATATCTAACTTTTGTAAGAAATGGGTCTCGACCTTCACTCGTGGTTCCTTTCTCTGTCCCTTCTTCGGAGGATCCGGCATCGGGGCCATGATGGAGTGGTAAAACTCCACCGATTTCTAGTTGTTGTGGAGTTTTTACACCTCGACAGCCGAAATCTTCCCTCCACGGAAGCCCAAAGCTCGTTCAGCAATCTTCTGAATCAAGCACTGATCAGGCTTGTACGGCTCCTTCTCAAGCGTTTCCGCCGTCTCATGGCAAAGCCTAACATATTCCGGCCAAAATTTCAGCAGGAGAACGAGGCGGCATGTTGGACTTGGAATGTGGTTGAATCTTTGGTTCTCTGTCTCTATGGAACACAATGAGCTCACTGGTTTTGAATCTTTTACTTGTGTGTTTTAAAAGTTGAATCTTTGGGTTCTCTGTCCATGTGGAACTCAAAAAGCTCACTGCGTGGGAAGTTGAATCTTGTTAGCTTTGTTTTAAAGGTGGCATGGGGAAGGTCATGGGAAGTAGAAACCCGCGAGATTCTACTTCTCCATGTCGTTCTTATCTTCATCTTTTGGTAAGGGACAGTTTTTCGGGAGACAACCTTCACTCACAAAGGAAATATGCGTTCCACTTTGAACATCTTCAACAAAAATGGCAGGGAGATGCTCAAACCTTGTCTATCCGTGGCGTTTTTTTTTTGCAAAATAGGACCTCGAATTTATTTATTTTTTGCGAAAAAGAGGGTCATTTTCTGCAATTTTTTATATTATAAAGATCAAAAAAGAAAAACATTTGTTCCAAACCTGATTGAGAGTAAGATTTGCTTTTTTGTGATTATGAAATAGTGGACATATCGTCTTGGTCCTCAAATACGATCTTAGAGTTGTACATATCTGGGCTAGACATTTATGATAGATTTTCTTGTTCGATCAAAGTGTAATTTAACCTTTTTATACTAAGTAAGAAATATCAAAGCCATCTCATTTTTAAGTATTGTTTATCTTTAATACAAATCAATATCCTAATTATTTTGGCTCAATCAATTTCCTGTTGGAGTTTTATATTTTATTCTTAAGATAACTAAAAGAACCCATCAAATATGTGTTTAAATAACAACAATATGAGTTTTTGTTTTACTAGAAGATGAAGAAAAGGTTTATGGATAGTAGTATAATGAAAAATAGAGATGTTGTGATTAAAAGAAAAAAAAATGATATTTGCAGAAGGTGAAGAGGAAATCTGTTAACATCACAAAAAGATCTAGCTAGAGCTCATCATTCTTTGATTGGATAACTGTTAATTATGTAGTGGTAGTTAAGACAGGTCACATACTAACAATAATCAAAAGATTAATGGGTTTTTTTTTAATAAAAAATTACTCTTACGAGTATTAAACTTTTTAAATGATTATTTTTTTTATCATTCGATTATTTTTTCAAACAAATTCGAATAAAACTGTTTTTTGAGTGACTAACTAATCATGTGCTAATATTAAGACAAATAATATGTAATTCAAAAAATAAGTTCAATACGAAACATAATTTAAAACAGTTTGATTACAAACGTACGTTTATTTATAAAAAGATATATTTCATCTAAATCCGAATACAACCCGAAACAAGACTATGTCAATGATACTGTATTAGACTAGATTTATACCCAAAGTGGTTAGCTTCTTCTTCCATAAGGGATATACGCCCAAAGTGGATTAGCTCCTTCAGTATACTGAAGGTGGCTTGAAGCTTTGAATATTGTTAACATTCAACGCACATGATGGCACTAAAAACATTAGAAAAACAATTGAGAATCTTGACTCTAAACACCTTCCTAAACAAGTAGAAAATCTTCCTAAAAACAAGTTTAGGAAGGATTTTGCCTTATTTAGGAAGTCTTTCCTAAACACTTCCTAAACAAGTAGGAAACCTTCTTATAAAAAGTTTATGAATGATTTTTCACTTGTTTATAAAGACCTTCCTAAACACATTTCTAAACAAGTAGAAAATCTTCTTAAAAATAAGTTTAGGAAGGATTTTCACTTGTTTAAAGACTTCCTAAACACTTTCCGAAACAAGTTGGAAACCTTCTTAAAAAATAGTTTAGAAAAGATTTTCACTTGTTTAAGAAGGATTTCCTAAACGCCTTCCTAAAAAGGTAGGAAACCTTCTTAAAAAAAAAATTATGAAAGATTTTCACTTGTTTAGGAAGGTTTTCCTAAACACCTTCCTAAACACCTTCCTAAACAAGTAGAAAACCTTCTTAAAAAAAAATTATGAAAGATTTCCACTTGTTTAGGAAGGCATTCTTAAACACCTTCCTAAACAAGTAGGAAACCTTTTTAAAAAAATATTATGAAAGATTTTCATTTGTTTAGGAAGGTCTTCCTAAACACCTTCTCAAACAAGTATGAAACCTTCTTAAAAATAAGTTTAAGAAAGATTTTCACTTGTTTAAGAGGGACTCCCTATACACCTTCTGAAACAAGTAGAAAACTTTCTTAAAAACTAGTTTAGGAAAGATTTTTACTTGTTTAAGAAAGCCTTCCTAAACACCTTCATAAAAAAGTAGGAAACTTTCTTAAAAAAAAAAGTTAGGAAGGATGTTCATTTGTTTAGGAAGGCTTTCCTAAATACCTTTTTAAACAAGTAGGAAACCTTCTTTAAAATAAGTTTAGGAAGAATTTTCATTTGTTTAAGATGGCCTTCCTAAATATTTTCTTAAACAAGTACGAAACCTTCCTAAAAAAAGTTTAGAAAGAATTTTCACTTGTTTAGGAAGGATTTCCTAAACACCTTCCTAAACAAGTAGGAAACCTTTTTAAAAAAATAGTTCACTTGTTTAAAAAGGATTTTAATTTTAAAGTGCTAATAATACGAATCATTGAATATAGATATAATCATTTTTTTTTAAATATAAATTTATATTGTAGATGCATCAATGATAGCATCTAAGGATCAAAGAAGGTATGAAGAGTTATGTGCTACATAGAAGACCGAGAAGCTGAGGTATGGATCACACGTGTGAGGTCAACACTACACGTGTGAACAACTATGAGTGTCTCGAGCCATGGGAACACAAGCGGGAGAGATTGTGCATAAGTTAGGTTCAACAAAGAAGAGACGTTTTGCAAAAGGCAAAAGGTGAAAAAGGAGCGCGGTGCACAATGCAACAAGACAAGTGAAACAGTGCTCTCTGTCACTGTACAGTGAACTGTCTGCTGGTCCATAGCAAGGTTCCTCTTATTATATTGGTAATCAGCAAACCAAGCAAACCAATATAATACTGAGGTTAACCGTTTCGAGTGAAGTAGTTCTCTTAGCACGAAAAAAAAGAGGTAGTGAGAGAGAGAACTCGTTGAGTGATAAAAGAACAAATTGAGAGTTTGTTAGATTGTGAGGTTCTTACACTGAGTGTTTCATCTGGGTAAATTAGAAACAGTTGTTAAACACATATATTGTTGAATAAGATATCGTGTGTTCTTATTCTTGGGTAGAGTAAGATTGAGAGAGTTATCACTTTGGTATATGAAAGTGTAATCCATTTTGCAACACGAGTTGCTTCTAGTTGTACTACTCTGATATTTATAAAGTTATTTTAAGTGTGTCTTAAATACTTTCTATTGATATCAGTACGAGTGTTTCCTTTCCTAATACTCTTACTTTTTCATATACAAATATTTATATATATATATAACATAAATGTTGTCGAGGATAAATATTTTATTTGAAAAACAACAAATCGCTAAATGTCACGTTGTAACCAAAATAAATTATGAACCTCCCAACAAGAAAAAATAGCCTTGGTGATCATCCTGCGATCGTTTATTTTTGAGAAAGCTCTTTACATATTAAAGTCTCATCAGACTATGTCTCAAAAACCTTTAGTGTTGACAATTGACTCAATCATAAAAATCATTAAATGCTGATGTGGACATAAGACAATACATATTAAATATGAATTTATCAAATATGAACTATTATTTACTTCAAAAGTATGAACAAAATACTCATGATATTACAATGGGTTTGGTGATGACGTTTTATCCATGAAAGTAAGAGCGTGCGATAAGTTAATTTTCGTTCTAATCATGAATGTGTCAATCATATTTCACATATCACGCTTACATGGTTAGACGAATTGGCTCCCTTTTAAACTTGATAATCCAGTCCAAAAACTCATACCATGTATTTTATGAAACTAATTTATTTCAGAATGTGAATGCGATCTAAAAGTAACTATATTAGTCTTGTGCATATATTTTTCCAAAATTTAATTAAATTCTCTTGCAACACTTTTTGATTAACAATTATATTGTCAATCTTCCAATACACATTCTTGTATTTCTACATCTACTTTTGTTTCGCTTCTCAATATTATTATTAGTTATTACCAAAAAAATATTTCATAATCTTGTATTTAATTTACTCATTTATTTACTTATTTTCATTTTTAATTCAATTTTAATCTCTAGTAATTAGTATGAAAAATATTAAATGTAAAAACTTGATATAAATGAACATTTATTATGAATTTTAATGTTTTTTTTTAGTTTTGATGATGTGGACACCATAAATAGAGAGAAAACTCTCTAATTATATACTCTCTCCGTTCCTAAAAGATGTATGTTTAAGGTTATGCTCACATATTAAGAAAAACAGTTAATGTTGAATAATAAATGTATTGATTTTTGCAATAAATGATTTTCAAAAAATTTTAACCAATAGTATTTGAATATTTTTCTCGAAAACTACATTTTCTTATCAATAAATGACAAAAATGCATAGAAAACATAAAAAAATCTATCTTTGTGGAATAATTTTTTTTGTAAGTTTTTATCTTTTAGGAACGGAGAGAGTATATAGATTACGTTTTATCTTAAATGCTATTATTCACAAACCAAAAGTCATAAAAACTCATAAGACTTACATCGGAATCAGACTGAAAACTATTAATAAAATTTAACCATAAAATATGTTT
The DNA here is from genome assembly GCA_964056655.1 of Arabis hirsuta. Lineage (NCBI taxonomy): Eukaryota > Viridiplantae > Streptophyta > Magnoliopsida > Brassicales > Brassicaceae > Arabis > Arabis hirsuta. The sequence continues at coordinate 5,314,699 of OZ053300.1, forward strand.
TTCTAATTCATTTGATATATATATATATATATATGTTTGTGTGTTTTTCTAGATTTACGAAAGTTTCACTCGATTTTAAATTTTATGGGTTCAATTTTTGTTTTCTCCCAGGTCGGCTTTTCTCTTTGATTGTTATGGAATGCAATGGTTTTTACTCCCTCTGAATCACAATACATGATGTTTAAGGTAGTGATACAACAATTAAGAAACTCAATAAATAATACTTCCTCCGTTTCATATTAGTTGTCATTCTAGGATTAATTTTTTTGTTTCATATTACTTGTCGTTTTGTATTTTCAATGCACATTATAACTGATTTTTTTACTTTTATCCATACTTTTTAGTTTATTAATTACATTAATTATGGGTAAAATAGATAACTTAATTATTTTCTTAATTTGTGTGAAAACTTGTAGAATGACAACTAAATTGAAACAGAAGAAATATAAATTTTTGTGTATTTTTATATTAAACAACTATTTATTATTTAAATAACATTAATTCAACCAATCATATAAAATATTGTAGAATTCAAAAAATCACAAACACTAAAAAATAATAAATTTATGCATAGAAAAATAGAAACATCAACTAATTTGATACAAACAAATTTGCCTAAAAAATTAATTAATATGATACAGAGAAAGTATAAAATAAGATATTTGGGTAAACCAGCCTCTGCAATTAGCTTCTAAATTCCGGTTTTACTGTTTAAAGTGGTCTAAACCACGAAATAATCCATCGTTCGTTTTTTTATTATCCCATTAAAATAACAAAGACCAAATAAAACTAAAGGTTTGTAGAGTCCATTCCTCTCTAAAAGACTCAATCCTTGGATGTTATAACGAGTAAACCCAATGCAACTATGCTAATATACTGCAAGAAGAAAATATACAAATATATCCACCGTAACAAAAAATTCCAAAAATCGACAAATGTTCTCCTTGGGATGGATAATGGATCATATACTGCGAGACTGTACCTTGAATCCTTGATATGTCATCAACATTAGAGAATCGATTTCTAACTGATGTAATCTATTACATGTGGTTTTATTTGTCTTTAGTTTATTTGGATTGCGGTCTAACTAAGAAGGTGGTTGACTTCTTCTTCATAACATCTACAACCAAAATTGTCACCTTAGAAACGTTACCACATTCATGGATATTATTGGTTTAAATAGCCATTATTCATGTGCAAAATTAAAAACGCGAAATTGTCGAATGAATGACGAAACGATATAGACTGAGTCATAAATTCGAATAATGAAAAGACAAAAGTCAACGCTCGAGGCCCAGCTTTTGTAGCACCGCCGTATTCAAATATCAAATTGTTGTTATAGGAAGGCCATTGACCCGACTCAACTCACATAATTGCAAAACAGAAGTATAGTAAGGGTTACGGAAATTGCTTCTAATGAATTGGCTTAAAGCTTTGTTTGGATCGTACGGTTTCGAATGGTGATGTTCCGATGTTCGGCACTGTTTTATTTGTATTGAACAATAATAAAAAAAAATATATATAAATATATATTGTTATATATTGTTGTTATTATTTGTGTAACTAGATGAATAAATATGTTCGTGACAAGAATAAAAAAAATATTGTTGTTATTATTTGAACCTTTTCACATCTATTTGGTTTTACTATTCAAAATAACGTTACTCCGAGAAAATTTAATTGGCTATGAGTCAAGTTTTGTCGACCCCGATAACGTAAAATGAAAATAAAAAATAGTACTACGTGTTTACTTTTAACGTTATTGACGACAATATACTTTATATTTTTTTTTTCAAACCTATTGAGAACAATATTGCGAACTTTGTTTTTCGTATTGAATGGAACATTTAATATCGTTTCTGCCAATATAAGTTGGCCGTCCAAGTGACGTTTACGATCCTCTCTCAATTGGTTAAACATTGGAAACTAACAATTAATAGATGGACAAAAAGTCTTAAAATCATTTTTCTGCTAAGAAAAATCTTAAAATAATTAGGAAAACAAGTGTTGACAAAAAAAATTTAGGAAAACAAAAGCTTAAAAAACGGGTTTGCAAATGGTATTTTTTTCGTCTATGCTTTAAATAGCTTTCTACCGTGTTTCATCTTGCAATATTTCGACATAGCATTTTCTATCCCCGTAGTGATAAAATTTTTTTATTTTTTATTTTTTTATTTTTTTTGAGAAACATAGTGATAAAATTGTTACTATGTTACTTGAATATATAGACATTTAATTAAAACATGTTTTCTGTTATGCAATTTATTTTTGCTTCAATTTGCCACATTTCAACATATTCATAAATTTAACTAACATGCCTTTTGTTTATTGTGTGTGTAATTTCCGCTAATAACAGTAACATTGAAACTTAATATCCATGAATTATTTATTTTATATATATATGTTGCTCTCACTTTTTTTCCTTTTTCCTTTTTCCTTTTAACCTATTTTAACCTTTATTTACTACTCTCTCTGCTTTTTAACATAACATGTTTTGACTCCACACTCGAATTTTTGATTCAGTGTGATGATCAACTAATCAATGGTTGGTGGTGTTTCAAGGTGATCTCTCGTATTTCGCCGGTGGTCTCTACATTGTCGTTGGTGGTCTCTACGTTGTTGTCGGTGATCTCTAGATCGAACATGATTTATAACGAGGTTTGCATCCTCACTATAACCACCTTGTTATGGAAAGAACCACCATGGAAACCATCATGGAGGAAACAACAATTGGGAATAGAAAGTACATTCTTTTTGTTGTATGACGATATTCGTATAATCGTTGAAAATTGGCAGTTCGAGTATTTATTTCTTTCGAAAGAATTAGTAGATTGGGTTCTTAATTAAAGAATATTTGTAGATCTAACCCTGAAGTTGGCCAATGTAATACAACAAGGAGAATTAGTGTTTGGTAGTTTCACCGATTGGGTGATAGTCGAAGACGAATATCGCATCATATCGAATGCGAATTTATGGGAAGAAAACAACAGAGTTGATATTCTACTAGCGAATAAGACTTTTTGGAGAAAAGCGTCGCTAAAATTCATTTCTTTTGTTTTTAATTATGTAATTGGTTATATTTTTTTTATTTTCAGGATGTATTTTATACTCTTGATTTTTATATAAATAAAAATATAGATGTTAAAAAAAGATGTTTTGACTTAAAACATAAAGTTTAAGAAAAAAAATTTCTTTCAAATAGAATTATTTAATATATAAATTACAAATAATTTAACTAATTAAGAAAAATACTGCTTAATACTATTGGTTACATAGTTTTCAATAAAGATAAACTACATAAAAATCTAAAAACATAATATTACTCCACGTAATCGACAATAACCCATTCATCTTTGAATTTTTTTTGTTTGGTCATTTTTTCTATAAAATAATCACAAAAGTTAAAAATAATAAAAGGCTCCGGATTTCAAAGTTTTAAGTAGCATACACAATAAAAGACCAAATGCTATTGGCCAATACCCAGCCAATCACTTCACTTTTGGCAAAAAAGACTAGATCCTTTTTTCTACAAATGAAGAATTTTTAGTTTTATTTTTTTATGTAGACCCATTATGTGCTTGACTTCTTAACTTAGCTGATATTTAAAATAGTACTCCATATGCCAACTTGCCAAGGTCGTTTATGCATGTCCCTCGCATGCTCTTTCAAGTTTCAAATATTCAACACAAATCTAAAGAAAAAACGAATGTTTCAAAACTTCTTACATTCAATTAATTCGTTGTCCACATATTACAATATAATAAAATATAAAATAAATCAAATCAACTCAAAAGACGACCGCTTCCACCGGTAACCTAACACTCTTTTCCTTAAATCTCATCGTTGCGTGTATTATTTATATAAATAACACACTAAACTCATTACATTTTCAGACACTAGAGATTCAGATCGGACAAAATCCAGTTCTTTAGTTTTATTTTCCGGTGAAGATATGGACGGAGCGACGCCGGAAAATAAGTCTTCTTCCGGCCACAAACGTTTGAGCGTGAGTTTTATCGTATCTCTAATGGTTCTCTGCGCCAAGCACGCGAGTCGTCTTTCCAAGAAGCTAAAGCTAAAGCCAAAGAAGCGAACTCACGTCGAAGATTCCGGTGCCGGAAAAAGATTCCGATGGAATCTAAATAGCTCGACGATGATATCTCCTCGGCCAAAAGAGTTGTTCACGGCTTTGAGCAACAAGGCGATGACGATGGTTCGCCGGAGAAACACCGGATACGACGGTGGATTTAAGCCGGAGGAGAAGAAGAAGACGGTGGTGACGGAGGAGGAGCACGGTGTTTGGCAGAGAGAGATTTTGATGGGAGGCAAATGTGAGCCGTTGGATTTCTCCGGTGTGATTTATTACGACTGCAACGGACGGCAATTAAAGGAGTTGCCTCCGAGATCGCCACGTGGCACTCCGTTGCCTAATTATCCGACCCGTCTTAAGTCGGGTCGATTTTAAACCTTATAGGGATGTATATATATTATTATTATGTTTATTGTGTGTATCCCTTTTATCCTCCGTTGTTTTGTAACAACATTTAAATTTGGATAGTGATTAAATTTCAATGTCCAAACCTACCATCATGTTAGTGACTAATCCGTGTAGCTATTGTAATCCGATAATTCGATTACAATTAGTCTTGTATGTTTTGAAACGAGTTTACGTTTTCAAGAATTGAGAATAGAGTATATCAGAAAATTCGAATATCCTATAAATATATTAAGAATATGATAAGAGAATTATAATTATGATTTAATATATGCTACAAAATGATTTCAAAATAACTAGTAGACCATGTGTGGATCAACCCTCGAGGATAGCATAGAGCCAATAAAGAGAAATAACAGCTTTTTTTGTTTTCATTTTCTAATTAGAGTAGAGCTATTAGTTAGATGTTGACTCGATTTAATTTTGGTTTTCCTTGACTCGATCCGATTTATTAATTTCATTGACTTAGTTTAGTTTGACTCGGTTAGTTGTTGGAAAAAACCATAAACATAAATCAGGTACTTCATTATTCAAAATTCCATTATCATTGAATATGCTTGCAAATGTTAAATGTAGTTTCTTCCTTATGACGAACAAACTCTAAACTAAGTTACTGACTAAACATGTTGTAAACCTACATACACTATAACTAGAAATATGCTACTTATATTCATGTTAATAAATTTACAATACAAAATTTGGCACGATTAGTAGCCCCCAAAAAAATTAGGCAGGAACAAATATCCATATATTCTGATAAATAAATCAACAAATAAAACAAAAACACGAATTCCTCTCAATATAAGTGACATTTGATACAAACACATGACCAAATTCCAAAGCTTGAATTGATCTCATTATACACCATTGATTATACCAAGTGAGAGATAAAACAAAACAAAAACAAAAACGTGACTTAAAAAAAACGAGTAATTTCTACATAAAAGCCAAACCGTACCGGTTAAGCCTTCATGCACCAGGGGCAGCATCTTTCACCTTACCGTGGAAGTACCCACCAGCATAATCTTTAACATGAGCCGCCGTGTCATAGATCCGAGACCGAGCATAATCCACCTGATCCGACCCGACCGGATGCATGCCTTTGTAATACCGGTACGTCCACGACACAACAGCCGCTGTACCAAAGAGAAAACCGGCGAAGGACAAGAATCCGGTAACGAGGAAGAACAAAGGGATCCAAATAGGGCTTGAGATGATGATAAGTGGAAGGAAAGCAATGAATCCGAGGACGAAAGCTGTGACGGTGATTCCGGTGAGTAAGAGAAGGATTCCACCGGAGATGAAGAGTGCGAGGAAGCCGAAGGATTGGCCGGAGTAATTAGGAACGTGTGATTGTAGTTGACGGAGAAGAGATGCGATTGGATGGTTAATTGTGTTGTTGCTTCGTTGGTTGGTGGTTGAGCCGTAGATGGGTCTGTGTTGGGTTTGGCTGCTAGGGTTTGTTCGGTCCATGTTGGAGAGGTTCGAGAGAGATGTGTGAGGTTCGAGAGAGAGATGTGAAAGGTGTGAAACAAATGGAGACAGGTTCCGGAAGTTAAGGCGCATGCATGCAAACACGTGGAGTTATTGATCGGTCTTGTTTTTTACTGACTTGTTCTGCTTTCTACAATTTTTCTTTTTAGAAAATTATTGGTTAAAACAAATTTTCTTTTCTTTTCTTGGTCAATATTACTGGTTAAGCGTAAATCTTGATTTTTGGTGCTAGAAATAAAAGAATGTAATTTTTTGGTTTTGGATAAAATGATGTAACTAAATATTCGATACCCTTGAATTGCGTTGCACACCATGATCAGTAAAGTAGTTCATGGTTCAAAAACTTGAGACAAATGCAATGCTATTTTGATTATTATTTTTCAAATCGGCATTTTTGGTCCATAGTTTTTAGGCCGGGGATTAATCTAAGTATAGCAATCTAAGATTCAAATTCGTGTTCTTTCTATCTGGTTGAGCCGATCAGCCACGCTTGTGGCAATGCTATATATGTTTATTCCTCTATTTTTGTTTTCTATTCTATGTAATGGCATAAACTTTATTGATTATTTGTGTATATTGAAATTAAAGTGGGGATTTTGATTGCCGTAACCATCCATATATATGATATATTCAATCTTAAGGAAATTGTTTATACTCTATATTTAGACTTGGCCGAGCTTTAAATCACATCTCATTAAGTAAACGGTTAAAATAAGTTAAGGACAAATCTATAGCTATCAAACCATATTCGAACTAAAACTCGTGCCTTCGGGAAAGAAAGAAAAAAAAATCTCCAAATATATAATTTGGAAATGAAGTTTCCAACTAATTGATCAAATACATATCCAAATTTATTAATTCTTTTGCAATGATATGATTTGATAGAAGGTAATTCTTTGGTCACATAAGTTGATCAGAAAATATGTAAAGAAGAAAAAAGTGAAGTACACAACAAACAATTACTCACACTATATATAACCACAAACCAAGCAGTAATATAGTCCAAACTAAAGTTACACACTTACTTGTTCAGAAACTAATTTACATGGTTAGAGGAACCAGACGATTTTAGCTCGTATGGCAATGGTTGAATCCCTTGCAAATCAGGATCTGGTGTGAACCAGACTGGATGTTTTGATTCATCCATTTTCCTAAATGTGATTGATATTCTGTTATCAAGATCAAGGATAAAAACATAAATAAGATTTGGCGCGGTATGAGGAGACTTTGTAGGATGTAAAAGAAATGAATCAAAAATGACCTTTTCGTGGGAACTTCAGGTACACAATGCTTAGCTAAATCAGCTCCATTCCCATTTAACACTAGAACTGATCTGAAAAATGTTTAAAAATGTTTTTTTAATTGTACAATTACTCTTCCAAGTTATAACAAGAATTGTGACATATAAGAACTAACCCAACAGGAAGTGGTAAGGAGTATGAACCACCCGAATATTCACCGGTTTCATCACCTTTGAGGTTTGATCCGAAGAGCATATCACATTCGCTAAGGAAAGAAACGGTACAGAACGGGCGAAGGAAGTCGTGATTATCGACATGAGGAGGTATGCAATCACGTTTATCATAAATGTTAACGACACAACAATCAGGCACACAAGTTGGAGGCAAAACATGCCATTTAACCAGCCTTGTAATGATCAGCTTGCAAAAATGAGGCAATGGATCCACAGTTTCATGTCTAAGTATCCCCGCGGGGTTTCCAGATTTGTTCTACAATTAATAAAGTCTTTCACTCCTCGGCTTTCGCCAGAACAAATAAATCAAGAAAGAAAAAGACCGATATCAAGAACGAGTTTTACTTACTGTACGGTAGTTGAAACAACAACCAAATTGAATAGCCGAACGTCCTTTGCCTTGAGGAGTAAATGCTCGCTCTAACAAAGAGATGGATGTTATGGTTTTTTGCATATTGAAAAAATGAGGAAAGCTTTAGCTAGACCAACTTACTTAGTTCTCCTTTTCCTGCCATTTCTTGCAATTCACACACTTTATCAACAATTCTTTTCTGTTCCGCTGCGTTAAAAACTTCGGTATGCAATTCAAGTCCCTCGAGAATGTTAACAATCTCGCCATTGATTTTCTCCAAGTAAACAAAGTCTCTTTTTCTCTTCACATTCATCGCTCGGATATGTTCTCTCTGCTCCTTAGAGAACTTATGCTTTTTAAGACTCGAATCGAAAGCCTCTCTACATGATTCTTTCTGATATTCATCATCCTTGTCGAGCTCATCCTCCAATGTCATCTCTTTTAAAGATCCAATTATATATTAGCATATATATCGTTGATATTGCTAGTGGTTTCTTTCGAATATAACATTTACCACCATTGAATTCATAATCAATCAACTAGATTAGTGCTACTACACTATCTTACGATTCAATAACAGTTCAAGGCAGAGCATAATCACCGTAGAAAATTTCAGAACATGAATAAAAAAAACATAGAATTTGAAGAATATCTCTGTTTCATGTTAAAAATCCTTACCGTGTTCTTTTAAAGAGCAGATTTGGTCGGAGTGAACTGAAGAGATCTCGAGTTCTGATTGTTGGAGAAAAGGATCTTTGTACGTTGATTATGCTCGGTTCAAAATCTTACAATCAAATCTCATGTACGAACATAAATCGGATTTATGAAACTTGTTTTGGTGTTTATGGTCAACGAATTTGGAATCTTAACTTTTGTTAGGTCGTCTTAAAAGTCATTGTCTTATCTTACAAGAAACTTGAAGTTTTCTTCATGATCAAATGCAGGAAACTTCAATAAAATATTAATTAGTGATTGATTTTTTCTACGTTTTTCCTTTTTGTGAAGTTATTAAGTTAAATTAACATGGCCACCTCTCAAAGTTAGATAATGTTTTTATATTAAAAAACAAATCCAAAAGAACGATTCATTTTCTAAAAAGTACAAATACTTTAGTTACATTTTTATAAATTTATGTGCATTAATTATCACTATAATAATGATATCAAAATGATAATATAACCCAAATTATTTTAAAAAAAAAAATTGAAATTTTCGTATCAAGTAGACAATAAAATCTCCATGCATTTACAAATTACTACCTCATCTTTTCTGATTTACTAGCTCAATAAAAAAAAAAAAATTGAGCTACAAAAGTGATACTGAATGTCCATGATGCATTTGATATGATATTATTCATCATCAAATGTTATATATCTTCAATCTGAAGGAAATTTGTTTCTAGTTTAGACTTGGCCGAGCTTTAATTCTCACCTCATGAAGTTAATGGGTAAAATCAATCAAGGGACAAATCTATACCTATTAAACTATATATTCGAAAACAAAACTCATGCCTTCGTGAAAGAAAGAAAATAATCTCAAAATATATAATACTAGTGAAAATCTACGCGTTGCGCGGAACAACTATTTAGATGATTTTTAATTCTATTTTAATATAATATATATATATATATATATTTATTGATATACTTAAATGATGTTTAAGATTTATGTTCACAATTTCTATTTATACAAATTCAAACATCATTTTTAAATGTTTCATATGAAAGTGAACCATATGATGATATATATAAATATTTTTATTTATATACAATATTTTCAATTTTGCTCTAGAATTCAACATATTCTTTTGGAATATTTTTGTTATAGTCTGTATCCACTATTATAAAAAAAAAAGTTGAGTCCACACGTGACCGAAAAGATAAAATTTATAAAGTGAAATATGCAATAATTTATAGATAAACACATGTAAAAAATTAGTAAAATTTAAATGCTTTTGAAATTGATTGATTACATATTTGGTTCACAGAATTTGATTCTTATATTATCTAAAATTATATAGCTTTTATAATTTTTTAACAAAATGATAGTTTTTCATATAAATTTATTTTTTATTCATGTCTTTATGAGTATTTGAATAAAATACTCTAAATACAATCAAGATCGTAGGAGATATAAAAAAAAATTTAGTTTTTTCAAAATTATTTTTATCTTATCAATAAATGAAGTTCATAACATTTTTTTAAAAAGTGTGTTTTCTAATATTAGTTGTATAGAGAAAAAAATTAGTAAAAAATTGTTGACGGTGTGTCAAGATTGGTTAAACTTGGCCTAAATGTTTACTTTAAGTTAATATATTGATATCACATTTTTATTTTAAAGAACCAATGCAAAAATTATAAAATCTAGAGGGACACATGTCAAAATTAAGTAAAAATAAGATACTAAAAATGAAAAAATTTAACATCAAAAGTGACACATATCAGCCTCTCAAAGTTTCACTTAAAAGAAACTTTAAAATATTATATTAGATAGAAAAGAGTTTCCAACTAATTGGTCAAATGCTTATCCAAATTTATGAAAATGTTTGCAATGATATGAGCTGGTCACATCAGTTGAGAAAATACGAAGAAAGGGTGAAGCAAACATGTAACCACACATTTTGACACAATAAAATGTAAACCACCAATCAAACTGTAATATACTCCAAATTAAAGTTACACACGCTCACACGCTCACACACTCAGAAACTAATATACATGGTCACAGGAACCAGACGATTTTAGCTCGTATAGCCATATGGCTGAATACCTAGCAAATCAGGATCTGGTGTGAACCAGGCTGGACGTTTTGACTCGTTCAATTTCCTAAATGTGATTGATATTCTGTTCAAGATCAAGTGGAAGAAGAAGAAGAAAAAAAAGCATAAATAAGAAAGCAAGGTTCATTGTATTATAATTATGTGATTATCAAAATTACCTTTTCGTGGGAACTTCAGGTACACAATGTTTAGCTACATCAGCTCCATTCCCATTTAACACTAGAACTGATCTGGAAAAAAAAAGAGTTTAAGATCTTGACATTATATATTGTTACAACTTAAAAAGTTATAACCATATAATGTGACATATAAGAATTTACCCAACAGGAAGTGGTAACGAGTATGAACCACCCGAATATTCACCGGTTTCATCAACTTTGAAGTTTGTTCCGAAAAGAATATTGTATTCGCTAAGGAAAGAAACGGTATAGAACGGGCGAAGGAAGTCGTGATTGTCGACATGAGGAGGTATGCAACCACCTTGATCATAAATGTTGACGACACAACAATCAGGCACACTAATTGGAGGCAGAACATGCCATTTAACCAACCTTGTAATGATCATTTTGAAAACAGAAGGTAATGGATCCATAGTTTCATGTCTAAGTATCCTCACCGGGTTTTCAAATTTACTCTACAATTAACAAAGTACTCTTTCACTCCTCGGAGTTCGCTAGAATAGGTAAATCAAAGACTGATATCAAGTACGAGTAAAACTTACTATACGATAACAACAACCAAATTGTATAGCTGAGCGTCCTTTGCTCTGAGCAGTAAATGCATGTTCTAACAAAGAGATAGTTGTTAAGGTTTCGCAAATCGAAAAGAATACGGAAAGCTTTAGCTAGACCTACTTACTTAGTTCTCCTTTTCGTGCCTTATCTTGCAATTCACAAATTTCATCAACAATTGTCTTCTGTTCCGCAGCGTTAAAAACTTCGGTATGCAATTCAAGTCCTTCGAGTATGTTAACAATCTCGCCATTAACTTTCTCCAAGCAAATAAAGTCTTTCTTTCTCGTCACATTCCTCGCTCGGATATGCTCTCTCTCCTCCTTATGCTTCTCGAGAATCGCATCAAAAGTCTCTCTACCTGACTCTTTCTGTATTAATTTCATATCTGTTAAAGATTCAAATATACATTAGCTTATCGTTCGAATCACCTAATTAATGTTACTGGTTTCTTTCTAATGTAATATACACCACGATTGAATTCATAATCAAACAACTAGATTAGTGCAACTACACTATGTTACAATTCATCATTTAAGACAGTTGACTTGAAAGTTGAAACCATAAATCATAGAAAATTTCAGAACATCAATCAGAAACATAAAGAACTTAAAAGAAAAATCTTTTTTTCAAACACAAACAAAAGCTTGTCAAAAATCCTTACCGTGTTCTGATTGTCGAAGATCAAATCTCATGTACGAACAAATCGGATTTATAAAGTTTGTTTTGGAATCTTGACTTTTGTTTAGGTCGTGGTAAAAGTTAGAATCATTCGCTTAATTTACAAGAAACTTGAAGTTTTCTTGATGAATTCAAATTGTATGAAACTTCAACTAAATTATTAATTAGTGATTGATTTTTTCTTTACGTTTTTTTTTCTTTGTGTGAAGTTATTAAGTTTAAAATCCACCTCTCAAATTTTTTTTTTTTTTTGTTAAAGATTCTTTTTTTTTATCAACGTGTGTATCCTGACCAGGAGCGGAGGTAGGTTATACAAGGAGGGGCAGTTGCCCCCCATAATTTTGTACAAATTAGTGTAATATCTAAAGAGTTTTGTTTATGTCCCCATTGATAATTATATTTTGCCCCCATCCTTTTTATTATTTGGCTCAAATGTTTAAAAAAAACCAAAAATAATTAGTCTAAAATCCAAATATTCAACGAATAAATTACATGAAAACTCATATATCAAGTAACTAAACATTATAAACTACGACTAATAACTGTTAATTTTGTAACTATCTTTTCGTTCTTTATTATTTAGATGATATTGTATATTTTTTAAGTTTGGTATACATTTGCCTCCAATGAATTTTTCTTCTGGATCCGCCACTGATCCTGACCCCACTTTCGGTGGGTCGAGACTAGCCGTATGATCCCACAGTATTACCACTGCAGGTCCCGCGTCGTTCACACGTGGCCTCACATCCGAGTTAGCTTTATCCCATCGTTAAGGGAGCGGCTAGATGGCCAACGGGAGTCGAACTGCGGATACCGTATTAGGATTTCTCCCTCAAGTACCACTAGGCCAACCCGCGTTGGTTAAGCCACCTCTCAAAATTTAAATAATGTTTTTAAGTTTTTATATTAAAATATCCAAAAGAACGATTTGTCTAGAAAATATAAATATTTTATTTACATTTTTTAATTATGTTCATTATCACTATAATTATTATACCAAAATAATAATATAACCCAATTAAAATAATTATAAATTTTCGTGTCAGCTAAACAGTATAATCTTTCTACATATTTACAAATCATTACCTCATTTGTTTATTATTTACTATCTCAATAAAAAGTTATGTACTGAAAAAAATCTATAAATTCTACGGATTTTTTTACCAAAATTTGACTTTATGTTTTCGTAAAAGTTATAAAATCATAGTCTAATTTGCCTACTAAAAAAAAAATTTGATAAACAATTCATGATGTGTATTTGCTATTAATTACTCTTTCTTTTCCATACTAAACATTTTTTCATAGAAGTTTTATTGCAAATTGTCGAAAGAAGGAGTTCGGATACAAAATCAACTCATGCAAAAAGTAAAATGAACATTAAAATCCTAAACTGAAGGACACAACGATGTTCCTATAATGCTTCCCGGGCAAGACGATCATGAAGCCACGCTGGACCACCCATTGCGAGATACGAGTGAAACATATCATCTCTGGTATCGCTTTTGGCGATATCGCGTGCTACTCCATTTGCTCTATATGCTTGCAGTTCAAAACAACAATTCTCAAATTGTGTTTTCAAACCATGAATCAAACCAATGAGAAAACGATACCTAGACCAATCAGACGGTTTCAAGATTGCTTCAATTGTTGGTTTACACTCACTACAACCACCACACCCGTGATGGGAAGATCAAAAAGACTATGTAGTGATTAGATGATACATCGAAATTCTGCTATAATCCGGTTATGAGATCTTGTAAAATCTTCTAGACGACAAAAAAAACAAAAAAACATTTATTCATAAATATGAACCACCAAATAAATTAGTTCTTTTCAATTAACATTTTTAAAGTTAACAATACTATATTAGTATTAATTAATAAATATATTATGAATCAAATTAATAAAACCAGAAAATCAATTTAGGATCTGACTGATTCAGACGCAGCGGCTGCGGTTGCGATTGTGGGAATTTGCGGAAGTAGACGGTAGTGGTTTCAAGTGTTATTGAGCGAATTATACGACTGGTGCAGCGGTTGAAAATTGGTGCGTTTGCGGGATGTTTATGACTAGTTGACAACGGATGCAGTAGCGGTTAAACATTAAATTAATAATATAAATACATTATATAGTTATAAGAAAATCAAAAACCATACTATTAAAATAAAATATATAAAATCATTAATTCAATATTATTAGTAACAGAATACCAAGAGTATATTTCTTATGTTCATTTCTAAATTTTTTTAATGGAGATGAAAATTGTGATTTTAATGAAGATATTTTTTATTTTAGGGAGGTTAATATGATTTTGAACATTTTAGTTTGTTAGATTTATTAATCAGTGATCACGAAAAATTTATCAAAAAAGTTATGATTTGAATATTTTATAAATATTAAATTATGATGGGTTATTAAAGATTAATTAAAAAATTTTAAACTATTGATATATTTGGTAATTATAGTTACTAAAATAAAATTTTTTTTGGGACATTTACAAAAATGCCATTTTTTGTGTCCACATTTGCAAAAATGCAACTTTTGATGTCCATTTGCAAAAATACCACTAATTATGATTTTTTAAACATAAATCTTAAAATTCTAAACTCTAAAAAATCTTTTGATCCCTAATATCCATTAAGCTCTCAAAACTAAACCATAATACAACATAATTAACTCAAACACAAATGATATAATGAATAAATAATTTTGAAAAATGGGCATTTTTGCAAAAATTGTAAAAAATGGCATTTTTGCAAAAATTGTAAAAAAGTAGCATTTTTTGAAAATTTTCAATTTTTAATGTTTTATATTTATTTTGATTTTTAAGTAAATTTTTTCTTTTTTTATGAAAAAAATAATTTTTTTTTTTAATTACTCAACCGCAACCGCAATCGCAACCCTCCGCAACCGCAACTGCTCACAACCACAAACGCTCGAGAGAAACAGTTTTTGAATTTGAGTGGTTTGGAGCGACACGAAGCGGTATAGCATTTTCTAAAATTGTTGTCAAACACCAATAACCGCTATCATCCGCAAACGCTGCGTTTACAGATGATAGCGGGTAAACCAATCAACCCGTTTATTGGCACGTTTCCAATTGAAAAACGAAGGTTTATATAGTCATCTTCTTCCACCGTTTTTTGGTCAATCCATTGTATCTTCTTCTAATTAAAACCCTAAAAATCCATCGACTCTCCGAAACAGATCCTTCGAAATTTCAATCGAAGAAGCTTCCTCCATGGACACACGTCGTGGAGCTCTTGCAGTTCCTAAAGTCCGTCGAGTAGGTTTCTTCACATCAATCGAACCATCACCGGACCTACAACGACCAAATCGAACCCAATCCAGTCCTGCAGATGCAATACCATCTTCTTCGTCTCCACTTTCCGATTCACCTTCCGGAAATCTCATTTCTCCGATCTTAATCCCACCGCCGCGTCACCATTCCGATAACTTGACATCTCGTGCTGCTGCTCCTGTTCCTGTCCCTGGACCTGCAGCTTTCCGACGACACTTAGCCCATGACCGGAGTTTACACGTCGGGAGTTACAATCCTGTGGATTCGCTTCTCGGGACTTCACCACCGTCGAGTAATGGAGAGGTTTCTGAGGATTCGGTTTCTTTGTTTGGGTTTCAGAGGAGCGATTCTGCGAAATTGTCTTCAAGCTTTCCTAATGGTGGCTTTGATTTGACTATGGCAGTTAGAGCTCCTCAGGAATCTGAAGCCAAAATTGTGACCGATTCGGCTTCTAATGTGAAGAAGAAGAAGAAGATCGCCGAAGTTTATGGTATGTATACGTATCAATGAGTCAATCAAAGGTTTATTGAATCAATTGCGTGTAGTTCTTAGTATAGTTGTGTATTCACTTTCGTGTTGAGTTTGGTGCTATCACAAAGTGACCTTTTTGATGATATGTGGTCTCCAAGTAACATCTTATGCCTTGGCCTCATGGAGAAGTTGGTTTGGAAATGGAGCCTGATGTCCCTTCTTTGGCCCAGAAGGTGCGAGTCCGG
Source organism: Arabis hirsuta (assembly GCA_964056655.1). NCBI lineage: Eukaryota > Viridiplantae > Streptophyta > Magnoliopsida > Brassicales > Brassicaceae > Arabis > Arabis hirsuta. The sequence goes on from OZ053300.1 coordinate 5,330,722, forward strand.
TTATTCTCTGGCTCTGATGTGATCACACAACGGTTTCTGCCAATTTTGATAGTTTGATTCCGACTTTGAATTGAGAGTCTGTGTTTTGAAGATAAATGAATCGTCTTGCTTGTGGTCTGTGTGAAAAGCATCTGTTTGCAGAATTGGTTCGACATACTTCCGAATCAAGAAAGGAAGGTGCCTCTCTGTCGTGAGTAGAAGCAGTTTCTGTTTCAGAGGTTCTTTTAGTGTGAATGATGAAACTGATTAGATCTTCACACTGATCAACGTCATCTTTCACACTGAAGAGTCTTTGAAACTGATTCTGTTTCTTAATTTTCATATACAACAATCTTCGTACTCTTCATGTTAACCCACTTCTGCAAACAGACGTTTCGCAGACTGACTCACAACAGGCAATGTCATTATCTTCAAAGCATGACCCTGTTCTTTGCTTCTTCCCAAGCTATATGCCTTTTTTTCAAAGTCAGTCTTTAGGCAAGTCTTCAACGTTGAGGGAAAGTGCATCATCAAGTTCTGCTTCTGAACCAGACTACCACTAAATTCTCCATAACCGTTGCTAGGCCATCGCCAAGGCTGGGGAATGGTCATTTATCTCTGCTTTTGAACTGCGTTGCAGGCCTTAGGCTTCTCCAGAGGTGTCATTGACTCGTTCCCACTCAGCCAAAGAAGGGGCATCACGCTCCACTTCCAAACTGGACTTGCCTTTAGAATGATGTTGAAAGACCTATTTTGCATTTAGTATCAACTCTGACCTTGTGGATTTACTGTCGTAATTGCTATGTGTTTGAGTTGTTCTATTATTTGCCATGCACTGATGTTTTCTTCTAGCTTTGCATTTCGTTACTTACGGAAATAATGTTATGCAGGAAAGAGTAAATCTGTGACCACAAAATCCCAGAAGGAAAAGGATTCAAAATCTCTTAAAGAGAAAACCAGTAAAGCAGAAAGGCGTGCCATGCAAGAGGCACAACGAGCAGCAAAAGCCACTGCAAAAGGTTCTTGTTTTGCTCAATATACGCTTTGTTTTCCGTTTTCATTAAAAGGGAGCGCAAAACCCATCTTAGTGCTTTCTGCTACTCACGTTTTTAACTTTTTACTAGTGGACGAGGTTCAAAAGTCAAAAATGGGAGGTCGATTTTGTGGTCAACAATTGTGTCTCACTAAATTGCATCTCACCAACCCGACCTATAGAAAATTGACTTTATTTCCTAACACTTTCATCTTACTAATTTTTAGGCGAAGGAAGCAGACGTGCAGACGATTCTGGTAGAGCCAAACCTGGCAAGGCTGCCAAACAGACTCAACCGAAGAAAGAGGGACTTCCCATCACATCCTCTGTTTCTGAAAAAACAGCGGTAACAGTAGAAAAAGAGAGGAGGATGGATGTCCCTCAGACACAAATGCAGTATGATGATAAAAGCCGAGTGCAGAAAGCTAAGAAGCGTTCAGTTGTTGCACAGACTGAGAGCAAGAACAAAGTTGAATTATTTCTCCATCTTCCTCAATATGAGCGCGGCAATCAGCTTCCTAATTTAAGCGCCAATATTTTCACACTCGATACCATACACCACGCGGTCTATAAGGTACACCTATATGTGCGGTCGTTAAATGTTCGAATAATAAGCTTTTTAACTGTTTACAAGAATTTGAAGTCTGGTAGGAGATTATAATATCCTCAAATGACATCTATATGTGTATTTTCTTAATCTTAGGTGGGTTTGCAACATTTGGCTGGAGATATATCTGGGGACAATGCACGATGTATCGCCATGCTCCAAGCATTTCAAGAAGCTATAAATGATTACTCTACACCTCCTCTGAAAGACCTGACCATGGATTTGACCGCGAAAATAAACGGTTATGTATCATTCTTGATAGAGTGTCGCCCCCTCTCCATGAGCATGGGAAACGCAATCAGGTTCCTGAAGAACCAAATCAGAAACCTACCTGTAAACCTGTCAGAGTCAGAGGCAAAAGATTTACTCTGTTCTGAAATTGGTCGGTTCATAGACGAGAAGATCATTCTTGCAGACAAGGTAATCGTACAACACGCCGTAACAAAAATCAGAGACGGAGAGGTTATTCTCACATATGGATTCGCTTGTGTGGTCGAGATGATTCTCTTATATGCTCATGAGATTGGGAAAAAATTCCGTGTAGTGATTGTAGACTCCCGCCCTAATCTCGAAGGGCAAAAGCTACTCCGTAGACTTGTGTCACATGGTCTTGACTGTACCTACACTCATATAAACGCTATTTCCTACATCATGCGTGACGCTACACGTATTTTCCTTGGAGCTTCATCGATGTTCTCTAATGGAACTCTCTACTCGAGAGTTGGCACAGCCTGCATCGCAATGGTTGCAAACGCATTTGGTGTTCCTGTCATTGTCTGTTGTGAAGCTTACAAGTTCCATGAAAGAGTCCTACTTGATTCAATCTGCTCCAACGAACTTGGTAATGTTCGAACTCCTCCTTCTTATCGATTGTTCTTCTTTTACTGGAATCAGATTTTTTACCTGTGCTGAAATTTTGCAGGCGATCCTGACGTCATATCCAACATACCATTAAGAGCCAATGCAAAGCAATCGAAGACGATAGATAACAACAACAAAAACCTTCAGTTTCTAAATCTAATGTAAAACCTTTTCATGTGATTTTGCAAATTCATCACAAAAGCTTTTATGTTAATTTCTCTTACTCGTTTTGTTTTCAGGTACGATTCAACTCCTCCGGAATATATATCGATGATCGTAACGGATTACGGAATGGTACGTATCTAACACACATTGCTGTATTCTAAAGTTGATTGTTCGATTCAGGTTCTGATACATTTGTGTGTTGGTAATACAATATATAGATTCCTCCAACGAGCATACCAGTGATCGTACGTGAATACAGGAGAGAAAACTTGTTGCTATAAAAAGGTAATGTTGTTAGAAATTAGCATACAAAAATACAGTTTTACTAAGGAGAGAAACATTCTTTATACCTCTAATTATTATGAGTACTGTTCAATTGTTTGGGAATTGTTCATTTCTTTGTACGAATGTGTGATTCCAATGATTTTTTTTTTTTGGGTATTGAGTAAAAATTGTTTCTTTCACACAAAATAATTGAGTATATAAAGTTTTGCTTTTTGCAACTCAAATAAGAGAAAATCAATAGACTATGAAGCGACACCGTATTGAGTTTTGGATCGTCGAGGTCTTGTTCTCCAGAGTATCGCATGTGGACTCGGACATAACCTGTACGGCACTTTAGGTGTCGGAATCTCAGGAACCCTGTTCCAATTTATTCAAAACCACAATTATTAGATTCTTGAAATTCTTTCACCAAATCAAAAGAAATTGAATTGAAAAAACAAAAGAGGTTAGTTAGTAGAAGAAAGAAAATCTTACTGTAATCCAGAAATTTCGATTTGAGAAAAGTCAAAATTAGTTAAACTATCACTTGATGTCGCCGTCGCCGATGAAGTCTTGCTGCGTCCCTTAGCTTTTACCGGCGATGATTGTTCCGGTGACGGCTGCTTTATAGCCATAACTTTACAATCAAAATTTCTCATTTCCCATCTAAAAAACAAAAAACAAAAATACTTCAAAATTCAGAACCTTTAAATTTATGACCCGTAACTTTCGAATCGATCACAATAGTACCTGTAAAGAAAGCTGTTTTGATGGAGACCAACAAGAAGTGTAGAAGCACCAATCTCTTTCACAACTTCAGCTATTGTTCTTCCATCTTCATCTCCTTCTCTCACAATTATCTCTGTATTCGTCTGTAATTACACGATCAAATGATTGAATTGAAACCAATTCATTAGAAAAATTAGTAAAAATGAGATTTTTTTTTTTTTTTTTTAATTTCTCCGATCAGAGAGAGACTTACGTTGAAGAAAGAATCGCAGATTTCACGGAAAGAGAGAGCGAGATGGTAACCATGACGACGGAGTAGACGAGCAGCTGTGGATTTTTTTTTACGGTGAAGAGAAGAGAAAACGTGGAGGAGGATTATGACGTCACCTTGTCGGAGAAAATTGTGAAGTGCCCATTGTAAAGCTGTCCTCGCCGCTTCTTTATCTTCTACAACCACCACAACCCGCCGTATATCCTCCATAAACACACTCTCTCTCTCTCTCTAGAAAGAGAATTTTGGGTTTGGTTTAGTGTCGTAATTCTTGTGCACTCACTCTTTCTTTCTCTCTCTCTCAATATGTGTGTATGTATGAATATAATGAAAGTTGGAATTTATGTGTATGGAAATAAATTTAAGTGGGTCAAAATGTGATTGAGAGTATGAAATCATGGACCGTGTGTTTGGTTATTGGGATTATTTTAGTTGTATCCTTTTTTTATATACTTTTGGGGCAATAACTTGATTCTAGTCTTTTACCATATTTACATAATTCAACATGGGTTTCATGCTATTAATTTAAAAATCATTAACAATTTTACAATTTTATAATTCTTCCGAAATCGTAATTAATATTCAACAATTTTACTACTACATATAAGTTTAATAAGCACACAACTTTCGCATTTTACCAATCAATCATTTAAAATAATTTTACCATTTTCTATTTAGCATGATTTTTATTTTATGTGATTACCATTTTCATGTGATTACTAATTGAAAACCATAATTTGTAGATAAAGATACATTAAATGCAATAAACTTTTCTGACATTTATGGTAATGTTGGTGCTAAACCGTGTCTATTAACGTAGAATCACAACTATAAAATAATTAATTCATTTAAGATTGTGATACATCTATTTATTTTATTAATAGGTGCTATTGGTAAGGTAGATGAAGAAAAATCTTAATACAATTAAGTGTCATTTAAAAAATAGCCCCAAGATATCTCCTTTTTGAGCAATTAACATGTTTGGTAAGACACGAATTAGAGTATGGTAGTTTATTAGGGAGCAAAACAACACTAAATACAGGCTTAAATTGTAAATACCAAAATATTGTGGAAGCAAAAGGAATTTCAACAAAAACATTGGGTCAAAACCTAAATATGTCTAATATGAATAACGCGGTATGATCCACACACGTGTCAAATGTTAAGACTGTTTAAGCGTTAAAAAGGAAAAGTATTTAAGGGACCCACAAAAATCCACGTCAGCAGCTGACAGGTGCATATGTGTTCCACATGTATATGACACATAATATATTAAATACGAATCTCACGCGCCTTTCTCTCAATTTTTTTACGGAAAAATTGCAAAAATACCATTTTTAAAAAATATATTTGCAAAAATATTACTTAAGAATATTCATTTATAAAAATGTCACTAATAATAGATTTTAAACATATATCTTAAAATTTTAAATACTAAAAAATATTTTGACTCCTAAACCCCTCATAAACCCTTATAACTAAATCCTAATAGAACATAATTAACACAAACATAAATAATATAAAGAAAAAATAATTTTGAAAAAGTTGCACTTTTGTAAAAAATTTTAAAGTGTGGTATTTTTGTAAAATGGCACTTAAAAATGACATTTTTTAAAATTTCTCATTTTTTTATTTTTCTATTTAAATTTTAGGGTCAATTGATTGAATAACCATAAAAAAAAAATTAAAACTTATAAACTAACCAAAGGGTTGATATTTTGCATTGGTTTGTAAGTTTTGATTTTTTCTATGGTAATACAACCAAATTTTTCTAAATTTTACATTAGTAAAACGGTACGTGAGTTCCACGCTCTTTGTGTGCACGTGTGGAACTAGAGAAACTGTTATAAACGAGGAAAAAATGAATTAAACTTGAGAGCCAAAAGGAAAAAAAAAAAAAAAAACTTTTTAAGAACCGCAAATGTGTTACATAATCCATAATCTTGAGCCATGAATCTGGTAACGGTCCACAAATATTTTATTTAAATTGAATAAGTATTCATGCAATTGCAAAATATTTCTTATTCTTGTTGTTTTGGTATAGATTAACTTTTTACAAAAATGTTTTTTTTTATGTAGAATGTATTTTATGGAAATAAAAAATGAAGATCGTGGGACATGACGCAAGGAAATGGTTGTATCTCTAGGATCTACTAGTGCTTGTCTTTTTCCATCCTAATTCAAGAAAAATCCACACACGAGTTTTCATAATTCTGTAAACTTGTTGAAAAACTAAAATCTCTCTATATTATCTTTTGGATAAAGAAAAAGAAATAACAATATTCATAAGAATAACAGACATTAAAAAGAAAGAAAAGGACTTGATAACTTATCACTTTAAATGAGAACTCAATCAACTTTGTGCAACATTTTAGGGTAAAAGCACTCAAGTTTTAAGCCATTAACGAACACTAGACTAAGGTGATTGATTCGGATAAACCAAACAAAAAGTGTACCTACCAAACCGAACAAAGGGTGATCCAAAATTGATAATAGACCAGCAGAACAATGAAGCTTAATCAATTTTAAAAACTTTGTGCTATGGTTATCGAAGCTCTAAAGTCTAGACTTAGACTTTGATAAATTCCGGTACATGCTCATATGTGTATACATATGATCTTAAGAACTAGCAATTTTCAAATGGGTTAAACAACAGATATTACTTTTGGAGGAATCAACGAATAACTTAGAACACACAAATGTTACAGTTTTTAAAAGTTTCAAGTTTCCGGATGCAGTGTAGACCAAAGAGAGCTCGAGTTTTTTCAGGCGCATAATCAATCAGTGTCTCAGCTTGAAGATCCTCTGTTCAGTTTTTGTTTTTTTGGAGATGGCGACTTAAAGAGGTTCCGTACAGATGTTAAAGGATCGTCTACCTGAAAACATCAAATAAAGAACCACCAGAACTTTATCTTTGATGAAATAACCAATCATCTGACAGGTATAGCAATGTATGTGGTTTCTTGTTTTTACGAGTTTAAATCACTATTCTCTTGCTTAGAGCGAATTTCGAGCCAAACGAATTAAAAAAGATATCAACTCAACGAAAAATCATGCATAGAGGAATTGCAACAAGAAGGACATAAGTTGCACTCTCAACCAACAGAAATTTAAAGCTTTGTGCTTAAGTTGTGGGTTATGTTGTTTATATGATCTCATGGCGATAAAAATACGGGATTAGTCGCAGGTGAGCTGTATCTATTAGTCTGTATTTAGCTTCCTTCCATCCTAACACTATGATCGAGTTTATTTGCCCAAGAATATATACGAAAAGAGTGTAGAGGAATGTGTTACCTTGAAGAGGGAAGAGGGTGATGGTGGAGTTTGACAAGATCCTTTATGGCGTTGTAATGCAGACAGAGTCTGTCGCCATCCTGGGCTTCTTTTACCCGTTGACCAGATCCAAGGACAGAAATGTCTATGTTGCTTGATTGGATCAAATTCCATTTGTTTGTTTGACGTCCCTGATTTACGTCACAAGTAAACAGGAGTTCAGATGAACATTCGTCTACTAAGAGCTATCAAATATGATATACAGAAGGATCTCAGCTATGACCTATGAGTATAGTTTCCTTAGTGGTTGTAAAATAACAGAGAAATTTGTACCCGCATTGATATATAAATTTACCTGCAGATGAGTCCTTCGTTTTGTTGTTTTCGGGAAGATTTGATCTTACGACCATCACTTGTTTGTCTTTGGTTTGTGGTGTAGTATCACTGTCTATATCAGATGTGTTACTTCCTCCATTAACCTTCTCTCCTATAACAACCATTGCTTGATGGCTAGTTTCTGTAACACTGCCATTGTTCTCTGCAATATCACATTGTTGATCCTGTATAGAACTGACTGTCTCATGATCATAATCTCTAGAGTAAGAAGCAAACCTAGACCTCAAGTTCCTGCCGATAATAGGCAACGATATTGTTGCTTTGAAGTTTTGCTTTGTTGCTGGCGGTCCTCCTGCTATGGTAAACTTTAAGCTTGAAGTTTGAGTTTGAAGAGTACCACCCCTGAGATTTTTCTCTGTATTAACCTCTGTATCACCAGTGACTCTACACAATTCTAGTGGTCGCGGGACAGTTGAGAAAACCCAGAGCCCAACACAGGCTCCACACAGCTTGCAGTCCAGTACGACAGAACTGGGATCAGAGTTTAATGTGTCTGAAAGTGTTGGGTTTTCACTATTCCCTGATATATCATTTGGATCCGGGGTTGAATTGGAGAGGTTTAGAAGCTCGCGCGTAGCAGTTTCTGGCAGTAAATCAATAATATCTGTACCCCTAGCACTCTCACCCGATTTATCTTTGCAATCTACAATATATGGAAGTGCTCGCGGTTCCCAGCCACATAAACTGATAAGTTTTTGTGCCTACAAATATCAATGCATCAGTAGTCAGTACTATTATCAGACATAACTCGCAAATATACCAAATGCCTTTCATAAAGAATGCAATAGTCAATAAGTGATCTTTCATAAACTGTAAGTCTGTAATGTAATTATATCAAATTGATGAATCAGGAACAATGATTTGCCATATTTTTTTTCTCTAAACGGACCAAAGAGAACTCTATTATAGAGGCACAATAAAGTAACGATCATCCTATTCAACCAAAATCATATAACTACCTCAAAGCAAAACATGGACATGGAAATGTAAGCCGAAGGCCGAACCAATGATAACATTGCAAAGTCTTATACGTAAGCTAGGAATTATTCGGATTCCTTAAGCGCAGGTCAAACCTGGTAGAAAAGTTGAGCCGGACTTGCTCCAACATGGTTGATAAGGGACTGTGATTGAGAAAGTTCGGCTGATGTGTCACCACATGCAGGTGCAATAGGTCGATTAAGAAACTCCTCCAGATCAGAGCTCCTCATGTACTCAATAGCTGATGGTGAAATAATAGGCAAAGATGAAAGTTGAAGTAAAGCTTCTGACCGTTCTTCATGCCTATCGACTAAATCCTGCGGTGTCATTGAAGGAAACTGAGAAAGAGTTTCTTCGCATGAATTATCTATCCACGGACAAAGCAATTTATGTCCATTATCCAACTTTAAGCTTAAAACCGACGCCCCTTTCTCCACTGTAAAACAATCACAGAGAAAGTATCAAATTTCAGCGACGACACAACACAAAACCTTTTAATCAGAGTATTAGTAATACAGAGATGATTCTACACATGTTAACCGTACCTTGTTGCTTTGACCAAGAAGATGGTGCAGAAAAGTAAAGATGAGCTCCACAAGATTCACAAGCTATAGTATCTGTATCACTATTCACCCACCCTCTCCTCGCGCAATTCACAGCACTAATAACCTACCAACACACACACACACACATACACACAAATCAGCTAAGAGTTTCATAGAAATGACTTCAATTCTAATGGAAGACAACCAAAAGGAGCAGACCTGAGGTTTGGCAAACCAAGTCATGGACTTGAAAGTAGCTAGCCTTCTCATAAGGTCACCTCTATCCCATGGCCTACAAAGACCTGAAGAAGACCTATCAATGGAAGCTAATCCAGTCTTTGGCTCAACCAAAGCTAACACAGAACAAGGATTTGGACGCTTCTTCCCTCTTGATTGTTGCTCTACAGTTAAACTAACAGAAACCAAAAAAACGATATCGAAATAAATAAACTGATGCAAACATATCATAACACGAACAAATTCACAGGCTCAGAAATTGCAATGTAAGCTGAAGAAAGAACAAAATCACCACTATGATTAAGGAATTTCTATAAGGAAGATGAATCGATCCATGAAATTCATTCCAAACTAAGCTAGATGAAGAAACTGACCTAGTAAAGGAGGAAGAAGAAGGCTGAGATTTCGATGGGGTAAAGAGATTATCCATAATCTGGTGAAATCTCTTCTCCGATTCTTGTGCCATTGTTTTTATCTTCCAGAGAAATTGAGACTTTCCTATAAACCCTAAATCCTTTAGAGATTCGCCTCCGTCTTCTTCTTCATCGCGGCTCAAGCTGCACGAGAGCGTAGAATGGTGGAGACGGAACAATACGAAAACGACGGGACCTCATGTCGTTTTTAGTCCTCTTCAGATTCAACAAAATCCAAAAGTTCTCAAATATTTTTATCTATTTTACGAATGCTCCCTTTAATTCTTACTTGGTCCAAGTATAACCCCAAACATTTCATATTCCATCCAAAAAAAAAAAAAAACAAATTCATATTCCATCCAAAAATACCCGAAAAATGAACACTTCCAAAAAAAAAAAAAAATTAACTTAAATAAAAAATCGAAAATAAGTTAAAGAGTGATTAAAAGTACATGAGTATTTTATTGTTGTAGATACAAAACTACAATAATAAATACTCCATTTGTTTTTTAATACAGTATAACCTCCATAAATTAATAATCACTAAATTAATAAATTTTTCCGGTCCCGAGTCGGGCCAATGTAGAAATTAACAAAATTCGATAAGATGATAAGATAATAATTTTTTTGAAACTCTTATGTAAAATATAGTCCCAATAATAGTATAAATTAATAATCATATATAATTATGCATATATGTATAATTTTTTTGGTTTCAGTAATTTTTTATTCTATTTACTATATCAAAAAAAAATTTATGCTGCTTCTCCAGTATCCAAAACTTATGAAAAATTATATACACGATAATTGATTCTATACACATAACTCTTTTCAAATGTATTAAAATATATACCGTTGCTGACTTTATCATCAACATTAAGAATAATAACCATATTTTCTTCTAAATGTTGTACTTAGTAATGTGTATTATTTTTATATGGATAGAATATTATGATATTAATATTTATTCTATTGCAATAATCAAAAATATAAATCATAATCTCAAGTTAATACATATCAATTTTACAAGTGAATTTAATTTAATTCTTTAACAGGATATCATTTGGATTTTTTTAAAGAAAATTCTTACCTAAAATAGATATATCTCTATAAATTAATATTTATCGATGAATTAATATCTCTCTAAATTAATAAATTTTCAAAGTCCCAACGTTATTAATTTATAGAGGTTTTACTGTATAGAGTGTTTAAGGTTAATGCACAAAAATTAAGAAAAAACTTTTCTATCAATTAAAATTATTAAATATAAACAATTCAACTATTTAAAAAAAAACTGCATAATATTATTGGTCACACAGTTTTCAATAAACTTAAAAGTTACATTGAAATTTGAAAACATCTGAAACAAAAACAAACTTCTAAAACATCTTATATTGAGAAACGGAGGGAGTATATTTCATTTATATTGCATTTCATTTTAGGGTAGTAACTATTATAAGCTTATCATAAACATCAATTTTTACATATTTAATTTCCAAAAATTAGAAAAATGTAAAATAAATATAAGAACAAATGAATAAAACTTTAGATAAACGACATGAAACTCAAATGTTAATAAAGGTGAGCAACAACAATACACATCATAGTTTCTTGATGTTAAAACAAAATCTACTCATTTCACCGTAGAGTTTGTACAAAGAAACGAAATGTCAAAACATCAAAAAAGAAGAATAACAACACACAATTACACATCTTGAGTTCTTGTAGTTGAGTGTTGATAAAAGGAAACAAGAAAGTATATGTATACATGCTTCAAGCTCAAATCAAGTCTATTCAAGTCCAATAATACCAACAACAGTGTAAAAAATTCTATCTATAATATTGGCAACAAGCAAGTAAAGTCATCTTATGTACAATAACGTTTCACAAGTCAGAGAGGAAGTAAAGCTTGATTCTTGAGGTAGAAGAAGCTAACATTTTTAGATCATTCCCCATTGGTCTAGCCAATTATGCTCACTCTCTAGGAGTTCTTTAAACAGATCAGTCACACCTCTCACGAGTCGAACATTAATCCTCCACAACACAATCCTACTCTCCATTTTCATGCCTTTGATTGCATAAAGTCTCCAAAGCAGACCTTTAACGAATTTGTATTCACTTGTACCAAACCATTCCACATGTTTCTTCAAAATGTTTTCCACATCTCTGAAAGCTCTCCTCACAAGTCCAACTTCCATTTCCTTTTCCACAAGCTCTCTCACTGAATCTACCATCTTATACGCAATCTCCTTAACCGATTCAGCGTGATCCTCCATCTCTATCAAGTGAATAATCCCGCAGAAGGCACCCGTAAACGCCAAGACCCATCCACTGTTATCTACTAATACCTCACTTGGTGGGTTTAACCTTTCCTTTATCTCTGGTAGAAGATTATCCATCACAGGAATCACAAACTCTTCCTCGTCAAGCGGCATGTTTAAGCACTGGAAGATGTAAACCGCTCTCTGAAACTCCGTTTTGCTTTTCGATACAATGTAATCCCGTAGACCGAACCATATCTCATCTTGGAAGCTCATCATCTCATACGCAACTTGGTACACAACCTCACCAATGATTCTGAACATACTCTCAGAGATCCCTGCTTTTGTAAGGCAAGAGACGAGCAATGTCTGGAGTTTCCTCAACAAAGAAACATCGATTCCCACTCTCTTCGGATTGTCATCATCAGACAGTAAGAGGTTTAGCCGTCTAATTGCAATATCTTTAAACCTCTGATCAGCAGACGCAAAGATTCTCACGATATCAAACAACGATAAAGTGTTCAATTGTTCGAAACAGAACCGATCAAAACCTTCATTCTCCTTGGTAGGAGTAACCAACCGATGTATCTTCTCCGCGACCTCAATGATCTTTGTTCCGAGTTCTTTAATCTTATACGTGAAAGTCGACACGAACACACACTGATCCTTACTATAACCATACAATTCCTTATCTCTAAACAAGAACCTCTCAAGATTCTCAAGCCCTTGTATCACAAACTCTTCCATTCCTTTCTTCACTAACTCTTTCACTGACTTGACAAGAATGAACAAAAGACACTTTACCATATCCAATCGCCAATCTTCGACATTATCCGAATCCAAAATCTGTATACTCATCTTAACAAGAGTCTCTAAACTCAAACTCCAATCTTCAACATTATCTTCCTTAAGATTAACCAACACTTTCTCAGCTTCCTCAACGATTCCCTCCATAAACCCTTCAATGAATCTCCAATAAAGTCGAGGCAATTCGACGAACAAATGAAAAGCCATTAAAGGTTGGGTTTTTACAAAGGAAAGGATACAATCACTAAGCTCTTCCCACTCCAATCCACCATTATGATCCAAAGAGACAACATCGTAAGCTAATAAAGACACGATTTTTCGTAAGATCTCAATGTGGGTTTCTTGTATCTTCATCTTCAAGCATGAGACCAAGATGGGTTTGATTTCTTCGAGCGCGATATGAGAGAGATGGGTTTTGCGGTTTCGGAATACTTCGAGGGTTGAAGAAAGGAGATGGATTGATTGGAATCTGAAGTCGTCATCGGAAGAAGATTGATAGACTTTGAGAAGCTTTAGGGTTAAGCAATTTGGGAATTTCGATACGCAGAAATTGAAAAGAGAAATTGCTGATTGGAATTCGATGGTTTCTTCTTGTGGAGTAGCGAGTTGGTTGAGTAAAAGCTCGAATCTTCCGTGGGTTGGAGTCTCGAGAAGATCTCTAGATTTCGAGAGGAGAGTCGAAGAAGATTCCGCCATTGTTGGAGCTTTCTGCAACTTTTCTTGTTTTCCCGAGAATGTTGGGTTTAAAGGGTTTGGTGTGTTTATCAAACGGTTATTAATAGGGAAAATTCCTTAAAAATTCTGCGACTTAATTATATTGGTTAAAAATATTCAAACTTTTCTAGTTACCCCATTAATACACAGATTATTTAAGGTTGATTTTTCAATACCCAAACTTTAAAAATGTTTTGGTTTTACTACGTTACTATTAACGGAGTTAACTCGACTAATAGAAGTTTGTAAACACCATTAAATTTTAACTAACACCTATTAAATTTTAATTAATAATATTTTTGTTTTCAATTGCTTTGCACTGGAACCTAACTATTAAAACCCAAAAAGCTTGTATCAGAGAAGAAGAAGAGAGAATTGGATTTTTAGGGATCTTGGTCGATTTGGGGATAAATAACGAGGGGCAAAATTGAGTTTCGTTACTGTAGCTAACAGGTGTTAATTAAAATTTAACGGCGTTTACAAACTTCTGTTAATGATGATGTAGAAACATTTTTAAAGTTTGTGTATTGAAAAACCAACGTTATATAGTTTGGATATTAATCGAGTAACCAAAAAAATTTAGGTATTTTTTTAACCAATATAATTAAGTTGGAGAATTTTTAAGGAATTTTCCCATTATTAATTGTACGAGGGAAAGTATTGATTGAAAAAAAAGAAGAAAAAACAATCAACATAAATAATATTTAAATTTAATTTTTGGAAAATTGTCAAACATGTTTCAAAACTTAATCCTTTCCATTTTTTAGTTAAGCACATTTAATTAAGTGGGAAATTAAATGTGACACTTTGTTTTGATCCATAACCGGAATTTCTCAAATCAATTTGATGTGTAGGTTTATTAAAAAAAAAAAAAAAATTTTGATGTGTCTATTTATATTTCATAAACCAGATTTTAACAATTTGAACCGAAACCCACTAAAGAGAGTCACCCAAGTCATGTTTTTTTAAAGGGTTTTTAATAAAAAATTCCCTCAACTATCATCGGATCTTGAAAAATCCTCTAAACTATTTTTTAAGTAAAAAAACCCATCAACTATATTTCGTTAGTGAAATCAACCTTCCGTCTACAATAACGTTTAATCCTAATATAATTTATAGTCTTTTGTTACATAAACTACAAAACGTCTTAAATATTGACCAAAACATCAAGTTGTTTACATGAAAACAACAGAAGTGCGCAAAGAAGAATTAGCTGCAACTTGTATCTATGATCGCTTTGATTGGAGATTATATGTTTCAATAAACAATCGGTCTATGGTTGTGAGATTCTACAACGAAACTCACATATGTTACTCAATATAGGTGTGGTGAATCTCTACCGTGCACCTAAGATTGCGGCTGGTTTTCTGAATAAGTTTAGCATTAATCGCGATTTACAGTACATCTTGGATCATGTTATTTTTTCATAAGATTCACTTTGTGTTGTTTTCATGTAAACAATTTGATGTTTTGGTCAATATTTGCGACGTTTTGTCATTTTTGTAACAAAATACAACAATTTTTATTTGGATTAAACGTTATTGTAGACGGAAGATTGATTTCATTAGCGAAGTATAGTTGAGGGGTTTTTTTACTAAAAAAATAGTTGAGAGAATTTTTTATTAAAAACCCTTTTTGAAAATATTTATATTAATAATCTAGAAGTAATACGCAAATCCTCATAAGAGCATATATTCGTCAACTACCACCAAGTCATTTTTTTTTTAAAAAAAATAATAGTATTTCTTTTGAAATTAGTTTCAAAAATTGAGCAAATAACAAGTCAAAGCCATATCTATTATGTATCCCTCAAGTTGTGGACAAAAGCCAAACTAACAAACTTTGTTACACTCTCACACTTCATAAACTCAAACCTTAAGCAAAGTAATCCTCTTTTTTTCTTGGCACTAATCCAAAATGGACACAACAAATGGGTTCTTCAAAGATCGTTCTCCTTTCGATCCTTCATATCGGTTTCGTGTTTTTACGTGTGTCATGCACTGAATTTGAAGCTGGAGGAGCAAATGGTTGGATCATACCAAATTCTAGTAACCATGAAGATGTGTTTGACCAATGGGCTTCCAAGAACCGGTTTAAAATTGGCGATACAATCCGTAAGAAATACGTTTAATTTATTTATCAATTATTATAATCACTGTAAATGCAGAATTTTAATTTTAATTCGATTTGGTGTAAGGTTTCAAGTACAAGAAAGACTCTGTTTTGGTGGTATCAGAAGAAGAGTACAAGAAATGTCAAACGACTAAACCGGAATTTTACTCGAACAAAGGTGGTGATACGGTTTTCAAATTGAACCGACCCGGTTTGTTCTATTTCATAAGTGGTGTCTCAGGACACTGTGAAAAGGGTCAGAAAATGATCATCAAAGTCATGGAGGTTGAATCTCCTCCGCCTTCTTCTTCTCTATCGGCTTCGACACACAAAAGTAACAATGCCGTGAAGAAAACCACTCGGTTCGTTGGTGCTGGTTTAGTTGCATTTTCGACTCTGGTTTTGACAGTTTTTAGTCTAGTTTAGTCTTGGGTTTAGAGGATGGAAAACCATATGAACCGGTTATGGCGGTTCAGCCGTGGATTTTGGTCTGGTTTAAGATTTTGTTGTGGTTGTTTTTGTTAAGGGTTTTCACTTTGGACTGATAAGTTGATTTGATTATTTAGCTCCTGATTAGTGATTACTCTCCTTTGTTAGTAACAATTTCAAAATAAGTTATTGGTAAGTTTGATTTACAAAGATATATTCTAAACATTTAGATTCTATTGGTATTAGTCTAAAGACTCTAAACAAGTCCAAATCAATGATAGATTCAAGCTCAAAAGATCTATGAAGATAGAAATTGAAATAGTTCATTGGACCTTAATTGTGCAAGAAAAGTTTTACGCATAAATAAAAAAAGCCAGTAGAGCAAAATCATATAGAGTTCTCTCCATTGACAAAACATAAACTTAGAATATAATCATAGTAACCAAAAGAGTGTCCACACTCTTTCAAAGTGGCTTCTTACTATTGCACCTCACGAGAGTTATGCGCACTTTTTTTTGTTTCTCCTAGATTCACCATCATCATCTCTTTCTCGAAAGCCTTTTTTCGGTCCCTCCAATAAATTTCTGTGCTCATCGTCTTTGCGAGATAACAACAACTCATCGATACGTGACATAGTATCTTTAACATCGAATCCATTCTCCTCTAGACAGACAAGTATCTCTTTGTGTTCACCTAGTTGGACTTGGCTTAAGGGAACGTGGTTATGTACTTCATATGATATGGTGAAAAAACTTTTCATTAAAATTATTGCACATTTCTCGGCGAGGACGTTGTCGTGTGTCCAATGACTCATACCGCTTCCACAAGGTTGAGGTTTTAGCAAAAGGTCAAACAATTTCCGAAACGGGCACTAGACCAAAACAAACAAAACAACAATAATGAAAATTGCTTCAGTAATAAGTTACTACTCTTATCATTCAAAAAGGTCCAATGAGTGGAGAGTTAAGACATATTATACCAGTCTCGTTTAGGTCAGAACTGTGTTCCTGTTCTTCTCTTTTCCTCTTACGAATCTGTGCATAAAAATGCTCGAAAGATTAATAATCAGTTAATCACCTTCTCTTGAGTTATTACAACCAAATCAAACTATATAAAATAAGAGTTAATAAAAGTTGTTACTCCATACATCAAGGCATTATTGTAAATCAATGAAAGTTAAAATGATTCCCCCAAGCTACTTATTACAACCAAATCAAACTTATTACAACAATCTTGTAAATCAAGGCATTCTTGGAATTCACTTTAATGATACTCCATACATGCTTTCATTACCTTCTCTTGTGTTGAATCGTTTTCCAGACCAGAGAATGTTTCGATTTCACTTTGATCCTTCTCCATAGCCATTTGAAGAGGAAACCCTAAAATTGATGAAGGCACCTACCTTTTTTTTTTTTTTTCAATGATTTATTTTTGTTGGTTTGGATGATAAGTAGAGAATGAGGGAGATTCTATATATGATCTTGGAAGATTTCTAGGATATTTACAAAAGATTATTCCCCATGAAATACCCCTAGAAGCCATCCTTAATCAAATTAGATCAATCTCCATTCAATACATTTCAATTTTTTGTCAATTTTCAATTTAAATAGTTAGATCGTTTCAATCCTCACCATCCATTTAGGAGGTGTTTTGTATAAAGTGATCCCTTGTATAAATAGGGTTGAAATCCTTCATTTGTAATCATCCAAAATAAATTCATAAGTACTAATATCAAAATTAGATCTTTAAAAAGAAATGGATAGACAACTTTCAAAAATTCAAAATAATGTCTTTACCATATGCATTATGCAATATGGAAAAAGATGCATGCGACGGAAGGTCTAGAGTAGGAGGTAGTCACCTTAGAAGAGAAAGGACCATCGACTCCAATAAGTCCGAATATGACACACCGTTAAATTTAAATTTTGAGATTTTATAATTTAATCAAGGAAATTTTGTTTTTTTGTTGGACGTATGTTTTTTTTTTTTTTTTTTTTTTGTCACTGAAACACTTCATTAAACCTTAAGAAACAGAGTTATACAATGCTTTCTTCGCAAGGGAATCAGCAACTACATTTGCTGCTCGCGGGATAAACTTGAAAGAAATATACATAAACAGTTTGGATAGAGTCATGATATCGTAGAGGATACCATGGAGTTTGGAAACGCTTGAGCCTGTCGAGATGGCTTGTATCATTTGAAAGGAGTCGGATTCTACTGAGATAGTCCTTATATCTTCTTCTACAGCCTTTAGAAGGGTTGTGCGGATGGCTAGACCTTCCGCCATGAGTGGTGAGGAGACATGAGTCGTAGTCTCTGAGAATTGCTTTTGTGTGTGATGGTCCTGATTTTTAAAGATCCACCCCAAACCAGCAATATGGTGATGTTCTTTCCACGCCGCGTCTGTTTGGCAAACTACTTCCACAACAATCTCATCTTCACTTCTAGCCATCAAATCTATCGAGGGTTTGGGTTTACGCTCTTGTTTGTCTTGCCATTCTCTGGCCTCCCGTATTGATTTAGATAAAACCTCCAACTCTGAGTTACTCTTGTTATTAAAGACTACATCATTACGGGATTTCCACAGGTTCCAACAGAGCCAAGGGGCTAGAGGACTCTTGCTCAAACCAGTTGGTGGCAAACAAGTTCTGTTTTTTGCGACCTTCCATAGCTCATCAAAAGTGGTTTCAGGTTGGATCATCTCATGTGTAGTGAAGGGAGCTAGTTCCCAGACCTGAGTGGCAAAAGGGCATTGGAAAAGCACGTGAATAAGAGATTCAGTACCATTACACCGAGGGCACTTTGTGTTCGCCTCTGGGATCCTCTCAGCAAGCTTTTCCCCCACTGGGATCGCCCCACTAGCCGCCCGCCAGAGGAAAGTCCTGATTTTGGGGGCTGTATGGACTGACCAAATGTCACTTTGCCAATTTAGGGAGCTCTTTGTATGGTTCTGGTTCAGGTCTCCTTGGCCTGCATAGTAACCCGATTTTGTTGTGTATTCGCCAGATTTCTCCTTAAGCCAGATTCTCTTATCTTTTGCTCCATAGAGGCTTGGTTTTAGTTGCATAATCTCGACTTCAATCTGGGGGAATAACTGCTGAATTTTCAGCTTGTTCCACTCTAGCGTTTCTGCGTTCAGAAGGTCAGCCACTACAAGGTCTTTATCTTGTTGACGGTATGGACCCATCGGTCCAGGTTGAGCCGAGTCAAGGAGCCATTTCCCATTCCAAACATTAATAGAATTTCCGTCACCAATTGCCCAACCCAGATTCTTGGCAATGAGGTCCCTTCCAATGAGGATGCTCCTCCATCCATGAGAAGCCGACGCAGGGCAGATACTTTCTAAAAAGTTTAGCTTATGGCAGTACTTACCAAAGAGGATTCTAGCCAGAAGACAATGTGGGTTTTGCAGCAATCTCCAGCTGATCTTGGCAAGTAATGCATCATTAAAGCAGGGGATATCCCTAAAGCCAAGGCCTCCCTTTCCTTTCGGTTGTGTGAGCTTTTCCCAGGATATCCAACACATCCTCCTTTGATTCGGATTTGTATCCCACCAGAATCGGGTGAGTATTGATTGGATCCGTTTGTAGAGAGATGAGGGGAGCTTGAAGCAAGTCATGGCGTATGTTGGCATTGATGCTAAGACACTCTTCAACATGACCATCTTGCCAGCTCCTGATAAACGTTTCGACGCCCAACCTATGGCCTTTTGTCTTATCTTGTCTACAATTCCGGTGAAAAAGGTCTCTTTTTCAACGACCAAAATGTTCCGGTAGGCCTAAGTATTTGCCAACCCCTCCTTCTTTGTTAATTTTGAGCTCTCTCTTGACTCTGTCCCGAATCTCCTTTGGTGTTTTCTTAGAGAAAGTGATGGAGGACTTTTCCACATTTATGGCCTGGCCTGAGGCCTTACCATACTTTGTGATGATTGAGTTTAGGGCAGCCGTGTTCGCACTACTAGTGTTGCAGAAAAACATAGTATCGTCTGCGAATAGAAGATGGTTAAGTCTAGGGCTACCTTGCGCAACTCGCAAGCCTTGTAAGTTCCCATCCCACTGTGCTTTCAAACATAAGCCTGTCAACACTTCACTGCACAAGATGAAGATATACGGAGAGAGAGGATCACCTTGGCGGATCCCTCTTGATGGTTTCACCAGCCCCTTTGGTCCCTCATTTATCAGATATGAGTACGTGACTGTGCTTACGCATTGCATAACCCATGTGATCCATTTTTGATGGAAACCAAAACGAGATAACACTGTTTTGATGAAGTCCCATTCCAAGCGATCATACGCTTTACTCATATCAGTCTTCACGGCCATGGAACAGTACTTTTTAGCTTCCGAAGTCTTCAAATAGTGGAGGACTTCGTGTGTTATGAGCACGTTATCTGCGATTGCCCGTCCCGGTACGAAAGTCGATTGAGTCTTTGATATAATAGTGGAAAGTATCGGTTGAAGTCTTCTTGTTAACACCTTAGATTTAATCTTGAAATAGACATTGCACAACGCAATTGGTCTATAGTCTGCCATCTTCTTTGGCCCCTGGATTTTGGGAATCAAGCGCACAAATGTCTCATTACTTGAGTGAAGCAATACACCATTGGAGAAGAACTCTTGGATTTCAGAGACAATTTCTGGTCCCACAGTGGACCAATTGGAGTGAAAGAAGCTGGCTGAGAACCCATCAGGGCCTGGCGCCTTATCCACATGGATTGAGAAGACCGCCGCTTTGATTTCCTTGGCCGTCGGGTCCTCGATCAGCTTGGAATTCATTTCTTGGGAGTCCTTTGGGGAAATTGCATCTTCTACAATCTGGTTTCTATCATTAACCACCGATGTGAAAAGTTGTTGGAAGTAGGACACAACAACCTCTACCATCTGATTTTCCTCAAACCTTGGGATCCCTTCTGTATCTTCAATGACTGAGAAGCTGTTGAGTGCTTGTCGGCCCTTCGTAATGGCATGGAAGTACCCGGTGTTACGATCACCTTCGTTGTCTCCAGAACTCCTCCTCCGCCTAATAAGCTTTCTTTAGTTCGTCATTGAGATTTGTGATTAAACTGCCGTCATTGATCGGATTTACCATAGCTTCTTCGAGTCGCGATTTCAGATCGCCGATGGCCTTTTGGCTATTAGCCTGTTGGGCCTTGTTCCATTCAATGAGGGCCCATCTACATTGAGAGATTCGTTGGGCCACTTTACCCTCTCCCTTGTCCCAAGTTGCAGTAATGAGTTTTTTAACATCGGCGTTATCTCGATACCGCCGGTCGTATCGGAAAATTCATTTCTTCTTCTTTCTCGAGATATCAAAATGGGATACAATCGGGCGATGATCAGAGCCTTCGAATTTAAGATACTCACTTCTCGCCGCCGGAAAGATTTCAGCCCAGTCGCTGTTTGCCAGTGCTCTGTCTAGGCGGCATCGAACAAGGTGGTCATAACGATTTCCTCTCCAGGAGAGACAGTCTCCAGAGTATTGTAGATCATACAAATCTCCCTCCGATAAGAAGGATCGGAAGTCGATGAAAGTCCCTTCAGCTCTCATCGGACCGCCCACTTTCTCTGAATTGTCAATTATGTCGTTGAAATCGCCCGTAAGGAACCACGGCCCATTCCTTACCGATGCGACTGCAATGAGTTTTTCCCAGCATTCCTTTCGCTTTAGGCGATCAGAGTCTCCATAGATCAAGGTGATGTGGACTGATTTTCCTTCGTATTATAGCCTGGTATTGATAAAGTTATCACACGACGAGAGGATTGTTAGATCAATATTCTACTTCCAGAAGAGGCCAAGCCCTCCTCCGCCATGACCGTGTGGGGGAACTAGCAGGTGAAGTCCGTAATTCATCCAGTTTAGCTTCTTTAAGACTACGTCATCAGCATTTTTTGTCTCAGACAGGAAGAAGATGTCCGGTGAAGCTTCTCGGACAATCTCCCAGATTCTCTGGACTGTCAAGGTGTTCCCCAAACCTTGGCAGTTCCAGCTCGCAATCTTTAAGGAAGAGGACTTGATGGATTGTGAAAATCCATCTTCTTCCTTCTAATCTTTGGTATAAACGTAATGAGGGGAGGTTCCTGCTCTCCTGGGATTGTGGAAACCGGCCCATTTGCATCTGTGGCGGTAACGTCTTCGGTTACCCTTGCCTTGTTCCCTGAGTTTACCCTCCGACGAGGTGAACTCTGGATCTGCTGGACTTTCCTCTTCTTGGAGGATGCTCCCACAAAGGCTTTTGGGCTCAAATGGATCTTCTTTGATCCCAATGGTCTTCCCGGCTTACGTTTCGCTTTTGCTTGGTTAGCATCTCTATTCACCACACCAGGGTTTAAGGGGCTTCCTGGATTTACTGGATTTATGGTGCCTAGCCTCTCTATTACTTGTCGTCTTCCTTGGGGGGGGCTGTAGCTCTTGCACTGGAGTTTGTAGTGCAGCCTGAACCATGCGGACAGCTGTCTCAACCAGCTGACCTTCTTCTTCTGCTTGTTTATATCTTGTTTGCCTGGCTGCACTCTCTGTTGGGTCTTTGCAATTTGCATATTGGACCATCACCTCTCTCACCTCTTCAACTGCTTCGTTTACCGCCTCCTGGAAGGCGAATGGAGGTGGGGTAGTAGGGTTTACATTGGTATCCGTCTTTGACCTGCTAATCCTGGATGAATCTTCCTTCCCTTCTCTAGTATTCATCACTTCATACTCTTTTCTAATTCGGGCCCTTTCTGATCCCCCTGGCCTTATCCTCTGGTAGTCATATCGCCTATGCATCTCTCTGTGATGGTCATAGTGTCTACCCGCATCTGGGTTTCTTATAAGGTCGCTTCTCCTGCCTGAGAACGATGATTGGTGCCGCTCTGACATGTGTCTCTCTTCAGAAAAAAGACGGTCTCTGTTCATGGGGGCCTCTTCTTGTCTACGTCTGTAGTAATGAGGGTCCTTTGTGGCTTTTGAGAGTGTATATGCACGGTACTCTCTCTCCTTGTTGATTCCTGTACTAGCTTCTGGCTGGCCATATTTGTTGCCACCTAGCGCAGGTTTTGAGGGGGCCAGAGATGTTCTTGGTGGGTTGGTATGGCAATCTTTGTCTTCATGGTCAAGCCTCATACAGATGGAGCAATGTCTTTCAAGCCTCTCATAGCTTAGGGAGGCTATGACTTCATCTCCATTTGGATATTCCACAATAGAGGTGGTGATAAGCGGTTTGAGTCCATTCACATGGACCCTTATCCTTGTTGTAGTACTGGTTATTTCCACTTTTTCACAGTATCCAAGGCTTTCTCCAATGCTTCGAATTGTGTCTTGGGTCCAGAGATGTACTGGTAGACCTTGAACTTTCACCCAGAACGGGATTTGGGATGGAAAATCTTGAGATATAGTAGGCTCCCATCGTTGAAGTATAAGCATCCACTTTGCAAAGTGGTAGGGTCTATTTGCAAGCACCAGTTGCAGGTCCTCTTCATTTGCAAACTGGAATTGGAAGTGTCCATTGCCTAGGTCAGCACCAATAGGGCGGATAGAGGTTTTCCAGCGGTCTGTGAAGAATGGGATGATAGACCACACTTTTTGGTACTTTTGGTGTGTTACTCTTCCCACCAGTGTGAGGGAGTGCTTCAACAGCAGATCTGAGTTGTCTGAGTCTTGGACTTTCACTCTAGTCACTCTCGGGTCCAAGCTTGATGTGGCAATAGCTTTTCCTTTGTCATGGTAGGAGGCTCTGTGAGACAGCTTGGAGGTTGATAGTTGAGACATCTTTGCAGAGGGGACTTTTTGCACCGTAAGGAGGCTTCCGGTTTGGGTTTCACCGGCAGTTCGTCTTCTTTAGTGATTGAGGCCTAAACTGTGAGTTGAGAGAAGCTTACCATGCTTAAGAACGGACCCTCCGACATGAAGCCGGGGGTGGAACCACAGTGAGGCTAAGTCAGAAACGATTTGAAATTTGAAAACTTGCTATTTTGGGCAAAGAAAATTTGGTAAGATTTGATCAGAGGTGAGACCAAGGTAGAAACCGGCGGTTAATGTCCAACCTCGAAAGTAGTGCCTGAGAGCGTTTTATCAATCAGACCCTTTATGACGAAATAATTTTATTGGACGTATGTTAATTGTAATTTTCTTTGGTCAAAAGTTGTATCATCTAAAACATCCTACATATATTAATTAAAGAGACATTGTATAAAAAATCGTGACGTTTAAATAGCGTATTAGGAGATATAAATCATTTAGTTTAACCAATCATAATATTTTAACTAAATTTATATATCATAGTGAAAATCTTTACATATTCTCATTAATTCAATAATATATATAATTGATATATATTTGTTACAAATTTAAGCTCATATCATCTATTTTTATTTTTCTAATATATTAAAAAAAAATTATAATAATTTTTTATTATTTTGTAATTCCAAGCTTGTCTTTTTTTTTTTTTTGTTTGAAAGACCATGAAAGAGAGAATAATCTCCTCCGATGCCCGGAATCAGCCGTTGATAATACTGCATTTAAGGCGAATTCCAAACTTGTGATAGGTCAAAATCTAGTTAAATGTGGTAACCATCAATTAACAAAGGTGTCAACTTATATTAAAACTTTTATTAAAAACAATTTAATATACTTTCATACACCATGAAATCTCGGAGTTTTGTTTTCTCTATTTCTCTATAGAAATTTACAATATTATCAAGCGAACGTGACTAAAATTCAACACATTCATTTAGAAGTGCAGAAACATTGACAAGGTTACATAATATTTTTGTTGGAGTCCGGTCTAATCTCTCAAACATGGACTACAAGAAGTGGATACCATGAACGTATTACTTGTCCGTTGACACCATAACAAAAATCAACCAAAATATTATTCTAAAAAAAACATTTTAAATTTTCTTACAATACCTAATTAAGATACATTCATCTACTAATTTTTTATACAAATAGATGGTCAATGTCACGACGGCTAATAAGAGACACACGTGGTGAGTTTCGGTTGGTTCAGATTCTTGACAACAAAAGTCTCAATGTACAACGTGAGAAGCTCTAACATAACGTGAAGGCCACAACTATTATAAAACATACACACACGAACACAAATATAGACAAAGACAATGATTATTCAGACAAAATTTGTACCTATTTGATTTGGTACTTTCCTCTCTCTCACCAAACTCAGATACACAATCTCTGTTTCTCTCTCTCGTTTAATATATATGTACCCACGTATATACAAACTCACATCAGAATTTTGAACAAATTATTGTTTCTTGGGAGAGAAGAAAACTAAGAATTAATATTGATCGAGAGAGAATGGGGAAGTTTGGTGGGTCTTTGTTCGGCGTAAGCCTATTACTGACCGTTCTTCTCGCGGCAGCCACCGCAGCAGCGGAGTATTACAACTACGGAAATGCCCTTGACAAGACCTTCTTGTTCTTTGAGGCTCAAAGATCAGGGAAGTTGCCGGCTGCTCAACGTGTCAAATGGCGTAGTCACTCTGGTCTCAAGGATGGTCTTGCTCAAGGCGTAAGTCCATACAATATTTACACAAACACACATTGCTTATACTATATCGTCGACTTTACATGCTAAATATCCAAGAAAATTATAGTAATATTTTACATAATATTTTTGTTGACAAAAATTAGCGCTAGTTCACACACAAATTTATATAAGTAACCTTAATTTTATACGACACTAAAAAGATGTAAAAACAAGAATATGTTGTCATATATACAAAGATTTACTAGATTTTGTAACAAATCTCGAAGTGCTAATTGATTCCAATAAAACAATTTCATTTTATACAATGATATTGAGATTTGTGTATATAAATGAATGAATAGGTGAGCTTGGAGGGAGGATATTATGATGCAGGAGACCATGTGAAATTCGGTTTACCAATGGCTTTCGCAGTAACAATGCTATCGTGGGCCGCGGTTGATAACCGGAAAGAGCTATCCGGTTCGAACCAGATGCAACAAACATTGTGGTCAATCAGATGGGGTACTGATTATTTCATCAAGGCACATCCTCAGCCTAATGTTCTATGGGGTCAAGTTGGAGATGGAGAATCAGACCATTATTGTTGGGAACGAGCCGAGGACATGACCACTTCACGAACAGCTTATAAAATTGACCAATATCATCCTGGTTCAGACTTAGCCGGTGAAACCGCTGCTGCTTTAGCCGCTGCCTCTTTGGCTTTCAAGCCATTTAACTCATCTTACTCTGATCTCCTCTTATCTCATGCCAAAGAGGTTTGTCTTTCTTCCTTCCTACAAATGGTCAATGATTTTGAGACTATTTGATTATTTGGTTCGATTTCGGTTTAGTCCCATTTTTTCATTCCTCTGTTTTCTACATTTAAGGCTCAATGGTTTTAGTGAGGTTGGATGTTCAGTTATTTGGATTGGTTTGGATTAACTATTTCGGTTTTGACAAATTTTATCAAATTTTGGTTTTTTTTTTTCTGATTTTAAAAAACGACTAGAATATATGGCTTGTGTTATGAACCCGGTTCGGTTTAGATTCTCAACATTTTGAAACTTGGTTAATTGTGTTTTTTCAGCTCTTCTCATTTGCTGATAAGTACAGAGGACTATACACTGATTCAATCCCAAATGCAAAAGCCTTCTACATGTCATCTGGTTACTCGGTATAACACCTTAATCTGATCTCTCTCAGTGTTTCAATACAAAAATGTAAATGTATCATCCATTGAATCTTATATCAATACAAAAATGTATCATCCATTAAAGCTTGTTTCAATACAAAATTTTTTATCATCTTTTGAAGGATGAGCTTCTTTGGGCTGCGGCTTGGTTACACCGCGCAACCGGGGATCAATATTACTTAAAATACGCTATAGACAATGCCGGTTACATGGGTGGAACTGGCTGGGGAATGAAAGAATTCTCTTGGGATAACAAATACGCCGGTGTTCAAATCCTTCTAAGCAAGGTATAATGAACTTATACCATTCTTGTTTGTTTCAAGAATGTGTTTTTCCGCGGATTCAAGAATACTAATCTTGATTCTTATTGTATGTGTATAGGTCTTGTTAGAAGGAAAGGGTGGTGCGTATACTTCTACATTGAAGCAATATCAAATGAAAGCTGATTACTTCTCTTGTGCTTGTCTCAAGAAGAATGGTGGTTACAACATTCAAACAACTCCTGGTAAGTTAGTTAATGAATACATCTAAACCACCAAAAATCTAATTACTCGAAAACTCGGTGAGTATTAAAAGTTTTTGTGGTGAATTCAGGTGGTTTGATGTATGTTCGAGAGTGGAACAATCTGCAATATGCATCCGCGGCTGCGTTTCTTCTCGTGGTTTACTCTGATTATCTCTCTTCAGCAAATGCTAAACTCAATTGTCCCGATGGTTCGGTTCAACCTCAAGCACTTCTTGATTTTGCTCAATCTCAGGTACAAATCTTTCAAGAAACCGAAACCATTTTCTTGTTGATTACAAATCTGATAACGATTGTTTTTCTTTTCTTGCAGGCTGATTACATTCTTGGAAAGAATCGTCAAGGAATGAGTTATTTAGTTGGATATGGACCGAAATATCCAATCCGTGTTCACCATAGAGGCGCTTCAATCGCTTCAATCTTCACTCAACGTTCTTCGGTGAACTGTGTTCAAGGATTTGATTCTTGGTACAGAAGATCTCAAGCTGATCCTAATGTCATCTATGGTGCACTTGTTGGTGGACCAGACAAGAATGATTATTACTCTGATGAAAGAACAAATTACGAGCAATCAGAACCAACATTATCTGGAACAGCTCCACTCGTTGGCCTATTCGCTAAACTCTCTGGAAAATCAGGTAACTTTAAACACAAGACCTTGTGCTTCAACTACTCTTATGAATCACCATCAATCATCCAAGTAATGTAATGAAATTTTGAAGGAGCTTATGGAGGAGGAGGATCATATAAACCTTACCAAGCAACAAAACCACCAGGTTTGATCTATTTTACTTACAGCTTCCACTGCAACTTTTTGTGGTGTGTCTGATTCTCATTTTCTCTGAAACTCTCAACAGCTTCTTCATCTTACTACAAAGCAACACAATCAACATACACTCCAAAACAATCAGAAGTACCAATCGAGTTTCTTCATTCGATAACTACCAATTGGATGGCGGGTAACACGAGGTACTACAGACACAAAGTGATCATCAAGAACAATTCTCAGAAACCCATAACAGATCTCAAGCTAAAGATTGAAGATCTCTCAGGACCAATTTGGGGTCTAGACACAGCAGGGCAGAAGAATACTTACCAGCTTCCTAAATGGCAAAATGTTTTGAAAGCAGGACAAGCTTATGATTTTGTCTATGTACAAGGTGGTCCTCAAGCTAAGGTCACAGTCTTGAGTTACCATTAATCTCTACTTTTGTAACTTTCCTCTTTTCTTTTTCGTTTAAGCTTTTGAGTGAAGTAGCCAACCAAGTTGAGACTATATCAGAGAAATGTAAATTTGTGTCCCTTGGAAGTTAACATTTTGTCAATCTTAACCAATCGAAACGTACCAAAGAACATAATTAAGGAAGATAATTGATTCAACAACACCGAAACCACTCAAAACTTGAGCTTAATTTAACATTCAGACAAAAATTTAAGGTTCAGACAAAAACGTAACTAGAACAAAAAGACTGAAAACATAAAGATGCAAAGGTAACACAAGTTGTTAAAGATAATAAGAGCCTTTTCTTCTACGGAAGCTTCTAGTCGAAATCGCCAAAGGTAGTCTTCTTACCTGCATTTGCCAAAAATTGAAATCAAGAATTAGTGTTTGGTTATGTCTAGAATCAAAGAACCAAGAATAAATAGAATCAAATAGATGTGTCACCTTGGGAAGCAAAACTAGATCTTCCTCCACGACCACCACTATCTCTTCCTCCTCTGCCACCACCTCTCCTACCTCCACCTCTCCTTCCACCACCGTCTCTTCCACCAAATCGGCCGCCACCACTCCTTCCACCGTATCCACCACCACCACTCCTTCCACCGAATCCACCGCCACCACCACTGTTGTCTGCTCTCGGTCTAGGTTCATCAACTTTAAGACTGTAACCTCCCAAGTCACTTCCATCAAGTTCAAACGCCTTCTCCTTCTCCGCGTCTTGTGTGAAATCAATGTAAGCAATTCTGTGAAAAAGAAAATCTTTTCAGTCAACATTGAACTTCCAACTGAGAAAATTCACAAGAGCAAGAAGTCACAAACCCTTTGCTAGCACCCGTCTCACGGTCAATGGGAACAGAAACCCTAGAGATCTCTCCACATGAAGCAAAATGTTCGCTCAATGCATGCTTGATATCATCCTCACCAAGTGAAGAGTCAAATCCCTTGACGAATATCGTTGGTTTTTCACCACCACCACCACCACTTCGGGGGTTACTGCAAATCATTTGGACAGACTCTTACTTACAGGAGCAGAGCTAAGAAAGAAACCAATCACCAAAAACATGAAAACTCAAATTACCCGCTTTGTGGAGTGAATGCGGGTCTCTCGCCTCTCTCTTGAGCCATATCAAGACGAATATCACGACCGAGTAAAGGCCTACCAGCTAACGCCAGAGCCTAAAGAAGGAACATAAGAGAAAATATCTAATCAGCAATATGTCCGACTGACTATATGTATAAATAGCATCATATATAAAAACTAATCCCACCTTCTGGGCTGCTTCAGCAGTATCAAACTCAACATGGCCAAAGCCCCTGAAGGTACCATCTTCTCTGCTGGTAGCGAATCTAACATCAACGACTTCGCCAACTTCCTTGAAGAAATTCTCACTGTAACAGAACATAAAAAAACTTGAGTCAAGAACTAGAGAAATTAATATAGAAAAACAAACAAGGGTGCTACTTACACATCAGCTCTTTCAATGTTGAAAGAGAGGTTACCAGCAAAGAGTGTCTTTAAACCTCCATTAGCAGGAGTAGATGGTGTCTTTAGCTGGAAGTAAAAACACAATGTAAAAAAACCTAATTTCAAACATAAAGAGTTGCCCGAAAGATTCGTATACCTGTTTAGCATCAGATTTCTGCTCAGCATCTGCCATCTCAACATCAGAGCTCTGTTTTTATCACAGTACATTATAGATTCTATTAGAAAAACAGAAAGTAAACAACATATATGCAAAAGACCAACAGTAAACATCCAACTCTATACATACTGGAACTATATAACCACATATATGCAAGAGAAACATTATTCGAACCTTTTTCTTTGGGGTTTCTTTCTCCTCTTCACTCTCTTCTTCAGATTCATCGCTGGAATCATCACTACTGCTGTCTTTTTTAGCAGACTTGGTATCAGCTTTAGCCTACAGATACAAGTAAGACTTCTGTTAGTTAGCACTTATTGACAAAACAGTAAATATAATATGGAAGATGATTAATTGTTGCTTATACCTTTTTCTGAGCAGGTTTCTCATCGTCACTTTCCTGTAAAAAGTCAGTTACCAAAACATGGTTAGTGTCAAAAGAACAAAAACGTCAAACTTCCAAGATGACTGAAAAGCATCATAAACAGTACAAAACCTAACCTCATCAGAATCTTCCTCATCTGAATCGGAACTGCTTGCAGCCTTAGCAGGGGCTGCCTTCTTAGCAGCAGATTTCTATTTTCATAAAAGACTTATTAGAACTGTTTGAAGGTTATATAATAAACTAACAATGGAGAAATTATACCTAGAACCCTTGAAAAAACACACATTAAAAACTGAAGATGTTTAACAAATCAGAGATATAATAGATCACCTTCTCATCCTCAGAATCATCATCTGATTCATCCTCAGAGGATGAATCTTCTTTAGCAGCTGGTTTAGCTGCTGCAGCTTTCGTTGCAGGTTCCTAGTAATTTACCATTCAACAGACTCAAATTAGTAGTTGTTGTCCAAAGATAACAAGTAAACAGTAGTAAGTAGTTCGACAGTTACATACCTCATCGGAAGATGAATCATCTTCATCTGAACTGCTCTCTGCCTTGGCCTTTACAGAGCCGTTCTTAGCAGCTGGCTTCTTGGTTGCAGCCACTTCCTGTTAAAAGCCAATTCATGTAAGCACAAATCTAAACAGAGCCAAAAATAAGCTAAACTTTACAACAAGTAAAGAAAGTAACCTCATCTGAAGATTCATCATCAGAAGATGATTCATCTTTGGACTTCTTCGCAACAGCTCCGTTAGTTGCGGCCTTCTTCTGAGCAGGTTCCTTCAGACAATTATCGGACCATTTCAATAAACATGCACAACACAAGGTACAACACTTGACAAAACAGTAATTGAAACAGCAAACAAATCTCTTACATCATCTGAAGAAGAGTCGTCAGATGAGTCATCACTGCTTGAAGCAGCTTTAGCAGGAACTTTCTTAGCAGGAAGCTTCTTAGCCTAAAATATATTAAAGACCACAAATAAGAACAACTTAAAACATAGCAAAATGAAGACTCTAATCTCATTACCAAACCCCAACAAATTAACAAATAAGATTCCAAAGAGCTCTACCTTCACTTCTTCCTCAGAATCAGAAGAATCTGAGTCAGAGCTCTCAACCTTCTTGGGTAACTTCTTAGCAGGAACAGCAGCAATAACATCTTTCTTCTGCTTCTTAAGGTTCACTTTAGTCTCCAAATCATCCTGAGGAGCTCTCTTACCTAAACAAAAAAACCAACATACAACGCTAAAATCAACAAATCCTCCAATCTCAACATAAATCCTCCAATCTCAACATAAAAACATTTCAAAGTGCAAAAATACTTCAGATAGAGTAAGCTAAACAAGCTTATGATGTTCTACAGCCTCATAATCACAAAACCACCCAATAACAGAAATTATACTACTTTCTCAATCAGCCATAGCAATACAATCAAACAACAGTACATAAAAACATGAACTTGTAAAGAGCAATCGTCAATTAAACAGAGAGAGACACAGAGACAGACAAAAGTTTTTACCTTTCTTCAAGGACTTAGTGTCCTTAGTCACAGCAGGAGCTGCTTCAACCTAAAACGATTCAAAAACACACAAAAGTTAATTAAATGTTTCAGAAACAGAACCGTAAGGAAAAGAGAAACAGAGATTCAATAAACAGAGTAAGACCCAGAAAGGAGAAGAAGAATAAGAAGAAGATTAGATTACTTTGGAGGCGGATTTCTTGCTAGACTTGCCCATGGAGGAACTGGTAAAAGAGAGACTGCTAGGTTTTCGAGAGAGAAGAGAAGAGAAGAGAGAGGCGAAAAACCCTAGACAGCTGCTTAAGATATTTTTCGGTTTTAGGGTTTTAGGAAGAGTATTTATAATATTTGTGATTCTGCTTTGGGGTAGAATAGTCATTTCGTTTTTATCTCACTGTTTGGGTGTTTGGGTCCCATCTAACGGCTGTCTCTTCGCGCTTGTTGTTTGATCTGTGCCGTCCACGTGGCGTAACTCCGATTCTCTGTCTCTTTTTACGGAAAATAATTTTTTTTGGTTATTATTATTAGTGGTGGCAAGTTGGCTAAAACGGTTTGGAAAATATGTAGGTCAAATCGGAGTACCGTAACACTGTCACCGAAATGGGCTCAAAAGTTATAATGGGCTTTTTCTGGACTCTTTTTTATGATTTCAAAACATTGGAAATATAAAGCCCATTGATTTATTTTATTTTCTTGATTTGAAAAGTTAAAACTTTTATCAAGGATTTGAAAGAAAATAGTCACAACAAATCAACAATGGATTCAATATGAAATCATAATAATAGATAACATCCAAACGAATCATATATGATGTGGTTGTTTGGTTTCCTTGATATTCGACGTTTTAATGGCTAATTAATAATTATTATGCACATCTGCTTAATTGCTTTAGACAGATAAAATTTTATGCTTTTAGAATTGAAATTTCCCATCTTCCAATCGTTTGATCCCCAATATTTTCTTCCAGTTGTTTAAATTCCTTGACACATAGTTGTTTCCAACTTTTAAAATTCGTCGACCAAATAAACGTTAATTTGTTTTCTCAAAATTGACTATTAATTACTCCCTCTGTTCCGTAAACAAATTAACAGTTATTTGGTCAATGAATTTTTACATTTTATAATTTTCTACCACAATTATCTTTTAGTTTAGGATTTGAAAAAAATCTATTCACAATCCCTGGTTTCAATTATGCCTTGCAATCTTGCATCTTCGTTTTTTTTTCCTTCGATCGCACGAATAAACCATTTGATTATATTTTCTCTTAATCACACATTTTATTATATTCTTTCTTATTAAACATATTATTAAAAGAAAAACATTTTACTGGAAATATAATAATATCTTTTACCATAATAAGGTAATAGATTCATGCACACAAAAAACCAAAAAAAGAAAAGAAAAGAAAGACGAGACTAGACCAACACAATTTTTGCTTCTACTTTCCTCACCAAAGTCTTAATTAGTTTGACTACTAATTAAGACTTTGGTGAGGAAAGTAGAAGCAAAAATTGTTAAGATAACGTTTTTTTTATAAAGCTACTAAATAAGATAACTTCACTTCTTGGTCGAATCCAAGATTGATCTTATATCGTCGGCTACGGACTTAGCATCCTCGGCTGCTCCGGCGATTCCCTTCCTCGCAAATCCGGCACAATAAATATTCTTCTCTCCTTTCCAATGCTTAGGCATCGGATTTTTCGGAAAACCATCATTCTTCATCACATACTCATAGTTCTGTTTACAATTTCACAAAACACATGATCATATCATTATCATATTTATTCAATCGGTTTAGCTAAACCACTTTGAATACAAAAAAAAAAAACCGATTTTAATTCTTTTTAATTTAGTACCTTTAACCAGTTGCAAACGGAGCTTTGGTAACCAGTCGCAAACACAATCGCATCAAAATCTTGTTTCTGTCCATTTTCGAATGTTAAGGTCTTGCCTTGGATGCTTCTTATTCCACCATTGATAACCTATTATTATTGCAATATTATAGTTAATTAATAATGTTTGGGAGTTTTTGAAAAATATCCTATTTATATTTTTAAATTTGAAAAATACACCTCTTTTTTTTTTTTTTGAAAACTAACTCTTTTCATATGTAAAAAGACCATTTTATCTTGATTTGGATTTAAGAAATTGCATATTATAATAAATACTAATTAAATTCGTATTAGTTATTATTATTGTTATTGTTATTATTGATTTTATTTTTGTTTAAGATAAAGATGTTTTATTGATTTAAAATTTACCATTAGATAATTCTATTGATATATGTTAAAATTTATATTTCAAAAAGTTTCAAACTTTGCTTATATACAAAAAGATATCGTTAACTTTGTTTTCTCTTTAATTTTCCTCTTTACATAACTAGTTTTATGGCTTAGTTATGGTAAATAATTGTTTGTTCTACGTTGTTTTTCTAACTAATTTTTATTTGAATTTTGAAAATATATAAATAAAATTATGTGTTTTCTCCACCAAAGAAAATTGAATCATGAATTATTTTCTTCTTCTTTTAAACTTTTAAATTAATCTGTGTGAAATGAAGAATTTTAAAGATTATAGTTTTAAACTTCTCTATATGTTATTATATCATAAATTATGCTCGTAAATATGTTTTATTATATTTTGAAACCGGCTATATGTGTTTCTTAGACGTGCCACACAAAATTCAAGCAAAAAAAAATGAGTCTATGAAAATGGAAAGCACATATTTCCCAAAAAACGCCGACTAGACCAAAAACTCATACAAGTATGAACATATATGCGAAATAAATGAAAAAATTCAAATGATTAGTAATATATATAACATATGAAATTGTTTAATTTAAGTGAACTAACTATATATATAACATATGGACCATCCAAATATAAATACATAAAACTAAGAATTCATCAATTAAAAAGAAAAAATCAAAGTGATTTGAATAGATAATTGTTGTTTTTTATAAGAAAAATAAAAGTAAATTTTTGTGGGATAAATTATTAACGTGTGTTTTGTTATAATCTTAATTTATTTATTGACATATCAAGGTTATTAACAAAGATAATTTAGTAAAATTAGTTAAAAATAAGTGTAGTTCTAAACAAAAAACAAAACAAGGTATAGTTTTCAAAATTTAAACTCCTGTAAAAGTATTTTTCCAAATTTACTCATAATGTTTTCATTATCACACATTATCACATACTCATAATTAACTCAAGTAGTCAAGAAGCTATGAAAATGAAATTTGATGGATAAGAGTAAAACGTACTTGAATCTCGCCGTCGCAAATCTTTTGGACAGTTCCGACATCGATGACGGGGGCTTTTCCGGTGTAGAGTTTGGTAGCGAATGGACCTTGTTTTGGTCGGAAAAGTCCGTACTTGGAGAGATCTCCGTACACAATTTTCCCCAAACTCGTCACCAATGTGTCAACCATCGTCACCGGAATATACTTCAGCAATGACATCCCCCAATGTACCGCTTCTTTCGTCAACACGTGTCTCTGATTCATGATATGAATAGAAAAATATCCATTAAAAACAATTAAATTTTTCATAGTTATACGACAAGATACTAACACTCGTACAAACCACGATAAAAAGAAAGTTCACTTAGTAAACTCACATATGTATGAATTTAATCCAACTCGGTCCAATATTAATGAACTTACAAAACCCATTAATTATTTTGGAGGATAAAAAAAAAATTGTACTAGCCAAGCCATTAGCGAATCTCATATGATATTAGGGCTCAATATTAATGCAATTTTCGTTAGAGACGTATTAGTAATCACATCGGAAAAAATCATTACCACATTCACATGCAAGACAATTGTGTGCATCTTTACCGTTCATGCATATAGGAAAAAAAAAACAATTAAAAGACATAAAAGCAAGATTAATTACTAACCGGAGTTCTTATTAAAACGGCCGTATTAGCTCCAAAGTTGCAAAGATCGAAACTAATCTCCATACCGGAATTACCACCTCCGACCACTAGAACATTTTTACCTTTAAATTCACGACCGGACTTAAAACCACTCGAATGCATAATCTCTCCGGAGAAAGTATCAATCCCTTTCACCCCCGGAATATTCCCCTCTCCGTTCTCTCCGGTCGCAACCACAAGAAACTCCGAAGAATACACCTCGGTTTCTCCGGTCACCGTGTTTTCTGCCTCGATCCTCCACTTGTTATTGGACACATCGAACGTTGAGAGCTTCACGGTGCGGTTGTATCTAGGGTTTATGTCGAAATGAGTAACGTAAGCGTCAAGGTAGTTGATGAATTGTTCTTTAGGCATAAAGGTTGGAACTTCGCGACCATGTGGCATGAAAGGTAGCTCACAAAAGTTTTTGGCTAAGTGAAGTTTGAGACGATCGTAAGCTCGTTTCTTCCAAAGTGATGCATAGATATCTTCTTTCTCGAGGATCACGTTTGGGATTGAATGTTGGTTTAGACAAACCGATGTTGCTAAACCGGCCGGTCCAGCTCCAACAATCACCACTACGGTCTCCATATCAAAGTGTTTAGGTTAATAGATTTATCTCGAGTGATTACGTCGAGTTCTTCGTTCTTGATGTTCCTATTTGGTATTTATATATGTGTAATATTTTTTTGACGAGTGAATAAAATTGGAATATCATTTGTAAATGGAAACAGTTTCTAAAGATTCCAAAAATGAATTATGGATTCTTTTCATTTTTCACCATTTGTAAGCCAAAGAAATTTAGTATTTATGAGTGCTAGATTTTGTTGAATATTCTGGAACTATTTAAGAAATTAAGTGATATACACAATTAAGACTACTTATGATCAAATATATAGAGATCATCATAATGTTAAAAACATGAAAGGTATATAAACATAACCACACATAACACTACATGAATTTGCGGTCCACGTGGCTCCTTCGAATGGTAATTTGATAGAGAGGATGTATGATTATGTATTTCTGTTTTGACTGTCTATATTACACGGATTTTAATTGTTTCACTGTCGACATATGACTATAAAAATAATACGTGTTTCATTATTTTATGGTATCTGATATTTTACTTAATTCGTCTAGATACTAATATGTATATGTATGACATGTGTGGATACATCCCAAAATATGGTTTGTTTTTTCAACTACTTATCTTGTACAACTCGAAAACTTCTAATAGAAATAAATATTTTTGAATTGCTTTCTCAGGAAAAAAAACCATTTAAAATTGAATGCATTGTTAGACCAAAACCATTTGAAATCTTGATACGCATCATTATTAGTTTTTCCTCTTTTGTTTGTAAAATATTAATTTAAATTTCTGTTTCAGATTCAAAATAAAGAAATAAGATTACATTACGGTTAGATTCTTACATTTGCGACAAATTGTGAGATTAGTACACATACATTATTTGTTATTAGCATTTTTATAGCCAAATTGTTATTTTTAGTTTAAATTTAAATGTTTTAGTGTAAATGACTTAGAAATCTACAATTTGACTTAAAATTGTAATTACTGCAATTTTTTTTTTAAAATTAGTTGACCAAATTTGTAACATAATAATATTTCATATTTCTTGTTTTTGATAATTTTTATTAAACGTATCCCAAGTTTTGAAACATAATAATTGTTATTAATTGCGCCATCAAATTTATAACATAATAATTGTTATTAATATTGACATTGTATATAAGTCATGTTAAATTTTGATAGTGATAATATGTACACGTGTGGGTAATCAACGACAAAAATAAAGTGTCGATCTGCTGCCAAATTTGTAACATAGTAATTGTTATTAATGCGGTTGTTGTATATCACTCAAGTTAAAACCTAATAGTGGTAATATCTACGTGTATGAGTTATATACGGCAAAATAATTATATTTATTAATGGTGCCGCCAAATTTGTAACATAACCGTTGTCATACACAACTTATGTTAATACTTGATAATGATAATATGTACGTTTGTGAGATATATACGACAAAAAACTATTTTTATTAACGGCGCCGCCAAATTTATAATATAATAACTATTTTTATCAACCGCACGGCCAAGTTTGTAACATAATAACTATGTTTATTAATGACGCCATCAAATTTGTAACATAATAACTTTTTAATATAATTGCTTGTAATAATAATTTTTATTAATGCTGTTGTCAGTTTTGTAACATAGCAATTGTTATTCACGGCGCCATCAAATTTATAACATAATAATTGCTATTAATATTGACATCGTATATATAAGTCATGTTAAAATTTGATAGTGATAATATGTACATGTGTGAGTTATAAACGACAAAAATAAAGTGTCAATGCGCCGCCAAATTTGTAACATAACAATTGTTATTAATGCGGTTGTTGTATATTACTCAAGTTAAAACTTGATAGTGATAATATCTACGTGTGTGAATTATATACGACAAAATAATTATATTTATTAATAGTATCTCCAAATTTGTAACATAACCGTTGTCATATACAATTGATGTTAATACTTGATAATGATAATATGTACGTTTATAAAATATATACGGCAAAATAACTATTTTATTAATAACGTTGCCAAATTTATAACATAATAATTATTTTTATTAACCGTGCCGCCAAGTTTGTAACATAATAACTATATTTATTAATGGTCCCGCCAAATTTGTAACATAATAAATATTATTAACGGCGCCATTAAATTTATAACATAATAATTGTTATTAATATTCACATCATATATAAGTCATGGTAAAATTTGATAGTGATAATATGTACATGTGTGAGTTATAGACGACAAAAATAAAGCGTCGACGCGCCGGCAGATTGGTAACATAACAATTGTTATTAATGTGGTTGTTGTACATTACTCAAGTTAAAACTTGATAGTGATAATATGTACATGTGTGAGTTATAGACGACAAAAATAAAGCGTCCGACGCGCTGGCAGATTGGTAACATAACGATTGTTATTGATGCGGTTGTTGTACATTACTCAAGTTAAAACTTGATAGTGATAATACTACGTGTGTGAGTTATATACGATAAATTAATTATATTTATTAATGGTGTCGCCAAATTTGTTACATTACCGCTGTTATACGTAACTTATGTTAATACTTGATAATGATAATATGTACGTTTCTAAGATATATACGAAAAAGTAACTATTTTTGTTAACAACGCTGTAATGAACCTGTCAAGAGATCAAAATAATTACGGGAGATGATCGAGTCAAGACCTAGTTGTGGAAAAAAAAATTGTTAAGTATGACGGAATTTTAAGCACGAGGTGGCCCGAAGCACGACGTAGCGAGAAGCACAAGGTGGCAAGATGCTTTCAAACTTGATATTTTTACAAAAATATAAAAGTTTGCGGAAACACGACACAGCTGCTCGGGATTGACGTGTTTGGAATCCGCAAGCACGACAAATCAGAAGCACGACAAATCCCGTAAGCACGAGGTGTCGTGATCTTGTGTGACGAGTCATCGGAATCACGACAAATCCACAAACATGACAAATCCTCAAGCACGACTAATCCACAAGCATGATAAATCCGCAAGCACAAGGTGTCGTGACCGTGTGCAACGACTCATCGGAAAGCACGACACACTTCTAACCGTCCTACTGTACCTACCTGCTTGCTTAACCCTATAAATATGACCAAATAGCTCTCATTTCTTACATAAAAAACGTTTCAAACCTCTGACCAAAATAGTTCGTGATCGTGATCCAATCTGCGGTCTGTTGTCAGGAACCATCCAGTAGTGCCGTGAAGTTTTTAGGGTAAGCCATTTCGATCCTAACTTTTCTATCTGACTTAGTTTCGTCTTGTGATCTTGAATCCAATCCTTTGTGGTTTTGATGGTTGGAATGATTGAGATTCAAGCCGAAACTCTGTCCGTTTTAAGGAAAGGGAAGATTTGTTCGATCGTGGAGTAGTCGAGGAACCTAGATCCGTTCTAAGCCTAAGTCCGAGTCTAAGTCCTAACCATTTGAATAAGGTGAGTCTTGGTGATACTTGTCGTGTGCTAGATGAGTAGAGCACACGTTGCTTGTTTATTGTTATGTTTTATAGCCATGGAGGTTCTTGTTAGAATTTTAGGAATTTGGTTAAGTATTTTCTTTGATTGTTTGTGCATGATGTTTGATTGTGTGATTGCATGCTCCATGAGTCATGGGATGTTTATGTTTGTATTCGCCACTAATCTTTGTGGATGCAGGATTTCAAGAGGAAGCAGATCCGCGTGTGATCTGTCTAGATACATGCGGGTCAAAGGTAAACTTTTATGTTGTATGTGAGGTTAGACGTTACAAGTGATCAAGAGGATCATGT
Organism: Arabis hirsuta; assembly: GCA_964056655.1. NCBI lineage: Eukaryota > Viridiplantae > Streptophyta > Magnoliopsida > Brassicales > Brassicaceae > Arabis > Arabis hirsuta. The sequence continues at coordinate 5,371,059 of OZ053300.1, forward strand.
AATGTTCTAACAATTGTAGAGAGCGGTTGACACTTCCAGATATCGCTAGTCACGGAGGAACGAGATTGCAGCTTAGGGCCGTGACTACCAATTGTAATACCCGGAGGAACGGGATTGTAGCTTAGGGCCGGTGTATTACATGTCGGATCACTGGTCTTTTAGCCTTTGTGGTTAGGGCCGTGTGAGGTCAAAGGGACAATGGAAGGAAGTTATCAATTCGCGGTTTAGGGTTTGGTTACATGAGAAAGGACTTTAGTGTGGAAGGTCCTTGATTATGTTATGCTTAATTTATCTTTTCCGCATGTGCATCCTCTGATGATTGTGTGATTGCTTGTTGATTGTTATTTTGGGTTTGGGTAGGATATTATTATTTCTTGTTAGGGGATCCTAGTCTCACTGAGCAATTAATGCTCACGACTCTATTTGTTTTGTAGGTAACCAATAGTGGGATTTTAGCCTAGGTTGGAGGAGTTTAGGAAGGTTGGTGTAGATTGTCTGCTTTTTGTAAAACAAATATGTGTTTAATATGTAGTAGTGTACTTTGAGCACATAGGCTCGTGGCCACAACATATATAAATGGTTTGGTAACTTATTGTAAACCATATGTATAAGTATGTATAAAAAGAAGTTTGTTTAAACTTGATTGCATATGATACTAGTCCTAGTCCAGGACGAACCAACTATCGCTCATAACTCGGGTTGAAAAACTTTGGGTTTTCGATAGGAAAATGTGTGCTTGGACGTTTAGTCTAGAGTTCTTGATTGTGTTTCTAGAACCTCAAAACGAATGGCTTAGTGCACATATGTAGCATCTTTGATCTGATTCCAGGTCTACGGTTGGTTGCACATGTTTTTGTTTGATTGTTGCGCGGCCAATCGGGTCAATATTGATCTAATCCGGGTAATGGATGTTATAGGCGCCGTCAAATTTATAACATTATAATTTTTTATATGAACCGAGCCGCCAATTTATAATATAATAACTATTTTTATCAACTGCGCCGCAAAATTTGTAACATAATAATTATTTTTGTTTACAGTGCCGCCAAATTTTTAATATACTAATTCTTATTAATGTCGACATCGTGCATAATATATATTAAAACTCAACATTGATAGGATGTACGTGTGTGAGTTATATTCGAAAAAAAATCATTATTTCATATTTAATGATGTTGCCGTATCATAACTTATTTTTAGGATAAATTACTTCAAAATTACTTTCTACATTTTTAAATTTCATTTTTGTCATTTTTCCTAATACCTGACCAAGTTTGCTACATGATAAATTTGATTAAAATCATAAAAAAAAAAAATTATAACTTAATAATATATATTAAAGTTGCTACCAAATTTATAACATACAATTTTGATTAATTTTTGCTGACATATAATAACTCTATTTGAAATTCAATAGTATATTATGTTTTGTGCGAGATACGACAAAAGTATAATTTGATATATTAATATTGTCGTCCTAAATTTAAAAATTTTAAAAATAAATGACTTAAGAAATTTATTTTCCTATTTTGTTCAGATTTAAATTTTTGCATCTTTCCTTTAAGTTTTTTTTCCAACCATAAACAAAATTATATGAAAAGATAACTTCATGCTTGGGGATCCACACAAGAGGAAAAACGTTACAGAACAAAACAGAAATGAGGAATGAAAGAGACAGAACAGAAAAAAAATCTCTGCTAAACTCCTCTAGCAGAGTAGCAAAGGAGTTTAACTCCACGCAATTTGTCTCCAAATCTTGACAAAAGACATAATGACCGATGACATTGTCCAAAGAAGAGCTTCAAATTCAAAATGATAAAGGGAAAGACTCTGTCTTAAGACCACAACCTCCCAAAAGTATAGTATGACACTCTGAATGCATATCCAACTCAATCCATACGTAGGGGTCTGCACGCTTCCAAGATCCATTGATTTGGCATCACAAAACCAAATCACATCTTTTACTAACTTCTATCTTTGATTTCTTCAGCATTTGTTGAGCTTTGCATGATTTTCTCTCTCTTTCTTGGAGAGTTTTCATCAACTCTTAATCTTCCTTCTCGTCCAGCGACTCACATTCTTCTTCTTACTTAGCTTAATGAATCATTTCTTCACTACCGATACATCGTCATCACAATTGATTTTTGCTTCAAAGTTTTGTTGAAGCGAAGACCCATAACTCCAAAGCACAAGATCTTCTTCATTTGACTATTGTTGCTTCTTCTTCTTCTTTTTGTTTTGTGTATCTATGTTCATCTTTCTCTTCATTTTCTCGTTTCCTTTCTCAACATTTTGAATAATGTGATGATAATTTTGTTTTCTTTTGCATTCGAATCCCTTTGAATAAGTGATCGAGGGCTTTATGGTCATTATATAACTATGCCACACATAATTCTTTTACTTCTATATAAACGTAACGACATTTAAATCCATATCTTATTTTATAAATGGAACTGAGAAAATAATAATATTTTTATGAAAATGAGTAAGGTTCTAAAATGAGTTTGGGTGTTTAACTTTCTCTTTTTTTTGCCTTTCTTCAAGAAAAAAAAAATCATATTTTTTCCTTCTAAATTGAATATATATATATATATGAAAAGTTAATACAATAAAGAAAAACGTATAAAGAAAAAGAAAAAAACAATAAAAGAATGAATTAAGAATCAGTTTTAGTTTTACCAAAAAAAATTGTGACCCCTTTTCCAGAACAAACAGGAGCAATTAGCTCTAAGAGATTCTGTCTTCGAGGGTCGTTAATCGTTCAGTCTCTTCTTTTGTTTCTATAGTTATGTTGCAAAAAAACCTGCAAGTATCCATTTTACTGAACCTGCAAGTTAAGTAAAGAAAATTTCAGACATAAGAGAATGTTGAAACTGTTGTGTTAGAGAGAAAGAAAGTTAAAAGTTTTTACTTGTTGTCTAAAGAGGAAGAAGAGTAAGATTTCATTCCAAATATCAGGAACTCCAGGTAGACACCAATGACTGCAATCAGGTACCAACGGATTATCGCTCCATAAACCAACATGACCATCGCTTCTAAACGCTGACATCGAAGTTACATCCAATATTGTTACCGGTATCGTCATGTTCTTAACTACTTCTTTGATCATTTCAGAGAATATGCTTCTGTCTCTTCCTTGAGTATCTGGGGTTGGATACTTTGTCACATTGCATGATCTATGTCCACTAAAACTACAACAACAAGAACAAGAAACTTATAGTAACGAATACCGCAAGAAAAAGCAGAACAAGAACGGGTAAAAATAAGGAAGGAATTTCGGTTTGTACCTCCAATGCGATGGCTCAAATGTACGAAACAAAACACGGGTTTTGTTAGGATCAATTGAATTCTGTATCCATGATCCCCATGTCTCTAATGCTACTCTATACGCTGCAGGAATTGACATTCCGAGCCTCAATGAGTTTCCTACCTGAAAGTAACAACCACTGATGTTCCGAAACACGATAAGAAATGGGAGAGAAGTTCATTCAAAAACATTCTAAAATCCAATATAGTTTTAAAGACAGCTTACGTTTCGAAAAGCTTCCCAGGTACCCACCATTGACCGGTATTGAATATGAGATAATCCGCTGAGCTCCATTCGTGGTTAATAACATCTAAAACATCTAACTTTAAAGTCGACTTAACACGTTTTGGCGCATGCCAATGCAGCTTCCCAGGCTGAACCAAGAAAACCGAACGGTAGAACTCAATAGTAAAATTGAAGGAACTAAACCTCACACCCAAAAACCGTATCCTTTTCGTTATATTATTCCCATTGACTTCATAAACACTACTCTTATCTTCCAAACCCGTCATTAACATACATATCAAAGACTCCCACTGCGTTCTACTCATCGAATCTCCCACAAAAACTATCCTTTTACCTCTTAACCTCTCCAACACATCACGAACTTCGAATCTCGGAACATTACAATGCTTAGGCTTCCACCTCCACTTCAAATACTCATCGCTTCCACGCCCGTTTCCTAAACAATTGAACCCTTTCTCTAAAAACGTACACTCGGAAGCATTATACACCGGATAGTTATCATCAACGACCCAATTCCCATTGAAAACATCGCATTCCTTATCATCCATAACAGAGCTATTAAACTGCAATGCTCCATTATAACCCAAGAACGTTTGACCAAGGCTAGGAACAACATACAAATAACCACCAGCAATGATAACAAGAAACGAAACAATAGTTCCGGCGATAATAAGCGCCTGAAACAAATACGAAATCTCTTTTAACCGATTCGTAGACGACGGTCTTGGACTTCCTCCAAAGTTCTGTGTTCTAGGGCTTGAGAAAGCTGAACCAATAGGACTATCGAATGCACTTGATGAGCTTCTAGGACTTTCTATAGCTAAAGAACTCAATGCTCTTCTATTGAAAGATGTACTCTTTGTGAAACTACTCATTGTTTCTTAATGATTCAACCGCATTTTCAAGATTCTCAGAGCAATTACCATATATAAAGATCTAACCTTTTTAATCTCCTTCATGCAAAAGAAGAAGCTTTTCAATAACAACAACACTGCTACTCAAATTTGGATTCTTTCTATAAAACTAATGAAACATTGAACCAAACTCCATGGAAATTTAACATTTTTCCACAAACCCAGATCGAATCACCAAATGGGTATCGTTCAAATCCGCAGAAAAACCAAAACCGAATCGGAAGAGAATCAAAATCGGAAGAAAGTTTACAATTTTGAGCAGAGACTTTGAAAAGATTCTTCTAATGCAAAGAAGAAATCAAAACGCGTTTGATGAGATCCGAGATCAGAAAGAAAGAGAGAGAGAGAGATCGGCGAGGAAAGAGGGACAGACACTGTCTGATTCCGATGTCTGCTCGGTAATATAATCAAAATTTCAAGTTCATGCGTCAAGCTTTGGAAAAAAAAATTAGCGAGAAGGGGTAATTTGGTAAATTTACATGCAAAAGAGAAAAAAAAAATGGAAATTTACCTTTTAAGAATGTTCTGGTCTTTGATCATTGTCTCTTCTGTTGAATCCATTTAAAGACCATTGTTGATCTTGAGATTTTAACATTTATTTATGAAATGATTAATTGGATAATGCTCTGTTACTAAACTGTCTAAACAGAGACCAAACAGAAAGGAAAATTAGTTGAAAAATTAGTTAATGTGATTTACTGTAATTGTTCATCTTTCTGTAGTTAATGATGGGCCACTAACATTTAAAGTGTTGTCAATAATATTAGGTGCTAATAATTAAGTGTATTAACACAAGAAAAAGATTGCATAAGCTTAAAGAATAGTTCATAAAGAACATCAAATCTGGTAAAAAGGACAAAAGTGTTACATGTCAAGAAAGAGATTTTGAGAAATCATCAAACTTGATCTAAACCTTTGGTCTCTCTGCTAACTTAATTTCCATTAAAAACTATTATTTTTAAAAGAAAAAACTGACAAAATCTCTGTAGTATATCTACACACAGAACTGAAGAACAGGAAGCAAATATATGCTTTTGCCTGATCCTTACCTAACTCAAAGATGAGTAGAAGTTTCAAACATATTTAAGAAACAGTGGAAGTTTCTTTAAGTTTTAGCTCTTCTTGCCTTTGCTAATATATGCCTGAAAGTCGAAGACAAGAAAAAGTTTTGGTTTAATAACTGCAAATTTGGTCTTAAGCTTGAGAAGTGTGCGTGTATGAATAAACAGAACTGAACAAGCTTGGTAAGCTTTGGTTTTGAAGCTGATAGATAATGATCGATCTTCTCTTGTGTTTGAGGGATGTTTCCGGTTTGAATTGCGCCCGGTAACTTTGTCAACTACCTTCTTGACAATGTTTTTGTAAGCATCTTTGTTCATCCCACCTTCTTTCCAAGCAGGTTTCAAAAGCTCATTGACAATCTCCACAAGAGCGAATTTAAACGCTCGCATTCCCTTTGGATCTTTTTCTTTCTTGTTGTTTTCATCGCCCGCGCCATCATCTTCTTCCTCTGCTACGTTCTCAGCATCCTCAATGTCTTCTTCTTCTCCAATCTTTCTCCCGTCTGGCTCTTTGGTAGCTTCTTCGTCTGTCTTTTTGTCTCGGTTATCCACAGAAGAAGCCTTGGGATTTCCAGCTAATGGTACCACATTGTCGGGCCACACTTGATGTGAATCCATATTGTTTATTGGTAATGCAGTAATCGCTGGAACTCCTCCGGGATTGATGGAATCATTACTGAGGAGGTCACTTTGAGCATGTAAAGATTGTTCCTTTTCTCCATATACTACCGCAGGCACCTGCATTTCCTGTTTCGGATTCAGAGTAAAAGGAAGGTGCAGAATCGGCTGCCCATTTTTTAAAAACTGTACTAGAGATGCTGAGATGTTGCCAATATGATTGAGCTCTTCCCTACTCACAGTGTTTTGAGCAATTTCATTCTCAGGATTGCTCGAGTTTAAGCTTGCCGGATGATTTGTAGCAGCAGGTAACAGAACATGGCTTCCTCCAACAGCTACTGGTGTGCTTTGGTATGGCAATGCGCTTTGATTCTCAATGTTCTGATTGAGTGTTTGGACAGGAGGAGCCATGTTAACGAGGTTGTTACTGAAGTTGTGATGCGAAGAAGCTACAGCCTTTTCACCCACTGTTGAAAACATACCAACGCTTCTTTGATTTCCATCTTGCTGAGATATTGCTTCTGCACCATGCTCATAAGAAGGTGCTACAACATCTTTAGGGACGCATGATTGTGAGCTCTGAGATATGAAGCCATGCTCTTCATTGACGGTTCTTTATAGTTTTAACTCCGTAATTCCAATCTGGAGACATCTCCATATCACCAATCCAGCTGGCATTATTCACTTTAGCTTCAGACATAACCTTACTGACACGAGAATTTTCGACCTCATTGGACTTGCCTGTTTCTGAATTTTCGATATCATTCCATCTATGACTATTCTGCATCCTCTCTGTTGTGCCATAGTGATTATTATCATTGGACTTCCCTGTTTCTGATTTTTCGATATCATCCCATCTATGACTATTCCGCATCCTCTCTGTTGTGCCACTGTGATTATTATCCTGTCTACTAAACATCTCGTCTTGCGGCTTTCTCTCAGGACTTCCCCTTGCTGGAGAACCATTATGAGAAAACCTGCAACTATTTCCATTACGGCAGTACCCTGAAGCAAAAAACTTGCACGGAATGTTGGAGCTCCTGTGGAATTCTCCCTCGGGAACATCCCTTCTCTGCATTTCTCTGTCTCTCGCAGATTCATTTCTGTGGCTTCTCAAAATCGGATCTGAAGCGTCTCTTCTTGAATTATTACTGTTATCCTCTGGATAATCAGAGCTATAGTCAGACCTCCCACCAACCCTCACGGGAAATTGTTCTCGGGAATCTTCAGAATAATATTTGGTATCCCTTGTCTTTCTATTCTTAGCTTCCCAATCATAGTCACCAGCTCTATTGTATCTACCATCAACTTCTCTCCCTGACCGTGGTGAAACTCATGTTCGTGACTTGTGTCTGTCATACGATCCTCCTGCATCTCGCCTTACTCTCTGCACTGGGCTTCGGCTCCTGCTCCTGCTGTTACTTCTACTTCCACTCCTGTAAAAAACGAGACAGTCGAAGCACAAATCAATCAAACACAAATACTATGTCAGAAAATGAGAAACAAAAAGTACAAGACATTAGTAACCGAAAATGACCTACGGGTTCTAGGTTGGTCCCTTGAAGGTGATTGGCGGAAATATTGTTGCCTGCTTTCATCTTGTTCAGAAGACTTTCTAGAATCATAGTACCCCATCATTTTGCCTTCGTCATGTGAAACTCTGCTTCTGGATGGCCAAGCTTCTCCTGAATGTTGTCTAGTTATCAGATGCTCATCGTCATCATACGGACCTAGAAACTACAATCGATGTATGAACGTGTTGGGGGACTACATACAGACACAAAAATCCAAAGTAAACACACAAAAAGATTCAATTTTGATTCATTCAAGCAGACGCATCATTCAAAGGACCCAAAGAGTAAGATTCTACACCAAATTAGACTACTTAACTTCCAACAGAGAAGAGATCAAAGGCCTGAACTTAGAATTCGAGAGCAAAATCTAATCTTTTCATATGAAGAAGAGTGATGATTGAAGATCCTGTCTGAAACTGAATGAAACACTACTTGCAGCTAAGAAAGGTTCGGACCATCATTCATTCACAGAATCAAACTAAACCTGAATAAAAGTAGATCTTTAGTCTCAATTCTACTCCTAATTTGGCGAAACTTCTCGAAATCAAGAAGGGCAATAGTGTTAAGACAAAGAGAAGAAGAAAGAGACTCACTTGAATTCAGAGAAAGAAAGCCATGACCCAAAGAGAGAAACCTTAGAAGCGACGCGTATCTAATGAGGCTTCATGGATTCTAGGGTTTGTAAGGAGAAGACCGTCGATGAGTGTGATTAACTCTCGTGTGTTTCTCTCTAATTGGTGATGTCTTCTTCTTCTTCGACGAGTTTCGCCCAAAGAGCTCTCTTAGGTTCGAGTTATTGCTCTGCGCGTGGTGGGACCCACTCTTAGGTTTTTTTTTGAGTGGATAATCCTAGGCGTCGATTTTAGTTTCTGATTTCTCAGTCGCTGGATGATATGTGTCAATGTGTGTGTATGCTGAACGAACCGAACACCCATCAGTCCTTCCTTCTGTTGGATCAGATTTGGCATCCGGTTATTCGATTTGGTTCTATTCAAAATTTCTGGTTTTCAAAAATTTTCGGATTCTAAACTTTTTATTAGAAATCAAATCATTTCCAGATTTATTTAATAACATTACCATTTTAGGATATAATATGAGATTTGATATAAAAGTCTCTTTATTAAACAACATTGGTGTTTGCATCCTCGAACCACCTGTAATAACATCGGCGAAGATTTACTATTAAAAAACTCGAAGCAACAATGGCAAAGATTGATTGTTTAATATTAAAGTGTTGTTAGAATTTTAAAAATATTTTAATTATGTAAGAATATTTAAAGTATTCAATTGATATTAAATATTCAAATGCTATTCAGTATTCAAAAGCATTTCAGTGTTTTAAATTTTTTTAAATATTAACATAATGTTGATATTTAAAACAAATAAAATGCTTATCAAAAATTTAAAGGATTATACTACACAATACTTGTTGCTTACTTATAATTAATTTTAATTTGTCTGTAGACCAATTGTAATCATTAGTTATCTTATATAGTTAATCTTTAACCATAATATTAACATTAGGTAGATCTATATACAATCTTCTACTAATATGTTTAAATTACTAGCTGCATATTTTTGTGTTTTGAAATAATTTCAAAATGTAACCTCAAACATTTTTAATTCATTAAAAATGTCAAAATCGTGCATTATCTTAGTTGTAGATATTATAATGTTTAAAGTTATATTTCAAATTAGCTCGATATATAATCATAGTAAGAATATAATATTTCCAATAAATTGAAAAGTTATCAACCTGTTACATAATTCGTTCATATAGAAGATCTATTGTTCTCGATAGTAATGAAGGAACATATGTTCTGCGGACACTCCAAAAGATCTTTCAAAATCTTGAAGATAGTAAAATCCATGTGTCGTCTACATAAAAGCTGTTAAGCATTCTTGGTTGGAATGTGACTGACCAACATGATGTCTAGAAGTTCAGCCTCGTACTCTAGACATGATGTGATTGACCAACATGATGTTTGGAATGTGACTGACCAACATAGAGCTCAAGAAAGTAATAGAGGTAAAATTGTCAAGCTTTTATTTCTTGTGTCATTTTCATTTTGATTTTTTATTTTATTTTATTTAATGTTTATACCTTCTCTTTTGCATAATCGGATGGATGAAATATTCCAAAGACACTTCAATAAAACCATCCAATGCATTCATGTACATTTTAAATCTACAAAACAATACAAATTTCATGATATGTAATATTAACAGTCACTATATAACATAGTATAAATCTACTATAATTTATCTAATTGATGTTTTGTTCATCTAATTACTATATTTAGAAAAAAAAATATTTTACACTATTAGTAATTATGATTATCTACTATCTTTCTAAAAAATTATTATATTGCTAAAATACTATTATACCATTACCTTAATATTATCACAGTTACATCATTCTAACTAATTACTATAATCCTTATAACCAAACAGATTTGAAAACAAAAGTATGAACAATTTAAAATATATCATCAATTTTAATATCTTTCAAACATATAATGTATCTTTTCGAGATTATGATATCACTTATTATAACAAATTCAATTATATATACATTACAAACAACAATATCGATATCTATCATACATATATATATATATATATATATATATATATATATGGGCCTACCAGAATATTTTGGCCGAAAGAAGAAGGATCTCTTCAGCCTCATTGTTGACAGAATCCGACAAAAGGCCCTCAACTGGTCCTCCAAATTCCTGTCATCAGCAGGCAAGATGGTGCTCCTCAAGTCTTTGCTCTCTTCCATTCCAACCTACGCAATGTCTTGCTTCAAACTCTCAACAAGCCTGTGCAAAAGAATTCAATCAACACTCATATGCTTTTGGTGGGACATAAATGCTGAAAAGAAAAAGATGTGTTGGGTCTCCTGGTCCAAACTGACAAACAGCAAAAAGAATGGAGGTTTGGGTTTCAGGGACATACAAGAGTTCAATGATGCTCTCCTAGCTAAGGTCAGCTGGAGAACATTAACAAACCTTCATGCCTACTGGCTAGAGTCCTCCTAGGGAAGTATTGTAACTCAACCTCCTTTATGGAGTGCTCAACCCCCAATGCAGCTTCCCATAGTTGGAGAGGAATAGTTATAGGCAAGGACTTACTGAAAAAACGCCTAGGAAAGATCATTGGTAATGGTACCCCTACGAAAATTTGGGGTGATCCTTGGCTCTCTCTAACTGAGCCTGCACAACTAATGGTGTGACGACCCAACCCGTCAAATAAAATTTTTTTTTAACCCGGATCACTATTATCATAAATAATGATCCTCAACGGTCCAATAAACAAACAGCGCGTAAACAATGATTCAAACAATCAAATACAATTATCATTTAACAAGCCCATACTTATTAATTACTAGTTCAATTCGGTAATACACATAGTTTTGAAATTGCTAACACCCTAGCAATTCTAACTTATTACACGAAAATGAGCCACTAGATCATTCCCCTCGTCCCGGCCATGATTCCACGATCACTGACTGTCTTTACCTGCATCACATGGTTATAAGAGATGCGTGAGTATTATCATAAATACCCAGTGAGACGGTCATCCCATCTACATGTTATACACACAGGCATAAGCAAAAGATACAATACCAGGATGAACAAACAATAATGCATCACACAACAACCAAACGAGAACAACACGTTCAATATGTCAAACTGACGGTAATCAAAAACCCGTGTCGATCGACACAACCTCCTTGTGTCGATCGACATACACAACTTGTGTCGATCGACGCATGACCAATCAATACGTCAAACTGACGGCAATCGAAAACCCGTGTCGATCGACACACCCCAACTGTGTCGATCGACACAGCCCTCTCTACTCGACTCCTCTTGAGTCAAAACAACCGTCTGCACAGAAATCCACCAAAACAAACATACGAGAATCGACCCAAACAACACACAATCGCATCCTATCAATTCCTTTACCCAGATAAACCTATGGTCACGCACTCACCTTGATTCGGAAAGAAAAATGGATCAAAAATGCTCAAGAACGCTCAAGAACATGAAGAACGGATCCACTAAATCCGAAATCACCTTCCTCCTTCGTGAATCCCGGATCCACCACGATCCCACAGCTTCACCAATCCGAACACAAGCCTCAAAGATCGAGAACTCGAAAGGAACAACACAAATCCCCCAAATCTCTCTTTTAATCTGATTTTTCTCCCCAAAAAATCTGTTGTTCGACTTAAATAGTCAGACCAGCCGACACTGTGTCGATCGACACACACAACTTGTGTCGATCGATGCATGACCAATCAATACGTCAAACTGACGGCAATCGAAAATCCGTGTCGATCGACACATGACCAATCAATACGTCAAAACAGCCGTGTCGATCGACACACAAACCTTGTGTCGATCGACACCCATCCAAAAATTACTTTTTGGATCACGGGCGTTACAATTCTCTCCCAGTAACACGGATTCGACCTCGAATCACGCAACACCATCTCACTACGGCCTCCACTACCTGACCCGAACGCGGCCATTAACCTTCGAGATTACGCTTGAATCCTCTAACCCGTCCTGCTAAGGCTACACTCTCGCCCAAAATTCGTCCAGATTCCCCTGGAGCACCCACGATGCACGCCCCATGGTCTGGATTAGAGCTGCCCGATTGACCGTCCAACAATCAAACAAGAACATGTCCGATCAACCGTTGCCCCCGCACTGGACCAAATGATCGTACAACAATCAAACAAGAACATGTACGACCATCGGCGTAACATATGCTACCAAGATTGTCCGACCCGAATTCCAGACTCCAATAATAACCCTAGACTCGACGTACACAACACAAAACCCCTGGCCCTCAGCCAGTACCACTCGCGATCACACCTGATCCCCGAGTTCTACTAGGCTCCCACTAGCCTCATTGCACCATATCTATGGATACAATCCTGACCAAACCCGATCAGCACGATTAGAGATCATCACCCGATCTCAATCACCTAACCCCGTTTCACCAAGGTTGATACTCTCATCCAAAACCCGCCCAAATTCCCCCAGGAAACATCCACGATGCAACACTCGCTGATCCGGATCAGGGTTGTCCGATAGATCGCGCAACAATCAAACAAGAACATGCCCGACCCACCGTAGACCCAGACCTTGGATCAATTGGTCGCACAACAATCAAACAAGAACATGTACGACCAAAGAGGTTACATATGTTTACCAGGGTCGTCTAAACTAAGGTTCTAAACTCGAGTAAAAACCCTAGATTAGACATCCACAAACCACCTGAGATCATTCCCGATCCCTGAAGTTCATCGAATCTCATACTTATAATCACACTACAGGTACTATTGCTCAAACTCATATCTCTATACACCACTCCCACTCGCAGGGTCGTCACCCATCGAGCTCTCGATGTATACCATACCGGCTCTCGGTATGCCTCAGCCCCTCCGCTTCAGGACACACAGTCCATCAGCTCTCGGCTGTAGAGGAATCACACATTCTCTAGAGAGATCGTAATCCCTCAAAGTATATGCAGGAGAATATCACCATCCCCTGGAGCAGTAACACTGTAACGTGCATCATAAGCACCTGTCGACCGATTTACTTCCGTGGTTCCTATCACGATATTCTCTAACCCGGAATATCACTCATGACCAATCCCCAGGTCATCTGAAACAACCCAATCGCCAGGGTGTTTCCTACCCCGATATTCCCTAACCCAGAATATCACTCATGACCCATCCCCAGGTCATCTGAAACAACCCAATCACCAGGGTGTTTCCATCGGAGTCCCTGGAAAAGACAGTCCTAACTCACATAAGACTTCTGTTCCAGACTCCTCCTAGAAAATAGACAGGTTCTAACTCACATAAAACCTCTATTTTCCAGCGCCATCTAGGGATCTACCCGTCCTAATCCCAGAGGATCCCCCATCCCTAGATACCTAGACAAGCCCTAACTCCCATAGAGCTTCTATCCTAGCCCCTCAAATGACCTCCCCGTCATCACATACATGACCAAACCCAGTCATCATACTCATAAGGACATCCGTCTCAACCAAAGATAATAAGGAAAACCCCATCTTATTAAATCTCAACAATGTATATCGTTACAACCCAAACGAAAATACATACAACTCATAGCCACAAGCTAATACAACCACTGAAAACCAGAAGACACTCAAGCCTTTGCTTGCTTCTCGAACCACTTCGAGAACTTCGTCTTCATACATGCCTCTGGTTCCCAAGTCTCCTCCTCAACACCATCACAGTCCCACACGACTCTCACCAATGGTATCCTCTTCCGGCGCAGAACCTTGACTCTCCTCTCGAGAATCCTCACAGGTCTCGCCGCCAACGTCATGTTGGACTGAAGATCCTCCGGAATCCTAGCCAACACCACCTCAGACTCATGTAGACACTTCCGCAGCATCGATACATGAAATACCTTATGAAACGCTCTCATACTCTGAGGTAACTCCAACCGAAAAGCCACTGGTCCAACCCGCTCCACCACCCGGAACGGACCCATAAACCTCAGACTTAGCTTATTCTCCGAAATGGATCTGTTAGGACCCCTCAACATCGCTGCCTTGAGATACACCAGATCTCCCAACTCAAACTCCAGCTCTTTCCGTCTCTTATCAGCATAACTCTTCTGCCGATCCTGAGCCTCTCTCATGTTCAGCCTCAAGACACGGATCTTCTCCGTCGTCTCCTGAACAAAATCCGCACCAAACATGCTCCTCTCCCCCACTTGAGTCCAGCACAATGGTGTCCTACATGGCCTCCCATACAGAGCCTCATATGGAGCCATCCCAATACTTGCCTGGTATGAGTTGTTGTACGCAAACTCAACCAGGTTCAGATGATCCGCCCAATGACCACCATAATCCAGCACGCACATCCTCAACAGGTCCTCTAAAGTCTGAATAGTCCTCTCCGACTGCCCATCTGTCTGAGGATGATACGCCGTGCTCATGTGCACCTTAGTGCCCATCTCTGCCTGAAACGCCTTCCAGAACTCAGACGTAAACCTCGGATCCCTGTCTGACACAATACTCGCTGGCACCCCGTGCAGCCTCACTATCTCATGCACATACTTCTTAGCCAACACCACCGTCCCATCGGTCTTTTTGATGGCAAGAAAATGTGCTGACTTGGTCAGACGATCCACAATCACCCAGATCGCATTATACGTCCGTGATAACGGCAACCCCGTCACGAAGTACATGGTAATCATATCCCACTTCCACTCCGGAATGGGCAAACTCTGCAACATACCACTCGGAACCTGATGCTCAGCCTTCACCAGCTGACACACGTTGCACGCTGCAACCTAATTAGCTACATCCCTCTTCATCCCGACCCAGTGATAATACCGCTTCAGATCACGGTACATCTTGGTTGCCCCTGGATGAATCGATAACATGCTCGCATGAGCTTCACGCAAGATCTCTTGCCTCAGATCCTCATCCTTGGGTACACAAACCCGTCCGTTCACCAGTATCATCCCATTTGCCGAGACCATATACTCTGAACCTGCAACCCTAGCAGCATCAATCAACATCGGATCCAACTCCTGAGCTGCTCGAATACGACTCAGTAAATCTGCTTGGTTAGCTACCTCTAACCCCAACGGCTCCTGTGAGATCACACATAACCTCAACGTACTAATCTCGCTCACCAGAGCTTCCATATCACGCTCCTGAGCCAAAGCAACCCTCATCCGACTCAACGCATCTGCAACCAGATTAGCCTTACCTGGATGGTATCCGATCTCTAAATCGTAATCCGCTACCAACTCCATCCAGCGCCTCTGTCTCTGGTTCAGCTCAGGCTGAGTGAAGAAATACTTCAAACTCTTATGGTCTGTGAACACCTGAACCTTTCCGCCATAAAGGTAAGATCTCCAAATCTTTAGAGCGAAGATTACCGCAGCCAACTCCAAATCATGGGTAGGGTAGTTGCACTCATGCTTCCTCAACTGCCTCGAAGCATACGCAATAACCTTTCCTTGCTGCATCAGGACACAACCCAGACCAACACCCGAAGCATCAGTATACACCACGTAAAGCTCCCCTGGCTCGGGTAACGCCAACACAGGTGTACATGTCAACATCTCCTTCAGCTTGCTAAAACTCTCCTCGCACGCAGAAGACCACACAAAAGGAACATCCTTCCCTGTCAACTTGGTCATCGACTTAGCCAAACTTGCAAATCCCGCGATGAATCTCCGATAATAACCTGCCAACCCAAGAAAACTCCTGATCTCAGTGGCATTCCTCGGTCTAGGCCACCCTCTGATAGCCTCAATCTTAGTCGGATCTACGGAAACTCCCTCTGCAAACACCACATGGCCAAGAAAACTCATCTCCCTCTGCCAGAAACTGCACTTGCTCAACTTCGCAAATAGCTTCTGCTCCCGCAGCTTCCCCAAAACTACTCTCAGATGCAACTCATGCTCCTCAGGACTCTTCGAATACACCAAAATATCATCGATAAAGATGATCACAAACACATCCAGATACTCCTGGAATACCCCGTTCATCAACCGCATGAACGCTGCTGGTGCATTCGTCAAACCAAAAGGCATCACCACGAACTCAAAATGCCCATACCTCGTCCTGAAAGCAGTCTTCCTCACATCTGCCTCCTCCATCGGAATCTGATGGTATCCCGAAGCCAAGTCGATCTTGGAGAACCAGGTAGCCCCTCGCAACTGATCCAACAACTCATCAATGCGCGGCAGAGGGTACCTGTTCTTCACGGTGACTCGGTTAAGTCCCCGATAATCGATGCACAACCGGAAACTACCATCTTTCTTCTTCACAAACAACACCGGCGCTCCCCACGGTGAAACACTAGGCCGAATAAAACCCTTATCCAACAAATCATCCAGCTGCTTCTTCAGCTCTGCCATCTCTGCTGGAGCCATACGGTAAGGTGCCTTAGATATCGGAGTAGTCCCGGGTTCCAACTCAATAACAAACGGATCCGACCGCGATGGCGGTAATCCCTCCAATGACTGGAACACATCCTGGAAATCCCGAACAACTCGAATATCCTCAACTGCAACCCCTCCAACAGACTCATGCATCACTATCGTTACCAGATACGCCTCGCAGCCCTTGAGAAGCAACTGTTCGGCCTGTATCGTGGAAATCACAAGACTCCCTAAAGTCGGTCTCACACCCTGATAAACCAACTTCCCTGCCTCTCGCTCAAACACAACTCGCCCTCGGTGGCAATCTAGATGGACCCTGTAACGATCCAACCAATCCATACCCAGGATAACATCGTACAGCTCCACCGGACTGATGATCAGATCTGCTGGCATCAACTCTCCTGCCACCAGAATCACTCTGGATTCCGCTGCTCTCCGCATACTCCGGCGTAATAAAGCTATTCGTAGCTCCCGAATCAAACAACACGTGGGACTCATAACCGCCCACAACTAAGGTCCCTGCACAATCCCATGTGCCTCAGAACCCTACCATTCTAGCATAGACTCACAATTTCCCAACAGACAAAAACTCAAACAACCACGAATTTAAAAAGTCAAGTCCAGAAATACCTGTGATCGGTCTGGTGCTAGGTCCACCCGCCTCCGAAGACGTGAATACACGCGGTGCTGCTGCAATCTGAGACAACGGCTGCACTGCCAATGGCTGCACTACGGCCACCGCCAACTACTGTAGCTTCGGACACTTGGGCTTAATATGCCCGTCTCTCTGCAGTGGTAACACACCCGTGTATCCTGGACCCCGACCCGCACATCTCGAGTCCCGGTCCCGGTCCTCTTCGGACAGCTCGCCACACGATGGGACATACTCCCACACCCGAAGCATCCCGAACCGCCCTGACTGACCCCTGAAGTGCTCTCCCACTTCCTTTTCTGTCCCTGAGCAAGCTTGCCGCCCCTGCCTGAACTCATCTGCTGCTGAGATCTCCTCGGCTGCTGCTGCTGCACCGGTGGACTAACCACCACAACTTGCTCCCCGAGATCCTCCTCGATTGCAGCAGCCATCTCAACCAGCTCCGCCCTCATGGCGAACCTACTCGTCCTGCAGCGAGTCCTCAAATTTGGTCAAAGTCCTCGCAAGAACCTCATAACCTGGGCATCCTCGCCCTCCATGCCTCTCCCTGCATGTACCAGGAGTCGACTGAACTCAACATCGAACTCCCTCACTGACCGATCTCCCTGAGTTAGGTCCAGAAACCTAGACTCCAAACGGTCCACTGCCTCCTGCGGGAAATACTTGGCGTTGAACTCCGCCAAGAAATCCTCCCAGACCATCTCGGCCTGCACCCTCCTGGCCTCAACACCTCTCCACCAGAGATGCGCATCACCCTCTAGGTAATGTACCGCCAGATCCACTCTGTATCTCTCTGGACACCTGATAGAGCGAAAGTTACGCTCTAACCTCATCCGCCACCCATCAGCCTCCTCAGGCTTAGCACCGCCCGAGAAAAATGCAGTACCAATCCGCTGCATCTGCTCCATCATCCGCAGATAAGATGGAAGCTCCTCAACCCCAGCCATACCCGGCTGCACCCTAGTTATACCCGGCTGCACCCCAGCCATACCCGGCTGCACCCCAGCCATACCCGGCTGCACCCCAGGAGCATGACCCAGAGCAGGCACCTCTCCTGGTAACCTCTCCAGAATCATCTGTAGTAGACCCGCCAGACGATCACCTCGATCTGGGGCAACGCCTACGGCAACACCCGCACCAGGGCCCACCGCACCGCCAGCTACATCAGGACCCGCACCAGCCCCTCCAGCTCTCTCACTGGAACCCGTAGCTGTCACACCCACGGACCCCTCCTGAAATGCCTGCGAGTCAGCTACCCGCTCCTGTGTAGTCTCCTGGGACACCCACGTGGCAGCAGACTCACTCCCAAGTCCCCGCCCAAGCCCACGCCCAGCACGACTACCACGACCTCTACGGCCCCCGCGACCTCTGCCTCTAGTCCCCCTAGTCATCACTCTGCACTCAACCGCAGACTGCTAAGTACTAGAAAACAGAAATCACAAAACACATACCGTGGAATCTCATTGAAGGCTCGGAAGGGATGATCTAGGACTCCATACCCACACAACAATCAATTGACTAACGCACATAATCAATTAACTAGCTAGCCCTAGAACCGCTAGGGCTCTGATACCAAACTGTGACGACCCAACCCGTCAAATAAATTTTTTTTTTAACCCGGATCACTATTATCATAAATAATGATCCTCAACGGTCCAATAAACAAACAGCGCGGAAACAATGATTCAAACAATCAAATACAATTATCATTTAACAAGCCCATACTTATTAATTACTAGTTCAATTCGGTAATACACATAGTTCTGAAATTGCTAACTCCCTAGCAATTCTAACTTATTACACGAAAATGAGCCACTAGATCATTCCCCTCGTCCCGGCCATGATTCCACGATCACTGACTGTCTTTACCTGCATCACATGGTTATAAGAGATGTGTGAGTATTATCATAAATACCCAGTGAGACGGTCATCCCATCTACAGGCTATACACACAGGCATAAGCAAAAGATACAATACCAGGATGAACAAACAATAATGCATCACACAACAACCAAACGAGAACAACACGTTCAATATGTCAAACTGACGGTAATCAAAAACCTGTGTCGATCGACACAACCTCCTTGTGTCGATTGACACACCCGATCGATACTGTGTCGATCGACACACCCGATCGACACTGTGTCGATCGACGCATGACCAATCAATACGTCAAACTGACGGCAATCGAAAACCGTGTCGATCAACACACCCCAACTGTGTCGATCGACACAGCCCTCTCTGCTCGACTCCTCTTGAGTCAAAACAACTGTCTGCACAGAAATCCACCAAAACAAACATACGAGAATCGACCCAAACAACACACAATCGCATCCTATCAATTCCTTTACCCAGATAAACCTATGGTCACGCACTCACCTTGATTCGGAAAGAAAAATGGATCAAAAATGCTCAAGAACGCTCAAGAACATGAAGAACGGATCCACTAAATCCGAAATTACCTTCCTCCTTCGTGAATCCCGGATCCACCACGATCCCACAGCTTCACCAATCCGAACACAAGCCTCAAAGATCGAGAACTCGAAAGAAACAACACAAATCCCCCAAATCTCTCTTTTAATCTGATTTTTCTCCCCAAAAAATATGTTGTTCGACTTAAATAGTCAGACCAGCCGACACTGTGTCGATCGACACACACAACTTGTGTCGATCGACGCATGACCAATCAATACGTCAAACTGACGGCAATCGAAAACCCGTGTCGATCGACACATGACCAATCAATACGTCAAAACAGCCGTGTCGATCGACACACAAACCTTGTGTCGATCGACACCCATCCAAAAATTACTTTTTGGATCACGGGCGTTACAATTGGGGCCACCTTCAAAGGAACTCATGAACATGGTGTCAAAGCTTCATCTAGACAACACAACGGAATAAGACACATTAAAGGTTAGCAACTTACTCCTATGGCATGAATAAAGCATCCTCAGCCTCAAACTGAGTCAATTGGGTGTTGATGATAAATGGGCATGGCTTGGGAACCAATCATGCACTTACCAAGCCAAATCAGGCTATCATACTACAAAGGAGAACTCATCAGTGGCACAAATCATACCACCAGATCCCTGCTTCATCTGGAACACAGAACTATGGAGTATCAATACGTCACCCAAACTAAAACTATTCCTATAGAAGAGCTAAAGTGGAGCATTGCCTCTAGGAGAAGCTTTGGCCTCTAGAGGACTCATGCAACAAACATAATGCATTAGGTGTGGAGCTATGGAATCAGTAAGGACACCTCTTCTTCCAATGCGAATATGCAAAACAGGTCTGGTTCTAAGCACCGATTATGGATCCCGTTAGCCCTACAATCTCAGAGAAGGTCTAGGCCCATAAAAAAAATATATGCCTTCCATCTGATCTTTTCAACCCGTTCATTCTCAGCGGAAGAAATAATCAACAAGGCAATCATGGATGCAAGAGAATGGATCATGGGACAGGACTTAGAGCAAAAAGTAATATTCCAAGCCCCGGATCGAGTCGATCGTGAAACGGAAACTGAGACCTTTTGCCTCTCCACGGACGCAGCCTGGCGCTCTAATTCACAAACAACATGCCTCGCCTGGATTGCTAGGAAACATCTCAACCGAATCATTGACCAAGGCTCTCTGATTCAACGCTACACTTCCTCAGCATTAATGGAGGAAGCTGTTGCGGTTCGCGAAGCCCTATCACAAGCGGTGAACAAAGGCTGGCAGAACCTACGATTGGTATCAGATTCACAGACTCTGATTCGACTAATCAACAAGAAGATTCTGAACAATGAGATTTACAGAATTCTTCAAGACATTTCGATTCTCTCTCAATTTCTTTTATGTAACCTTTGATTATGTCCAAAGGAATAACAATTTGCAAAATCAGTCTTGAACCAAGCTTTGTACCAACCCAGTTTAAATCTGGCTTAATGAAAATTTCACCTTTCGACCCAAAAAAAAAAAGTATGACCATACACAGATTAAGTAAATTAGAAAGAATAAAGATTTAACAACGTCAAAAACAAATGTTAAGGTTGCTATTATCATATTCAAATTGGTATTGGTACATCAATCTTTCGCATTTCAAATGATAATACTGATACCATCTCCTTTATATAAAAGGAAAAGATTTATTGGCCTCGAAGACCTGCCACGTAAGTTAAAATAATCAGAATATAATCAACCAATCACACGCTGCCAGTTTACACGTTTAAAATTTGTTTAGGCCCAAAACACCTTGAAGCCCACATCATTCTAGGTCGAGCTCTTCTTTTCTAATATGTTGTTTCGATTTCCTTCCTTCTACTGAATCCCAACTTCGATATTATTAAGAGTAAAAGCCACAATGATCCATCTTCCCCACGTTTACGTTTTCCTTTACATATATTCGATATGTCTCTTTTACAAGTAGAGACGATTCGATAAGGAGACACAAATGGTCGTTTCGTAGTTCTCTGCACGTCACGATACTTTCGCAATGTCATAGAACAGCAAGAGTATCGCCTTCTTTGAAGCTCCAAATTACCACTGCAAATGCGTCCATGGATCCCGCTAGATCCGCCGTGGTTAATCTAGGTAAGGCTGGAGATGAAATTTCTCGATCTTGTTGCTTTATATTGTTTTTAGTGTTTCATGCTCCACTAGTTTTCTCAATTGCAGCGAAAATTTATGAGATTGGTTTCTATTTCTAAAGGAATTAAAGTATATTTCTTTAAATTCCTGTATTTTTTTCTCTTCTTTGTTCAGATGAGTAAAGAAATTGAACCGACACGGATGATGCTGCAGTTGGTTGAAACCGCTAAATGTAATATCTTGGTTGTATTAAAGGAAAGCGATCGTTCTCTTCGCAATTTTAAATTAAGTGGAAATATAGAAATTCAAGTTGGCTCCTTTTTTTTCCTTACGAGGACAAACTTTCATTCTTTTTCTTCTTTGTTTTATGAAAGCCAATGAGGAGGTTACTGAACAGACGATGGATGAGTTCATTGACTTGAAGTCATGGTTTGATTTCCTCTCTCTGAGTACAAATGTAAGTGAAAGTCTGATTTTTTTTGTTAGCTCTTGTGGGATTTTTATTGTTGTGAAAACTCGAACAAATGCATTTCTCTATGATGTAAATGCGCATATGCAGAAGGATAATGGTAATTTTGAAGATGCGGCTAATTGGAAACAGAATTCTCTACCATCTGGTATAATTTCTTTTCGTATGGTTTGCTTGATCATTAACTAAGAATGTTCTCTACCAAAAAACGTTTGAAACTTTTGCTTCTCGATTTGCAGGCCAAAAGCATTGATGGCATGGAACAACCTTCCAAATGGTTGAGTATGAAAAAGTTTTAATTTTTGTTTTCATGGTTACTTATCTAATCTTTGTAATCAGAGGATTAGTAGTTTTTCACTATATTTCGAGATGACATACTCACCTTCATGGCTTTCCATTTTGGAGTTACCGCCCAACAGCTGATGATAAGGCGAATCTTCAAGGACTGCATTTTCAGTACTATACTTATCAATTGTTTCTTATGTGGTTTTTCCTTGGGGTAGTTAGTGCATGGAGAATTGGTATGACTAAAGGAATTAAAAGCTATGGACTTATCTTTATTTTTCATGTTGTTCGATTAGAGAATTGTCTCTGCGTATTAGTTTTGGTTGTTTTCACCCTCACAAATTTACAATTTTAAAGGCGATTGCGTTTGCTTGTAGGTTTCTTATGTGAAACAATTTCCAGCAATTGGCTAAACTAATTTCATACGTCCTCTTCAGAACATGAGTGTAAGCGTCGGAAAGTGTAACGACCGCGAACCAAATTACGGAATATTTGGTCGTGTGTCGATCGACACAGGGAGTGTGTGTCGATCGACACGAAAAAAAAAAAAATAATAATAATAATAATAATAATAATAAAATAAAAAAAAAAAAAAATTTTGTCTATAAAAGACAGGAGTGTCGGCAGGTTTTCTTGACAGAAGAAAACAGAGAGAGAAAGGAGAATTTGAGCAGATTGAGAGGATTTGAGAGAGTTTGGGAGTGTTCTTGAGGGTTTTTGGGCAGTTTTAGACCGGTTTTGGAGGAGACAAACGGAGGTCAAGATCAAGTCGGATCGGGGTGAACTTTTGAGGGTACGTTCTCCTGTCGTTGGTCTTGTCGTAGGAAAAATCCGTTTGTCAATCGGACGGTTAGATTGTTAGTTATGATCGTTCTAAGTTGGTCGGTTTGTGCAGCCTTCAACTGCGATCAGTCAACTTCGGAGGAGTTTTGCCGTCGTTCTGTTGTGACCCAGAAAGCGTTCTATATACGGTTAGAAAGCTCTCTATGTCTAGTTTTTAGATCGTGTTTCCGATCTTGATTCCGTTGTGTTTTCCGTTCCCAGTGTGCTTTCTTGTAAAACGGGTTATTTCTGTTCCAGTTCGGATCATCGAACTTGCGAGTTGTTTTCTCGTCGAACCGTTTTGAACCAAGGGACGATCTGTATACGGTTAGAAAGCTCAATCTGTCTACTTTTCAGATCGGGTTTCCGATCTTGATTCCGTTGTGTTTTCCGTTCCCAGTGTGCTTTCTTGTTCAACATGTCATTTCTGTTCCAGTTCGGATTGTTGAACTTGCGGGCTGTTTTCCCGTCGAATTGTAGGGAGTTAGAGGACGTTCTACATACCGTTGTGTAGCTCGTCGTGTCTAGTTTCCAGCGCCGGTTTCCGATTGGAATTTGGAGTAGCCGTTCGTAGTATACGTTGACTTCTTTGGGGCGTGCGTGTTCTTGGTGTTCTGGGTGTTCTTGAACACTTTTGAATCCGTTTTCCTTCCCAAATCGAGGTGAGTGCGTGACCATGGGTGCGTGTAAGCATAAGAAGTGTTAGGATGCGTTTGTGTGTTGTTTGGGATCGAATTTCGTGTTGTTTGATGGATTAGTATGCAGAAAATCGCGTGTGCGAGTTTTCTGGGTTTGGTGTGTCGATCGACACATATGGGTGTGTCAATCGACATGGTGTCAGTAGGTCACCGGGATGGTGTGCTGACGGACATGAGTGTCGGAGTCGGTGTCGATCGACACGGGTTAGTGTATCGATCGACACAGGTTGTTTTTACGCGATTGAGTTGTTTTCATGTTGATTGTTCATCCTGGTATTATAGCATTGCTTATGCTTATATTTGTACATAGCCTGTTGATGGGATGACCGTCTCACTGGGTATTTATGATAATACTCACGCATCTCTTATAACCATGTGATGCAGGTAAAGACAGTCAGTGATCGTGGAATCATGGCCGGGACGAGGGGAATGATCTAGTGGCTCGTTTTCGTGTAATAAGTTAGAATTGCTAGGGTGTTAGCAATTTCAGAACTATGTGTATTACCGAATTGAACTAGAATTAATAAGTATGGGCTTGTTAAACGATAATTGTATTTGATTGTTGAATCATTGTTTCCGCGCTGTTTGTTTATTGGACCGTTGAGGATCACTATTTATGATAATAGTGATCCGGTTAAAATTTTTTTTTTATTTGACGGGTTGGGTCGTCACAGAAAGCATGTTAACACTCCAAAAAACGTTAAGGTGTTTTTCTGCGACATGCTTTTAGATCTTATGCTTATGATTTTGTTCTAAATTAGTTGTTGTCTCTTGTGCTAATGATATTTGGTGGATTTAGAACCAATAATTTTATGACAACTTTAAAATCTCAGTATTAAAAGTACTATCTTCATATACCAATGTTTGAAAATGGTCTTTCATGCTAATGTCCTTTACCTTTTAATTTCTCTTATTTGATTGTAATCATTCTAGATTTTAAATTATGTACAGGTTTTATTGTTTTCAAATCACTTGACACGTGATATTTGATTTTATTTTATGTACAGGTTTTATTTTAAATTATTTGATTGTGAACACTGTTTTTGAAGGTGGAAGAGCATCAGTGGAGGTCAGACTTAACAAGGAAGAGAAAAAGTGTGAGGTGTGATTATGATGAAATATTAAGGTTAATTGACATGGCATAATTTCTCCAAAGAAAAATTAGTATTTTCTAGATTTCTTTCCTCTATCTTTGGTCAATATATTTTCAAATCGATATCAAAGTCTTCTTATTCCTTATATGTAGGTTTCACTATGATTCGACTATTTGTTTGCTCTTTAATTACAACTTCGTCTTGTGGATTTTGAAACTTCTACTTTTTACCTAAGCTGCATGGAAACAGAAACGGAAATGTGGAAGCGAAACGTTAGGAAACGCAGAAACGATTTTTCTTTAAAAAAGAGGAAACGGAAACGTTTTGGAAACGTGTATATATTTATATATATATATATATATATATATCATGAAACCAAAATCATCAATAGTTTTAAAATATTTGAGACAAATCTAATCCGACTCGAACAAAAAAACACTTCATTTTTTTATACGACTTCACAATTTTAATAATCAATAACAAATCTATTGTAATTGAAAAAAATACCTTGTTTATCTCTTCGACGTTTTTAGGTTACGGTGACGATTAGAAAAAAAATAATGTATTAGTGTTTAATAATTAGGTTTTAAAACTTGTTAAAAATATCAAACAAATCCATATATTTTTAAAATATTTATTTAATTTGTTTCCAAAACCAAAATTAGTTAAAAAAAAAAAACCAAAATTCGCGTTTCCAATTTTGGAAACACGTTTTCGGCTGCGTTTCCAACTGTAGAAACACGTTTCCAAAACGTTTCCAAATCGGGATATTTAGGAAACGCGTTTCCATCGCGTTTCCGTCGCGTTTCCGTTTCTGAAACGTTTCCGAAACAGAAACGCCACTTTTTCACGTTTCCATGCAACGTAGCTTTTTACTAGTTGCTTCTTGATTCATTTTCTCGAAGTGATATGGTCAATTCTTTTATGGTTGTTGTGTTAATTTAGGAGTCAAGCGATCTGATTTGTCGGATTGGGTATTAATTAATAGTAGAGACTTTTGAGATTTCGAGTAAGGTTTCACAATGGCTATGATGACTCCAAATCCAGCAACAGGTGAAAGCGATGGATCAATGAGATTGTATGGTATAGGTAGCTCTGTATGAAGACCAAGTAGAAGCAAGATTATGGACGAACTGGTTTCGTGCCTGATCAAGGACAAAATCTTTGATGTTGTGGATAAACATGTTGCCAAAAGCAAATCTACACTCATTTGGGCATTGAAAAAACTAGAAGGAAGAAGATTTGCGTTCTTCATGTTCACAGAGTAAATTCCTTACTTCGCGGTAATCTCTCATTTACCTTATGTTTGTTGCTTAGGGATACATCATTCTCACCATTAGGTTGTTGATGAGGTTATGAATTTTATGACTCTCTACAGGTAAATGTAAAAACGTAGAATACATGAAAATATTGGTAACTATTTTTAGTTGCTTATCTTTTTCTGTTTGCAGATGAACGCATAGGAGGTTGAGTTATGGATTGTGAAGACAATAACTGTGAAACTGATTGATTGTAAGATGGATCAAATAAACTAAGCTGAAATTGTCACGCGAGTACGTACCAAGACTGATATAGTAAAAGATATCCACTAGGATATAGCCAAACTTATCAAATTATTGTATGTCACATTGATTTTGTTTCTCTTACGTGTGTTGCAAGACTGATTTCGCAAATTGGTTATAAAGTAAATATGCTCCTGGTTTATCGATGTGCTGAGGAATTTTCCTTCTTATGATTGCACACAAGAATCCCGCGATCCGTTTGTACACAAGATTCACCAATTCTATTATCATTTCTACCAACCACACTATATATGTTCTTCGTTCATTAAATTAAGAGTAAGAAGATAACATAATTGAAAGACAAATGACTAAGAATTATACAAACCAAATACATCGCATAACTACTCTCCCTCTTCTCTTTTCGAAACCTAATCTAAAACATTAAAACGTTCTACTTCATTTTTCTATTATTGTATTCTCTGTTGAACATTAAAAATAAATTAAAAAGTTCTATTATATGAATTTAGTCTTCTAAACATCATACGAAGTGACAAAATAATAAACCAAAAGACCTTACAAAATATTACTCAATGACAACAAAATAATATAAAACTCGCGCGTAGCACTGGGCAACCCCTAGTTATACTAAAGATAATAGATTACACATTTATTTACTCTGTTTCTTCGGTTGAGCAAAGGTACATTGAAGGAACTTGATTACTCTATATCTTGGACAAAATAAGATTTATACAGTAGAAACTCTATAAATTAATACTCGATAAATTAATAAACTCTATAAATTAATAAGTTTTGCCGGTTCCGAGTTGGACCAATGTAAAATATAGTACAACTCGATAAGATAATAAATATTATAAAACTCCTATGTAAATTAATAAAATATTATAGTCTTTTTTTTTGTTAAAGTGACTATAATATTTATTAATTTACATAGAGGTTTTATAATATTTATTATCTTATTATCTTATCGAGTTGTGCTATATTTTACATTGGTACGACTCGGGACCGACAAAATTCATAAAATATTCGATACTATAGCCTTAATAATACCATAAATTAATATTCGATATATAAAATTTTATACATACACATCTAAGGTATATTTATAGCGAAATTTCAAAAAATACCACTTTTCAAATGCCACTTTACAAAAATGCCACTTTTTCAAAATTATTTTTTCTTTATATTATTTATGTTTGGGTTAATTATGTTCTATTAGGGTTTAGTTTTGAGTGTTTAGGGGTTTTTAGGTGTCAAAACATATTTTAGGGTTTAGAATTTTAAGATATAAGTTTTATAAATCTATAATTAGTGGTATTTTTGTAAATAGATACCCCTAACTGGCATTTTTGCAAATGTGCACACAAAAAGTGTCATTTTTGTAATTGCCCCATATTTATATATGCTTTTAGTATTGTTTGTACATTTTTAAGACCGTAATCTTTTTATAACTCAATCATTTTTAGATGTAATAAACACAAATAAAAAGAATAATACTAATTTAAAAAAAAATATAGTTTAATTTAAAATAAAAATTCAAGTAAACAAATATTTAAAAGATTATGAAAACTTTCCCTTTTCGGTAAATTAATTATTAATTACTCTGTAAATTAATAAAATATTATACTTCCAACATTATTAATTTATAGAGTTTCTACTGTATATAGGAAAATAACATAATATTTTTAAAATCATATGCTCTACAAACACTTAAAAACATGAGTAAAACCAAATAAAAATTATATTGACCAAATTATATGTTTTAATAAAAACTAGATGATCGACCCGCACCTTGTCCGGGCATGAATTTTTTTTGTGTGAAATACATTAGTTTTGGTATTTAATAGAAAAATTATATCATTTATAAAAATTAAATATACTTGGTTGTTAGTTTTTAAATTAATATGCATGTAGGAAATTAATATGCATATATATATATATATATATATATATATTATTTTGGGAATCATTGTGAAAATTCTTGATTTTACATTTTATAATTTTTTAACTTTATGTTGAAATAAAACGCAAACACTGGATAACAATATGTAAAATTTTATAATTAGTGAAAAATGTAACATATTAAAAATGTTAGACATGGCGAACATGAATAATTTGTAAACAACGTTAACGATAGTAACTATATATGTTTTGTTATCATTCTGCTCATTTCCTTCTTCTAATTTTTTCTTTTCGTTAATCATTTTCATCCTTTGTCTTCTCCTACCAATTTTTCTTCTTATAGTTTGTTTATTTCATGTTCTAGTTTTTTGGTTTTTTTCTTCGACTTTTTTCTCGTCTATGTGCTGTTTTCTGTTTTTATTCATTCTTCTTCTTGTTCTTCTACGTTTGTTACTTGATATGTTACCTAATTGGATGAATGAAACTGATTGAAATTAATTTTTCTCTCTCATTTTCTCTAAAAAATTCACCATTTAAGAAGACATTGTTTCCTTTAAAATTAATTGAGTCTCTTCAAATTAGAGAAAACTAAGCCAAATTTCTATAGAATTGTTAGTTTACAAAAGATGAGATGTAGGTTGGTGGAAAAAAGCTACTTCCACTCCATTTTTTCCATTTATTATTTTTACTTCAATCTCCCCGTAAATATATATATAAATTAAGAACCAAAACCATGTTAAAACTCATAGAAGCATCTGAAGGAACAAATATGCTGTTCACCATGAGCAACCATAAAGTCAATGCATTTGTTACACAAAAAACATAAGTTACAAAATTTGATTGAATGATTAACCAGAAATAATAGTAAAGTGATAGCTATAATTTAGTTTAAGGAAAAAAACATACTTCGCATATATAGTTTCATATGTATATAAGATCGCACCTCTATTTAGTGTTGAAGTCCTTTGATATATTCAATAGCAATATCCAACATGTTTGTTTAGTTTGTTTGCTGCATAAAAAAACAATTGTTTCTTTTAGCAAAATAATCCCTACAATTACATCATAATTACATACGAAACAATAATCAATACAACTCACTTTATCTGTAGTGGTCACTATTTTTTCGTAGCATCATGTTGATAAAATTATAATTTATCACGCATAATATATCTCTGTAGTCCCAACATAAGCGTGGTTTCCTTAAAAAAAACTATATAGCATAAGATTTTTTTTTGGGTTAAAGATATAGCATAATATTACAAAATGTAATTGCTTTAGAATAATTGCTTCAAATAAAACAATTTGTCGCAAGAGATACAAAGCTATTTCATGAACCACTCTTGATCAATCTCATCACTTGTCATACCAAAGCAACCATCTTAGTGGGTGCATCCAGTACATATCATAATGCATTTCTCGGCTAAGAAGGCATCAAATAAAATTAAAATAAAACGTGAGTATGTGAAATAAAAATCAACATAAAATGATAAAAAATGCATGTTAGAGCTTGAGACAAAACCTAGTCATGATTTTGATATGATAGGTATATATGGGAAGACAAATAGTTAGCCACCCAAAAATATTTAGAAGATTCACTGTAACGCCCGTGAACCAAATGTGTATTTTTAGTTCGGGTGTCGATCGACCAGCTCGTTTTGAATCGACTGGGTAGTTTTATTTTTGGAGAGAAAAATCAGAATTTGTTAGTGAGTGTTAGTAGGTGTTAGGGGGAATCTTGTTAGTAGGTGTTTGTGGGGGATTTGTTAATGAGTATTTGTAGGTGTTAGGGAGAATCTTGTTAGTAGGTGTTAGTGGGGAACATGGGGAAGTGGCTGATTTATTAAAGGAGAGGAATCAGACTTTGAGAAAAGGAAGCAGAGAGAGAACGTGGGAAAGAGAGGGAGAAGAAGAAAGGGAGAGGAGAAGAGAGTGAGAGGTGGAGGAATCTGTCCGGTTTTGTGGGAGACAAACGGAGGTCAAGATCCCGACGGATCGGAGTGAATTTTGGAGGGTAAGTACTCCTGTCGTTGTTCTTGTTGTAGGAAAAATCCGTTTGTCAATCGGACGGTTAGATTGGTAGTTATGATCGTTTAAAGTTGGGCCGTTTCTGCAGCTTTCTTTTCCGATCAGTCAACTTCGGAGGAGTTTTCCCGACGAACCGTTGCGAATCAGAGGACGATCTATGTACCGTTGTGTAGCTTGTTCCGTCTAGTTTCCAGAGCCATTTTCTGATTTGGATTTGAAGCAGCCGTTCACCCTGTGCGTCGACTTCTTTGTATCCAACGTGGTTCCTGTTCCAGGTCCGATCATCGGGATTACGGGCTTAATTGCCGTCGAACCAGAATGACCCAGAAAGCGTTCTATATACGTTCGGATTGTTGAACTTACGGGTTATTTTCCCGTCGAACCGTTGGGAGTTAGCAGACGTTCTATATACCGCGGTGTAGCTCGTCGTGTCTAGTTTCCAGCACCGGTTTCCGATTGGAATTTGGAGTAGCCGTTCGTCGTATACGTTGTGTTCTTTGGGGCGTGCGTGTTCTTGGTGTTCTGGGTGTTCTTGAACACTTTTGAATCCGTTTTCCTTCCCAAATCGAGGTGAGTGCGTGACCATGGGTGCGTGTAAGCATAAGAAGTGTTAGGATGCGTTGTGTGTTGTTTGGGATCAATTTCATGTTGTTTGATAAATTATTATGCAGAAAATCGCGTGTGCGAGTTTTTCTGGGTTTGGTGTGTCGATCGACACATATGGGTGTGTCGATCGACATGGTATCAGTAGGTCACCGGGATGGTGTGCTGACGGACATGAGTGTCGGAGTTGGTGTCGATCGGCACGGGTTAGTGTATCGATCGACACAGGTTGTTTTTACGCGATTGAGTTGTTTTCATGTTGATTGTTCATCCTGGTATTGTAGCATTGCTTATGCTTATATTTGTACATAGCCTGTTGATGGGATGACCGTCTCACTGGGTATTTATGATAATACTCACGCATCTCTTATAACCATGTGATGCAGGTAAAGACAGTCAGTGATCGTGGAATCATGGCCGGGACGAGGGGAATGATCTAGTGGCTCGTTTTCGTGTAATAAGTTAGAATTGCTAGGGTGTTAGCAATTTCATAATTATGTGTATTACCGAATTGAACTAGAATTAATAAGTATGGGCTTGTTAAACGATAATTGTATTTGATTGTTGAATCATTGTTTCCGCGCTGTTTGTTTATTGGACCGTTGAGGATCACTATTTATGATAATAGTGATCCGGTTAAAAATTTTTTTATTTGACGGGTTGGGTCGTCACAGTTTGGTATCAGAGCCCTAGCGGTTCTAGGGCTAGTTAGTTAATTGATTATGCGAGTTAGTCAATTGATTGTTGTGTGGGTATGGAGTCCTAGATCATCCCTTCCGAGCCTTCAATGAGATTCCACGGTATGTGTTTTGTGATTTCTGTTTTTTCTAGTACTTAGTATTCTGCTGGTTAGTGCAGAGTGATGGCTAGAGTGGCTAGAGGCAGAGGTCGCGGAGGCCGTAGAGGTCGTGGTAGTCGTGCTGGGCGTGGGCGTGGGCGGGGACTTGGGAGTGAGTCTGCTGCCACGTGGGAGTCCCAGGAGACTACACAGGAGCGGGTAGCTGACTCGCAGGCGTTTCAGGAGGGGTCCGTGGGTGTGACAGCTACGGGTTCCAGTGAGAGGGCTGGAGGGGCTAGTGTAGGTCCTGATGTAGCTGGTGGTGCGGTGGGCCCTGGTGGGGGTGCTGCCGTAGGCGTCGCCCCGGATCGAGATGATCGTCTGGCGGGTCTACTACAGATGATTCTGGAGAGGTTACCGGGAGGGGTGCCTGCTCCGGGTCATGCTCCTGGGGTGCAGCCGGGTATGGCTGGGGTGCAGCCGGGTATGGCTGGGGTGCAGCCGGGTATGGCTGGGGTGCAGCCGGGTTTGGCTGGGGTGCAGCCGGGTTTGGCTGGGGTGCTGCCGGGTATGGTTGGGGTTGAGGAGCTTCCATCTTATCTGCGGATGATGGAGCAGATGCAGCGGATTGGTACTGTATTTTTCTCGGGCGGTGCTAAGCCTGAGGAGGCTGATGGGTGGCGGATGAGGTTAGAGCGTAACTTTCGCTCCATCAGATGTCCAGAGGGATACAGAGTAGATCTGGCGGTGCATTATCTGGAGGGTGATGCGCATCTCTGGTGGAGAGGTGTTGAGGCCAGGAGAGTGCAGGCCGAGATGGTCTGGGAGGATTTCTTGGCGGAGTTTAACGCCAAGTATTTCCCGCAGGAGGCGGTGGACCGTTTGGAGTCTAGGTTTCTGGACCTAACTCAGGGAGATCGGTCAGTGAGGGAGTTCGATGTTGAGTTCAGTCGACTCCTGGTACATGCAGGGAGAGGCATGGAGGGCGAGGATGCCCAGGTTAGGAGGTTCTTGCGAGGACTTCGACCAGATTTGAGGACTCGTTGCAGGGCGAGTAGGTTCGCCACGAGGGCGGAGCTGGTTGAGATGGCTGCTGCGATCGAGGAGGATCTCGGGGAGCAGGTTGTGGTGGTTAGTCCACCGGTGCAGCAACAGCAGCCGAGGAGATCTCAGCAGCAGACGAGTTCAGGCAGGGGCGGCAAGCCTGCTCAGGGACAGAAGAGGAAGTGGGAGAGCACTTCAGGGGCTAGTCAGGGCGGTTCGGGATGCTTCGGGTGTGGGAGCATATCCCATCGTGTGGCGAGCTGTCCGAGGAGGACCGGGACCGGGACTCGAGATGTGCGGGTCGGGGTTCAGGATACGCGGGTGTGTTATCACTGTAGAGAGACGGGGCATATTAAGCCCAAGTGTCCGAAGCTGCAGCAGTTGGCGGTGGCCGCAGTGCAGCCATTGGCAGTGCAGCCGTTGTCTCAGATTGCAGCAGCACCGCGTGTGTTCACGTCTGCGGAGGCGGGTGGATCTAGCACCAGACCGATCACAGGTATTTCCGAACTTGACTTTTTAAATTCATGGTTGTTTGAGTTATTGTTTGTTGGGAAATTGTGAGTCTGTGCTAGAATGGTAGGGTTCTGAGGCACATGGAATTGTGCAGGGACCTTAGTTGTGGGCGGGTATGAGTCCCACGTGTTATTTGATTCGGGAGCTACGAATAGCTTTATTACACCGGAGTGTGCGGAGAGCAGCGGAATCCAGAGTGATTCCGGGGAACAGGCGGGAGTAGTCAAGGTGGCTGGAGGTAGGACGTTGGCTACTTTCGGGCGCGCTCGTGGTGTGGATGTTCTGGTGGCGGGAGAGTCGATGCCAGCAGATCTGATCATCAGTCCGGTGGAGCTGTATGATGTTATCCTGGGTATGGATTGGTTGGATCGTTACAAGGTCCATCTGGATTGCCACCGAGGGCGAGTTGTGTTTGAGCGAGAGGCGGGGAGGTTGGTTTATCAGGGTGTGAGACCGACTTCCGGGAGTCTCGTGATTTCCACGATACAGGCCGAGCAGTTGCTTCTCAAGGGCTGCGAGGCGTATCTGGTGATGATAGTGATGCCTGAGTCTGTTGGAGGGGTTGCAGTGGAGGATATTCGAGTTGTTCGGGATTTCCAGGATGTGTTCCAGTCATTGGAGGGATTACCGCCATCGCGGTCGGATCCGTTTGTTATTGAGTTGGAACCCGGGACTACTCCGATATCTAAGGCACCTTACCGTATGGCTCCAGCAGAGATGTCAGAGCTGAAGAAGCAGCTGGATGATTTGTTGGATAAGGGTTTTATTCGGCCTAGTGTTTCACCGTGGGGAGCACCGGTGTTGTTTGTGAAGAAGAAGGATGGTAGTTTCCGGTTGTGCATCGATTATCGGGGACTTAACCGAGTCACCGTGAAGAACAGGTACCCTCTGCCGCGCATTGATGAGTTGTTGGATCAGTTACGAGGGGCTACCTGGTTCTCCAAGATCGACTTGGCTTCAGGGTACCATCAGATTCCGATTGAGGAGGCAGATGTGAGGAAGACTGCTTTCAGGACGAGGTATGGGCATTTTGAGTTCGTGGTGATGCCTTTTGGTTTGACGAATGCACCAGCAGCGTTCATGCGGTTGATGAACGGGGTATTCCAGGAGTATCTGGATGTGTTTGTGATCATCTTTATTGATGATATCCTGGTGTATTCCAAGAGTCCTAAGGAGCATGAGTTGTATCTGAGAGTAGTTCTGGGGAAGCTGCGGGAGCAGAAGTTGTTTGCGAAGTTGAGCAAGTGCAGTTTTTGGCAGCAAGAGATGAGTTTCCTTGGCCATGTGGTGTCTGCAGAGGGAGTTTCTGTGGATCCGGCTAAGATCGAGGCTATCAGAGGGTGGCCTAGACCGAGGAATGCCACCGAGATTAGGAGTTTTCTTGGGTTGGCAGGTTATTATCGAAGATTCATCGCGGGATTTGCGAGTTTGGCTAAGTCGATGACCAAGTTGACAGGGAAGGATGTTCCTTTTGTGTGGTCTTCTGCTTGCGAGGAGAGTTTCGGGAAGCTGAAAGAGATGTTGACGAGTACACCGGTGTTGGCGTTACCCGAGCCGGGTGAGCCTTACGTGGTGTATACCGATGCTTCGGGTGTTGGTTTGGGTTGTGTCCTGATGCAGCAGGGAAAGGTTATTGCGTATGCTTCGAGGCAGTTGAGGAAGCATGAGTGCAACTACCCTACCCATGATTTGGAGTTGGCTGCGGTAATTTTCGCTCTAAAGATTTGGAGATCTTATCTTTATGGCGGAAAGGTTCAGGTGTTCACAGACCATAAGAGTTTGAAGTATTTCTTCACTCAGCCGGAGCTGAACCAGAGACAGAGGCGCTGGATGGAGTTGGTAGCGGATTACGATTTGGAGATCGGATACCATCCGAGTAAGGCTAATCTGGTTGCGGATGCATTGAGTCGGATGAGGGTTGCTTCGGCTCAGGAGCGTGATATGGAAGCTCTGGTGAGCGAGATTAGTACGTTGAGGTTGTGTGTGATCTCACAGGAGCCGTTGGGGTTAGAGGCAGCTAACCAGGCAGATTTACTGAGCAGGATTCGGGTTGCGCAGGAGAAGGATCAGGGGTTGATTGATGCTTCTAAGGCGACAAGTTCGGAGTATGTGGTCTCAGCGAGTGGGATGATACTGGTGAATGGGCGGGTTTGTGTACCCAAGGATGAGGATCTGAGGCAGGAGATTCTGAGAGAGGCCCATTCGAGCATGTTATCGATTCATCCGGGGGCGACCAAGATGTACCGTGATCTGAAACGGTATTATCACTGGGTCGGGATGAAGAGAGATGTAGCTAATTGGGTTGCAGCGTGCAACGTGTGTCAGCTGGTGAAGGCTGAACATCAGGTTCCGAGTGGTATGTTGCAGAGTTTACCCATTCCGGAGTGGAAGTGGGATATGATTACCATGGATTTCGTGACGGGATTGCCGTTGTCACGGACGTATGATGCGATTTGGGTGATTGTGGATCGTCTGACCAAGTCAGCACATTTTCTTGCCATCAAAAAGACCGATGGGACGGTAGTGTTGGCTAAGAAGTATGTGCGTGAGATAGTGAGGCTGCACGGGGTGCCAGCGAGTATTGTGTCAGACAGAGATCCGAGGTTTACGTCTGAGTTCTGGAGGGCGTTTCAGGCGGAGATGGGCACTAAGGTGCACATGAGCACGGCGTATCATCCTCAGACAGATGGACAGTCGGAGAGGACTATTCAGACTTTAGAAGACCTGTTGAGGATGTGCGTGCTGGATTATGGTGGTCATTGGGCGGATCATCTGAACCTGGTTGAGTTTGCATACAACAACTCATACCAGGCGAGTATTGGGATGGCTCCATATGAGGCTCTGTATGGGAGGCCGTGTAGGACACCATTGTGCTGGACTCAAGTGGGGGAGAGGAGCATGTTTGGTGCGGATTTTGTTCAGGAGACGACGGAGAAGATCCGTGTCTTGAGACTGAACATGAGAGAGGCTCAGGATCGGCAGAAGAGTTATGCTGATAAGAGACGAAAAGAGCTGGAGTTTGAGCTGGGAGATCTGGTGTATCTCAAGGCAGCGATGTTGAGGGGTCCTAACAGATCCATTTCAGAGAATAAGCTAAGTCCGAGGTTTATGGGTCCGTTCAGAGTGGTGGAGCGGGTTGGACCAGTGGCTTATCGGTTGGAGTTACCTCAGAGTATGAGAGCGTTTCATAAGGTATTTCATGTATCGATGCTGCGGAAGTGTCTACATGAGTCTGAGGGGGTGTTGGCTAGGATTCCGGAGGATCTTCAGCCCAACATGACGTTAGCGGCGAGACCTGTGAGGATTCTCGAGAGGAGAGTCAAGGTTCTGCGCCGGAAGAGGATACCATTGGTGAGAGTCGTGTGGGACTGTGATGGTGTCGAGGAGGAGACTTGGGAACCAAAGGCAAGTATGAAGGCAAAGTTCTCGAAGTGGTTCGAGAAGCAAGCGGAGGCTTGAGTGTCTTTCTGGTTTTCAGTGGTTGTATTAGCTTGTTGCTATGAGTTGTATGTATTTTTCGTTTGGATTGTAACGATATACATTGTTGAGATTAATAAGATGGGATGTTTCTTATTATCTTTGGTTATAAGACGGATGTTCTTATGAGTTAGATGACTTGGGGATTGGTCATGAGGGATATTCCGGGTTAGGGAATATCGGGGTAGGAAACACCCTGGCGATTGGGTTGTTTCAGATGACCTGGGGATTGGTCATGAGTGATATTCCGGGTTAGGGGATATCAAGATGGGAACCACGGAAGTAAATCGGTCGACAGGTGCTTATGATGCACGTTACAGCGTTACTGCTCCAGGGGATGGTGATATTCTCCTGCATATACTTTGAGGGACAGAGATCTCTCCAGAGGATGTGTGATTTCCTCTGCAGCCGATAGCTTGACGGACTGTGTGTCCCGAGAGTGGGAGGGGCTGGAGCATACCGAGAGCCGGTATGGTATACATCGAGAGCTCGTAGGGTGACGATCTTACGAGTGGGAGTGGTGTATAGAGATATGAGTTTGAGCAAGAGTACATGTAGTGTGATTATAAGTATGAGATTTGATGAACTTCAGAGATCGGGAATGCTCTCAGGTGGTTTGTGGATGTCTAATCTAGGGTTATTACTCGAGTTTGGAATTTTAGTCCAGACGACCCTGGTAAACATATGTAGCCTCTTTGGTCGTACATGTTCTTGTTTGATTGTTGGGCGACCAATTGATCCAAGGTCTGGGTCTACGGTGGGTCGGGCATGTTCTTGTTTGATTGTTGCGCGATCTATCGGACAACCCTGATCCGGATCAGCGAGTGTTGCATCGTGGATGTTTCCTGGGGGAATTTGGTCGGGTTTCGGACGAGAGTGTCAACCTTAGTGAGACGGGTTAGGTGAAGGAGATCGAGAGATGATCTGAGTTGGAGCTGACCGGGTTGGTCAGGATTGCACCTGTAGTGGCAGTGCAATGTAACTAGTATGACACTAGTTGAGTTCTGAGATTGGGTGTAATCTCAGGTAGTGCTGGCTGGGTGGGGCCAGGGGTGAGGATATTAGTAGAGCTGGCCGGGTTGGGCCAGAGGACTGAGATCGGATGTATTAACCGTAGGGTTATGATTCCGCGTGATTCGAGGACGAATCCGTGTTAGTGGGGGAGAATTGTAACGCCCGTGAACCAAATGTGTATTTTTAGTTCGGGTGTCGATCGACCAGCTCGTTTTGAATCGACTGGGTAGTTTTATTTTTGGAGAGAAAAATCAGAATTTGTTAGTGAGTGTTAGTAGGTGTTAGGGGGAATCTTGTTAGTAGGTGTTTGTGGGGGATTTGTTAATGAGTATTTGTAGGTGTTAGGGGGAATCTTGTTAGTAGGTGTTAGTGGGGAACATGGGGAAGTGGCTGATTTATTAAAGGAGAGGAATCAGACTTTGAGAAAAGGAAGCAGAGAGAGAACTTGGGAAAGAGAGGGAGAAGAAGAAAGGGAGAGGAGAAGAGAGTGAGAGGTGGAGGAATCTGTCCGGTTTTGTGGGACACAAACGGAGGTCAAGATCCCGACGGATCGGAGTGAATTTTGGAGGGTAAGTACTCCTGTCGTTGTTCTTGTCGTAGGAAAAATCCGTTTGTCAATCGGACGGTTAGATTGGTAGTTATGATCGTTTAAAGTTGGGCCATTTCTGCAGCTTTCTTTTCCGATCAGTCAACTTCGGAGGAGTTTTCCCGACGAACCGTTGCGAATTAGAGGACGATCTATGTACCGTTGTGTAGCTTGTTCCGTCTAGTTTCCAGAGCCATTTTCTGATTTGGATTTGAAGCAGCCGTTCACCCTGTGCGTCGACTTCTTTGTATCCAACGTGGTTCCTGTTCCAGTTCCGATCATCGGGATTACGGGCTTAATTGCCGTCGAACCAAAATGACCCAGAAAGCGTTCTATATACGTTCGGATTGTTGAACTTACGGGTTGTTTTCCCGTCGAACCGTTGGGAGTTAGCAGACGTTCTATATACCGCGGTGTAGCTCGTCGTGTCTAGTTTCCAGCACCGGTTTCCGATTGGAATTTGGTCCAGTGAGTCGGAAGTTATTCCAGTCGCAAAACAGGTGAGTGCGTGACCATGGTTTTTACGGGTATTTGGTGCGTTTGATTGCGAATTGAGTTGATTTGTTGTTCGATCAATGCTTGTTTGGGGCGTTTTTAGTGTTTAGATCAACGTATGTATCGTGGTTTGTGGTTGACTTCACGTTGACTTTTCGGGGTTGACTTTGTGGTTGACTTTACGTTGACTTTTCGGGGTTGACTTTTCGTGTTGACTTTTTTGCTTAATTGTGTTATGTGGTGTTTTGATTGTTCCCTATACCCGTGCATCTAGCCAAGTAGATGGGATGATCGTACCACTGGGTATTTATGATAATACTCACGCATCTCTTATAACCATGTGATGCAGGAAAAGACAAAGTGTGATCGTGGAATCTGGCTGTGAAGAGGAGATGATCTAGTGTCTCGTTTGTGTTTATATCTATTCTGCTTTTGTTATTGTGTTGAATTATCGTGTGGTTTAATATTTATGGAAATATTATTTCGGGTGTTTTAAAAAAAAAAAAAAAAAAAAAAAAAAAAATCTGGTTGTTTCATTCACAATACAAATGTAATCTAAAAGTAAAGAAAGATCGGTGAACCATGTTTTGAAATGTGTTGACAATGGAAAATTGGGTTCTTTGTATAGAGAATGATAATTGGTTTAAATTTTAAAGGATAAAATCAAATTTTTGAGAATCGTTACATGTATCTAAAATGAAAATTTAAACTAAGAGAAATTTGCTCTACAATTATAACAGTCGAATCTTAATAAAATCGTAATATTTATGTAAAAATATTAACGAAAGATATCATTTACGAAAGATATCATTTAGCATTTTATGTATTCCAAAACTAATTAAAATCATTATGATCTGGTTTTAAAGATTCTTTTTTTTTTTTATCAAAAGTTTAAAATACTCCTTCAAAATGTAAAACATTAGACGGAAAATCTAGCTTACAATATAAGAAATCATAGATTACAAATTTACCAACTCACTTTACTGAATATGATGTAAATTAACCTAGCTTAATATTAATCTAGAATAATTAATTATTAAAAATAGTAAATTTCAACATCTTTTTCATAGGATTATATTCTATATTTATTTTTTAGATAAGAAAATACATTTAACTTTTTTTTTGTCAAGGATTTGTCGTAAAAAATTAGAATTTTGAAAAATAACAATTAATGCATAAAAAGTTGATATTTTGATCGGTTGTAACAAATGAAGTTTAATTAGGGATCTTGTATAATTGCATTGTTAGAGAATATTGTGCAAAATAAATGAAGAAACTTAATTAAAAATTGTACGTAAGAAGTGAATAAGTATTTTGTAAAAGCTAATAGTTTTAAAAACGTAAATAATAATATTCAATTAAAATTATCTATTTAATTAGCTTAAGCCATGTCACGTTTTTTAAAAGACATGTCATAATTTTAAGCCAATCAAATTAAAACACTTAAAGAGACTAAATAATAGTACTTGCCTTTTAATAGTAAGGAGATGAATCTCCTTCCTATTAAAAAGTAAGTACTTTTATTAGTTTTCTTATTTGTTTTAATTTCATTGGTTCAAAACTATGACGTGGCTTTATAAAATTATGACATGGCTTGTGAAAAAAGATGACATAGATTAAATTTAGACTAAATAAAATAATAAATAGCAAACAAAACAAAAAAAAAAATTCTCACGATTTTGATTGAAAAAAACAATTAATTAAACAAATAAATATCAAAACTAAATTATTCACGATTTTGATTCAAAACTAAAAAAATGAGATTTTTGAGACAAACCTTTCTTGTTCCAAGAGATTGTTACTTTAGGAGCTTCAAACCCAAATCTTCAATCACAGCTGCAATCTCATCTCTACCGATTTAGCTTTAGGATTAAACTCCTGACACATATCAAGCAATTCCGATTTAGCTTCAACCATAAGCTCTAATTCCAATTCCATCGGATTTTTACCTCCTCGAATCCTTCGTAATGCCGATAACATAAATACAATCTCTAGATCGAATATATTCACTTTCAGATCGAATATATTCACTTTCAGATCGAATCACGACTTCTTCAACGATGGATTTTTTACAGAGAGAGGAGACGGCAAAAGGGTTTGGCTCCTTTATTTTCTAAAGCTATGGCAAGATTATTATTTTCATTAAATATAATTATACGAAATATATATTTAAATCTTATCACTACATATTCATTACAATTAAATATGTTTGAAAAAACATTTGTTTCCTATGACCAAAAAAAGGAAAGATATATTGGTTTCCATTAAATAAGTATTTTAAACGATTTGATTAGTTATAAACAAACTATAATAACTTTATCCTCATAATACGATCCTCCAAGATTATGCTAAAACAAATAATGATCCTCCAAGATTTCCTAAACTACTTATATTTCGTTGCATAGACAAATATTTCATGAATCTAAACTTTTAAAAATTTAAATTCATATTAAAAAATACAAATCAATATACCTCAATATAATTCTTTCGGATCCTGTTTTTTTTTTTCATTTGTTTCAGTTACTAACTTACTTATTTTTAGGATGATTTTAAATCAAATATAATTTTTTTATTATGATACAATTTGAAAACTCTCTACACTCAACCCCTTATATATATCTTGTCATTCTTCTCACCCATTTCAATCATAACTTTTGTTCATTAGCGATTTCCATACATTTAACGTTTACTTTTCATGGGTTTTTCTATAATTGGAATAGTTTTTATTGATTCAACCTACTATAGTTTTGTTATTGCTTGATTATATTATTATTTTGCTCCAGCTTTTACTATATAGCTATATACTCCCTCCGTTCCTAAAAGATGTATGTTTAAGGTTATGAGCATATATTAAGAAAAACAGTTAATGTTGGATAATAAATGTATTGATTTTTGCAATAAACGATTTTCAAAAAGTTTCAACCAATAGTATTTGAATATTTTTCTCGAAAACTACATTTTCTTATCAATAAATTAAAAAATGCATAGAAAACATAAAAAAAATCTATCTTTGTGGAACAAGTTCTTTTTGTAAAGTTTTTATCTTTTAGAAACGGATGAAGTATTATACTATAGTCAATGCATTTAATTTTATTTCATAATTGATCTTCAGTTAATCATTTCCAGAGGAACACATGCTACTTTGCATCTTAAGTTTTGTTTCGCTTTGTTGTTTAATTCGTAACTCAATCTCAAAATTTAATTCTTTTCAACTTATTTTTTTTCTTCAGATATATTAATAG
The DNA here is from genome assembly GCA_964056655.1 of Arabis hirsuta. Taxonomy (NCBI): domain Eukaryota; kingdom Viridiplantae; phylum Streptophyta; class Magnoliopsida; order Brassicales; family Brassicaceae; genus Arabis; species Arabis hirsuta. The sequence continues at coordinate 5,413,541 of OZ053300.1, forward strand.
CGAGAAAAATTGTGTCAGATAGAAATATTGTGTTTCTCTTATTAAAAATGTTTTTATATTATTTGTAGAAAGTGAAAAATTAAGATTCTTACCTTTATTTCAAATAATCATGTTATGATTTATTAAAATATTATTATTTAACTTTATTGTTGATTAGTTCGAGAGTTGTTCTAAAACTCATAAATTTGTGTAGTTTTTTTTTAGTGATGTACATGATTTCCGAAAGATTAAAGATAAAATTTTCATAGAGTTTTGGAGAAATTTTCTTCGTATTAAAAGGGAAAATTATTATTATTTAATAAGTTAAATATTTTAATTTAGTTGGTTTAAAATTATGACATGTCTTTTAATGAAATATGATATGGTATTTAAATCATTGAATTAGTATTATTTAATTGCATTTGATTTTTAAAGTAGCAAGGGTGCCATATATTTTATATAATAATTTTGCCTTCTATTATTCCATACAAGACTTTTTGATGATTTTGATATAAATCAATTATGATTTATATCATACTTTATCTACATGTTAGTTGTTTCAACATCTAACTAATTAACCTACGTATATTCAAATTCATAAATACAATATCTATATTATTTTTTTGTCGGCATATCTATGATTTTTTTTACATTCGACTACCTACATTCGACTTCCTAAGTAAGAAGTTTGTAATTCACTAAATTATTACTATATTTCATATGATTCATATCCCCTGCGTATTATCTCATTTCTCAACATTTATTCAACATCATTGTTTGAAGTTACGATTAGTTCCGTATGGATCGGTCTCGATTTCGGTTCATGCTTGAGATCATAGGACTTTGTAGTCTTCTTCTTCTCCTCGCAGGCTATTCCACAATGTTAATGCTTCTATGCTCTAGGGACATTTATTAATCTCATGTGCATTACCTAGGAAGTAGAAGAAATGATCATTTCATTTGGTTTCATATTTTTTCTTTTGAAATATAGTTATCCGCTCTATTTGTCGAAACATCTATTTTTTAATACATATTATTTCATTAGTTGCATATAAACTAATAACTATATATGTTTAGTTTTATATAGGTGATAAAATAACATTAGTAAACATTAATACTAACTTATTTTTTAAAAATTCATACCCGCACACGGTGCGGATCGGTTATTTAGTAATATGTTACAAAGAAAAACCCATGGATCTTGTAGATTAATGATAAATGTCAAATAGTCAAAATAGTTGAAATTCACTCATATTGGATGGATAATATCATAAACACATATAATTTTATGTTTTTTTTTTTTAGAAAACGATTCATATTAGCACTAATTCATTCATATATTACTAGACTAGCACCCGTTTAAAATCTGATTATATAAAGCTTGATGCGTTAAACTTTGTAATTAACATGTTCTTGACACGTGTCAAATTGGTTAATCATATTTTGACACGTGTATACAAATGCAAAAAAAAAAATTATTATATTTAATCATGTCAAAAGATTTATTCACTTATCTCTATTTGTAAAATAGTGAAAAATAAATTTAATTTAAATAGGAATAGAAAATTCAAAACTTAATTTAAATGGGCAATTACAAAAATGCCACTTTTTGTGTGCACATTTGCAAGAATGCCACTTAGGGGTGTCCATTGCAAAAATTCCACTAATTATAGATTTATAAAACCTATATCTTAAAATTCTAAACCCTAAAAAATATTTTGACCCATAAAACCCCCTAAAGCCTCATAATTAAACTCTAATAGAACATAATTAACCCAACATAAACGATATAACGAAAAAATAATTTTGAAAAAGTGGAATTTTTGTAAAGATTTTAAAAGTGTGGCATTTTTGTAAAGTGGCACTTGAAAAGTGGCATTTTTTGAAAATTTTCTAATTTAAATAGGATTAGGAAAATCTAATTATTTAGAGATATATGGTATAATTTATTTGAGATAGTGAAAAGTAAACCTAATTTAAATAGATTAGAAAATCTAAATGTAGTTTAAATAAAATTAGGAAAGTTTAATTATTTGTAAATATGTGAAATAATTTAATTGAATATCAAATAATATAAGACATAAATATGAGAATAAAGTAGATAAATATTTGATAGACTTTTCTATAAGTAGTTTTGTATTGATATTCTCAATTTTATTTTATCACTTCATGGGGGTGATCTAATTTTATCTTCCATTTTTTCGTGTTTGATCTGTTTTACGGGAGTAAAAGTAGTTCAGATACAATATGAGAATAAATTTATCAACATTTTGAAAATAGTTATCTAAGTAGTAAAATAAGAGAAATTAAAATAAAAAAATACACGTAATTTAAATATGAATAAAAAGCTAATAATTTAAATATATGTGATAAATTTTAATTCTAAACTAAATAAAAAACATCAAAATTACTAAATAAATGTAATGCTTCACAATTTCGCGCATGTTCATCCTTTTCTTTTAAATGGTTTTGTTCGATTAATATGGTATGGTTTGGTTTGGTTTAGCTAAATTGGTACAGTTAGGTTAACCTATATAAGTTAGTATATGGTTAAAAGAAAAAAAAATTGTGGTCCAAAGAATACAAATATGTCATATAAATATGTGGTAAAAAAATAAATAAATCTATCAAATACTAATAAATCTATCAAAATAAAGTATATTTGTGGCCAAAGGGAAACAAATTTATGAAAAATTAATTAAATCTGTCAAATTTAAGAAAATTTGTGTCTAAATAGAAACAAATTTGTGAGGGGATAATTAAATATGTCAAAATTAAGTAAATTTGTACCCAAAGATAAATAAATCTATTTTAAGCTAATTAAGTCTGTCACAGACTCAAAATTAAGTAAGTTTATTGCAAAAAAAAAAATTTGTTAAGTAAATCGGTGAAAATTTTATAAGTTTGTTAATATTAAGTTAATCTATGACAAAAAAAAAATAAATCTGTCTAAAAAAAATAAGCATACGGCAAAACCGTAATTTTTTTTTTTGAAATTTTTGATATTGGCATTCTTGTAAATAAGTTTTTTACTAACAAATGATTTGAGGGTAAAGTAGGCATGAAAAACTTGCTAGTAATAAAATAAAATAAGAGCTAATTTAGTAATTAAATAATAATTTAGTGTCATATATATACTAGTTTTTGAACAATTATTGGGTTTACCCCTAGTATTCATCCCCTCCCATTAGCCAATCACAATTTAGTTAAAAAATAGATTATATTAAATCACTAAAATAATTATAGAAACCACTAATTCTCTTTCCTAATTATGACATATAGACAATAAATTAAAATAATTCATATAATTAACACAAAAATTAGATTAAATCATTAAATCTTAAAAATCTAAAGCACAAATACTAAACCCTAAACGCCAAATAATAAATTCTAAACCCTAAATACTAAACCCTAAACCCAAATAATAAACCCTAAACCCCAAATAATAAACTATAACCCCAAATACTAAATCCTAAACCCCAAATAATTCTTGAATAACTCTAGGAGATTTAGTATTTGGGGTTAGGGTTTATTATATGGGGTTTAGGGTTTATGATTTGGGGTTTAGGGTTTATTATTTGGGGTTTATGGTTTAGTATTTAGGGTTTAAGGTTTATTATTTGGGGTTTAGTATTTGGGTTTAGTATTTAATATTTGTGGTTTAGATTTTTAAGATTTAATGATTTAATCTAATTGTTTTTGTTAATTATATTAATTATTTTAATTTATTGTCTATATTTTAAATTAGAAAAGAGAATTAGTAGTTTCCATAATTATTTTAGTAATTTAAAATAATCTATTGTTTAACTAAATTGTGATTGGTTAATGGAGAGAGGGTGAATAAGAAGTATTCACTCCTAAAGGTGAACCCAAGAATTGTTCCTAGTTTTTCCCTTTTTTTTTTTTCTCAAGCCTTTTGTTGGCACAATGACATACATATGTAAGTACTCTAATTCTAATATACTAACGTCGAACAAAAATAAGCTAATTAGGTAGAAAATGATTCTATGACAAAGATACAGAGATCCATGGGTTTTTTTATTACAATTATTGGGGCAATCCCAGGGATTAATCACATGCAGAGATCTTATCATAAACCATACTTTAATTACCCAAATCTTATCAATTAATCACACGATTCACACCCATTAATCAACCAATCATCTAACAAGATATCTATACCCGTATCACCATCACTAATCACGCACTAATCATTAATCACAACTAAATCCACTAGTAAACAATTTGGCCAATAAGATATCCTTTATATCCGATGTTATTCATTCATACTTACTGAATGCATGGATCAGTAAAATATCGTCGAACACTAAATATCATTCTATTTAATTTCTACCTATAAACTTTGGATAATTATCTCAAAGCTATATACAATATAATATTTTTAATCATGATTTTCTTTGTCAACAAATTATTATATTAATGATGTATAGTGTATATTTATATGATTTGTTTGTGTAAATTCGTTTAATATGTGTATGGTGTACATACACAAAATTGACCGGTCCAAGGAATAATAAATAAGTCAGCAGAACCCAGCAATTGCATGGGACTCGAGACAGTAGCTAATAGTAGTTTTTTTCTTCTTCTTAACTTAATGCTTTAATTTAACTTATATGGTACAATTAGTCGTATCACCTTTATTTTGGAGTATTAATTAGCCTATTAGGCTTCGTGGAAAGAAGAACTATCACTAATTAAATATAAAAACACTTATTTCCATCCCGAATTCAAACTCAACCACATAAAGACATATACATCAGATTTTCCCATGCATATAGTAAAACTACGCCATTGTTTATATTTTTCTTCTTCTTTTGAATTGGAGACCATTCGTGTAGCGTACTCCATTTATCGAATGAAATGTAAAAACTTTCACAACACTCTCCGCTTATCGCAATTTTAAAACAATAAAAATAAATAAATTACCATGTGTAATTTGTTTCTGGCATCGTCTCCGTTTGTAGCCCAAATTATGATTGATTATTATGTCCTAGTTGCAGTTTTAATCTCGGACACTAGATTATCATGTGTGTTTTTTGTTTCCGGCATAGTCTCATTTCTTAGCATTATTGACGTTGATCTCCTCTTTGGCTTTAGTTGTTTAAGCGCTTGGACCGCATCTGTCTCTTTTTCTGTCTGTTTTGAGTTTGTAGTTGTGTTCTTGATGGCAAGGATTTCATCCTTCAATTTTTCCTTTGGAGAGTAATTCATTCTATAAAATTGTGGTTTGACCCAAAAAAAAAACAAATAGATAAGGTTTCCATCATTAGTCTATAATAAACTAATTAAATAATCAGCTTTTTATTTCTTATAATAAGATATTTGTTGTTAACGGCTTTTTATTTTATTTTATAATTAGATATACTATTCATTTTCTTCATGGTTCAATAATTATTTGCATGAATCATTATCATGATCACGAAGATACGAGTTAGGTTTGGTACATTACAAATTATAACTTATAAAAACACAAATTGCAGTTTTTTATTAATAACATAATTGGTCACCAAATTACGTGCGTAGTTTGACCAATCAAATCTCTTGAGATTTGGACAATAACATTCAATGGTTCCCAAATCACAAAAGAAAGGTAACGAGTGGTCGCATTATATGTTACTTGAATAATTTGTATTAGTAATTTTTTTTTTTTAACTACGATGTGTATTAGTATCTTATAATGTGCATTCAATGAATCATTTGGGGAAAAAAAATTCATTTCGTCGCATTTGTATTGGACACAGAAATTAGAGAAGAATATGCGTTCCTACAAACAGGGGGAAAATAATGGTTTTTATAATAATATTTGTTTTTTCGTAACCAAAAAAGTTTCATGTGGTTTTACGAGCTCATAAATACAAAATATACATCATACATACATACATACATACATACATACATACATAAAACTATATAAACACACACCTCGTCGTCGACTAATGTTTTAGCTCTTTCTCTCTCTCCCTCTCTCTCTCAAAATTTGAAGATTTCGCCATTGTTGCATATATAACAAGTTCAGTTTGAGTCCAAAACTGGAGGCAAGATTTACTGGTTCGTATTCTTACTTCTTAGGCAAACATCGTTCTATAATTTCAATATATCCCTAGTTATTAATTAGTCACATGCATTCTTCTTGTTCATGTCAGTTTACAATCGATCATTTCATACGATGTTTCCTTATTTTCAACAGAGTTTCTTGTATAACTGTTCTACAAAATATACCTCCACACTTGTTTTTACTATAGGTTTTAACAACATTAAAACATGTTTCCCTACCGCATTTTTGTTGTTGTTGGTAAATTACGAGACTTTGAACAGTGAGATGCTTTATCGCCATTTAAAGAAAATGGGTTTATTTGAGGAGAAATCAAACATCATACATAATGAAACGGAAGAAATATAACTTTGCTAAATCAACTAGGATACTTTTTTTTTTTGTTGGTTACAATGATAAATTTTATTACTTAAGTCGAAACCGTCGACAAAACAAGAGTATCAAACGCTCTCTTAACTAACGAATCAGCCAACATATTGGCTTCTCGTGGAACAAATATATATTTTAGCAAACGAAAGTGCGTAGCTAATAGCCTAATCTCGAACAGAAGATTGTGGATCTCCGTATGCGAATCCTTAGAGATGAGTAGGTTAATTAAAACCTGTGAGTTGGAGCATACTTTTAAGGAGTCCACTCCTCTATCTCGAGCCTTTTGCATTGCCATAATAATAGCCCAAGTTTCGCTGCAAGAGCCGAAGTAACATTTGGCAATGGCGCGGAAAACTCTTCTTTTTCGGTTCCAGTTGGATCTTCAAACCACCATCCTAGACCGCAAAACTTAGCTTCTTTCTTCCAAGAAGCATCCGTGTAGCATGTTGAGCCCGGGAATTGATTTGGATCAGTGTACGGTCGTGGTTCCGGTATTCTTCTCACCGGCAATGAGTCTTGGGCCATTTGCCAAGCTTTGGCTTCACATATGGCCTTATTCATAATGACATTCGATGAGCTTGTTTTATTCTCAAAAATATATTGATTTCGATCCGTCCATAGGTTCCAGCAAACCCAAGCATGTAGCGCCGCATTAGAAATTCCAACTGGTGGTAACACCAAAGTCTTCACCGTTAACTCTAAGGAATCCAAGGTTGTTGCAATTTGACTCCAATTGATTTGGGACAGAGGTGCAAGAGCCCACACTTCTCGTGTCTTAGGACAATGGAGTAGAATATGCTTAACCAATTCAATAGCACCACATCGGTGACAAGAATGTGAGTCCCCAATGCCTCTGCGTTATAGCTGTTTGCCACTAGTAGGGCATTGACCGCTGCTTTCCAAAGAAAATATTTAATTTTTGGTTGAGTTCGGAGCTTCCATACGTTCTTTTGCCAGTTGAAACTGCGTTCCGAGGGCAGTGCTTCTTCTCTAGTTTTGGTCACATAACCACTACGGGTTGTGTACTTCCCATTTTTGGTATAGAGCCATGCCAAACTATCACTATGCTTTGTTATACCCAGCATAAGGAGCCGTATTTGAGCTTCGTGATCTGGGAGATATTTTCGAATGATTTCCCAGTTCTAAGCCATGGTATTAGCATCAATAAGGTTTGAAACTCGCAAGTTAGCAAGATGTTGTGGTCTCGGTCTAGTAGGTGTTAATGGTTCTGAAGTCGATAACCATGGATCATCCCAAACTCTAATTAATTCTCCATTTCCAATTAACCACCCTAAGCCTTTAGCTAACACTTTCCTTCCCGCTATGATACCTCGCCATCCGTGTGAAGCATTCGATGGTGGAGTGCTCTGCAAGAAAGAAGTTTTGTGACAATACTTCCCTACCATTACCCGAGAAAAAGTGTCTCAGGTTGCGTTAACACTCGCCAGCTAAGTTTTACGAAAAGTGCATCGTTATACTCCTCTATGTCACGAAATCCAAGTCCCCCAGCATTTTTTGGTAATGTCATATTTTCCCAAGAAATCCAACTCATCTTCTTCTTATCTGGTTTGTCATCCCACCAGAATCGAGTTAGAATGGATTGAATTCTTTTGCAAAGGGAGATAGGCAATTTGAAACAAGACATTGTATAAGCCAACATTGAAGTGAGTACTGATTTTAGGAGGATTTGTTTCCCAGCATGGGATAAGAAACGAGATGCCCAGCTGTGACTACGTTGCCATATGCGATCCACTATGCTAGTGAATATATCACGTTTACGTCGTCGAAAATTTTCAGGCAAGCCAAGATACTTTCCAATGCCTACTTCCTTCGAAATGCGTAGTTCTCTCTTAACTTTGTCACGACAAGGGCATGGAGTTTTAGAAGAGAAGGTAACTGATGATTTTGCCGGGTTGATATACTGTCCTGAGCCTTCCTCATAACGTCTTAGAATACCAGTCAACGTGCTACAACTTGTTGGATCCGACTTACAAAAAAACATGGTATCATTAGTGAATAAAAGGTGGTTAATCGGAGGACTTTGTCTCGCAACTTTAACACCCGGTAACGTGCCATTCTCTTGGGCTACTCGACAAAGTGCAAATAAAACCTCTGTACAAAGTATAAAGAGGTATGGCGAAAGTGGATCACCTTGTCTTAAACCTCGAGATGGGATGCCGCAACCTTTCAGACTTCCATTAATCAAGAAGGAATATGAAACGGTAGAGACACACTCCATAATCCATGAAATCTAATCTTTGTTACTAGATCAGAACTGATGATCAACCATAATGAATGGAAGAAACTAGCCGTGAACCAGTCGGGTCCGGGTGCTTTCTCAGCATGTATAGCAAACGTTACTTCTTTGATCTCCTCCTCTGAAGGTATTAGAATGAGTTTTGCATTCATTTCAGCCGAGATGCAAGGTTGAATAACTTCAGCCACTACGTCCAAGTTTGCGTACCCATGAGAAGAGAAAATGGTTCAGAAATAATCAGCTATAACTCTAGCTATATCTTCTTCCTTGTAAACGACCACACCAGATCCGTCTTCTAACACAGTAAAGTGGTTCATTGTTCTCCGGTTTCGTGTGATTGCATGGAAATAACTCGTACTGAGGTCTCCACTATTAAGCCAAGCCACCCTGCTTCTTTGTTTCCAGAAAAGTTCTTAATCCTTATAAGCTTGTTCCAATATTGCCGTGTGCTGACTTATCACTGCCGGATCCGGAACCGCACTAGAGAGGGCAGTTTCAGTAGCTTCTTGAGCCTCTTTATAACTTGTGCGCTATTCTGGTTTTGTTCCTTAGCCCATTTCGTGAGTTCCTGCCGGTAGTGTCGGATCTTGGATTCAACCGTTGCCGTATCCGCATTTCCCCACACTTCCGAAATAAGGTAAAAAATCTCATCTTTTTCTCGCAATCTATTGTCAAATCTAAACATACCTTTCTTTTTTACTCTTGTTTCATCCAAAAACGTGAGCAGGGGCGATGGTCCGATCCCTCAAACCGGAGGTACTTGCAATGACCCGATGGGAATTCTTCTAGCTAGGCATTATTCGACAGCGAACGATCTAATCAGGCATGGACAAGATGTTCAGGACGCATACCGCGCCAAGAGAAGGGATTGCCCGAGTGTTTTAATATTCCATAATCCATTAGTTGCAATAAAGCTTCGAAAATCAACGAAAGAACCTTCTGGTCGCCGAGGACCACCTTTCTTCTCCCAATGTTCTAATATCTCGTTAAAATCTCCCATGAGTAGCCAGGGGAGGTTCCGTGAAGAGGCGAAAGACGAGATGCTATTCCAAATTTCCAATCTTCTCTGTTTATTAGGATGGTTGTAAACAAAAGTAAGATAAAAGTGGTGATATTGGAATTTGATTAGAACGTCAATGAAGTTAGGAGAATATGAGATAACTTGGAGGTCAATATCTTGTCTCCAGAACAAAGCTAACCCGCCACTAAGTCCCACCGGAGGGACGGTAAATTGTTGATCGTAACCCAACCAATTAAACATCGAATTAACATAATCATCTTGGTTCTTAATCTCCATTAGAAACATTATGTCCGGGAAGAGTGATAATCTCAATTCCCTTAGGCGTCGAACTGTCAAGGAGTTTCTGAGACCTTGGCAGTTCCAACTGGTTACAATCATTGAAAATTGGATGGTTTCTGGAAACCATCGAACCCTTACAGATAGAAGGCAAAGGTGCCTTAGAAGATGTTACATTAACACATTCCTCCTCATGTTGAGGTACAGTAATAGACAAATTTGTCTCATGGGAGTTATCAACATTCAACTTCTTGCGTACAGACGTAGAAGCCCGATTCGTGATCCGTTTCTTCAAAGAAGCTCCAATGAGTGGACTTTGACCCCCTCTTCTCTTAACCATAACTTTTTGTTGGGAATTCTTCTTCTTACCTGCATTCTGCTGGACGGACACGGTACGCTTAGGCTCTCTACGTTGTCCTAGTCGGGCAGAGAGAGGAAGGGTCATTACTGGACCAGAGTGAACTCGCATTCTGGGGAGGTCAGGAATCGTTGCTTCAGAGGACGGGGATGAGTTACGGTGATCATCACTCTCTGCATGAATCTCTCTTGCTCTTGTATCTCTGTTTTGGGAGGGTGTGTTTCCTACAGTGCCTTGTTCTTTGCTACTCTGTTTTAAAGCAGGGGAGGTTCTTGTTCGCTGATTTTGCGCATCCTCTTGGGCTCTTCTGTTCTCCAGGAGGGAGATTCTTTCAAGGGATGGTCTCTTTGAAACCGATCTAGTATTCGTCGAACCCTCAAGTTCTAACTCTGCCTCACCGTCTACCGAGAGTCGCTCGAAGATAGGTCTTTTAGAGTAATTTTTGGACTGCTCTGTATTATCTTTGTTATTACTGGGAATTCTATTGGGTGAGACCTCTCCTGGTTCACGAAAAGTTGCAGGACCATTTTCTCTGTTGTGAAAAGCTCTTACACTATCTCTATTAGATTCCAGTTCGGAATAGTGCTTGTCCTCAATACGAGGTAACTGATAAGTATGGTTTCTGGAGGCAAGCTCTCTAAGCCAATGATCGAATTCAAACTTGTCTCTATGATTTTCTTTTGAGTTTCTAGGAAGCTCCATACGTCCATTATTTGTTTCATAGCCTTTCCTCCTATCACCCTGATTATTCCTAGGAAGATTCCTTAGATGATACAAACCTCCGTTGTTTGTATCTCTCTGTTCAAGCCTATTATTCTGATCCCAGTTTTCATATCGAGGTCTTTTTGATCTATCATCACGATCCCTAGTCTGAGCGTAGCGTAGGGGCGAGATGCTTCTATGACATCGATGAAGATCTTTCCCGTGCTCGTTAGGCAGCGGTTGTTCCTTTTGTTCATCCTGTCTTAATGATCCTCTTTTCCTTTTGTCCTCCTCCAAACGAGAAATTGTCTTTTGTTGGTTGATTCCCGTGTAATTTGAGCTAGTCGATCGACTCTTGGAAGATGTTGGACAGTCCTTAACTTCATGAGTAAGAGAGAAGCAATGGAAGCAATGTTTCTCCAGTTTTTCATACTCGAATTCAACTGGAGTTTCTTCACCAGCTCTGATATGGACATTCTTCTTCATGATGAGAGGTTTGAAGGCGTTAAATTGGACTTGGATACGCCCCTCTTTTGTCTCTTGGGAGATGTACTTACCCAATGCTCCTCCAATTGCTTTGAGATTATCAAAGGTCCAAAGATGAGTTGGTAGGTCATTAATCTTTATCCAGAATGGGATTTCACTAGGGAAAGAAATAGATGTAGATGGTTCCCAGCGTTGCAGCACCAACATCCAACGTTTGTAATGAAACGGGGCTCATGTTAGCACGGATAGCATCTCTTCCTCTATGTCGAACCGGAACTGAAAGCGTTCCCTGCCCAACACTTTTCCTTCCACCCTACCAGTCAGGCCCCAGATCTGCGGGAAGAAATTTATCACTTCTGCCGGAACCTGGGTCTCTCAGTGGAGTACTCTTCTTATAAGCGTCAATTGGTGTTCTTCTATTAGGTCAGCGTTTTCCACATCTGGTAATTGAATAGGAGGATCCATGATCCATTGACTTGAACCTGCCACCGCTTTCCCTTTCTATGTTCTTGTGTAGCGATGATTCGATATCAATACCAGAAGAAAGAGATTCGTGGGAACACCGGGTATCGTTGGATACAAGTAAACCCTAGTCTAGGGTAAAAAATTTCAAAACTTTTAGTGAAAAAACGAGAAACACAGCAAACTGCACGGCGCAGTAAAAAAACGAGATAATCAAAGCCGAAAAGAAGATTGGAATTGAAAAAATGAATGATCTAGAGATTTTGCGGTCAAAATTTGCAAAACCCTAAAAAATCGTCCTTGGAGACCAAAACCCTAGCTCCGCTCTCGCTCTCGCTCTTGTCATGTTCTCACAAATCATTCTTTATATCAACCAGAATACTTAAAATTGCTAATATCATCAATAGTATTAATTGCACACGCAAAAACTTGCTGCTATTTTCTCATTGAATGAACATAATTTAAACACAAGAAATTTACGAATAAAAATTAATACTCCTATCACATTCAAATTTATAACAAGTGGAATAATTGATGAATTAAAAAAAAAAAAATCCTTGCGTGTTGAGAGAACTATAATGTACACCTGATTCTTATCTACTGATTCCCAAGTCCCAATGCGACCTAGCATACAGATTCAATTATATCTGTATCATAGTTTTTTTTTTGTCAACCTATATCTGTATCATAATTATTAATACAGTTTTAAAACTTTATAACTTACGCTTTATATGATTTTTAGCAACAACAACAACAGTTTTATATATGATTTTTTTAGTTATTCTATAGATACAATTAATCGATTGTTTCAGATTTTTTTTTTTACTAAATCAAAAACTTTCCAATTCTTGTTACATCGCTGGATCAAATCTTTCCCCAAAATGTAGCCATTATAATGGTCTCAAGAGTATAAAAATCATCTCCCTAATTTTCTCCTCAACATATAAATTTTTTTTAAGGAAAATGATTCATACACACGTGTGTATTTTCTTATCATCCCAATTTGTAATAATTTGTTTCTATAGTTTATTTCACTAATTTTAGTATTTTACATAAAAGTTATACTTATATCAATTATGAACAAATTATCTCTTTTTTTTTGGGTTATCAACACAATCCTCAATTTTTATTAGCATAAAAGTTTTTAAACAAGGAAAAACATAAATCATTACTACATGTGGAAAATAAAAATAAATAACACATTCATTTATTTTGTTTAAAATAAGGTATACAAATATATGAAAAGTTGTCTATAAATTATTTCACAAATTCTATGACCCATTTTCTTGTAAATCGAATATATACAAAATCAATAAAGAAAATTCTCTGAAATTTTATTACCAAAAAGTAAGAATTTCGAATTACATCTGGGTTTTGTCGACAATCGTGTCTTCTCGTTTCTTCTGCACACTAAACACAATTCTGATCCAAAAAGTTTTTGTTTTTTGTTTTCCTTCTCTTTTAAAAAAAATCGCCGTTTGTTTCAGACAAAAAACAGAGTAATAGTCTGAGAATTTGGTCGGGAGGTTTTATTGTCTCTTGTCTCCTGAATCGTAACCACTTCGCCGCCAAAAAGATCTCACAGATCTGATTGGGCCGCCATTGATGAACCAAACCCAGTCACATACATAGCGTCGTTAAATGTTGTGTCTATTTTAAGCTTTGTCACAACTCAGAGAAACTTCAAAGTATCAATTTTTATTTGCTGGGTTTTGAAGAAAATCAAAATCAAACAGAAATTTGACTTCTTTGTTGTGTCATTGCTTATTACAGAGACAAAGGTACAAACTCTATTTGAAAATTTGATTATTCTGTTCATTTCAAGAACCGTCTTTTTGTTTAATCGATTAGTTTAAAGATTTGTGTTTTTTTTTTTTTTTGGTTAGACCTCGTACTTATGTAAGTTCAGTGAATTGAGTCTTGTTTTCTGATTTAAGAATTTGATTTCACACTTTGGATTAGGTTAAACATTTGGAGAGATTTACGGTCCGTGATCTGCGTTGAGACTACAAGAAGAAAGGATATATAAAGAAAGGAGAGAGTTTTATAGTTTTTGAAGTTTTTATTTGAAATGGTGAATGTAGAAGTTGAGGATGTGTTCTTTGATACATATGATGTTTTGTCTATTGATGAACAAGTAGTAGTAGAAGAAGAAGAAGCAGAGTTTCAAGTTTGGTCTTGTGAGCCAGTTAGTGTTGAGGAGCGTCGTGTAATGTTTCTGAAGAAAATGGGTTTATTCGAGGAGAAACCGGACTCGAGGATGATCGATTTCAGCGATGAGGTTACTAGCTCTTCGGATTCATCGGTTTGTGAAAGTGAATTACAGTGTTGTGTTAGAGATAGTTATGGATCAACTAATTCAATGTCTGATGAGGAGGAACTCGAAGAAGAGAATGACGATGATGATTCGGAACATAACTCAACAAGTGCTTCCTTGAGTCCATCTCGGAGTTTTAGTACCAAGATTGCGAAGAAATGGCTTTTGAATTGCTTTGTAGGAGGAAATGATAAAGATTTCGAGTACCGGTCAAAGAAAGCTATTATAAGCAAAGTGAAAGTGAAGACTAACAAGAAGAGTCATGTAGAGTTATCTGCAGTTTACAATGTACAAGAGATTAATGGACACAAAGGGAAAATTTGGGCGTTAAAGTTTAGTCCTGATGGTAAGTTTTTAGCGACAGGAGGCGAAGACGGTGTTGTAAAGATTTGGAGAATCACGCTATCCGATTCTCACTGCGCGTCTTTTATCCAACAAGAACCACACACACAACAACAAGATCAACAACCATTGCTTCTGTTCCCTCAAAAAGCTTTTCATATCGAAGAAACACCGTTTCAAGAACTTTATGGTCATACCGGAGATGTCCTGGACTTAGCATGGTCAGACTCAAATGTAAGTTTAGCTTTTCGATAAAATCTTTTTTGTATTTTCGAGTTTTCGGGTTTCTTTATTTAATGAATCTTTATGTGCAGTTGCTTCTTTCGGCTTCGAAGGATAAGACAGTGAGGTTATGGAGAATTGGTTGTGATCAATGTCTACACATCTTTCAACATAACAACTATGGTAACATATCTTTGATCATCTCAAAGTCTTAACAGATTTTGGTCTAAAAATGTTAGGTTTCTTATTGTTGTTCTTGATTTGCTGTAAACAGTGACTTGTGTTGAATTCAATCCTGTGAATAAAAACAACTTCATAAGTGGATCAATTGATGGTAAAGCTCGAATTTGGGGGTTATTAGAAGAAAGAGTCATCGCTTGGACAGATGTTCGTGATTCCATTTCTGCAATCTGTTACAAACCAAACGGAAATGTAATGTTTTTATCATTTTAATGTCTCTTTTACTCAAAAGATCATTTTTTTTTTTTGGAGATTTTTCTAAAAATCTGTTATTTATTTTCAGGGGTTTGTTGTTGGTTGCATCACCGGAAATTGTAGGGTTTATGAAATCTCAGGTAACTTTAAAAACTCGAGATTTGTATTTTATTTTATGAAATCATCATTTGTCAATTATTGGTTTTGTTAAGTTTGGGAATTTTTTTAATAGGAAATGATGTGATAATGGAGGAGCAGATTCTTAGCCGGAGAAGAAACAGAGTAACCGGAATAGAGTTTTGTCCGGGAAGTTCAGAGAAAGTAATGGTATCTTCTGATGATTCGAAGATTCGGATTTTTGATAGATCACAAATCATTCACAAATTCAAAGGTAAAGATTTTAAAAATTGAAACTTTTAACAATTTTTTTTGGTGTAATTGTGTTTTTTTATTTTTGAAATTTTTTTTGTTTGTATAGCTTCATCGAAATCTTGGAAACAATCGTCGGCGACGTTTGTTTCTTCCGCCGGAAAACATATTTTATCAGTCCGGCGAGGTTTCGGTGTTTATCTCTGGAACAACGATGGTTTTCCGGCAAAAAAACTCGCGAAATCGTCTCGTTCTTTTGAGTATTTTCACTCTCCGGGAGTTTCGACGGCGACGGCTTGGACTCCGCCGGGATTGGAGGCCGGAGATGACGATGAGTCACGGCGAGCGATTAGACAGCTACAGAGCTCCTCCGGGAGATTGTCTCGATCTTATCGCTTTACCGCCACGTGGCCGGAGGAGAAGCTATATGGAATTATGATAATACCCTTCCCGTCGGTGAGTTAGATATTACCGGCGCGTGGAGACTGGTGATCGTGACGGCGAGTTTGGATGGGATGATTAGGACGTTTCATAATTATGGACTGCCACGTATATTATAGAGAGATCGGATTTTTTTTTTTTGTTTTGTAAAAGTAGGACCATCGTTAGAAATTTAGAAATGTTTTGTATTGTTGCATAATTTTATGAAACGTACAAAATATTGAGTGTAAAGTTAATATCCTAAAAATCAGAGTGGATTCTACAATGTGAAGTGAATTTTCAATTAAAAAAATACGTGAAGTGAATTTTTGATCTTTGACAACAATTTTTTTTTTTTGTGTGTTGAAAATACATATTTCCTTAAAGTTACCATTGAAACCCTTTAACAAAAAAAAATAAAAATAAAATAAAGTTACCATTTTAATCAAAATTAAATATTTTAGATTTTTTTTACACGTATAAGAAGAGATATTAATTGTTTTTCTTCAAATGTACTCACATTAACTAAAGTTGATCTCCTAGTTTACTCAAACCAATTAAAGTTAATAAAATAGAGAACTAATACTTTGTTTTTCTTAGCACAAATATAAATACTGATTAAATTAAAAAAAAATCAATTAATAGGGAAAAATTGGATTTGATATTTACAACTAAGTTCTTGATATCCGTAAAAATAAAAGCACACAACTTTCCTTTCCTTTTAGTTTTCTTTGGATAATATATTAAATATTTCTATTAAGTTTAATCATGTACGTCAGTCTAACACACTAACCAAGTTATCTTGGTCCAGTGGTAACTCTTAAATGGGAGAGTTTTAGATTCGAGTCACCTTGACTACCTAGTATCCATATACACAAATTTAGAATATTTTTGAACGCATACCCAGATACAAGACCTCGTAGGATTAGTCTTTGGATTTAGAAAACTTTTGGGATTCTCAGAGTTATTACAAAAAAAAAAGTTTAATCATGTAAAAGGTATGAACAAAAAAATTCACCGCCTCTAGCAGTTATAAATAGAGAGACGCATAGACTCACTTTACATATTCATTCATCATTTTACTCAACGAACTAAACAATGTCAAACACCAAGAAGATTGCTTTAAAGAGTTCCGATGGTGAAATCTTTGAAATTGAAGAAACAGTGGCACTCCAATCACAACTCATAGCTAACATGGTTAAAGATGGTTGTGTTGATAACGTAATCTCTCTAGACAAAATCACCGGTGAAACCCTAACCAAAATGATCGAGTATTGCAAGAAACATGTCGATGGTGGTGGTTCAAAAGAGGAACTAAAGACTTGGGATGCTGAGTTTATGAAAAACATCATCAATCCGATCTTATTAAAGCTGCTAAATTCCTAGACATCAAAAATCTTTTTGATCTCTCTTGTCAAACAGTTGCTGATATGGTGGCAACTTGTAAAACTCCCAATGAGATTCGTGATATTTTTAAGTTGAAAAACGATTACACACCAGAAGAAGAAGCAAATATTCGCGAAGAAAACAAATGGGCTTTTGAGTGATGATCAACGCTTTATTCGCAAGTTTCAACTGTGTCTTAACTATCATAGTATATATAAATATGTTTAACTTGTATCTAATTCTAGATATGGTTTTAAGTTTTATCAATATGAATTCGAAATTTTAAATGGTTTTTCGCTACAGTTTAAATTTAAATGATCGTAAAGAATTATTTTTAATATGTTACATTGAATCAAATATTAAAATATTGATTGTGATCTATATAAATATGTTTTAGTTAGAGGCAATTTAAAAAAAAAATCAATAACATTGTTTAATAGGAACTAGATGATTTCCCGTACCGTATGCGGGTTCAAATATATTTTGTAAGAATAAAATTATAATTTGCTATTATTAATTTGTGATAATGATGTGGAGATATGTGTTATATAATGATTGTGTGTAGATGTAAATGTATTTTGTAAGAATAAAAATTATGATTCATTATTGTGAATTTTTTATTAGCAATTAGCTTTTTAATTAGGTTTATGTTCCACATTATGACATACCAAGAGGAAGATTTGATGGTAAGAGATCGAAAATAGACACAAGAAATTTTTTTCCACGTACCATTTTTCAGTGTTTCTCAAACTCATTTAAATTTTTTCAAACTCATTCAAATTTTTGGCCAACATACAAATTTCAGTGTTCTTTTTTTATTTTGTTTTGTTAATTTCTTGTGTTTAATCGGGAGATTTAATCGTGAGATTTTTATTATTATTAATTATCATTTGAAAGAAGAAACTATAACCATAAAATAATAGTTTTTCAGAAGAATTTCGGAATGGTTGTTATAAACAAATTTTCGAAATATAAATTCTAATTTTTGAAATTTATTATTTTAATTTTCGAAATTTATTATTTTAATTTAATTTGTGATAAAAATTGTGTTAAAAAGTAATTAGAAATTAAACCATGTCATCTTTTTCTATAGACATGTCATAATTTTTCTATAACAAGTTATAGTTTTGAGCCAATAAAATTAAAACAAATAATCATTCTAACTAATTGTATTTCTCTTTTAATAGGAAGGGGATTAAAAACAATTCAATCAAACATCTAAGAAACCTCATATAAGTTATCAATAATGCAATTACTTTATCATTCTACTTTGTGATATGAATAAACTACAAGAAATTCTATTGGCAAAAGCCAATTTACTAAAGGTTCCATTGAAGGTATAAGTGTTTACATGGGCGGATCTAGAGAAGAAGAAGGCGTGGCATGTGCCCTATGTGCCTCGTATTAAATAAGTTTCTAGGACTCTGGTATATTTGTTTTGGTTATAGTTTTTGTATTTGTGTTTAATTTGTAGGTTGAGAAATGATAAACTAAATCTATAAATAACAAAAAATGTTGATCTCCTAGTTTACTCACACCAATTAAAGCTGATATAAAGGGGAAAATAGAAATCTTTCATTAAAAAAAGAATATATATAAATTCTACTCAACGCGAAATGGTGACCATAAAAAATGAAAAGAATAGGGAGAAATATCACATTTCCATTCATTGCTAAATTTTTTTTACCATTTATATGTAACAAAGATTCCATGTAGTTCCTCTTCATTCCTTGCAGTAATAGGGAACATAGAACAAAATTGTTCTCCATCTAATTTGATTAGGAACGAAAATAAATACATTTTTCCGTGAAAATTTTTCTTTTATTATTTCTTTTTTTGTTATCATTTGCTATGACAATTTGTTCTATTCCTTCCCTACATTCATTCTTTTTAATTTGTTCCATATAATTTATTTTATTCATTTTCTTTCGTTCCTACTATTCCTCAAGTGGTCAATTTTAGCATAAAATATTAATCTTCATTAAACCAACAAAAAATTCAATTAATCGAGAAGACGCATAGACGCCTAAACAATTTTCCTTTTCTATTCTTAGTTTCTTTGGGAAATATATAAATATTTCCATTATTCTTAATCATGTCAAAGGTACGAAAAACAAATTCACCGACTCTAGGGTTTATATATAAATAGAGACGCATAGACTCACTCACACTTTGTTTTCATTCATCATTATATCTTTCAACGAACGAACCATGTCAAACTCGAAGAAGATTGCTTTGAAGAGCTCCGATCTTTGAGATTGAAGAAACAACGGTAGCTCGCCAATCACAGCTCACAGTTAACATGGTCGAAGACGGCTGCGTCGGACGTAATATCTCTAGCCAACATCAACCGTAGGTTAAGCTCATGAAGTTGCTCTTCTAGTCGCTCTCACTTGACGCGAGGGAAATCGGTGATCAAGGTCGTTGAAGACATTTGCCGTTGACAACCCTTGTTTGGGCCTCTCTCGAACGGTTTCTATTGCATTTGGTTTTGGCCTTGTGGTCTACGTGTGTGCCTGGACCTTCTTAGCCCAACTGATGATGGTTGAACACTCTACATCGCTATCACTTCGTTTGGCTCCATAACACTTGTGTTGTGTCGAGTAACGGACTGAAAATCTTGTAGGCATATGTTTCCATGTTTTTTAAACTTTTTTGTCATGGAATACATTGTATAGGACTACAATCAATGTTGTAATCCTGAACCAATTCATTTTTATGAAATATTTACCATTTAGCAAAAAAAAAAAAGCTACTAGATATCGAAAGTCTTTTTGATCTCTCTTGTCAAACATTTGCTGATATATTGGCAAGTTGTAAAACTCCCGAAGAGGTTCGTGATTTTTTGAATTTGGAAAATGATTTCACACCAAAAGAAGAAGCAAAGATTCGCGAAGAAAACAAATGGGCTTTTGAGTGATGATCATGTTTGTGAGATTAGATCATTGTGTGGAATTCTCTTTTTTTTTTTAAACATCTTTTTATTTTAAAGCTGTGCATCTTTACTTTTAGACAAGAATTAATCGATGCAAATGTTTAAGGGAAAATTGGCTTGTATACTCTAAATCTTATTTGAAATTTGAAATCTATACCAAATTTGTTACACTTTGAAAAATACCATATTTTAAGAGTTGAAATGACAATTATATCCTTATTTAACAAGATTAAGTTAGAAAAGAAAATGATTTAATTTTTATAGTTTTTATTAAAAAAAAAATTGATTCATAATATTTTAAAACTAATATATAACCATCTATTGATAATCTAATAATCTAATAAAAAAATTTCTTGATAAAATATCTAACGAATTGATTTTAATTAATTTTACAATTTACAATTTAATTAATTTATATAATAATATGTCAAGTCGATGAACAAAAAATTAAATCAGTGGTTTAAATAAGTCGACAAGGTAAAATGTCAATCAATCAAAATATAAATCGATGAAACAAAATTTTAAGTCAACGAATTAACAAAAATAAGTCAGTGGTTTAAATAAGTCGATAACTTAAAATATCAAGCAAACGAAATATAAGTCAACAATTTAAAATAAGTCGACGAAACTGAAAATCAAGTCGACAAAAGGGAAAATTAAGTCAATGGTTAAATAAGTCGACAAAGTAAAAAAATTAATCAAACGATAATATATGTCAACAGTTTAAAATAAGTCGATGAAAGTGAATATTAAGTCGACAAAAAAATAAAATAAGTCAATAGTTAAACAAGTCGACAAAGTAAAAAATCAATCAAATAAAATATAAGTGAACAATTTAAAATAAGTCGACGAACATAAAAAAATAAATCAACTGTATAAATAAATCAACAAAGTAAAAAATCAACGAACCAAAATATAAGTCGACTGTGTAAAATAAGTCAATTTTTATTTTTTACTTTAATAAATAATTTAGCTTTTAGATATTAATTTACTAACAAAATGTTTTTAAAAATTAAAAGTAAATAAAAACTAAATTTTGAATTTAAATTTAATAATTTTAAATTATTCTTAAGTTATTTAGCATGTTAAATATGTATAAGGGTATTTACGTACTTTTACGTAACAAAAAGGTATATTTTCCAACTTTATAAGATTAAGTATATTTTTTAAATTTCTATTAAAATTTAAGATATTTCTCAAAATCCCCCAATGTTTAATGGTGCTTTTATTTTAAATAGCATATTAGAGGAGTTATATACTTTGAAAAAGTAAGCCAAAATATATTAACAGTTAATATACTATCGTAAGGTAAATCTTTTAGGCCGAATCAAGTCGGTGCTGAAACTCTCACCGTTTAGTAAAAAAATATTGGTCGAGTTAACTTTGATTTTCTTATACGAAGCAGACAACAGTACCGGTCTTATTGATACGAACTTGAACATGGTCCCTTTAATGTCCTCATTGTCAATGACATACAACGAGTCTTCCTGGTCAAAGTTTATCCCATGGATGCTTTGCTCCTCAAGGCTTTTCAAATTAGGAATTCATATACTAGTTACTTCTAATTACGGAGATGCTTTCAATTATGGTGAATGAACACAAATCATGTTGTAACTTCGATTAAGATTGTAAAATAGGAATTAAGTTGTAAATTCCTATTTGTATATGTAATATTCCTAGATTCTTATGAATACGTTTAATTTGTATTTGATTCTAGATTTAGTTTTTTTTTGGGGTCAAATTTCTGGATATAGTTTTAAGTTTTGACATCATAAATTCGAATTTTCAAACAGTTTCGCTATAATAAATTTGTAAAGAATAATTTTCAATATGTTACTCTAAACAAATACTGAACTATCCTTTTGTGATCTATATAAAAAAAAAATTTAGTTTAAAACGTGAAAAATTTAAATGATGAAAAATCATTTAATATGAATAAAAAAAAATGTAGCTATCTGAGAGACCGCAGTTAAGGTAGCAAAATTGCAATTACCTTCTCATTCTACGTCGTTTATCATAATCTTATACCATTGCCTATTGGGAAGCGTTTCCATGAAGAATACATTGTATTTCACTGGATTTATTAATAGAGAGTGAGATTGACTAATTTCTTTCTTAATATAGGTGAAAATCTGAAATCACCAAATTTCCTTTTCTTTCCCATTTCTATTTTCTTAAGAAAAAGGAAACATATTCATAATTCCTAATTACTTTGGGACTTTTAAGAAACAAATTAAATCACCAACTCTATTTTTTTTTTTATAAATAGAGACGTATAGGCTCACACTTTGTTTCATTCATCAAATTATCTTTCCAACAATTTTTTTCCTCAACGAACAATGTCGAACTCGAAAAGGATTGTTTTGAAGAGTTCCGATGGCCAAATGTTTGAGGTCGATGAAGCGGTGGCTCTCCAATCACAAACCATAGCTCACATGGTTGAAGACGGTTGCGTCGACGTAATTCCTGTTTCCAGAGTAACCGGAGAGATCCTAGGCAAAGTGAACGAGTATTGCAAGAAACACGTCGATGGTGGTGGTTCGGAAGAAGAACTCAAGATTTGGGACCAAGAGTTCATGAAAAACATCAATCAATCGACGCTTTTCCAACTCATCCTAGCTGCTAATTACTTAAACATCAAAAGCCTTCTTGATCTCACTTGTCAAACAGTTGCTGATAAGATCACAGGTAAAAGTCCTGATGAGATTCGTACTATCTTGGACATCAAAAGCGATTTCACACCCGGAGAAGAAGAAAAGATTCGCCAAGAAAACCAATGGGCTTTTGAATGATCATATGTTTGTTAGATCATTGTGGATGACTTTGTCTCTTTCTTTCGTTTTGTATCGTTTTATTCCAAAGCTTTCGTGATTATATTCATCCATCATGGTGTAATCGTGCTTCTTTATTTTAATAAATGTTACTTTGGCTCAACAAAACATTTTTTTAATGGTGCTTTTGTTTTCAAAAAGCGCAAAATCAATAACAAAAATATATGAATAGTTAATAAATAATATGTGAATATCCGTCTTCAACATCAGTTAAACGATATCAATTCATGGTAATCAACCTTTCTCTCCATAAAATTATTACATACATATCGGAAATCAAACAATGTTTCTGATAAGTTAGCTAGGAAAGCATTAACATGTGAACCCTTATGGTATTTTTATTATTGGTGTCCATGGTTTTCACTACAAGAAAACAGCCATTATTCCGACGGCCAATATTTCCGTCGGAATTTTCTGACGGCTTACCGATGGATTTCCGACCAACATTTAGTCCGTCGGTATTCCGTCGCAAAATTCCGACGGAATACCGACGGTTTTATATACCGTCGGTATTCCGTCGGAAAATAATCTGTCGTAATATTCTGACGACTTTCCGACGGACTACCGACGGAAATCCGATATTTTCGATGTCGGCAAATTTGAGTGGTTACCTTTCGTTAGCGGTGGCCGATGGGATTGGTGGGGTGTTATGTCGGAGTTTTGTGACGGATTTCCGACGGAAATCCGTTTTATATAAGTTCCTTCGTTTTTTCGTTCATTCATAACACAATTTTACAAATCAAAAAAATTTGTTAGCGATGAATTCATATTTTCGGTCTTGGATGGACGAGCCAATGATGGATATGAGCTCGAACTTATTAACATCCGCTTACGCTGCAGGTATATGCGAGTTCATGAATTTACCCAGAAACCAAGATGCAGCAAAAAAAGGTCAGGATATCAAATGTCCATGTTCTAATTGCTGTAACAGAATTAGTGTTGCGGTTCATACTGTTTGGAATCACTTATATAGATATGGATTTAGGCCGGGATATAAGGTTTGGTTTTTACATGGAGAAAGCAATTACGAATATGGTAGTACTAGTAGTAATGCACCTTATTTTCCGGATAGCGTAGAAGAACGTACAACGGAAGTAGATGTTGGGATAAGTACGGTTGCGATGGTTAACGACGCGTTTAGAGAGAATTTGCAGTCGGGTGGTTATGAGGGTGATAGGGTTGAAGAACCTAATTTAGAAGCTCGAAGGTTTTTTGATATGTTAGACGCATCAAAGCAACCACTGTACAGCGGTTGTAGGGAAGGGCATTCACCGTTATCTTCTGCTAGTAGGATGATGAACATGAAGACCGATTACAATTTGTCCGAAGAATGTGTTGATGCATTCGCCGAGTTTGTGAAAGATGTTTTGCCAGAGGATAATCTTTCTCCAGCATCATACTACGAGGTCCAGAAACTTGTTGCCAGTCTTGGTTTGCCCTACCAGATAATAGATGTGTGCATCGACAACTGCATGCTATACTGGAGAGAAGATGAGAACAGGAAAAAATGTAAATTTTGCCGTAAACCACGGTTCCAAGACACAAGTGGCAGAGTGAAGATTCCTTTCAAACGGATGTGGTATTTACCATTAACAGAGAGGTTGAAGAGGCTGTATCAATCAGAACGCACTGCTAAGGCTATGAGATGGCATGCAGAGCATAATCAAGATGGAGATATTACGCATCCTTCTGACGCAGAAGCGTGGAAACACTTTCAATCGGTATATCCAGATTTCGCATACGAACGCCGAAATGTATACCTCGGCTTATCCACTGATGGTTTCAACCCATTTGGAAAGCATGGAAGAAAATATTCATTGTGGCCGGTCATCGTAACACCTTACAATTTGCCTCCTTCTATGTGCATGCGGCGAGAGTTCCTGTTTCTCTCAGTTCTAGTTCCTGGGCCAGATCATCCAAGACGATCACTCGATATATTCCTCCAACCATTGATCTATGAGTTGCAGATGTTGTGGGAGCATGGTGTTGAGTCATTTGATGTTTCAATCCAGCAGAATTTCAACTTGCGTGCGGTCCTTATGTGGACCATAAGCGATTTTCCGGCGTACGGTATGTTATCTAGATGGACAACGCATGGAAGATTGGCATGTCCTTATTGCCAAGACAATACTTTAGCATTCCAATTGCAGAACGGAAGGAAGACTTCATGGTTTGATTGCCATAGGTGTTTTTTGCCGGCAAATCATCCATATCGTCGGTCTAGAAGACATTTCAGAAAGAATTTTCCAGTGTTTACTGGTCCACCTCCGGAGATAGATGGTCGCAGCATATTGGAACAGTTACGAGATTTTGGTGCAGAGCGAACTCCTGAATGTGGGGGTAATGGCCATCACCCCGTCGACGGCTGTGGGGAATATCACAATTGGCATAAGAAAAGTATTTTTTGGGATTTGCCTTATTGGAAAGATCATCTACTGCGGCATAATCTAGATGTCATGCATGTTGAAAAGAATTTCTTTGACAACATCATGAACACCATTTTAAATGTACCAGGAAAGACAAAAGATAACTGGAAATCTAGATTAGACTTGCCATTGATTTGTTCAAGGGCATCTCTTCATGTTTTGCCTAATGGTAGATTGCCGATGCCTGCGTACCGGTTAGACGTGGGTAAGAAGGAAGTTTTTTTTGAATGGATTAAAAATTTTGTTAAATTTCCTGACTGCTACGCATCTAATCTGCGTAATTGCGTGGATTCGACGGAAGGAAAGTTTATTGGAATGAAGAGTCATGATTGTCATGTTGTGATGCAGCGTCTTCTTCCATTTGCATTTTCTAATCTTCTTCCACAAGACATCCATCAGGCAATTGGAGGTATATTTCATAATTTTCTTGGGTTTATTACTAATATAATGTTACTATATATGTACTAACTTGATTACTTTTCGTTTGTAGGAGTTGGGGCTTTCTTTCGAGATTTATGTTCACGGACACTAACAGCGGACGGGATCCGGTCTTTAGAGGCCAACATCCCGGTGCTCCTTTGTAATCTTGAGAAGATATTTCCACCGTCTTTTTTTTTTATGTTATGGAACATCTTCCTATTCACCTCCCACGAGAAGCAGCATTAGGAGGCCCTGTTCAATACCGATGGATGTACCCGTTCGAGCGTTACATGTTCCACCTGAAGAAAAAGGTAAAAAATTTTAGCAAAGTTGAGGGATCTATTGTTGCACAAAGTCTAAACGAAGAAGTATCACACTTTGCCGAATATTACTTTCCTTCGGATGTCCGGACTAAAGGTAGACGGCCGGCGCGACATGATGATAGAGGTGAGAAAGCAGTGTATCCCGTGGTTGTACCTGAGTTGTTTGCGCAAGTGGGCCGCGTAAGTGGAAAAGGGGAGAAACGCATACTATCACCACAAGAGGTCACACATTTGCATACATATATCCTCAGAAATTGTGACGAACTTGGAGAGTATGAAAGGTACACCATTTCTCATACTAAATTTGTGCAATTATTTGTCTTCATCTAATAACAATTGTTATGTTACAGGATATACATGTCCCTAGCACAAACTTACCATGCTGATAAGACAGATTCCGAACTTGCTGTATTAAAAGATGAAGAATTCCCGGAGTGGTTGAAATTTTTTGTACGTTAAATATAACTCCTCACTCTTATTTTATAAGTTTTTCACGTTCATATGTTATTGATTGCTTACTTATATTGTTTTTAGGTTTCCGAAGGTTTAGCAAGTGGTCAAACCCTCCCGACATGGTTAGTGGAGTTTTCTCATGGTTTACGCAGCACCGCGACTTCATATCCGAGATTTTGCACTAGGGGATATTCGTTCAGAATTCGTGACGAAGGACGTCAAAGGCCAACTTCGGACAATGGTATTTCGGCGCAATCAGGTGATACCATGTACTATGGCCATTTAAAAGAAATCTTGGAAATCCACTATCCAGGAATGTTGGACTTGAGGTGCATTGTGTTTATGTGCGATTGGTATGATCCATCCAATGGTAGTGGGGTTCGAATTGACCGTCTTGGTGTTATTTCGATAAATTCAAGCCGGAAATTACATCATTACGATCCATTTATCCTTGCATCTCAAGCAGACCAGGTATCAATATATTGATAGGTTTTCCGTTATATTTATACGTTAGGTTTTGTTATTCTTGTATATAAACAACATCCACCGTTAATGAATAGGTTTGCTACATTCCATATCCTCGAGTTGGGCGGAGGACAGATCCTTGGATGACAGTAACTCCAATTAATCCGCGAGGAAAAATATATGGAGTTCCGGAACATGATGCTCTACAAGTATCGCGAACCAACCAAATGTCACATGTTGAGGAGACGGATAACATTGACCTTGTCACTGATGTCACACATATCGGCGATGATCTAGTGCATTCGGATGAAGATGAACTACGTGAAGAATTTGACGACGATTCCGACTCCATCCCTAGTGAAGGTTCATCAGAAGAGTCAGATTAATAATTTATGAATAAATGTTTGTTTGGAGCTGTTTTGTACTATAACCCCTATGCGTTCCCTCTAATATAATGTACTTTATGGTAATATTCGCCAGAATCATTTATTAAATTTGCCGCCGGATTTCCGCGCGAGGGATAAAAGCTGTCCTAATTTTCGGACGACATAACGACGGAATTAGTTCCGTCGGAAATCCGTCGGAATTCCGATGTCGGCAAAGTTTGAGTGGTTACCATTGCGTTATCTGCGGCCGATGGGACTGGTGGGGTATTATGTCGGAGGTTTCAGACAGATTTCCGACGGATTTCCGACGGTTTTCCGTTCTATATAAGGTTCCTCAGACGTTCATTCCTGTCAACAACACAAACAATGTCTTCTAACTCTCCTAATGAAGACTCAAAAATCGTGGCAAACCACTTTCTACTTCCAAAATACTCGTGGGAAACCGAAACCCAATGCGACACACACACTGAAGAGATACCCACTTACTCGTGGGAATTTGATACGGTCTCACCAATCTCAATCGGAGATTCTTCATCAACAATAGTGCCGGAGAGCCAGTGCTTGCCAAACGTCTCGTGGGAAACGCAATCGCAGTGCGACAAATATCCAGACAAGAAGAGTCTTCTCGAAGACGTACAACCATCTCGCTTGATTGAAACGTCAGATACTTACGGTGGAAGTACTTCAAATGAATGTAAGGATAACTACTATGATTATGAATTTGCCCAGAGACCAGAAAGTCCGAACTTAAATATAGATGTTGATGCAATCAAAAGAGATGTTTGCGGCGGATATTTAGAAGGTACACCGAAGAATAAAAAGGATCAGTACAATGATGATGAATTTGCCCAAAGACCTGAAAGTCCGAACTTAAATATAGATGTTGATGCAATCGAAAGGGAATTTTGCAAAGGATATGTAGATTCTCCGCCAAAGAAAAAAAAGGGAAAAAAAAGTTTAAGGTTCTAAAAAAGGTAAGTTTGGAGCGGATACAGAGACATATGTGTTTCAAACTTTAAAATAAATAAATTTCCTTTCGGCTTTTGTTTTTTCTCTGTTATAAAATTTCGTTTTGTAAATCTTTTATTCAATTCCCGGATATATTTAAAATAATTTATGAAAAAATGTTTGGACATTTTTTTAATTAACTCTGCAATCGGGTCAACACGCGGACTTTTAAGCGATAGATTTTTCACAGTTTTCCGACGGATTGTAATTTTTATTTTTAAAACAGAAATCTGTTATATAAAAAATATTACACCCGTCGGAAATCCGTCAAAAATACCGACGGATTTCCGACGGATCTTATTTTTTTAATACGGTTTTTTAATTATATACAATATTAAATCCGTCGGTGTTTTTGACGGATTTCCGACAGATTTAATATTTTATATTAAAAAAAAAACCCGTTTAAAAAAAATTTAATTTAAAAAAAAAATTAAGATCCGTCGGAAATCCGTCGGTGTTTTTGACGGATTTCCGACGGATTTAATTAATTTAATTTAATAAAAAAATTTAGTTTAATTTAATATTTAATATTTTATATTTTATATAACAAAAAAAACCGTTTTAAAAAAAATCTAATTAAAAAACAAAAATTAAGATCCATCGGAAATCCGTCGGTATTTTTGACGGATTTCCGACGGATTTAATTAATTTAATTTAATAAAAAAAATTTAATTTAATTTAATATTTAATATTTTATATAACAAAAAAAAACCGTTTTAAAAAAAATCTAATTAAAAAAAAAAATTTAAGATCCGTCAGAAATCCGTCGGTATTTTTGACGGATTTCCGACAGCTTTAATTAATTTAATTTAATAAAAAAAATTCAATTTAATAAATAATTAATTTAATAAAAATAAATAAATTTACGCGGTTTTATATATAAATGTTTAGAATCCGTCGGAAATCCGTCGGAAACCCTAATTTCTGCCGCCTATGAGCCTCGATCTCATCGAAAAAAGCGGGAAATTCCGTCGGTGTCCGTCGGAAATCCGTCGGTAACCTGCAATAAAACCACCGTCTTCTTCCTCGCATCGACAGAACGAAAAGTCGAAAAAAAACAAAAACTCGCCGGAAATCGATCGATCCAATCGGAAACACGCCGGAATCAACATATCCATCCACAATCTCAATCTCTATCACGTTATCATCAATCCAATGTAAGTTTTTCGAAGTTTTTTTTTTGTAAATTATGAATTTAGAGAATTTTGTGAATTTGTTAGATTTAGGTTGTTAAAAATTAATAGAAATGTAGAAATGTACGGGTTTAGGATGTTTGAAAACTTTTTTATTTTGTAAATTTTGTGATTTAGGGAATTTTCGGGTTTATAAAATTTAGAAAAGTATTTATAAAATTATTTATTTTTAGAAAAATATAAATATTTATAATATAAAAATATTAGTAAAATTCTAAATTGTTGAAATTTTACTAATTTTTTTATTTGTTTAAATTACAAAATCCCAAATTCTGGAAAAATCGTAAATATCTAAAAATTTAAATTACCAAATCTGAAATTCTAAAAATTTTCTAAATCTGTAAATTCGTAAATGTTAATATCTGAAATCCATAATCCAAATATCCCTAAATACCTATTTAGAGAAACCTCAATTTCCCACAATCCCTAACTCCCTAAAACTTAATTATATGAAATCCCGAAATTCCAAAAATTAATCCCGAAATTCCAAAATCCCTACTTCTCAAAATATCAATTTACATTTATTTATATTTAATATCAGAATTTATATTTATATATGTAAGTAAATTTCAACGGTATGTAAACATTTTGGAAATCGTAGGGACTATGGGCGATTTCATCACTCTACTGGATCCGGTACTTCCAGTAGGGGAGGGAGTCAGTCGCAAATCCCAGATACTAGCTTTCCGGATCCCCAACACCCGTCTCCTCCACTGGGTACACAGCCCTCAGCTCCCACGGCCATGTCCGTTGAGGAGTTTGTTTCGCAACCTGGACGGGATAGGTTGCCTCGCCTAGATCCTGACTTGCTACCTAACACGACATGGTAAGTTTTATACTAAAAATGTATTTGATTATATTAACTTAAAAAAATATTTAACTAAATATTGTTTAGGTTTCAATTTTCGGGAAACGGGATTACGAGTTCGATCAACGCAATGACTAATTCGTTGATCACTTCCCCGTATCCCACATTTACTTCGATGCCGGTGGCAGACCAGGAGATCTGGTTTCGGCAATTTGCGGTATGTTTTCTTTTCCTATTAAGAATTTAGATTTTTATTTTCATTAAAATTGTCAATACTAATATGGGTACGTTTTTTTTTTCAGCAAGAATTTACTTGGGACCCACAGTTGACTGCCCGGGTCCGACGGGAGTTCTACAGAAAAGCCTCCCGGAAATATTCGTTGAAGATAAACGAATGGAAGGACATGTAGTACAAAGAGGGAAAAGTACCGCGCAGATTGCAAGATAACCCCACATTATGGGGTGGACTACTTGCCCATTGGGAACGGGAGGAGACAAAAGCAAGCTCCGGAAAGAACTCGTCTAACCGGAACAGCGACCGGAAGGGGAAGGGACCGGCGACCCATAACCTCGGTGCGACGAGCAAAGCGTCACGTCTTCAGAAGCTGGTAATTTTATAAATTTTACTAAAATTTTATTTATAACACTTCTCATATTTCTTTCATTATCTATGCCAACAGATGGAGAGGACCGGTGTGCGTCCGTCACATCTTGACTTGGTCAAAGATGCGCACACCAACAGAAAGACGGGGGAAATTCAAGATCCCATTGCTCGTGAAATCGTGGAGAGCGTGGAGAGGCTGGGTGAGGAGTACCTCCAATCCCAACCGATCGTCGAAGGAACTCCCCCGGCCACGGAAGTTCCTCTCGAGATGATCAACGAGTTTACCTATCAGGTTAGTAACACTGTCAATTTTAATTAAATTTTAAATTAATTTAAATATAAACAACTTACAACATTTATTGATTGATTTTTTTTCGTAGGTTGCGCCTAAGCACAGAGGTCGTGTGTTTGGCCTCCCGGAAGACAGTTCATCGACGTCCGTCAATTCTTACCGCTTTCATGCAGAGAGTACGTTGAGGGCACAGAATGCCGAGCTTCTCGAGCGGGTGACCGGGTTGGAGTCCCAACGCGCAGAAGATGCAGCTCGCTACGAGGAACAGCAGACACTCTTGCAGGAACAGCAGGAACGCGTTCGGGCAATGGAAGAGCAGATGGGACGAATGCGGGATATGGAAGAGCAGATGGCACGAATGCGGGAGATGGAAGAACGGATGAACGAGTTCTTCCGTAACCGATAGATAACACGTTATGTAATATTTTAATTTTCTTAAAAATATTGGAACTTAATTTTAAATGTTGTTTTTTTATTTTTATTTTAATTTAATTTTTATTTATATTTAATTTAATTTTTATTTATTTTATTTTAATTTAATTTCTTTAAATTTAATTAAATTAAAAAATTTTTTTTAATAAATAAATTATCCGTCGGAAATCCGTCGGTATTTGTGCCGTCGGAAATTCGTCGGTATGTGTAGCCGTCGGAAATCCGTCGGACATTGACATACTGACGGATTTCCGACGGAATTCTGACGGATTCCGGTTATTTCTTTTCCGTCGGAAATCCGTCAGTATTTCCGACGGAATTCCGACAGAATTTTATTTCCGACGAGATAGAACCGACCGATCAAAACCGTCGAAAATTTGCCTGTTTTCTTGTAGTGTTTTAAGATCTTTTGTAAGTGACGATTAACGTTTGATGTAATAAATAATATATTACCGTAACTAACATTATAAGGTCTATTAAAAGAAGAAAGATGGTAAGAAAGAAAAAATATCGATTGTTATATATCTCTGAAAATATTGTATACAAACTACAAAGTTTACAAAAAAGTGTAAAAAGTAATGGCTCGCGTCATCTTCGACATTGTACTACAAGACTACAACTATCGAAATTCATATATGCATATTGCATGTTTTTTTTTTGATAAAAAAAAAAAAAAAACCAAAGGAATTATATTGCATGTTATTGTAAAATATTTCTATAAGTTAAAGAAGAACCAAAGGAAGAAAAGGTATACAACCCTTTGTTTTTTACTTGAAAGGTAACCGGAGAGCAAAAGCGAAGCCTGATCAAGACTGCCTCATCCACGTTTCTCAGGTTATTGAGAATTTCTTAAGTTTCATGAACTAGTTAATCAATCTCTTGACAAAGGGAGAAAGGGAGATTCTGCGCTCTTAATATTAACCGTCACTTATCAACGAATAATATCGTGGTCTAACTTGAAACCCATCCTCCTTCGCTGAAGAAACCCATCTAGATGCATAGTCGATTCTCCTTCTTCTCCCTCGACGTGTGCCTTGTTCTCTCTCGAGTGATTCCTACCCACATACGTGTGCAATACGGTTTTAAGTTAAACATAAGATATATTTTTCTAAACTTTGACCTAATTAGCTATAGAATATGTTACATGTCGGTTTCGATTTCTAAGAGCTTCCTGTTTTGCAAGTTGTTTCTGTTTTAACAAAAAAAAAAAAAAATTCAATTATGAAAAATGAATTGTATGATATTCTATCAAAATATCTTACTCGAACACAAATCATCTATGACATATAAAATGTCATACACATATGTAATCAATTCAAAATATCAATAAATTATGGTGTACGTAACAAGAATAATTCCATAAATATAAAAAGTATCGAGAATTATTTAGGCAAGTAATCGAGTGTTCGAATTTAGAAATTTGATTTTACCAGATTTTCTATAAAGCAATAGATTGTCTAATGAACCTATAAAAATCAAAAATATAATAGAAAAATGAAAGAACATTTGATTGTGAAAAATAGATTGTATGATAGTCTATCAAAATCTTATATTCAAAATTTAGTTAAAACAATCCTCATGTGTATACGAGTGTTCATCTAGTTCTAAAATAATATTAACCTTTTTATCGTTTAGTAAATATGTTATATTGAAAATGTTTTTGTATTTTGTAAACTTTTTATGTATAATAAAGTATTTGATTTGTCGGAAAAATAAATAGTTTCAACTATAACATGATAAACACTAATACAATTCACTCGATTACAAATTCTATTAAAAAAAATCAACCAAACAATAATTAAATTCATTAAAATTAAATGCAATGGGAAGAAAAATTAGGAAAATGAGACGAAAAAAGAATACTATGGAAACGGTATGACCAAATGGTTCATGACTTATCACTAAGCCATGCAGAGACTCTCTTAACTTAAAAGGTTATGACTATTCAACGAAATTAATTAGAGACATGAACGAGAGAACAAAACAATCAACGTTGTATCCCTTCACAATTTCAATGGACGCTATATAATCTCTGTCTAAAAACTCAGATAATCACATCATTATCGCCTTTAAGAAAAATCAAACAAAAATCATCATGGCTTCTCCTTTTTCTTCCCTTTTATCAAACACTCCTTCTTTTTCTTCTTGGTCTTCATCACCTTCTGTAACGATAACAAGTGAAGAGTTTAATGCTTTTCACAAAATTGACAGAACTCTATTCACTCGTCTTGTCTTTGATCTAAACCGAGACATGATCGAATCGATTCAAGTGATTGGTTTTCTCTTCTTGCTTGAACAAAACCATTACGCTCGTAACTTGATCTCTTCTCTTGTCTCATCACCAGACGCATTCATCGATGCGGTGGCTAAGCAAACCCTTGTTTGTTTAAGTTTCTTATTCCACAAAGATTACTATGCATTTATGTTCGTAGATCCGAACAACAACAATAACGACTATGATCAATCGCTTATACCTTTGATCATACGTATTACTGGAGGCAGGCTTGGTCTCAATGTTATCAACCAAAACCGCAAAAGTTTACTCCGTGGATTGACAAGCATTTTGATTGATGTCTGTGACCGAGCTTTCGAAGATCTATGCGAGAGAGCGGAGAGGGATAAAAAGGAGAAGATCTTGGCTACGGGAAGAGAGAAAGTCATTGAGAATTTGAAGAAAGTCGGGTTAGGTGTTCCACAAGGAACCTCTTGTAGGTCATGTGTTCAACAAGTAAGGGTTCCTACTCCTCCTCCTGTTGAAGAAGAATCAAACAAGGTAGTGGAAGACACGGCGGCAGAGGAGGAGGAGGAGGCAGTGATTGCGGCGGATGATAGGACGGTTTTTCTGACGTTTTCGAAAGGATATCCGATTTCCGAAGAGGAAGTTAGGGTTTTTTTCACGAGGAGATTTGGGGAAGTGATAGAAGAGATAGTGATGCAAGAAGTGGAAGAGAATGAGCAGCCATTATATGCGAGGATGGTGTTGAAGATGTGTTATGTGTCGAAGATGGAACAGATTGTGCGTCGAAGAAGTAGAAACAAGTTCACTGTTAATGGTAAGCATGTTTGGGCTCGCAAATATGTTCGCAAAAACCTAACTTCTTCTGCTTCTCCTTCCTCCTCACATATCTAAATCTCTCTCTTAATCTCTCTATTTTTTATTTACAAGTTGTTGTTTTTCTAAATGAAATGTATTCGTTTTTACTATCTCCGCGCTATAGTTATAAGTTATACACAATTCTTTTCTTATATATATGTTTATTAGTTCGTTTTCGACTTAAGTTGTTGTTTTTATTTAATCTTAAAAATGCCACACGAAAATTAGTGCTTAAATTAAAAATGTCACACGAAAATGTCTAAAGATTACAGTAACTAACATTATCAGTTCTATAAAAGTCGAAAGTGGTAAGAAAAAAAAAATCGATTGTTATATATCTCTGAAAATATTGTATACAAACTACAAAGTTTACAAAAAAAGTTAAGTGTAAAAAGTAATGGTTCGCGTCATCGTCGACATTGTACTATAACTATCAAAATTCATTTTTATCAAAAAAAAGAACTATCGAAATTCATATATATGCATATTGCATGTTATTGTAAAACTAGAATAGAACCCGCGTTAACACGCGGATAAATATAATAAAAATTAAATAAATAAATATTTAAATTTTAATTAGTAACCCTTAAAATTTTTAAAATTCAATTTAACGAGGATCTTAAAACTAGTAGAAGTCAATTTATATCATAATTCTCACGTTCTAATTCATATCATGTAAATCCTAAAATATATATATAATCAAAATTTAAAATCATATCCTTAATGACAGAAAATATAAATTTTAACTTATTATAAATATATATTGGAACTCTTTCGCAAGAAAACATCCCTCAAGTTACGTTTGATGATCTCGTCTTGGAGAAAGAGTTTGAGCTTTCCCATAGCTTGGAGAGAGGAAGTGTCCATTTCATTGGCTACAAATCCCACATCATCGACCAATATCTTCATGTTGATTGTGTTTCCACGGAGAAGGATTCAGAGGATGAAGAAGAGGAAACCTCTAAGCATGTAGATACATACGTCTATCTTACATTTTCTCGGCTTACTTTGCTTTCTACAAATCTCATTTTTGCCTCACTTTATCGTTGGTATGATTTTTATGAAAAGCCAACAAGAAGAAGGCAAAACCAGCAGCTACTCCTCAAAGGACGTGTGGAAGATTCTTCTGTCTTGTGTTCTTGAGTATCATTAGTTGGTTAAATGAGGCATTCAAGCATTAATTATTGAACTATGAAAAACTTACATACTACCTTTAATCTTGATTTTGTATAAACAAGTTATATATATAGAAGAAAATAGTCATAAATTTTTTTCTCGAGATCGAATGTCTTGTGTTGATTTGTAACCTTTTTTGTTATGTCTTTCTATTAGGTAGGTGCGTGTTGGAACCTTGTTCAAAGAGCAAAGCAAATATGAAGAAGCAGAAGATACACAAGGAGAAATCTGAGGTTGGATTATGTGGAACCTCGTTCTTGCATTCCTAGTGTATTTCTCTAATTACTTGTTTATTAAAATGAAATCTGTCTACAAGCAGTTCAGCTTCACTTAATGCGGCTTTAGCTGATTTTGTATTTGTTTTTTGGTGACTTTTTCCTTGAAAACTTAAGTACTTATCCTATTAAATCGCATCGACTCTATCTACGACTTTTGTTGTGATGTTTCATTCTTTGACGATAACCAATGTTTTTTGTTGATTTTTGAAGGAAAATGATGAAGATGAAAAAATCGTTTCCACAAATGTAAGTATCTACAATTTTGTTGTTGTTGTTGTTGTTGTTATTATTATTGACATTGATGCCATTTAAGATGGCTCACTCTCGTCCAAGTAACAATCATGCATTAACATCATTTACAAGCACCCAAAATGCATTTACATCATTTACATCATCTATTTGTTTTTACCAATTTTCTTATTCATTACTCTAAATCCAATGGCAGAAAATCAAAGAAATGAAGAAATCTATCAAAGAGCTGTTTGAAGCTATGAATAAACTACAAGAAATTCTACTGGCAAAAGCCAATTTACTAGAGGTTCCATTGAAGGTATAAGTCTTTACTAGGACTCTTATATATTTTTGTTTATAGCTTTTGTATTTGTGTTTGTAGGTTGAGAAATGATAAACTTTAAAATTTATAAATAACAAAAAATGTTGATCTCCTAGTTTACTCGCACCAATTATAGCTGATATAAAAGAGAAAATATAAATCTTACTTTGTTTTTTAATTAGCACAAATATTAATCTTCATTAAACCAACAAAAAAATTCAATTAATCGAGAAGACGCATAGACGCGTACACAATTTTCCTTTCCTATTCTTAGTTTCTTTGGGAAATATATAAATATTTCTATTATTCTTAATCATGTCAAAGGTACGAAAAACAAATTCACCGACTCTAGGGTTTATAAATAGAGACTCATACATTGTTTTGCATTATCATGATATCTTTCAACGAACGAACCATGTCAAACTGGAAGAAAATTGCTTTGAAGAGCTCCGATGGTGAAATCTTTGAGATTGAAGAAACAATGGTGGCTCGCCAATCACAGCTCATAGTTAACATGGTCCAAGACGGCCCGTCATAGCGTAATATCTCTAGCCAACATCAACCGTAAAACCCTAACCAAAGTGATCGGAATTGCAAGAAGCACGTCGATGGTGGTGGTTTAAAAGAGGAACTAAAGACTTGGCATGCTGAATTAATGAAAAACATGGATCAGTGGACGATTTTTGATCTTATTGAAGCTGCTAAATTCTTAGACATGGAAATTCTTTTTGATCTCTCTTGTCAAACAGTTGCTGATATGTTGGCAAGTTTTAAAACTGCCAATGAGATTCGCGATTTTTTCAACTTGGAAAACGATTTCACACCAGAAGAAGAAGCAAAGATTCACGAAGAAACAAATGGACGTTTGAGTGATGATCATGTTTGTGAGATTAGATCATTGTGTGGATGAACTCGTCTGTTTTGTTTTCACATCTTTTTATTTGAAAACTGTGCATCTTTACTTTTAGACAAGAATTAATCGATGCAAATGTTTTATGGTGCTTTTGTTTTAAATAGCATATTAGAGGAGTTTGGAGGACACTTTGGAAGAACATTTCGAGTCCTTACCAAATGTCCATTCGACTTTCGCAGCCGAGACTTTGGCAATAATCAAAGCCCTCAAGAAGGCTCGAGAAAAAGAAGTGGAGAGCTTGCACGTATGTTCGGATGCACAAGTTTTGATTAACTTGCTGCGCAAACAGTAATCGAACACAGAAATCCACAATCTTCTTTTCGAGATTGGAATGTTAGCTTCTCATTTTAGAATGCTTTAATTTTCGTTTCACGAGATGTCAATATGTTGGCGGATTCGTTAGCTAAACGAGCTTTAATGGTTTGTAACTTGTCGACGGTTTTGACGTAAGAAATAAAATCTTTTAGTTTTGACTAAAAGAAAAAGCATATTAGATGAGTTATATACTTTGAAAAGCAAACTAAAATATATGAACAATTAATATACTATCGGAAGGTGAATCTTTTAGGCCGAATCAAGTCGGTGCGGTTTAGACTATGGACCTAAAGTTTGAAACTCTCACTGTTTATCAAAAAATATATCCGTTCAGTCAACTTTGACTTTTTATATGAAGCAGATAACACTACCGGTCTTTTTGATATGAACTTGAACATGGTCCCTTTAATGTCCTCATGGTCAATGACAGACAACGAGTCTTCTTGGTCAAAGTTTATCTCCCATGGATCGGATACTTTGCTCCTCAAGGCTTTTCAAATAAGGATTTCATATAGTTACTTCTAATTACGGAGATGCTTTCAGTTATGGTGACTGAACACAAATCATGTTGTAACTTTGATTAAGATTGTAAAATAGGAATTAAGTTGTAAATTCCTATTTGTATATCATAGATTCTTATGTATACGTTTAATTTGTATTTGATTCTAGATATAGTTTTTTGGGGGTCAAAATTCTGGATATAGTTTTAAGTTTTGACATCATGAATTCGAATTTTCAAACGGTTTCGCTATAGTAAATTTGTAAAGAATAATTTTCAATATGTTACTCTAAACAAATATTGAACTATCCTTTTGTGATCTATATAAAAAAATGTTTTAGTTTAAAACATGAAAATTTCAAAAGATGAATCAAAACAATGTAGCTATACGAGAGACCGCAATTAAGGTAGCGAAATTGCAATTACCTTCTCATTCTACGTTGTTTATCATAATATTATACCATTGCCTATTAGGGAGCTTCTCCATGAAGAATACATTGGATTTACTATTATTTAGATAATTCAATTAATAGAGTGAGATTGACTAATTTCTTTCTTAATATAGGTGAAAATCTGAAATCACCAAATTTCCTTTTCTCTCCCATTTCTATTTTCTTAAGAAAAAGGAAACAAATTCATAATTCCTAGTTGACCACAAAAAAAAGGAAACAAATCACCAACTCTAATTTTTTTTTTTAATATAAATAGAGACATATAGGCTCACACTTTGTTTCATTCATCAAATTATCTTTCCAACAATTTTTTCTACAATGAACAATGTCGAACTCGAAAAAGATTGTTTTGAAGAGTTCCGATGGACAAATGTTCGAGATCGAAGAAGAGGTGGCTCTCCAATCACAAACCATAGCTCACATGGTTGAAGACGGTTGCTTCGACGCAATTCCTATTTCCAACGTAAGCGGAGAGATCCTAGCCAAAGTGAACGAGTATTGCAAGAAACACGTCGATGGTGGTGGTTCTGAAGAAGAACTCAAGATTTGGGACCAAGAGTTCATGAGAAACATCAATCAATCGACGCTTTTCTATCTCATTCTAGCTGCTAATTACTTAAACATCAAAAGCCTTCTTGATCTCACTTGCCAAACATTTGCTGATATGATCACAAGTAAAAGTCCTGATGAGATTCGTACTATCTTGGACATCAAAAGCGATTTCACACCCGAAGAAGAAGAAAAGATTCGCCAAGAAAACCAATGGGCTTTTGAATGATCATATGTTTGTTAGATCATTGTGGATGACTTTGTCTCTTCCTTTCGTTTTATATCGTTTTATTCCAAAGCTTTCGTGATTTATATTCATCCATCATGGTGTAATGGTTCACGTCATCTTCGACATTGTACTACAAACTATCGAAATTCATATATGCATATTGCATGTTATTGTAAAATATCTCTATATATATGAAGTTAAAGAAGAACCAAAAG
The DNA here is from genome assembly GCA_964056655.1 of Arabis hirsuta. NCBI lineage: Eukaryota > Viridiplantae > Streptophyta > Magnoliopsida > Brassicales > Brassicaceae > Arabis > Arabis hirsuta. The sequence goes on from OZ053300.1 coordinate 5,453,864, forward strand.
GAACAAAAAGTATACAAACCTTTGTTTTGTACTTGAAAGTTAATGGGAGATCGCAAAAGTGAAGCCTGATCAAAATTGCCTTGTCCACGTTTCTCAGGTTATTGAGAATTTCTTAAGTTTCATGAACCAGTTAATCAATCTCTTGATTTTTTCTTTCTTTCTTCTATGTATTTGTAGGCATCAGTTGACAAAGGGAAAAAGGGAGATTCTGCGCTCATATATGTGACCATTGATGGGAAGAAATTCGTCATTGGAACTCTTTCTCAAGAAAACAACCCTCAAGTTACCTTTGATCACCTCGTCTTTGAGAAAGAGCTTGAGCTTTCTCATAGCTTGGAGAGAGGAAGTGTCCATTTCATTGGCTAAAAATCCCCCATCATCGACCAATATCTAGGCATGTAGATACATACGTTTACCTAAAATTTGCTCGGCTTACTTTGCTTTCTACAAATCTCAATTTTGCCTCACTTTATTGTTAGTATGATTTATGAAAAGCCCGAGCCGAGCAACAAGAAGAGGAAGGCAAAACCAGCAGCTACTCCTCAAAGGACAGGTAAAAGATTCTCTGCTCTTGTTCTTATTATCTCTAAAATATATTTTGTATAGAAACTTGATTGTATTCATGTTCAAAGAGAAGTATTTATACAAAGAATGTAGAGACCTAATCTCCTAAGAATTAGGATCAAACTAGCTAGAGATAAACTTGGAATGTAAACATCATTATCCTAATAGGCCTTGGTATTATCTTAATACTCCCCCTCAAGTTGGTGCTGCAAAATCTTTGATGCCCAACTTGAACAGAAGATATTGAAATGTTGGAGTAGGCAAGGCCTTGGTAAGCAGATCCGCCGGTTGCTCCTAGGTAGAGATATGCACCATAGTAATGAGCTGGTCTTGGTCTTGGCAATTTGTAATTGCATATTGAAGCTGATGAAGCCTTGCACCGTTTGTAACATAGAAACGAAATTTTAATGTTTCCCAAAGCTTGTGAGCATCAGGGACAAAGGTAACTGTTGATCGCACCTTTGGATCAATTGATGTTCGAATCCAGCCAACAATCATGGAGTTTGCAGATAGCCATCGAGCAAGATCCGGATTAGCAGCTGGTTTTGTAAGTGTGCCATCAATAAACCCTATTTTCTGTTTAGCTTGAAGTGAATGCCAGAGTTATGTGGACCATTCAGAGTAGGTTCCGGTGAGTAGAACCGATGTAATGAGTGCACCAGGATTATCCGAGGGATTCAGATAATATGCCGAAACCAGGTCAGATGGTGGCGTAGGCAGAGTCGTAGTAGAAATAGAAGAATCGTCGCCGGACATAGTTGATTTGTTTTAATCAAGTATGTCACACGAGTAGTAGTAGTAGTATTAGAATGGAAATTTGAAGGTAGAAGTATGTAGAAATCAAGAAAACATGTTTGCTTGATGTAGAAGAAAGCCAGGAAGAGAAAAAATATATTTGAGGATCTGTTTTGGCTCTGAACCACCCGATCTTTGGGCCGATCATAGAATAGAAGTAGGAGGATCAAAGCAACACTTTGCTTGAAAATATAGAAATAGTAGTAGACCCCTTAGAAGTGGTTGAAGTAGAACGAGTAATGGTATTCTTCCACGGACATGCTTGATTGTCAACGAAGAACAAATCATAGAAGTAGAGTAGTAGGGATCATTACGAAACCGTAGAAGTAGTATTAGTATTATAGATCGTAGAAAGTGGTAGAAAAATCAAAGCAATTCATTGTTTGATTATGAAGAAAACAAAGAAACATAGAAGTAGTGTTTTAGAATGGTTATCACGAAGGAGATATAAAAGAAAAGTTTGTGGATCTTTTAGTCTCTGATACCATAAAATATTGTATAGAAGCTTGATTGTATTCATGTTCAAAGAGAAGTATTTATATAAAGAATGTAGAGACCTAATCTCCGAAGAACTAGGATCAAACTAACTAGAGATAAACTTGGAATGTAAACATCATTATCCTAATAGACATTGGTATTATCTTAATAATCTCATTAGTTGGTTAAATAAGTCACTTACTATGAAAAACTTAAATCGTACCTTTAATCTTGATTTGGTATCAACAAGTTATATATAGAAGAAAAAGAGATGTTTCCAGCATTAATATTTGTTTTTCTCCAAAATTTACTCACATTAACTAAAGTTGATCTCTTAGTTTACTCACACCAATTAAAGTTAATAAAATTTAAATCTTATACTTAATTTGTTGTTAGCACAAAATAAATATTGATTAAATTAACAAAATTCAATTAATAGAGAAAAATTGGATTTGATATTTACAATATAGGTAAAGATATTAAAAGCACACAAATTTCCTTTCCTTTTTGTAGTTTTTTTTTTCCTTTCATTTTGGTTTCTTTGGAAAATAATATTTCTGTTAATCTTAATCATGTCAAGGTAAGAACAAAAAAATTCACCGCCTCTAGGAGTTATAAATAGAGTTTTCTTCAACGAACGAAACAATGTCAAACTCCAAGAAGATTGCTTTGAAGAGCTCCGATGGTGAAATCTTTGAGATTGAATAAACAACGGTGGCTCGCCAATCACAGCTCATAGCTAACATGGTTGAAGATGGCCGTGTCGATAATAACGTAATCTCTCTAGCTAACGTAACCGTGAAACCCTAACCAAAGTGATCGAGTATTGCAAGAAACATGTCGAGGGTGGTGGTTCAAAAGAGGATCTAAAGACTAGGGATGCTGAATTTATGAAAAACACCGATCGAACGATGATGTTAGATCTTATTGAAGCTGCTAAATTCTTAGACATCAAAAGTCTTTTTGATCTCTCTTATAAAACAGTTGCCCATATGTTGGCAAGTAAAACTCCCGAAGAGGTTCGCGATTTTTTCAACATCAAAAACGATTTCACACCCGAAGAAGAAGCAAAGATTCGCGAAGAAAACGAATGGGCTATTCGCAAGTTTAAATCGAGTCTCAACTCTCTGTAGTATATATATGTTTAATTTGTATTTGATTCTAGATATGGTTTTAATTAAGAATAATTTAGGAAGACGAACATGAATTCAAATTTTCTTATAGTTTTCAACTATAGTAAATTTAAATGATCGTAAAAATTCGTCTTCCTAAATTATTCTTAATAATAAATCTAAACAATAAATATATATATTCAAAGTAAATATAATCTCATAAAATATTTTGAATCTGATTTATTATTATTCTTTGAAAAGATGCCTAAAAACCTAATTTAATTCGAAGACATAAACTATTTAACATATGAAAAAACAATGGTTTTTAAAGTCCCACATCGCATATGCAAATGAATTTGGATCCAAAAAATACTATAAAATAATAACAATTTTATGAAAAACGGTAAGAGCAGGAAGCCTAATATACTAAGCATCCAAAACTAATAATTTAATCTGTTTTAATTCGGTTATTAAGTTAAACCGCACAATTAAATCGAATAATAGAAATAAATCTAGCAAAACTTTAATTTGATAAAATAGGTTATTTAAAATATTTAAAGGAACGAAATAATCCTATTAGTTATATAAAAAAATATTTTAATTTTGTTTATATATTTTCTACATGAGTTTCTTATTATTTTTAATTTATTTAAATATTTCAATATCATTAATAGTGATTTCCTAAAATAATCTTAACAAGATATGTAAACATTAATGAATATTCAAAGTAAAGATAATTTATTTAAATTATTCAAATTTGCGTTCGGAATTTTAGCAACAAAAATATTTTATTACCAATAATCACGAGATTTATGATTTTCTTAACAAAGAGATTTTTCATACTCTAATTTTCCTATTTATATTTAACTATACATATAAAAACCATATTTTTCAAAGTCCCACATCGGATATGAAAGTGAATTTGGATCCATAGAAACACAATAAAAAACAAATTGAAGAAGAACAGTAAGAGCATGAAACCTAATCTAATAGGCATCTAAAACTAAACATTTGATTTGTTTAAATCATGTTATTAAGTTAAACCGACAATCAAATCGAACAATAGAAATAACTTTAGAAAAACTTTAATTTGATAAAAAAATTATTATTTAAATTTTTTTATGGAACGAAATAATCGTATTAATTATATTAAAAAAGTAGTTTAGTTTTTTAAGATTTTTCGTTTTTTTTTATAATTTTTAAATTATTAAAATATTTCAATAGCATTAGTAGTGATTTCCTAAATTAATCTTAACAAGATATGTTAACAATAATTGATATTTAAAGTAAAGATACTCTCGTAAAGTCTTTAGGATCCGATTTATTATAATTTTCTTTAAAAATGCCAAGACAACTTAATTTGTATCTAAGATCATAAATTACTTAACATAGTAAAAACTAATGTTTGTCAAAGTCCCACATCGGATATAAAAATGAATTTGGATCCAAAGAAATACTATAAAAGAACAACAATTTGATAAAGATAAAAGTAGGAAGCCTATTATAATAAGCATCCAAAATTAATAATTTAATTCGTTTTTTATTCGGTTATTAGGCTAAAATAAAAGAGGAATATACTTACAGATCTTCTCGCGTCACTTCATAAGAGAGATTCTGAACGAATACCGTCTTTTTCGGCCCCTGGACAACAGCAATAAACCCTTTCTTAGACCATCAACAGAAAAGAAACAAGACATTCACACAAAAATTTTAAGTATAAGAGATATAGGAACTGAAAGTGTACCTCATCCACTTCCTGAGAATCTGATATGTCAGAAGTATCTACCTTCTTTTGAGCATTTTCACTCTCAACTCGTTCATTTTCATAACCACCGCCACTAAGAAAGGCACTTGTCTGATGGGAAAGCTCGAGGCGAACGAAAAGCCCTCGAATGCGCATGCTATTAAGTTTCAACGCCTGACATTACATCAAAGAAAAGTCTTTCAACAACTGAAGTACTTCAGCAATTTCAAAGTTTAAAAGAAAACCATCATCATACCTTATGAGCTATTTCAGCACAAGTGAACTCAACAAAAGCGTTTCGTACTGAGCAGCCCTCATTACGTGGAAGAAATTTTAGATTGTTAATATAACCCACTTCTTTAAAAAAAATTTCACTGCATTTACGTTTATACAAATTAGCCAACATAAATTATAACAAAAGAACCAACAGAAACAGGAATATACTTACAGATCTTCTTGCGTCACTTCATAAGAGACATTCTGAACGAATACCGTCATTTTCTGCCCTGGACAACAGCAATAAACCCTTTCTTAAACCATCAACAGAATTGAACCAAGACATTCACCCAAAAGAAAGTAAAGATATGAACGAATATTGTCTTTTTCGGCCCCTGGACAACAACAATAAACCCTTTCTTAAACCATCAACAGAAAAGAAACAAGACATTCACACAAAAAATTTAAGTATAAGAGATATAGGAACTGAAAGTGTACCTCATCCACTTCCTGAGAATCTGATATGTCAGAAGTATCTACCTTCTTTTGAGCATTTTCACTCTCAACTCGTTCATTTTCATAACCACCGCCACTAAGAAAGGCACCTGTCTGATGGGAAAGTTCATTTTGTACAATTTTTCTACAAAGTAAAATATAAACTCGTAGTAAATATATAATTGATTCATTCATATTTTGGCATCTTTATCATACATTTTATTTAGCTTTTATAGTCATTATACTTTCATTTTGCATATTTCTCATCATTTTGAGTCTCATATAGAATAAGTTGAGTTTTAGAGTTTTAGATTACATTTCATTGTATTTGCATAGTCCTTGAGTCATTACAGTACTTGAAGAAGATATATATGCAAATCACTCGCTGCATAATTACGTACTTGCTTGAGATTTGCAGCTGGAAATCCAGATTTTCAGATGTTGGTTGCTATAATACCACTAGAGGCAACGACGATACTAGAAAGAGGAAAGCAAGAGAGAATGGAAAATAAAAGCGCATCAGCAAGATTCTTGGTAGTTGGTGGCCTCATAGTTTCTTCTCGCTAGCACCAATGCAGTATATAGTCACCGAGGCATTTTCCAGTGCAGGCTGTATTGGCTTTCCAGGTCAGAATCTAGCTATATTAGTGTCCTATAGTCTTAAGACCCACTCTGATACGTCAATTGTCAATGATTTATTCCATAAACAGCAAAGTCAATTAAGTAAGATCCTGTAAAACTAGCCATCTTTCTAAAGGTACAAAAGACACTAACAAGTAAAAACTCAACAACAAAAGTCTGATATCGAGCAATGGCTTTGAGGACTTGGCAGCAGAGTCAGCAATGGAGAGCCGAGGGAGATGATGCAGACCTAGATGTCATGGTTCTTATTAGTTTGTATTTTATGGAGGTTAACTCGAGTACATACTTAACTTTGGGTATGAAATAATTTAGTTTTCGACCAACCTCTCTAGCAAAAACATATTGTAATTTATTTTATCACCATGCAAATCCACTATTAATCTCTACAAAACAATGTTTTATGGTGCTTTTGTTTTCAAATAGCAGATTATACAAATTAATGAAGGGTTGTCTGCATATTTCCTCCCTACAATTGCTACTGAAAATATGTTCTCCCAAACTTTTTATCTCTTTGTTTTACTACACAAACTATGTAAACTGATAAAAAACTACACAAACTAATTTTTTCTATGAAATTCACCAAATGAAATTGGTTAAACAAAAACCATTGATTAAACCATAACCATGGTTAAGTAAATCGTAACCATTTTTTATAATTTTAATTTATGATTATTTAGTTGTACACGTGTCATTTTTTATTAATGGATCATACACTTTGAAAGACAGAGAGCAAAAACATTTGACATTTTTTATTGACTTCAAAGTTAACCGGAGATAACCAAAGCTTAAATCCATCTGATTCAATTCCGGTTTAGTTTTTTTTTTTCGGTTCGGTTCACTTGTTTTTTGAATTTACAACAAAACTCTTGGGTTCGGTTCTTATCGTCTTTTGGTTAGTGTTGTTGGTAGGTAGGTAAAAAAGGATTTGCGTTTATCGCCTCCAGTTGCAGAGAGAAGACCACAAATAAAACCTTCAAAAACCATTACATTAGATTAAACCATTTACATTGATTCCACCAACCCCCAAAACTTTTCCCTCACCAACTCCATTTTTCTTATCTCTCTCTCTTTTAAAACCTTTTTTCTTTTCTTTTCTTTTCTCAATTCTTCATTCTTCGCTTCGATCCTTAATCAATGGCTTCTTCTCTGACTTCTAATTCAATTCTCGGATCCACCAAACCCGGTTCTCTTCCATCGGAGCTCCGTCGTCTCTCTTCTCCCTCCGTTCAGATCTCTCTCCGAACCCAACCCAGGAAAAAAAACTTCCGTGAGTTCTCTATCTCTCTCTCTCTTTCTCGTCAAATTCGTTGCGGATTATGAAGATTTTTAAATTTCAAGCTTTTATCTAGCAAAAAGAGTATTTTTATCGATTGAATTCATTTTTGGAGAGATGGGGAAGAATAAAGTTTCGTTTTTTGGACTTTTGGGTCTGTTAATTAGTCTGTAGAGTCCAACATTACATTAAGAATAGATTGAAAGTAAGAAGCTTTATGAGTTTTGTTTTGGATTTTTGGGTGTGTTGATTTGCAGAGATACAAGCGACTGGAAGTTCATATGGGACTCATTTTCGAGTTACTACTTTTGGTGAATCACATGGAGGTGGAGTTGGTTGTATAATTGATGGATGTCCACCTAGGATTCCACTTTCTGAATCCGATATGCAATTCGATCTTGATCGGAGGTTTTATAAGGAAGAAAGCTCTTTATTCGTGGTTCTGAATATGATGATCCTTTGATGGATTAACATTTTTGTTTTGTTGGTGTTATTAGGCGACCAGGTCAGAGCCGGATCACGACTCCTAGAAAAGAGACTGATACTTGCCGGATATCTTCTGGAGTCTCCGAAGGTATACTTTTAATTTCATTCACAGTTTGAATTCCGGTTTGGGTTTCTCGATATTGTTCTTACTGTTGATATCCATAAAATGCAGGAATGACGACAGGAACATCCATCCATGTGTTTGTGCCAAACACAGATCAGAGAGGACTTGTAAGTTTTTGATATCTCTATGCATATAAATGTACTCGATATTGTTAAATACATGTCTGCTATTAGCATTAGGAGCTTTTCTGTGAATTGTGACCTTTGATAGACTCTCTGGATTTTCAGGATTACAGTGAAATGTCGGTAGCTTATAGGCCATCGCATGCTGATGCAACTTATGACATGAAGTATGGTGTCAGATCAGTACAGGTAACTGCTTGCTTTATTCGGTTTAACTTGTTTATACGTTACATTTCTTGGTAGGGTTTTTATGTAGTCCAAAAGCAGCGTGCGTCTTCGCTTTCTCTAAGTGTGATTCTTTTTAAGGGTGGTGGGAGATCTTCAGCTAGAGAGACCATTGGAAGAGTTGCTCCTGGTGCTTTGGCCAAGAAAATTTTGAAGCAATACGCAGGGACTGAGGTGGGTTTACTTTTTGGTTTTTGCAAATAGCTCTTCTCCCAAAAAATCAAGTTACTTCAAACTCTTTTTATATCATTATGACGTGTGGTTCGTTCTTTTATCTCATCTTAGTAATTTGACTTGTTAACAATTTTCTACAGATTCATGCAACTCTTTCAACTTACTTAAGTTTGTCTCTGTTTTTTTTAATGCCTCCAGATTCTTGCATATGTCTCACAAGTCCACCAGGTTGTACTTCCAGAGGATTTGGTGGACCACGAGAATTTGACACTTGAACAGGTGTGCATCCTTTTTGAAAGTATAGCCTACATTTTGGTGAACTGATTCTTGCTGTGAATTTGCTGCAACTTTCATCCGCCGTTATAATCTTTTTCCTAATCACTAAGTGTTGCCACGTCTTGTTAAGATTCTTCTGGTAACATTCATACCTCCTTTTGTTCGTCTTCCAGATAGAAAGTAACATTGTCAGATGCCCTAATCCCGAGTATGCAGAAAAGATGATAGCTGCAATTGATGCTGTCAGGACAAAAGGGAACTCTGTTGGCGGTGTTGTGACCTGCATCGTTCGGAATGCTCCACGTGTATGAATTCACTGTACCATGAAAATAGTTTAATATGTGTGTTTTCTGAAGTTTGATTGCATGCGAATGATTGTTGAAACTACCATGGGCAGGGGCTTGGTACACCTGTTTTCGATAAACTGGAGGCAGAACTGGCAAAAGCTTGTATGTCCTTACCTGCAACAAAGGGATTTGAGTTTGGAAGCGGCTTCGCAGGTATAGAAAATTATAATTTGCTCTTCTTTAACTAATTTAAAACTCCTCTTGAGCAGTAAAAATCATACGTGATGAACATGTAGGTACGTTTATGACTGGTCTTGAACACAATGACGAGTTCTATACCGATGAAAATGGAAGAGTAAGGACTAGAACAAACCGATCTGGTGGAATTCAGGTTTGTTAAAATCTTGTGTTTAATTTGTCAATGAACTACTCGTCTCCTGAGAGATTGCTGATATCGGTCATTTGCGTAGGGAGGGATATCGAATGGTGAGATAATAAACATGAGAATAGCCTTCAAGCCAACATCTACAATTGGAGTAAGTTTGTGATTAAAAACCCATGCAGTTTCCATATGAAGATAATTAAGTATTTGATTGAGTCTTGAGATCATCATCCAACACATTAATAATGTTTCTCTTTCCAATATGCAGAGGAAGCAGAATACTGTAACCCGAGATAAGAAAGAAACCGAAATGATTGCACGTGGCCGTCATGATCCTTGTGTTGTTCCACGAGGTTTTTATTAATAAACCCGAAACCATTGAGTTGATCTTACTTTCATTACTCAAGATTTTGAGTTTGGTTTTGGGATTTTGTTGTTGCAGCTGTGCCAATGGTGGAAGCAATGGTGGCGTTAGTTCTTGTTGATCAATTGATGGCGCAATACGCACAGTGTCATTTGTTCCCGATAAATCCAGAGCTGCAGGAACCTCTTCAGACAACTTCTCCAGTCGAGCTCGAGCAGCCGCAAAATGCTGCAGCTTTGTAAGCAAAACCTGAGAAGATAGAGAGGAAGAAAGAGAGAGAGAGCTTTGCTTTTGTTGTGTGATTATTATGAATAATAATAAAAAGAAATGTTTAATTTTGTGACGAAAAAACATTTTTTTTTTGTTTTTGTAAGATGATTTTACTTCTGTATACTATACTCTGTCTAATTCAGTTAAATAAGATTTTACCAAGGTACTATATAACTGTTTTTGATAATAACTGTTCTAATATAATTCTTTGCATTATATAATAATAATGGGCACTAACAAGTTTTTGGTACCAAACTTAATATGAATTTTTAATTTTCATTATATTGTTTTTGGTAACGGTTTTACTATATAAATTAATATTTAACAAATTAATAATTCTATAAATTAATAAAAAAAATCAAGAGAAATTTTAAAAAATGTCATTTTTCAAGTCTTATTTTACAAAAATGCCGCACTTTTGAAATCTTTACAAAAATGTCACGTTTACAAAATTATTTTTTTTATATTATTTATGTTTGGGTTAATTATGTTCTATTAGGGTTTAGTTATGAGAGTTTAGGGGTCAAAACATTTTTTAGTGTTGTGATTTTTGAGATATAGGGTTTAAAAATCTATAATTAGTGACATTTTTGCAAATGAACACCCTTAAGTGGTATTTTTGCAAATGTGCACATAAAAAATGGCATTTTTGCAAGTTTTAGATTAGCTTTTTAATATAATTAATAGTTTTATAAATTAGTAAGTTTATAAATTTATAAAATATCGTTCGTCCGATAATATTAATTTATGGAGTTTTCATTGTACATGAAACATGTAAATATAAGTTGTTCAAATGTTAAGAACAACTCTTTATTTTCTTTATCGGGCACTTTAAAAACCATTATGACCCATGACAATTTCTAGTAGATTTCAATATATGAGGTTACTAGGCAAGTATCCGCGCGATGCGCGAAAAATAGGTGATCGCGGTAATACGTTTTACCTGAAATAATTATAATTATTTAGCACTTAGAGTCCCTTTAGATGAGTAAGGCATGTAACTTATAGGAATGCACTTTTAATTATCAAAACATCCGGGAAATTAGATACAAGTCACAATAATTAAGTTTAAGGGGAGAAAAAAAAACTATTGTAAGAAATTGTAAAGTTTCTTCTCCTTCTTCTTGTAAATTAGTAACGATGAAAACAATACATAGACATTAAAACCTAAATTCGTATATCGAAGCCTAAATTCAGAGAGAAACAAATAAAATTTAATATTTTCATAGAATAACTCAATCGATAGGTTGCACTTAAATTGTTTTGGTCTTATCTCTCTAGCTTAATGTTTGAATTTAAACAATAAGACTTAAATATATATATATATATATATATATATATATATGTTTTATATATATATATGTTTTTTCTTTTCTTTGGATAGAGCATCGCTTTGTCTTATCTTACAGCTAATTGTTTCGATCGGATTTCATATCATTTGTACAGGATCATATATATCTAGCATACAATTTTGGAGCATCATATAAAAATAGTCTTAGAGTATCCGAATAGAAGTTTAGTCCTCTTATGAATTAAATGAACGACTAAGTTAAACAAAAAACTAAGTGAACAAATTTACTATATGGTTCTTTAAATTTACACGGAATGTGTTAGTATGTGTATATATTAGTTTTTTTGTCTCGCCACGCACAAATATACAATCTGCAAAATAATTTGTTCACTTCGATTGTACACATTAAGTTTATGAATTATTATTTGTTTCGTCTCCAGTTTCTTTTTGTTCTTCCTCTTCTCAAACATACGTAAAATAAATTTTCGAAAAGCTCGACTTTGATCACTAAAATGCCAACAAAAAGAAAGGAAAAACTAAGTTGTTCACATGTCTCTAACATGTTCACCTCATATTCTATAGATTTGCATTTGCTAAACAACTATCTAGTTAACCTAAACATGCAACGTTTAGAAACTAAGTATCGCCGCGATTGAGGTCGGCGACTGAATATCCTTTTAATTTTCTTCTCCATCGTCGCTGGATGAAAGGTTAAAAACGCATAGACCAAAAAAAATGAAAGGAATCTGGCGACGTCGGTGACGTTAAAAAAAGCAGCGACTCCATTCCTATCTTATTTTTTCTTTCTTTTTAATTTTTTGAGTGGCACACTCTTGTCAACGCATTTTTCAAAAAAACATGCCAATATAAAACTCTACAGAGAGCTCGTTCACGTGTTGAAGTTGAACTATCGCTGAGCTAGTTTGTGTCTCAAGTAATGCTTGTCCATATGCATGACTTCCACGTAACTCCCATGTGACTCTTATCTGGCTTTCGTCTTCAAAGTCGGCGGATTATCAAACTGTAAACCGTTAAAATATTTTCCCAAGTCATAATGCTCATTGATCAGATGAAACGATGGTTGGGTAACTTGCGCTTTAACCCTATGAAATGAGCTTTAACCTTAGGAGAGTCTTAACCCTCACACACACATTGAATAAAACTATGGTTCAGTTTAGGTCAGTTATAGAAAAATTTAGTTCGTATGTAACTTTGCAAAAAGAAATAAAATTTTAATTTAATTTTAGTTTTAGTGAAAATTACTACAACTATCATGATATGGTTACTACAAAAATATAAGAAAAATATTATGATCGAATACTCGTTTTATACTAATGATTTTTTCTTAATTTATAGGTATATCATTTATTTATTTTTTTATCAAAATGACAGGTTTAAATTTTTTAGCAAACTGAGAGAGGAGCTAAACCCTAAGAGGAGAGCTTTAACCCTCGGGGTGCCTTACCTCTCGTGGAGCCTTAACCCTCGAAGAATTTTAACCCTCACACACTGAATAGATGATTTTGATTCCTATGTAAAGTTTCATAAAGAACTAAAATTTTAGTCCGTTTTGGTTTTAAATGAAAATTATTGGTTAATTGTAGGGTGTTCAGTTTATTTTGGTGCATATTTTTCTGCTCACATCACGATTCTTGTTCTCACGAAATTCTGTGCAAGCATCTATCTCCCGTGCTAGTTTAACCATTGCTTTGATTTCATAGATCCTATTATCAAAGTCCGTAGATCCACTACTTTCAACTCAAAACGGAATGTTACAAACTAAATCTTAACTTTGTATTACTTTATAATTACCATGACCACAAATCATAATTAAACACAAATTACAAAAGTCACAGACTTTGATCCTTAAAAAGAGTAAACTAAGAATTAAAAGCTTTTGACTTTTATGGATAAAAGTTACGACATTCCTCCAGTTTTTGTCATCTTCATCTGCCATCGAAACATTTTTTTTTGCTCTTACCATTTTTCTCATCTTTCTTATAAACCCAGTTTCAGCCGTAAATTTCATATTCAACAGTTTGGATGACTCATCATCGTCTTCTTCTTGTGCCTCTATCTCTTTGCATATGGATCGTTACAATTGAATCCCAAATCGTAACATTAACCAATCAAAAATCAATTTTTGATTTTTTTCATATTTCACTATGTATGACGTTTCTCAAATTCTTTCGCTTTCACCATGGCTCATTCCAAAAATACACTTCCACGACATTGAATCGTCTTCCCCTTTTCATGCCATTAGAATCCGCAGGTGTTGTGGATGATACTTTCGATAAAATATAATATTTTAATATTTAAACGTTATATAACATAATGTTTTAACATTGAATTTTCATTAAATTATAAAAATTATATTTATGTCCATTTGGATATCATATGTGATTGATCATATAATTATTTTCTTTTATATGCATTTATTGTATCCATATTACTCTAATTAAAGTTGCGCTTTTGTTATAAATGTACAACTTTATAAATCAAACATTAATGGTTGAATTTTGAAAATCATCATTTTCAGTTTTTGTTATTTATTTGATTTTTTAGTTAAAAAGTTTTACATACTAACGCAAAATTTTTGAGTTTGGTGAGCTCAAATAAATTTGAGAGAACCCATATATAATCTAAAAGACGTTAGATTTTTTTTTTCCGGGTTGGAAATATTATATCAAAACTAAATGAAAGAAACCGAAGAAAACTTTGCTTCGGTTCAGTTCGATTATGGAAAAATTAAAGTCGTATGTAATGTTGTCAAATATATACACATAAACATGGATTTATAATATTTTTTTGTGATTGAATATAGGTAGAATGACTTTTATTTATTTTTGAATTATAATTAAGTATACCCTCTATAGATTTTAGCAAATTAGAGGGTACTAAACCATGTGAATCTAAACCCTCACTAATGCATGTAAAATATTAAAAAGAATTTAAAATTTTAGTAAATTCAGGAGTATTCGAGTTCTCCCAATACTTTTATTATTCAAGATATAGTTTAATTCGATATAGTTTAAGTGAAAAAATCGGTTAATTATGGAGTGTTCAGTTAAGTTTGATCATCCCGGTGAAAGAAAACAATTGAAAGGTCTCAGAACAAAACATCTTAGACAATTCAAAGATCAAATGAAGATTTATATATTTGATTAAGTAAGCAAATACAAAATCACTTCTTTTTTTTCCTTTACATGAAGTGATGTCTTCTTTCTCAGCCCTCATTCTCTATGAAACCTCGTTCCATTGCTGGAGCTCATTCGTGTTCAATGAACACACTCGCACCAAAAAAAGAAGTAAAAATATTCCATTATATCACATATTTTTTACCAAATGAAATGTTCGTGTAGTCATGAAATCGTTCATGGTCAAGGGTCTAATGTATCATGTACTATTATCTACCTGTGGCATTGATTGGTTTTCCCCTTGAGCCACATTTTTCACCTTGAGTCACAAAACATGAATTATAATTTAAATAAGGAAAGCACAAAGTCAACCATTATGATTTTAAAACAGACTCCATTTAGCATGTAGTTTAACCTCATCATAAAAACTTACTTCTGTTATATTATCCCTACTGGATCCTCTATGAAAACTTCTTTATTTTTTCTAGTATCACTCGGACAGGAAGATGAGCCTCAACCACACAAAGACTATACAAAGCCAAAATTGTATGTTTTCTTTTGTTCATAATGTGGTCTTAGGTAACGGGTTTCAATTTGTAATTTGGATTGAGAAAAATATAGGCCTTTAGTCACATGTTGTAAGCGAAAGGGTTTGTCTAGGAAAAGATCATAGTTACTATGGAAAACTCATACTCCAGAACTCTGGATGTAGGGACAATATCAAAAATGACCATAAAGAAAGCCAATGTATCAGATTATATGACACAAGTTTCGAGAATGCATACATAAGATTATAAAAATTACATTTGATAATTTTTAACAAATGATTATATGACATAAGAATTACCTCCTACTATTATGAAGTTAATGTCCCGCCTGGAACCAGTTCGAACTATAGAATCCATGCATACTTTAACTCAAAATTATGCCAAACCATATTGTATGTTTTCTAAGCTCTCTAATTCTAAGAAGACATTAATTAGAGTTTCTAATGAAGTTAATATTAAAAGATATACAAAAAAATATGGAAGGTTTTAAGATTACGCATACCACTTCAACAGAAACAACTATTAGAATCTTTTCATGGAATTCCAAAAGAGCTTGCAAATAGACGTAGTCCGAGAAATATATGTCGGATTAATGAGAGATACATTTCAATTTGTCGGACTTAACAATACAAAAATCACTTAGAATAGAACATCAAAGCATCTATGTTTATGATTTTCTTCGTGTGGTCTTCATTTCTTATATATAAATTAAATATCCCTAGCTAGTCCGAGGAATATATGTCGGGTTTGAACAAAGACCAAATAAACATTTTTGTTCTTGTTACCTCTTTGAAGGTCAATTATGTTAACACGGTACCACAACACAAAAACATGATTATGAGAGATACAACAAAGAAAATCATATGAAATTATGGTCATATGATAGACAATAAGAGAAAAAATAAAAACATATAATATTAGATTTCAATGTTAGATTGAAAACAAAAGGCAAAAAGAAACCTGATCGGACAATTAAAAAGCAAGTCATAAAGAGATGACATTGGACAATCGACTCCAAATCGCAAACAATACAAAAAGGATAATATGATGAATAACAAATATTGGAGTTATTTTTTTATATTATTTATGTTTGGGTTAATTATGTTCTATTAGGGTTTAGTTATGAGAGTTTAGGGGTCAAAACATTTTTTAGTGTTGTGATTTTTGAGATATAGGGTTTAAAAATCTATAATTAGTGGCATTTTTGCAAATGAACACCCTTAAGTGGTATTTTTGCAAATGTGCACATAAAAAATGGCATTTTTGCAAGTTTTAGATTAGCTTTTTAATATAATTAATAGTTTTATAAATTAGTAAGTTTATAAATTTATAAAATATCGTTCGTCCGATAATATTAATTTATGGAGTTTTCATTGTATATGAAACATGTAAATATAAGTTGTTCAAATGTTAAGAACAACTCTTTATTTTCTTTATCGGGCACTTTAAAAACCATTATGACCCATGACAATTTCTAGTAGATTTCAATATATGAGGTTACTAGGCAAGTATCCGCGCGATGCGCGAAAAATAGGTGATCGCGGTAATACGTTTTACCTGAAATAATTATAATTATTTAGCACTTAGAGTCCCTTTAGATGAGTAAGGCATGTAACTTATAGGAATGCACTTTTAATTATCAAAACATCCGGGAAATTAGATACAAGTCACAATAATTAAGTTTAAGGGGAGAAAAAAAAACTATTGTAAGAAATTGTAAAGTTTCTTCTCCTTCTTCTTGTAAATTAGTAACGATGAAAACAATACATAGACATTAAAACCTAAATTCGTATATCGAAGCCTAAATTCAGAGAGAAACAAATAAAATTTAATATTTTCATAGAATAACTCAATCGATAGGTTGCACTTAAATTGTTTTGGTCTTATCTCTCTAGCTTAATGTTTGAATTTAAACAATAAGACTTAAATATATATATATATATATATATATATATATATATGTTTTATATATATATATATATGTTTTTTCTTTTCTTTGGATAGAGCATCGCTTTGTCTTATCTTACAGCTAATTGTTTCGATCGGATTTCATATCATTTGTACAGGATCATATATATCTAGCATACAATTTTGGAGCATCATATAAAAATAGTCTTAGAGTATCCGAATAGAAGTTTAGTCCTCTTATGAATTAAATGAACGACTAAGTTAAACAAAAAACTAAGTGAACAAATTTACTATATGGTTCTTTAAATTTACACGGAATGTGTTAGTATGTGTATATATTAGTTTTTTTGTCTCGCCACGCACAAATATACAATCTGCAAAATAATTTGTTCACTTCGATTGTACACATTAAGTTTATGAATTATTATTTGTTTCGTCTCCAGTTTCTTTTTGTTCTTCTTCTTCTCAAACATACGTAAAATAAATTTTCGAAAAGCTCGACTTTGATCACTAAAATGCCAACAAAAAGAAAGGAAAAACTAAGTTGTTCACATGTCTCTAACATGTTCACCTCATATTCTATAGATTTGCATTTGCTAAACAACTATCTAGTTAACCTAAACATGCAACGTTTAGAAACTAAGTATCGCCGCGATTGAGGTCGGCGACTGAATATCCTTTTAATTTTCTTCTCCATCGTCGCTGGATGAAAGGTTAAAAACGCATAGACCAAAAAAAATGAAAGGAATCTGGCGACGTCGGTGACGTTAAAAAAAGCAGCGACTCCATTCCTATCTTATTTTTTCTTTCTTTTTAATTTTTTGAGTGGCACACTCTTGTCAACGCATTTTTCAAAAAAACATGCCAATATAAAACTCTACAGAGAGCTCGTTCACGTGTTGAAGTTGAACTATCGCTGAGCTAGTTTGTGTCTCAAGTAATGCTTGTCCATATGCATGACTTCCACGTAACTCCCATGTGACTCTTATCTGGCTTTCGTCTTCATCGTCGGCGGATTATCAAACTGTAAACCGTTAAAATATTTTCCCAAGTCATAATGCTCATTGATCAGATGAAACGATGGTTGGGTAACTTGCGCTTTAACCCTATGAAATGAGCTTTAACCTTAGGAGAGTCTTAACCCTCACACACACATTGAATAAAACTATGGTTCAGTTTAGGTCAGTTATAGAAAAATTTAGTTCGTATGTAACTTTGCAAAAAGAAATAAAATTTTAATTTAATTTTAGTTTTAGTGAAAATTACTACAACTATCATGATATGGTTACTACAAAAATATAAGAAAAATATTATGATCGAATACTCGTTTTATACTAATGATTTTTTCTTAATTTATAGGTATATCATTTATTTTTTTTTTTATCAAAATGACAGGTTTAAATTTTTTAGCAAACTGAGAGAGGAGCTAAACCCTAAGAGGAGAGCTTTAACCCTCGGGGTGCCTTACCTCTCGTGGAGCCTTAACCCTCGAAGAATTTTAACCCTCACACACTGAATAGATGATTTTGATTCCTATGTAAAGTTTTAGAAAGAACTAAAATTTTAGTCCGTTTTGGTTTTAAATGAAAATTATTGGTTAATTGTAGGGTGTTCAGTTTATTTTGGTGCATATTTTTCTGCTCACATCACGATTCTTGTTCTCACGAAATTATGTGCAAGCATCTATCTCCCGTGCTAGTTTAACCATTGCTTTGATTTCATAGATCCTATTATCAAAGTCCGTAGATCCACTACTTTCAACTCAAAACGGAATGTTACAAACTAAATCTTAACTTTGTATTACTTTATAATTACCATGACCACAAATCATAATTAAACACAAATTACAAAAGTCACAGACTTTGATCCTTAAAAAGAGTAAACTAAGAATTAAAAGCTTTTGACTTTTATGGATAAAAGTTACGATATTCCTCCAGTTTTTGTCATCTTCATCTGCCATCGAAACATTTTTTTTTGCTCTTACCATTTTTCTCATCTTTCTTATAAACCCAGTTTCAGCCGTAAATGTAACGACCGCGAACCAAATTACGGAATAATTGGTCGTGTGTCGATCGACACAGGGTGTGTGTCGATCGACACGAAAAAAAAAAAAAAAAAAAAAAAAAAATTTCCCTATAAAGTCAGAGGAGTGTCGGCTGTATTGTTTAGCAGAAGAAACAACAAGTTTTTGAGAAGTTTTGAGAGCATTAGTGTGTGAAATCAAGTGATTTTCGGGTGGATGTTCTTGGGGTGAAGAACAGCTTCTGTTCGTGTTTTGGAGGAGACAAACGGAGGTCAAGATCACGACGGATCGGAGTGAAATTTGGAGGGTAAGTACTCCTGTCGTTGTTCTTGTCGTAGGAAAAATCCGTTTGTCAATCGGACGGTTAGATTGTTAGTTATGATCGTTCTAAGTTGGTCGGTTTGTGCAGCCTTCAACTGCGATCAGTCAACTTCGGAGGAGTTTTTCCGTCGTTCTTTTGTGACCCAGAAAGCGTTCTATATACGGTTAGAAAGCTCTCTCTGTCTAGTTTTTAGATCGTGTTTCCGATCTTGTTTCCGTTGTGTTTTCCATTCCCAGTGTGCTTTCTTGTAAAACGGGTTATTTCTGTTCCAGTTCGGATCACCGAACTTGCGAGTTGTTTTCTCGTCGAACCGTTGGGAACCAAGGGACGATCTGTATACGGTTAGAAAGCTCTATCTGTCTACTTTTCAGATCGGGTTTCCGATCTTGATTCCGTTGTGTTTTCCGTTCCCAGTGTGTTTTCTTGTTCAACATGTCATTTCTGTTCCAGTTCGGATTGTTGAACTTGCGGGCTGTTTTCCCGTCGAATTGTAGGGAGTTAGAGGATGTTCTACATACCGTTGTGTAGCTCGTCGTGTCTAGTTTCCAGCGCGTGTAGTATACGTTGAGTTCTTTGGGGCGTGCGTGTTCTTGGTGTTCTGGGTGTTCTTGAACACTTTTGAATCCGTTTTCCTTCCCAAATCAAGGTGAGTGCGTGACCATGGGTGCGTGTAAGCATAAGAAGTGTTAGGATGCGTTTGTGTGTTGTTTGGGATCGAATTTCGTGTTGTTTGATAAATTATTATGCTGAAAATCGCGTGTGCGAGTTTTCTGGGTTTGGTGTGTCGATCGACACATATGGGTGTGTCGATCGACATGGTGTCAGTAGGTCACCGGGATGGTGTGCTGACGGACATGAGTGTCGGAGTTGGTGTCGATCGACACGGGTTAGTGTATCGATCGACACAGGTTGTTTTTACGCGATTGAGTTGTTTTCATGTTGATTGTTCATCCTGGTATTGTAGCATTGCTTATGCTTATATTTGTACATAGCCTGTTGATGGGATGACCGTCTCACTGGGTATTTATGATAATACTCACGCATCTCTTATAACCATGTGATGCAGGTAAAGACAGTCAGTGATCGTGGAATCATGGCCGGGACGAGGGGAATGATCTAGTGGCTCGTTTTCGTGTAATAAGTTAGAATTGCTAGGGTGTTAGCAATTTCAGAACTATGTGTATTACCGAATTGAACTAGAATTAATAAGTATGGGCTTGTTAAACGATAATTGTATTTGATTGTTGAATCATTGTTTCCGCGCTGTTTGTTTATTGGACCGTTGAGGATCACTATTTATGATAATAGTGATCCGGTTAAAAATAATTTTTTTTATTATTTGACGGGTTGGGTCGTCACAGTTTGGTATCAGAGCCCTAGCGGTTCTAGGGCTAGTTAGTTAATTGATTATGCGAGTTAGTCAATTGATTGTTGTGTGGGTATGGAGTCCTAGATCATCCCTTCCGAGCCTTCAATGAGATTCCACGGTATGTGTTTTGTGATTTCTGTTTTTTCTAGTACTTAGTATTCTGCTGGTTAGTGCAGAGTGATGGCTAGAGTGGCTAGAAGCAGAGGTCGCGGGGGCCGTAGAGGTCGTGGTAGTCGTGCTGGGCGTGGGCGTGGGCGGGGACTTGGGAGTGAGTCTGCTGCCACGTGGGAGTCCCAGGAGACTACACAGGAGCGGGTAGCTGACTCGCAGGCGTTTCAGGAGGGGTCCGTGGGTGTGACAGCTACGGGTTCCAGTGAGAGGGCTGGAGGGGCTGGTGCGGGTCCTGATGTAGCTGGCGGTGCGGTGGGCCCTGGTGGGGGTGCTGCCGTAGGCGTTGCCCCGGATCGAGATGATCGTCTGGCAGGTCTACTACAGATGATCCTGGAGAGGTTACCGGGAGGGGTGCCTGCTCCGGGTCATGCTCCTGGGATGCAGCCGGGTATGGCTGGGGTGCAGCCGGGTATGGCTGGGGTGCAGCCGGGTTTGGCTGGGGTGCAGCCGGGTTTGGCTGGGGTACAGCCGGGTATGGCTGGGGTTGAGGAGCTTCCATCTTATCTGCGGATGATGGAGCAGATGCAGCGGATTGGTACTGCATTTTTCTCGGGCGGTGCTAGGCCTGAGGAGGCTGATGGGTGGCGGATGAGGTTAGAGCGTAACTTTCGCTCCATCAGGTGTCCAGAGGGATACAGAGTGGATCTGGCGGTACATTACCTTGAGGGTGATGCGCATCTCTGGTGGAGAGGCGTAGAGACCAGGAGGGTGCAGGCCGAGATGGTCTGGGAGGATTTCTTGGCGGAGTTTAACGCCAAGTATTTCCCGCAGGAGGCGGTGGACCGTTTGGAGTCTAGGTTTCTGGACCTAACTCAGGGAGATCGGTCAGTGAGGGAGTTCGATGCTGAGTTCAGTCGACTCCTGGTACATGCAGGGAGAGGTATGGAGGGCGAGGATGCCCAGGTTAGGAGGTTCTTGCGAGGACTTCGTCCAGATTTGAGGACTCGCTGCAGGGCGAGTAGGTTCGCCACGAGGGCGGAGCTGG
The DNA here is from genome assembly GCA_964056655.1 of Arabis hirsuta. NCBI lineage: Eukaryota > Viridiplantae > Streptophyta > Magnoliopsida > Brassicales > Brassicaceae > Arabis > Arabis hirsuta. Next base: position 5,475,646 of record OZ053300.1, read on the forward strand.
TTGAGATGGCTGCTGCGATTGAGGAGGATCTCGGGGAGCAGGTTGTGTTGGTTAGTCCACCGGTGCAGCAGCAGCAGCCGAGGAGATCTCAGCAGCAGATGAGTTCAGGCAGGGGCGGCAAGCTTGCTCAGGGACAGAAGAGGAAGTGGGAGAGCACTTCAGGGGCTAGTCAGGGCGGTTCGGGATGTTTCGGGTGTGGGAGCATGTCCCATCGTGTGGCGAGCTGTCCGAGGAGGACCGGGACCGGGACTCGAGATGTGCGGGTCGGGGTTCAGGATACGCGGGTGTGTTATCACTGCAGAGAGACGGGGCATATTAAGCCCAAGTGTCCGAAGCTGCAGCAGTTGGCGGTGGCTGCAGTGCAGCCATTGGCAGTGCAGCCGTTGTCTCAGATTGCAGCAGCACCGCGTATGTTCACGTCTGCGGAGGCGGGTGGATCTAGCACCAGACCGATCACAGGTATTTCCGAACTTGACTTTTTAAATTCATGGTTGTTTGAGTTTTTGTTTGTTGGGAAATTGTGAGTCTGTGCTAGAATGGTAGGGTTCTGAGGCACATGGAATTGTGCAGGGACCTTAGTTGTGGGCGGGTATGAGTCCCACGTGTTATTTGATTCGGGAGCTACGAATAGCTTTATTACGCCGGAGTGTGCGGAGAGCAGCGGAATCCAGAGTGATTCCGGGGAACAGGCGGGAGTAGTCAAGGTGGCTGGAGGTAGGACGTTTTCTACTTTCGGGCGCGCTCGTGGTGTGGATGTTCTGGTGGCGGGAGAGTCGATGCCAGCAGATCTGATCATCAGTCCGGTGGAGCTGTATGATGTTATCCTGGGTATGGATTGGTTGGATCGTTACAGGGTCCATCTGGATTGCCACCGAGGGCGAGTTGTGTTTGAGCGAGAGGCGGGGAGGTTGGTTTATCAGGGTGTGAGACCGACTTCCGGGAGTCTCGTGATTTCCACGATACAGGCCGAGCAGTTGCTTCTCAAGGGCTGCGAGGCGTATCTGGTGACGATAGTGATGCCTGAGTCTGTTGGAGGGGTTGCAGTGGAGGATATTCGAGTTGTTCGGGATTTCCAGGATGTGTTCCAGTCATTGGAGGGATTACCGCCATCGCGGTCGGATCCGTTTGTTATTGAGTTGGAACCCGGGACTACTCCGATATCTAAGGCACCTTACCGTATGGCTCCAGCAGAGATGGCAGAGCTGAAGAAGCAGCTGGATGATTTGTTGGATAAGGGTTTTATTCGGCCTAGTGTTTCACCGTGGGGAGCACCAATGTTGTTTGTGAAGAAGAAGGATGGTAGTTTCCGGTTGTGCATCGATTATCGGGGACTTAACCGAGTCACCGTGAAGAACAGGTACCCTCTGCCGCGCATTGATGAGTTGTTGGATCAGTTACGAGGGGCTACCTGGTTCTCCAAGATCGACTTGGCTTCAGGGTACCATCAGATTCCGATTGAGGAGGCAGATGTGAGGAAGACTGCTTTCAGGACGAGGTATGGGCATTTTGAGTTCGTGGTGATGCCTTTTGGTTTGACGAATGCACCAGCAGCGTTCATGCGGTTAATGAACGGGGTATTCCAGGAGTATTTGGATGTGTTTGTGATCATCTTTATTGATGATATCCTGTTATATTCCAAGAGTCCTGAGGAGCATGAGTTGCATCTGAGAGTAGTTCTGGGGAAGCTGCGGGAGCAGAAGTTGTTTGCGAAGTTGAGCAAGTGCAGTTTTTGGCAGCAAGAGATGAGTTTCCTTGGCCATGTGGTGTCTGCAGAGGGAGTTTCTGTGGATCCGGCTAAGATCGAGGCTATCAGAGGGTGGCCTAGACCGAGGAATGCCACCGAGATTAGGAGTTTTCTTGGGTTGGCAGGTTATTATCGAAGATTCATCGCGGGATTTGCGAGTTTGGCTAAGTCGATGACCAAGTTGACCGGGAAGGATGTTCCTTTTGTGTGGTCTTCTGCGTGCGAGGAGAGTTTCGGGAAGCTGAAGGAGATGTTGACGAGTACACCGGTGTTGGCGTTACCCGAGCCGGGTGAGCCTTACGTGGTGTATACCGATGCTTCGGGTGTTGGTTTGGGTTGTGTCCTGATGCAGCAGGGAAAGGTTATTGCGTATGCTTCGAGGCAGTTGAGGAAGCATGAGTGCAACTACCCTACCCATGATTTGGAGTTGGCTGCGGTAATTTTCGCTCTAAAGATTTGGAGATCTTATCTTTATGGCGGAAAGGTTCAGGTGTTCACAGACCATAAGAGTTTGAAGTATTTCTTCACTCAGCCGGAGCTGAACCAGAGACAGAGGCGCTGGATGGAGTTGGTAGCGGATTACGATTTGGAGATCGGATACCATCCGGGTAAGGCTAATCTGGTTGCGGATGCATTGAGTCGGATGAGGGTTGCTTCGGCTCAGGAGCGTGATATGGAAGCTCTGGTGAGCGAGATTAGTACGTTGAGGTTGTGTGTGATCTCACAGGAGCCGTTGGGGTTAGAGGCAGCTAACCAGGCAGATTTACTGAGCAGGATTCGGGTTGCGCAGGAGAAGGATCAGGGGTTGATTGATGCTTCTAAGGCGACAAATTCGGAGTATGTGGTCTCAGCGAGTGGGATGATACTGGTGAATGGGCGGGTTTGTGTACCCAAGGACGAGGATCTGAGGCAGGAGATTCTGAGAGAGGCCCATTCGAGCATGTTATCGATTCATCCGGGGGCGACCAAGATGTACCGTGATCTGAAATGGTATTATCACTGGGTCGGGATGAAGAGGGATGTAGCTAATTGGGTTGCAGCGTGCAACGTGTGTCAGCTGGTGAAGGCTGAGCATCAGGTTCCGAGTGGTATGTTGCAGAGTTTACCCATTCCGGAGTGGAAGTGGGATATGATTACCATGGATTTCGTGATGGGATTGCCGTTGTCACGGACGTATGATGCGATTTGGGTGATTGTGGATCGTCTGACCAAGTCAGCCCATTTTCTTGCCATCAAAAAGACTGATGGGACGGTAGTGTTGGCTAAGAAGTATGTGCGTGAGATAGTGAGGCTGCACGGGGTGCCAGCGAGTATTGTGTCAGACAGAGATCCGAGGTTCACGTCTGAGTTCTGGAGGGCGTTTCAGGCAGAGATGGGCACTAAGGTGCACATGAGCACGGCGTATCATCCTCAGACAGATGGACAGTCGGAGAGGACTATTCAGACTTTAGAAGACCTGTTGAGGATGTGCGTGCTGGATTATGGTGGTCATTGGGCGGATCATCTGAACCTGGTTGAGTTTGCGTACAACAACTCATACCAGGCGAGTATTGGGATGGCTCCATATGAGGCTCTGTATGGGAGGCCGTGTAGGACACCATTGTGCTGGACTCAAGTGGGGGAGAGGAGCATGTTTGGTGCGGATTTTGTTCAGGAGACGACGGAGAAGATCCGTGTCTTGAGGCTGAACATGAGAGAGGCTCAGGATCGGCAGAAGAGTTATGCTGATAAGAGACGGAAAGAGCTAGAGTTTGAGCTGGGAGATCTAGTGTATCAAGGCAGCGATGTTGAGGGGTCCTAACAGATCCATTTCAGAGAATAAGCTAAGTCCAAGGTTTATGGGTCCGTTTCGGGTGGTGGAGCGGGTTGGACCAGTGGCTTATCGGTTGGAGTTACCTCAGAGTATGAGAGCGTTTCATAAGGTATTTCATGTATCGATGCTGCGGAAGTGTCTACATGAATCTGAGGAGGTGTTGGCTAGGATCCCGGAGGATCTTCAACCCAACATGACGTTAGCGGCGAGACCTGTGAGGATTCTCGAGCGGAGAGTCAGGGTGCTGCGTCGGAAGAGGATACCATTGGTGAGAGTCGTGTGGGACTGTGATGGTGTCGAGGAGGAGACTTGGGAACCAGAGGCAAGTATGAAGGCAAAGTTCTCGAAGTGGTTCGAGAAGCAAGCGGAGGCTTGAGTGTCTTTCTGGTTTTCAGTGGTTGTATTAGCTTGTTGCTATGAGTTGTATGTATTTTCGTTTGGGTTGTAACGATATACATTGTTGAGATTTAATAAGATGGGGGTTTTCTTATTATCTTGGGTTATAAGACGGATGTTCTTATGGTATGACGGGGAGATCATGGGTTTGATGACTGGGTTAGGTCATGTGTGTAATGACGGGGAGGTCATTTGAGGGGCTAGGATAGAAGCTCTATGGGAGTTAGGGCTTGTCTAGGTATCTAGGGATGGGGGTCCTAAGGGATTAGGACGGGTAGATCCCTAGATGGCGCTGGAAAATAGAGGTTTTATGTGAGTTAGAACCTGTCTATTTTCTAGGGGGAGTCTGGAACAGAAGTCTTATGTGAGTTAGGACTGTCTTTTCTAGGGACTCCGATGGAAACACCCTGGCGATTGGGTTGTTTCAGATGACCTGGAGATTGGTCATGAGTGATATTCCGGGTTTGGGAATATCGGGGTAGGAAACACCCTGGCGATTGGGTTGTTTCAGATGACCTGGGGATTGGTCATAAGTGATATTCCAGGTTAGGGGATATCAAGATGGGAACCACGGAAGTAAATCGGTCGACAGGTGCTTATGATGCACGTTACAGCGTTACTGCTCCAGGGGATGGTGATATTCTCCTGCATATACTTTGAGGGACAGAGATCTCTCCAGAGGATGTGTGATTTCCTCTGCAGCCGATAGCTTGACGGACTGTGTGTCCCGAGAGTGGGAGGGGCTGGAGCATACCGAGAGCCGGTATGGTATACATCGAGAGCTCGTAGGGTGACGATCTTACGAGTGGGAGTGGTGTATAGAGATATGAGTATGAGCAAGAGTACATGTAGTGTGATTATAAGTATGAGATTTGATGAACTTCAGAGATCGGGAATGATCTTAGGTGGTTTGTGGATGTCTAATCTAGGGTTATTACTCGAGTTTGGAATTTTAGTCCAGACGACCCTGGTAAACATATGTAGCCTCTTTGGTCGTACATGTTCTTGTTTGATTGATGGGCGACCAATTGATCCAAGGTCTGGGTCTACGGTGGGTCAGACATGTTCTTGTTTGATTGTTGCGCGATCTATCAGACAACCCTGATCCGGATCAGCGAGTGTTGCATCGTGGATGTTTCTGGGAAAATCTGGTCGAGATTCAGACATGAGTGTCAACTTTAGTGAGACGGGGTTAGGATGCTGGCACAGTTGGGCCAGAGGGCTGCTTACAGTTGTGTTTGACCGTAAGGTGACGGTTTCGCGTGATTCGAGGACGAATCTGTGTTAGTGGGGGAGAATTGTAACGACCGCGAACCAAATTACGGAATATTTGGTCGTGTGTCGATCGACACAGGGAGTGTGTGTCGATCGACACGAAAAAAAAAAAAATAAAAAAAAAAAAATAAAAAAATAAAAAATAAAAAATAAAAAAAAAATAAAAAATTTTGTCTATAAAAGACAGGAGTGTCGGCAGGTTTTCTTGACAGAAGAAAACAGAGAGAGAAAGGAGAATTTGAGCAGATTGAGAGGATTTGAGAGAGTTTGGGAGTGTTCTTGAGGGTTTTTGGGCAGTTTTGGACCAGTTTTGGAGGAGACAAACGGAGGTCAAGATCAAGTCGGATCGGGGTGAACTTTTGAGGGTACGTTCTCCTGTCGTTGGTCTTGTCGTAGGAAAAATCCGTTTGTCAATCGGACGGTTAGATTGTTAGTTATGATCGTTCTAAGTTGGTCGGTTTGTGCAGCCTTCAACTGCGATCAGTCAACTTCGGAGGAGTTTTGCCGTCGTTCTGTTGTGACCCAGAAAGCGTTCTATATACGGTTAGAAAGCTCTCTATGTCTAGTTTTTAGATCGTGTTTCCGATCTTGATTCCGTTGTGTTTTCCGTTCCCAGTGTGCTTTCTTGTAAAACGGGTTATTTCTGTTCCAGTTCGGATCATTGAACTTGCGAGTTGTTTTCTCGTCGAATCGTTGGGAACCAAGGGACGATCTGTATACGGTTAGAAAGCTCTATCTGTCTACTTTTCAGATCGGGTTTCCGATCTTGATTCCGTTGTGTTTTCCGTTCCCAGTGTGTTTTCTTGTTCAACATGTCATTTCTGTTCCAGTTCGGATTGTTGAAATTGCGGGCTGTTTTCCCGTCGAATTGTAGGGAGTTAGAGGACGTTCTACATACCGTTGTGTAGCTCGTCGTGTCTAGTTTCCAGCGCCGGTTTCCGATTGGAATTTGGAGTAGCCGTTCGTAGTATACGTTGAGTTCTTTGGGGCGTGCGTGTTCTTGGTGTTCTGGGTGTTCTTGAACACTTTTGAATCCGTTTTCCTTCCCAAATCAAGGTGAGTGCGTGACCATGGGTGCGTGTAAGCATAAGAAGTGTTAGGATGCGTTTGTGTGTTGTTTGGGATCGAATTTCGTGTTGTTTGATGGATTAGTATGCAGAAAATCGCGTGTGCGAGTTTTCTGGGTTTGGTGTGTCGATCGACACATATGGGTGTGTCAATCGACATGGTGTCAGTAGGTCACCGGGATGGTGTGCTGAAGGACATGAGTGTCGGAGTCGGTGTCGATCGACACGGGTTAGTGTATCGATCGACACAGGTTGTTTTTACGCGATTGAGTTGTTTTCATGTTGATTGTTCATCCTGGTATTATAGCATTGCTTATGCTTATATTTGTACATAGCCTGTTGATGGGATGACCGTCTCACTGGGTATTTATGATAATACTCACGCATCTCTTATAACCATGTGATGCAGGTAAAGACAGTCAGTGATCGTGGAATCATGGCCGGGACGAGGGGAATGATCTAGTGGCTCGTTTTCGTGTAATAAGTTAGAATTGCTAGGGTGTTAGCAATTTCAGAACTATGTGTATTACCGAATTGAACTAGAATTAATAAGTATGAGCTTGTTAAACGATAATTGTATTTGATTGTTGAATCATTGTTTCCGCGCTGTTTGTTTATTGGACCGTTGAGGATCACTATTTATGATAATAGTGATCCGGTTAAAAAATTTTTTTTTTTTTTTTATTTGACGGGTTGGGTCGTCACATCATCCATGAGATCCTTCTGTGACTCTAACTCGTTCATCAAGAATTGATAGAGTTCCTATAATTTAGGTAAAGTGAGAGTTAAATTACTATAATAAAAGTTATGGTAGCGTTTAGAGAGTTTATCAAGTTAGCTTTTAGAGTTTAGAATGTGTTTACCTCTTCTTTCATCTGCCAGCTGAGAACAGCGATGTCATTCACGTCATGAAAAAAATAGGGTCCTTTTCGATTATTAGGTTCTGCTAGTTCAATTCATGATAGACCAAACGAGGGAGAGTTTGCATCGCTTATGGGTCTATCAAGAATTGAACTAGCATAACCATGATATTTTTAATCTGGGTCTATAGAATAAAAGGACAAAAGGATGCATAACACCTTTTCTATTAACAAATCGATTTGTGAATTTTTTTTTCGTACGAAATATCTTCGAAGATAAATTCGATAACTATGATATTAATCGCCATACATTACTCTTATAAATTGGTTTGGGAGAATCCAAAACAAGCGAATTGAAGCTCTTAAGCTTTATTAAGATAGATTAAGAAAATATTAAAGATAGAAAACAAATAGTTTATATTGAAGCTTTATTCAATGCAAAAAGAGTAAAGAAAGGAAAGATATTTAACTTGTTACCAAAATCAAGTAGATTAGATTGATATCATAAAATGTTTAGAGAAAGAGAATTGCTTTGAGGCAACTCCCAAAGTTACCAAACAATATTTCATAACAAGAGTATTTATATGGTGAATATACTTGCTTGGAAACCCTAAACACATGGGCTTAATAATACTTCCTTAGGCATGTGTTGGGTTTTAGATATGGGTACTCTAATAGTTGGAAAGCAAAAAAAACTGTAATTTTCATGAAAAATGCATGACATATTAGTATATGCCGATCTCTTTTTTGGCGTCGTAAATGTTCTTTTACTTTGAAAATTTGCATAAAGATTTTTTTGGCATGTTAACCGTGGAAACATTTTATTTAGTAAAAGTAAGACAAACTGTTTTTCTTTGTTGTTGAAAAATCATGCAAATGTGTTTTGTGGGCGTGGTAATCGTCGCATAAACGTTTTTTTGCTAGAAATCATTGACCAAATCAAATCAAACAAAAATAAAATTATGTTAATCGAAACTGAAACTGATTAAACCAAAACCAAAACGATTACAAAGTTTAATTTAAGAAAAACGAACAATATCATGCAGCATATATCAAATTGTTTATCCAAACTGAAACCGGATAAAATATTTCTTTCTTTTCGAAAGTTTTTTATATCAACTTGAAAGTGCTTATTGATTAATATTTTGTGAATCAAAGCTAGTTAATCTAAATTGTAATACAAATAACTTTATAGTCTTGGGCTTTTATAATTAAACTGAAAATACATGATACAGATACCAATAAATCCTAAACAAAATTAAATTGTAAACCATATTGTCTACCTCTCTCAAAGTAAAACCATATTATCAATTTTTAGGAAAACAAAGTTACCCCCGAAATTAATTACATTTCATTGATGTAGTATGTATGGTTTGGTTTCATATAGTTAGATATGATATTGGGGTTGAGAAAGCCCAACAAAGAAGCCCATAATTAAATCCATCGGATGGATATATAAAAAAAAAATAGCATCCACCACACCACAAGGAGGATTGAATATGACGACGGAGGAGTATATTACGACGGTGGAGGGGAAGGAGTATATCACGACGGAGAAAATTTTCCAGTGGCAGAGTGATTATTGGAGTGGAGTTGTAGAATCTGAAGTAATCTTCTTCAATCTTCTTAATTCTCCATTATTGAGATATGTTGGATTGTTGCTTACGACAAAAATTAACCCTAACCCTAAGATTACTTGATGATGGGTCAGAACCACCAGGTATCAATGGAATGCTTATTTACGACTGTCAACGTTATCGTACTTCCTCTTATGTCAAGTGTTATGCTATGTTACAATATGTTGGAGGTAAATTATTTAAAACTAGTCTCTTTATTAACCATGCTCTCTTATTATTAATTATACCACATTTCATTTTACTTTTTCTTTATTCATATGTAAACTTAGGGCTTATTTTGCTTAACATAACACTTTTCAAAAGAATAACGTGCCCAGAGTTGTAGAAAGCGATTTCACTCATACTAGAAGTTCATAGACAATGGCCGTCTGCGTAAGGACAAGATCCATTTCAAAATGTTGATTAGATAATAAACTATAAGCTATTCTTTTCATTGAAATCCTCAATAAGCTATGACGCCTGAGTAAAAACAAAAAAACAGAGACCCACACTCGTAACTGAATATCATTAAATGTCAATTCATTTCATGTTGGGTGTGTAGGGAAAGAGATTTGCGTGCTAGCAAAGTAAATAATAATACAACTCTCTCTCTCTCTCTCTTCTTCATGAAATATTGTGTGTTTCCTTTTGATGATAGAGATTCCTATAGCATTACATGGCTAAAGATTTCAAGGGAAATGAGGACGTAGACTTACTAAAGAAGATTGAAAGTGACTACTACATGCAGTGATTGAAGCTTATGAAGCGGTCAGATAAAAATACTACTTAACAGAGGAGTGGGCGCAAACTATTTCAAACGGAATTTGTCTGACAAAGACAAGGCAGAGCAATGGAGGAAGTACGTATTAGGGAACTCTAAAACACACACAAAAGTGACTACGAGTGTAGTCTTTTATTCGGTCTATATCGGGCTAAGCCCATGGTTTGTATTAGGGCAAATGTTGTAACTACTATAAATTGGCATTGCCTCTAACTGAATAACACAAGAAATCTTTTTACAACTTCACAAGGTTTTGACATGGTATCAGAGCGAGAAACCTAAACTACTACAAGGTTTTGGTTTACGATCTTGAGAACTTCTATTTCTAATTTCGTTGATCTAGAAATCGTGTTTGGCTATATCTGGTGCAATGACGAGTACGGAATCCGCGTTGGTCACTACAAAAGCAGCACCTCGTCGCACCATATCGCCATATGATCTCTCATCGGGCGACAATCCAGGCACGGTGATCTCCAAGCCTTTCTTGCGTGGACCCAATTACGATGAGTGGGCCACAAACATACGTTTGGCTCTCAAGGCTCGAAAGAAATTTGGTTTCGCCGATGGTTCTATACCGCAGCCAGTAGAAACATCGGAAGACTATGAAGATTGGATCGCAAACAATGCTCTTGTGGTCTCTTGGATGAAGCTCACTATTGATGACAACCTTTCTGCCTCCATGTTTCACGTCGACGATGCTCAGGAGCTTTGGACACACATTCAGAAGCGTTTTGGTGTGAAGAATGGGCAACGTGTTCAACGCCTCAAAACAGAGCTCGCCACATGTAGACAGAAAGGTCTTCCGATTGAAGCGTATTATGGAAAATTGACTCAATTGTGGAGAAGTCTAGCCGACTACCAACAGGCCAAGACTATGGAAGATATGCGTAAGGAAAGAGAGGAGGACAAACTTCACCAATTCCTCATGGGACTCGATGAGGCAGAGTATGGCCTTGTCAAGTCTGCCTTGCTATCTCGGACTCCTTTGCCTACGCTAGAAGAAGCGTATAATGCGCTTGCTCAAGATGAAGAATCAAAACTATTGGGTCGGATGCATGAAGAACGATCCGAAGGTGTCAGTTTCGCAGTTCAAACTACTTCAGGCTTGCAAAATTCATCTCAAAACAGAGGATCCTCGACTCCATGTGCTTTGTGTGGCCGTATGGGTCATTTGACCGATAATTGCTTTCGCAAAATCGGATATCCTCCGTGGTGGGAAGACAATCCACAAAGCAAACCAAGGAACAATTCTACACCTCGAAACTCAGCCTCGGGTGGTGCTAATCGTGGTCCCGTTACTACTTCCGTCGGTTCCATGAAGAGCAAACCATCGGTTTCACATCATGCTGCTCAAATGTCCACACATAACATTGGAGCTCTTCCGCCTTTGACTGATGCCGACCGAGTAGGAATAAGTGGATTGAGTGATGAGCAATGGAAGACTTTAATCTCCATGCTAGCCGAGAGGAAGTCACCTTCCACATCACGTCTCACTGGTAAGATTTTTTTTGAAACTTGGATCATTGATACGGGTGCTTCAAATCATATGACCGGAACACTTGAGTATTTGCTTGACGTTTGTGACATGGCTCCCGTTCTGATTAAACTTCCGGATGGAAGATATACCACGGCAACTAAACAGGGCCGCGCTCATCTTGGATCATCGTTGTCACTTCAAACCGTGTTCTTTGTTGATGGTCTACATTGTCATTTGATTTCGGTTTCACAGTTGACCAGAGACAGTGGGTGTATGTTTCAGATTACTGATAAACTCTGTGTGATCCAGGACCACATCACGAAGATGCTGATTGGAGCGGGTGAGCAGCAGAATGGTCTTTATTTTTTTCGAGGGGTGGACGTTGCAGCAACGGTTTCAAAGGGTGATTCTCTTTCGGTTGCAGTTTGGCATCGTCGGTTGGGACATCCATCCTCACAAGCTTTAGGAATGTTGGATTTTATTGATTCTCGTATTAGTTCTGGTTTTGAATCACAAGCATGTGATATTTGTATTCGCGCAAAACAAACAAGAGAGTCTTTTCCTTTGAGTAATAATAAGACAAAGTTTGCGTTTGAATTGCTTCATTGTGGCCTCTGGGGTCCTTATAGAACATCAGCTTTATGTGGTTCAAGATATTTCCTGACAATCGTGGATGATTACTCTCGAGGGGTATGGATCTATTTGTTAAAATCAAAGCAAGAAGTGCCTTTACATCTAAAGAATTTTCTATCGCTTGTGGAACGCCAATTCTCAACCAAAGTCAAAACTGTGAGGAGCGATAATGGGTATGAATTCGTGGTTTTGACTGAGTTCTTTGCTCAACACGGCATTATACATGAAACCTCCTGTGTTAGAACACCTCAACAGAACGGTCGGGTAGAACGAAAGCATCGACACATACTCAACGTCGCTCGTGCTCTTCGATTTCAAGCTCATCTTCCGATTGAATTCTGGGGATATTGTGCACTCGCTGCAGGGTATTTGATAAATCGAACTCCGTCAAAATTACTCAATGGAAAAACTCCTTTTGAACTCATTTATCATCGCTTTCCACCAATGAATCACTTGCGTGTTTTTGGCTGTCTTTGTTACGTTCACAATCAAAAGCATGGAGGAGATAAGTTCGAAACAAGGAGCCATAAATCTGTTTTCATTGGTTACCCATTTGCGCAGAAGGGATGGCGAGTTTACAATCTGGAAACTCGGAAGGTGTCTGTCTCCAGAGATGTGAATTTTCATGAAGAACAATTTCCATTCCAAGGCATCGTTGCACATCCACCTTCTCCGCCTATCTCTGTTCCTTTGCGTCAACTAGAAGATGATGCCTTCGTTTTTCTTCCAATCACTGAAACCGAAGAAGCACTCGACATTCTGGATTTTTCTGATAATATGGCTTCTTCACCACCAACTTCTCCAATTATCGCGTCACCTTCACCACCCATCGAGCAGTCTTCTCCACTTCCAGATGAAACTACAAACTCTGCACCACAAGTTAATACCGAGACTGCAACAGAGCTTCTCGGCCGTGGTCATAGAGAGAAGAAAAAGCCAACAAAATTTGCAGATTACGTCACGACTTTACTACATGAACCGTTCCCTTCTGCAACTCCATATCCGCTCGACAACTACGTATCCAGCTCTCACTTCTCTGAAAATTATCAAGCTTACCTTTTCGCCATAACCTTCGGGGTTGAGCCGAAACACTACAATGAAGCTATACTTGATGAGAATTGGAGACTCGCTGTCAAAGATGAGATCATTTCGCTTCAAGATGCTGGTACATTCTCTATTGTTGATCTTCCACCTGGTAAGAAAGCTCTTGGATGCAAATTTGTTTTTCGTTTGAAATTTAAGGCCGATGGTGAGTTAGAAAGACATAAAGCTCGGCTTGTTATTCTTGGAAACAATCAAAAAGAAGGAATAGACTACAACGAAACATTTGCTCCTGTTGCTAAGATGATCACGGTACGCGCTTTTCTCCAACAAGTAGTGTCTCTAGACTGGGAAGCTCACCAAATGGATGTCCATAATGCATTCCTTCATGGTGATTTGGATGAAGAAGTATACATGAAATTACCACCTGGTTATCGTACCGATGCTCCAGACAAGGTGTGTCGTCTTCATAAATCGCTATATGGTCTCAAACAAGCTCCTCGTTGTTGGTTTGCCAAGTTAAGCTCGGCTTTGATAGAATATGGATTCGAGCAAAACGGTTCTGATTACTCTTTATTCACCTTTGAGAATGCAGGCATTCGGATCCACGTTCTGGTTTATGTCGACGATCTCATCATCACCGGTAGTAGCATTGCTGTCATATGCGAATTCAAGGAATATTTGAGCTCATGTTTTCGCATGAAAGATCTGGGGGTTTTGCGTTATTTCCTGGGTATCGAAGTTGCTCGAAGTCCGAGTGGTATATACTTATGCCAACGCAAGTATGCTCTTGATATCATCTCAGAAACAGGGCTTCTTGGGGTTAAACCGACTTCTTTTCCTCTAGAGCAAAATCATAAACTCGCCCTCGTCACAGGTAATACTATCCCTGATCCTTCTAAGTATCGTCGCTTGGTTGGTCGTCTAATTTACCTTGGGGTTACTCGTCCGGAAATGTCATATGTCATTCATGTTCTCTCACAATTCATGAATGCTCCTAAGGCTGAGCATTGGGAAGCAGCTTTGCGTGTGGTTCGTTATCTGAAAAACAGTCCTGGTCAGGGTATTTTGCTTCGCGCCAATACAGAATTAACACTGACTGCTTGGTGTGATTCTGATTGGGCGTCTTGTCCTATTACTAGGCGATCTCTTACTGGATGGTTTATACAACTTGGAGGCTCTCTGTTATCTTGGAAAACAACGAAGCAGGATGTTGTCTCCTTATCATCAGCTGAAGCTGAGTATCGAGCTATGGTTGCCACTCTTTGTGAAATTATGTGGCTCCGCGAGTTACTTTCGTCTCTCGGCATTCAGTGTACATCGCCTACTGTGGTTCACTCTGATAGCTTGTCGGCAATTAAGCTTGCCGCGAATCCAGTATTTCATGCTCGCACTAAACATATTGAGAAAGATTGCCACTTTATTCGGGATGAGATTATTCGCGGTACGATCACCACCAAACATGTGTCTACTAAATCTCAACTAGCAGATATCATGACGAAAGCTTTAGGACGTCGAGAATTTGAAGCATTTCTTATCAAGCTGGGCGTTTGTAACCTACACACTCCACCTTGAGGGGGGGTATTGGGTCTATATCGGGCTAAGCCCATGGTTTGTATTAGGGCAAATGTTGTAACTATTATAAATTGGCATTGCCTCTAACTGAATAACACAAGAAACCTTTTTACAACTTCACAAGGTTTTGACATCTTTAACTGAAATTTTTAGCCATTTGTAGTCTTTTGCATTATCCAATTGAAAGTGGGCAAAAAAACCGAACCGAACCGTTTATCTTTTGTATAATAAAACAATAATAATAATATTATATAATCACATATGTATAGATATGTATAAAATATATATAATACTTATCTATACAATTATTACATTATACAGTCAATAAATATATTAATTAATAAATATATTGGTTAATTACTTAAATAAATTCATATTGTTATGTTTTCTGTGTTTCTCATCTGATTGATATATGTTTTGATTTCTAATCATAGATATCTTTAGTTGAGAAATCATGGAGTTTATGTATTACATTTTTTTTTCTCTTTCACCATGTTCCTTTGGATATGAAATAATTTAGTTTTCGACCAACCTCTAAACTAAAAACATTTTGTAATTTATTTTATCACCATGCAAATCCACTATTTATTTCAAAATTTCGTGATTATATTGGTGTAATCGTGCTGCTTTACTTTAGAAAAGAACTAATCAATGTAGTTTTTGCTCTACAAAACAATGTTTTATGAAATTATACACTTTGAAAGACAGAGAGCAAAAATATTACTTACTTCAAACTTAACCGGAGATAACGAAAGCGTAAATCCATTTGATTCAATTCCGGTTAGTTTTTTTGGGTTTGATTCAAATTTTTTTTGAATTATAACAATTTTTTTTTTTTTTATGTTTGGTTCTTCTCTAACTTCTAAATCCGTTCTCGGATCCACCAAACCGGTTCGCTTCCATCGGAGCTCCGTCGTCTCTTCTCCCGCCGTTCGGTTCTCAATCCGAACCCAATCCAGGAAAAACTTCCGTGAGTTTCAATAAATTCGTTACCGATTATGAAAGTTTTTAGATTTCAAGCTTGTACTTAGCAAAAAGGAAAAATGTTTGTAATTTGAAACCTTGATTAGGTAAAGTCCGTTGATTTCTTACTATTGTTAATGTTTGGAGTTTGTAAGAATCCTTTTCGAGAGATGGGGATGAATAAAGTTTCGTTTTTTTGGATTTTGGGTGTGTTGATTAGTTTGTAGAGTCCAACATTACATTAAGGAGAGATTGAAAGTAAAAAAGCTTTACGAGTGTTTTTGGATTTCAGATGTGTTGAAGTTTATAGAGTCCAATATTACATTAGAAGAAGAAGAAGAAGAAGAAGAAGAAGAAGGAGAGACTGAAAGTAAGAAGCTTTATGAGTATTCTTTTGGATTTTTGGGTGTGTTGATTTGCAGAGATACAAGCCACTGGAAGCTCATATGGGACTCATTTTCGAGTTACTACTTTTGGTGAATCACATGGAGGAGGAGTTGGTTGTATAATTGATGGATGTCCTCCTCGGATTCCACTCTCTGAATCCGATATGCAATTCAATCTTGATCGGAGGTATTATAAGGAAGAAAGGTCTTATTTTTTGCGCATTCCACATTTCTGAATATGATCCTTTATGGATTAACATGTGTTTATTGGCTTTATCAGGAGACCTGGTCAGAGCCGGATCACGACTCCTAGAAAAGAGGCTGGTACTTGCCGGATATCTTCTGGGGTCTCCGAAGGTCTACTACATATAGTTATTTTTCACAATTTGAATAGGATTTAGTTTCTCGACCTTTTTTCAACTGTTGACATCCATAAAATGCAGGAATGACGACAGGAACATCCATCCATGTGGTTGTGCCAAACACAGATCAGAGAGGACTTGTAAGTTTTTGGCATCTATATGCGTATAACACTCAATGCTGTTAATGTTTGCTATTGGCATCATGAAAGACAACAATTTTTATATTATGTTAGTGCCTTAATCAGAATCGAAGAGAAAGCTTGGAGATTTTCTGTGAATTGTGACCTTTGATAGACTCACTGATTTTTCAGGATTACAGTGAAATGTCGGTAGCCTATAGGCCATCGCATGCTGATGCAACTTATGACATGAAGTATGGTGTCAGATCAGTACAGGTAACTGCTTGCTTTATTCGGTTTAACTTGTTTATACGTTACATTTCTTGGTAGGGTTTTTATGTAGTCCAAAAGCAGCGTGCGTCTTCGCTTACTCTAAGTGTGATTCTTTTTAAGGGTGGTGGGAGATCTTCAGCTAGAGAGACCATTGGAAGAGTTGCTCCTGGTGCTTTGGCCAAGAAAATTTTGAAGCAATATGCAGGGACTGAGGTGGGTTTACTTTCTGGTTTTTACGTTTGGTTTGTTCTTTCATCTCATCTTAGTATATCCCTCCAAAGAAGACGACCCTTAGTAATTTGACTCATTAACCCAATTTTCTACAGATTCATGCAACTCTTTCAACTTACTTAAGTTTGTGTCTGTTTTTTTTTAAATGCCTCCAGATTCTTGCCTATGTCTCACAAGTCCACCAGGTTGTACTTCCAGAGGAATTGGTGGACCACGAGAATTTGAAACTCGAACAGGTGCACATCCTTTTTGAAAGTATAGCCTTCATTTTGTTTCGTGAGTATATTCCATATTTGTACCATTTTAGTGACCTGATTCTTGCTGTGAATTTGCTGCAACTTTCATCCGCCGTTATAATCTTTTTTTCTAATCAGTAAGTGTTGCCACTTCTTGTTAAGATTCTTCTGGTAACATTCTTACCTCCTTTTGTTCGTCTTCCAGATAGAAAGTAACATTGTCAGATGCCCTAATCCCGAGTATTCAGAAAAGATGATAGCTGCAATTGATGCTGTCAGGACAAAAGGGAACTCTGTTGGCGGTGTTGTAACGTGTATGAATTCACTGTACCATGAAAATAGTTTAATATGTGTGTTTTTCTGAAGTTTGATTGCATGCGAATGATTGTTGAAACTACCATATGCAGGGGCTTGGTACACCTGTTTTCGATAAACTGGAGGCAGAACTGGCAAAAGCTTGTATGTCCTTACCTGCAACAAAGGGATTTGAGTTTGGAAGTGGCTTCGCAGGTATAGAAAGTTATAATTTGCTCTTCTTTAACTAATTTAAAACTCCTCTTGAGCAGTAAAAGTCATACGTGATGAACATGTAGGTACGTTTATGACTGGTCTTGAACACAATGACGAGTTCTATACTGATGAAAATGGAAGAGTACGGACTAGAACAAACCGATCTGGTGGAATTCAGGTTTGTTAAAATCTTGTGTTTAGTTTGTCAATGAACTACTCGTCTCCTGAGAGATTGCTGATATCGGTCATTTGCGTAGGGAGGGATATCGAATGCTGAGATAATAAACATGAGAATAGCCTTCAAGCCAACATCTACAATTGGAGTAAGTTTGTGATTAAAAACCCATGCAGTTTCCATATGAAGATAATTAAGTATTTGATTGAGTCTTGAGATCATCATCCAACACATTAATAATGTTTCTCTTTCCAATATGCAGAGGAAGCAGAATACTGTAACCCGAGATAAGAAAGAAACCGAAATGATTGCACGGGGCCGTCATGATCCTTGTGTTGTTCCACGAGGTTTGTATTAATAAACCCGAAACCATTGAGTTGATCTTACTTTCATTACTCAAGATTTTGAGTTTGGTTTTGGGATTTTGTTGTTGCAGCTGTGCCAATGGTGGAAGCAATGGTGGCGTTAGTTCTTGTTGATCAATTGATGGCGCAATACGCACAGTGTCATTTGTTCCCGATAAATCCAGAGCTGCAGGAACCTCTTCAGACAACTTCTCCAGTCGAGCTCGAGCAGCCGCAAAATGCTGCAGCTTTGTAAGCAAAACCTGAGAAGATAGAGAGAAAGAAAGAGAGAGAGAGAGGCTTTGCTTTTGTTGTGTGATTATTATGAATAATAATAAAAAGAAATGTTTAATTTTGTGACGAAAAAAACATTCTTTTCGGATTGAGATGTATGGATCCATGGATCTCTGTGTCTATATAGATCATGTTCATGGATTAACGAAAATGTGTAAACGCTCTATTTGCCTCTGCCATTCTATGAGTCTCTTCCTTTTTGTGTATGGCATCGCCACTCCCTTTGGCAGCATCCACTAATTCGGAACTTAATTTGAAAGCCATATTTTGACTCGGACGTTTTCGGGATGCCCCTAATAACCAACGAATGGCAAGTGCTTTTCCTTGTGTGGATCCTATTTCAATGGGAACTATACTCTGTTTAATTCAGTTAAATAAGATTTACCACGGTACTATATTACTGTTTTTGACAATAACAGTTTCAATATAATTCTTTGCATTGTATAATAATAATATAATGAGCATTAACAAGTTTTAGGTATCAAACTTAATATGAGTGGAGGAGCATACATCGTCAATTATGTTACATAAAACTGTGAGGGAACGATGGCACCCTCCCACTGTTGGGAAATTCAAAATGTAACATTAACGCCCATTGGAGAAACTCAAAACATCATAGTGGAGCGGCATGAATAGTCTATCACAATGGTATGGTTCTGTTTCATGCTCGTGAAGCTATGAGAGGTTCCACAAATAGGATTCTTTCGGAATTAAGGTGTTTGATATGGGCAATGCGAAGTCTTCTAGATTTACGTGTAGCGAACGTAACATTTGGTTTTGATTGTCGAGCCATGTTTGAAGCAATATCAAAACCAGCATATTAGAGATTGTCGAGCCATGTTTGAAGCAATATCAGTGCAACGCCACATAGACATCTACCAAAGCATGACAAATGAATCGAGGCTATATAGAAAATGAGAAGACTAAATTGAAAAAAAAAAGAGAAAAAAACAAAAACAAACCTCAAACATGAGATCTTCAATTTGGTTAAAATACTTAGTAGCAGCCATCATTCTAGCTAACAAGCACACATCTCTAGTGACTTCAGGTGTAACCCTTGGATTACCTGCAAATGCATATACGGTCTGAGTAAAGCCAATGACTGAGAGAGAGCAAATAGCAAATGAGGAACTTATAGAAACGTACCGTCACGGTCACCACCCATCCAAGAAGAGAATTGAATCAATGAAGCATTGTACGGGACACGTTCTTCGATCCCAATGTTTTTAGGAACACCTTTCCAGATAGTTTCATGGAAATAACTCATTCCTGCTCTCATCTCATCTCATCTCATTTTGATTTCATCTGTTCGAACTGCTGCTTGAATCTACAAAAACAAAGTCACACATTTTCAATTACGATCTCAAATCAAGTCGACATAAAGAAGCCAGTAAGCTTTTACCTCTCTCTGTAAAGCCTCATCGAGCTCTTGCTTGTCATCAGGAGTAATATCCTTAGCATAGAGCTGAGCCAAACAGTCTCTTTTCCTAAAATACACACAAACCAAACAACTTTAACATCAAAGGAATATTTAAAAAATGTATGATTATTGTTCCGTAATACTCTGCGTGATATTTAAAAAATGTCAGAAAATACAGAGGAATGGGAAGAGCTAAAGGAGTTCAGAAGTTCATCAAGATTAGGCGAAATCTGAACAGAATTGCTTACAAGACACTTAGAGATTTCATGTCTCGGATGAATTGAAGAGAAGAATTGTTGTTGGATATTTCACCTAGTCTCCTGCATTTTGGATGTTAGTCAATCAGTATCAAGACAAAGAACATATGGAAAAGTGAAGGTGAAAAGAACATATGGAAAAGTGAAGGTGAAAAGAACATATTTCAAGCACTTACAATTCTGTCAGTGAAATCAAATTTGCAAATGTAGATGGAATTGGACCACTCAAATTAGTCCCCAGAATTCTCCTGCAGTAAAGCATGTGTCACACGTTGAGTATAGCCTTCAATATATAGTGTGGCATACCATCAAGTGTTGATTATTAACAGTTACTCTATCCGTTGATAGGCGATAGCTTAAAACAAAGAAATAAGATTGAAGAATTGAAGAGCTGCGATATGAAATTTTCTTACAGGGTAGTAAGTTTGGTCCAATTTCCTATAAAGTCTGGTATCCGACCTGTAAGTTGGATATCATTAATCCAGCTGAAACGACATGAAAAAAGAAGTCAATCCAAAACATATCAAGAATTGGGAGTATGCTTATGTTTCTAAATGAGTAGCCAGATACAATAGCAACCCGCGAGATTATAATCTGATAAATATCTTACGCTTCATCCAAGTCAACAAAATTAGCAAATGATGAGGGAAGTTCACCACTAAGTCCTGAACTTCCAAGGAACCTGTCATTAATACAAGTACAGTTAAACTTACTGCGGCTCGGAAGCTCTTTAAACATATAGACATATTATGAGAACCAAGACTGATGGAGTGTTGATGCTAGCAATACTAAATGTTACCATTAGTTAAGGTATGTACATGAATTATGATGAACAAAGCATTGCATACACTTACATTTTCGCCAGCCTTGTGCAATTGCCAATCTCAGGTGGTATAGAACCGGAGAAATTATTCATATCAATCGCTCTGAGTAAAGAGAGTCTATCAGCAAAAACTTATTGATCCAACTGAAAATGTGATGACATAATCCTTGTTGAGAGGTCCTAACAGTGATCTTAAATCAGTATGTCCGGACAATGCATTGGCCCCAAAAGTCCTAGGACAATGAATATTTGCACACCAATAAGAAGAAGACAAAAATTGCTCATATGCACAGGTTAAATGCTAGCTTTTCTGGATTATATAGTGAAAAGGGTTAACTGCCTTACATCCACTGCATCTTGGTCAGATTTCCAATGCCAGGAGACAGAGAACCAGTCAAGAAATTCCGATTTAGGTTCCTGCCAAAAGCAAAAAGGTGGAAACTTGAGTGTGTTGCAATGCAATGCATGATGCAGAATTTACTCTGTGAGAAAAGAACAAAAGCGTACAGATTGGAGATGTGAACGAGACTCCAAAGCTCTTCAGGAATTGGTCCGGCAACATCCATCCCACAAGCCCTCCTGTAACAAAAAGAGAAGCAAAATTCAAAAAGTGGTCGTGGTTGAGGCAAAGCGTCGAACAGATGGAAGGCAAAACGTACAAGGCGATGATGAGGAATCGCATTGGATTAAATGATTAAAAGCTTCATTGTCGATGCTAACACTGTCATCAATGGCGTCTCCGGTACATAATTCGCCACTTATGTTCCATGAATGTATAGCCTTTATCTTCCACGTCTCAAAAATCTTGTTCAACGCCCTAGCTGTGTAGATTCCAAAGTCAAAGATGAATCTTTTCTTTCAATTTGAAGCAAAATAAAGAAACTTGAAACACACAAAAACAAAGTTGCCAAAAAAAGGTCCAAGATTAGGACGAAATTAGAAACCTTCGTCTGGATGAGTAGTGGCTGTGGTTCGGTTCTGTGGTCGGACCAGTTGAAATAAACAAAACCAAACTACCACTTAACCCTGCAAGAATCTCTTTTGCTACTCTATCTCCAGCCGTTTATAGAAAATATCACCTCCAAGCTTCACTCTTGGACGGGTAAATATTTTTCAGAATAAGAGCTTTTGGGTCACCAGGACTCTCCACGATTTTAAGTTAGAAAATCATTTCTTACTTAGCTTGCATTCAATATGAATACCAAAATCATTTCATATTATTCATGTCATTTAATTATTTCTTTGAGATATTTTTTGGTGATATATATTGAAAAGAATAGACATATATGCAACTATGGTGGAAAAGTCGTGCTGGTATTGGTATGGCATATACACCGGGTGGGTGGGTCATTCTGTTTATAGAATGAATCGGTTCAGGATTACAATCGAGATTGTAGTCCTATACAATGTATTCCACGGCAAAAAATTTAAAAAACATGGAAACATATGCACACAAGTTTTTCAGTCCGTAGCTCGACATAAACGCAAGGCTTATTGAGCTAAACGAAGTGATGGCGATGTAGAGTGTCCGTCCATGATCAGTTGGGCTTAGAAGGTCCCGGGCAAACACGAAGACCGCAAGACCAAAACCCAGTGCACTAGAAGCCGTTCAAGAGAGGTCCAAACAAGAATTGTCAACGCCAAAAGTCTTCAACGATCTCGATCACCGACTCCTCTCGCGTCAAGTGAGAGCGACTAGAAGAACAACTCCATGAGCTTAATCCAAGAAGAAACCTCAAACTCCAAACTATGCACGGTACAAGCTTCCCCTACCAAAAACGTTGGCTAGTACAATGTACAAGCTAAAGGTAACGATGAAGAACTGCTCCGAGCATCAATGGACTTACTAGCTCCTCTATAGCACAAGGTAAATCTAACGACCCTACCCACTAACCCGCAAACAAAACTAACGCAACAATCTCAAGAGGAAGACACCCGACAACTGGTCCTAAGCCAACCAACAAAACCAGAATACAGCGAAGCAAACTAAAGATACGACCACAAATCTACCACCGGAAACAGACCAAACCTAAAGCCACAACGTCGCAAGACAAGAAGCTGAACCGAACTCAACGAAGACAACACAAACGCACTTGAGATGCCACAAAGGACACACACTAGAGGGAAAGCTGCTGTCCACAACCAAACCCAACCATAGTGTATCCAAATAGTCGAGGCTAATCATCAAGCGAGAAGCCAAATCCACCT
Organism: Arabis hirsuta; assembly: GCA_964056655.1. NCBI lineage: Eukaryota > Viridiplantae > Streptophyta > Magnoliopsida > Brassicales > Brassicaceae > Arabis > Arabis hirsuta. Next base: position 5,498,525 of record OZ053300.1, read on the forward strand.
ACGGTAACTAAGCTCAGCAACGAATCCAAAAGGCAGAGCCAGAGAGATCGCGGCTCCAAAGCAGAAACAAAGAAGACTTTACAGAGATCTAACTCCATCCCCGCAATAGAAAATCTCGGAGACTCACGAGCCGAAAAGGAAAACAATGGGAGATATGGTGAAGATAGGGGCGACCCTTCGCAAGCCAAACCGTCTGCGATCGGAAGAGGCATAGAGATGGAAAGCCCAACCACCATAGAAACCCGAAGCATGACGGAGATCCAACTCGAAAATTGGAAAGAAGCGAGACCACAGAGATGAGAGAGGACGAAACTACGGTCGTCGGATGTCGCTCCATAGCCACAAGTAACGTCGACCACCATCGGAAACGCCTGGCCGGAAGAGGATCTACATAGTAGATCGAGCGGTCGAAAACGTGAGGCGAGTGAAGGAGTTGCAGCTCAGCTCCGACAAGCAGGTTGATGCCGGAGAAAGCCCCTACACCCAGACGCGGTCGTCACGACACTCCTCTCCGGCCACTCGCCGCCAAATATTGAGCAGATCTAGAAAATTACGGTGGTGAAGAAAGCGGAGAAACCAAACAGAATAAAGGAAAAGCGGAAGCCCTCTCACGGCGCCGGTAGTAACCGGCCGTCGGAGAGGGAGCAAAACAGAGTTAACGGGGAACGCGGCTCTGGATTTCGGTGAAAGAATCGCCGCGCGTGTGTATCACGCGCTCGATTCTCAAATCAATCAAGTAAACTTCCGACCTCGACGACCTATTTTCGTAAACTAATTCATCACTCCATGTATAACCACATAAATGATGCATATCAGCATATTTACTTATTATTAGTAGACATGGATGGAGGTCTCCTTGGATGCTGGTTCTTCCGGGATATCTGTGCTACGGAGTAAGCCTAGGAATAGGCCTCATATGAATCGACAAAAAGCAAGGGCTTCTGTTGTGACTGACCAGACTATTTCTCCTACGAATTGTTTGGAGGTTTCAAAGGACCTAGAAGGGAAACGGAAAGCAGAAGGGGCAATTGAAGGGGTAATTCATGAGACGCAGCATCTCAAATCTATGGCGGTCCCAAAGGAGGGACTGTCCAGCCTCCAATGAGTTTTATGAGTTGGAATTGCCAAGGCTTGGGACGGTTCCAAGACTTGGTGATTCCCAGGCCTATGGAAATGCGTAAACAACATTTCCCTGAGCTTCTGTTCTTGATGGAAACAATGCATAAAAGAAACGTTTTGGTGGACTTATAGGAATGGCTTGGCTATGGAAGGGTTTTCACGGTGGATCCTTTAGGCAAAAGTGGAGGTTTAGCGGTGTTTTGGAAGAGTAATGTGGATGTGCTTTACTTTGACAAGAATCTAATTGATATGAAGATTAGGTATGGTGATTCAATTTTTTTTGTTTCGTGTGTGTATGGTGATCCTTCTGGGATTGGTCTACGGATGGTGACTTGGGAAAGACTTTCTCGGATTGGGACTCACAGGAAAGAGGAATGGTGTTTGTTTGGTGATTTTAATGATATTTTGCATGGAGGAGAGAAATTGGGTGGCGCGTCTCGAAGTGATGGTGTTTATGGCCCCTTTAATGACATGCTTCGGGTTTGTGGAATGTCAGACTTGCCCAGTTCTGGAAATAGTTTTACTTGGGGGGGGGGGGGCAGAGAGGAGATTACTATGTACAATGCAAACTTGATCGTTGCTTTGGTAACAGACAGTGGTTCTCTACCTTCTCGGCTTCAAATCAGTTGTTTTTAGAGAAGAGGGGTTCTGACCACCGTCCTGTTTTGATCAGTTTGGTCTCCTCTAATGATTCCTATAGAGGTAGCTTTCGTTTTGATCGACGTTTTTTGAATAAACCTTTGGTGAAGGAAGTTATTTTGGAGAGCTGGTTCAAACCACAGGCTGATGGTATTGATAACAGATTGGTTTCGGACAGGTTGAAGTGTTGTAGGAAAGCTCTTAGCAAGTGGAAGAGGGAGAACAACACAAACTCGCGTGACAGGATTATTCAATTGCAGATTGAGCTAGAAAGAGAACAATCTTCTAATCTCCCTGTTTTCTGGAAGATGCATAAACTTAAAAGAGAATTGGCATTGGCTTATAGGGAGGAAGAAACTTATTGGAGTCAAAAGTGCAAGGATAAATGGTGTTTAGAAGGTGACGGCAACACAAAGTTCTTTCATGCCTCGGTTAAAGCTGTAAGAGGAAAAAAGATAATTCATAAGCTTAAAGATGATAATGGTATGGTGCATAGGTCTGAAGCATCGAAAGGAAATATGGCTGTTATGTACTTCAACGAGCTCTTTACCTCATCTAATCCATCGGATTTTACTGAGGTCTTCTCTGGTTTCAGTCCAAAGGTCTCGTCTACGATGAACTCTTGGCTGATTAAAGAGGTGACTTCAGAGGAGATTCGAGATGCAGTTTTTGCAATCAGCCTTTTCAGTCTTGATGAATGATCAACCATTTGGATTGATTTATCCAACCAGAGGTTTGCGCCAAGGTGATCCCCTTTCTCCCTTTCTCTTTGTGTTATGCACTGAAGGGCTTTCACATCTTATTACAAGGGCGTCTCAGCAGGGTTTGGTCAATGGATTAAGGTTCTCTTGCAATGGTCCAGTGATTCATCACTTGCTGTTTGCAGACGATAGTTTATTTGTGTGTAAGGCAACGGTTGAAGATGTGAGTAATCTTAATGGGATTCTCAAAACGTATGGCGAAGCTACTGGTCAACGCATCAATCTCAACAAATCTTCTATCACTTTTGGTAATCAGGTGAAGGATGATTTAAGGGAAACCGTCAGAGGAATGACTGGAATTTTGGCCGAAGGGGGAGCAGGTTCATATCTTGGGCTTCCTGAATGTTTCAGTGGCTCTAAGATTGACATGCTTGCTTACATTCATGAGCGACTAAAAGATCGTATGTCAGGTTGGTTTGCTCGAATATTGTCACAAGGTGGAAAATAAATTCTCATCAAAGCTGTTGGTATGGCTTTACCTGTCCATGCTATGTCGTGTTTTCGACTCCCTCAGGGTTCTTGTTCGAAGATTACGAGTGCTATGGCAGATTTTTGGTGGAACTCTAAGGAAGACAAGAAGAAGATTCATTGGGTTAGTTGGAAAAAAATGTGTTTACCAAAGGAGCAAGGGGGTTTGGGTTTTAAGGATATACAAGATTTCAATCAAGCCTTACTTGGTAAGCAAGCGTGGAAAATTTTGATGGAACCTGCTTGCTTGCTTGCTAGGTTTCTTAGGAGTCGGTATTTTGAAGATTCAGAGTTCCTCTTGGCGGGTGTAGGTGTACGCCCATCATTTGATTGGAAGAGTGTGTTATTTGGACGAGAGGTTTTGTTGAAAGGACTTCAAAAAAAGGTGGGGAATGGTGAGGATACTTTTGTATGGTCTGAATTATGGATTCAAGATGTGCGGATGCGAGCTCCATTGATGATGAATCTCTTCATTGATATTAACCTTAGGGTTAGTGATCTGATTGACAGTACAACCAAGTGGTGGGATAGAGATAAACTAAGACAGAATTTCTATCAGCAAGACATTGACAGAATTATCAAAATGAATCCGGTTGTGTCAAAGAAGGATTACCACGTGTGGAGATTTAACCGTAGTGGAGAGTATTCGGTAAGGTCAGCTTATTGGTTGATTAATCAAGAGACCAATGCAGTGATGATTCGTGAGGTAGAGAGTCTTCCGTCTATAAATGGCTTGAAGAATGCGATTTGGTGTATGTTTACTTCTCCAAAAATCAAAAAATTTATGTGGAAAATGCTTAGTGAGGCATTACCTGTGGAGGAGCAGTTAACTAAGAGAGGAATGAGAGTGGATTCAAGATGCCAAGTCTGTGGGTTTGAGGGTGAATCAATAAATCATGCTTTATTCTCTTGTCCTCTTGCTCGACAGGTTTGGGCGGTTTCAAATATTCCTTCACCTGAGAATGGTTTTGAGGTCCATGCTCTATTCCAAAATTTCTCATTCTTGTTGAATGTGTATAAATGGCAGTCAATTCCTTTGGAGACTAGGAGACTTATTCCTTGGTTGCTATGGTTTATTTGGAAGAATAGAAATGGATGGCTTTTCGAAGGAAAATTGTTTCTTGCGAATGATGTGGTGATGAAAGCAATGGAAGAAAGGGACCAATGGTTAAACGCTCAACTAGTGGAAGGCTCGAATCAGCAAGATCAGCATGTTCTTACAAATTTTTGAATGAAGAGATGGAAGAGGCCACCCGATCAATGGGTGAAATGCAACATTGGCCTCTCGTGGTCAAAACACAATCATTTGGTTGGAGCTGCTTGGGTTTTGAGAGATTGCGGAGGAAAGGTGTTGCTACATAGCAGACGTTGTTTTGCAAACAAGGAAACTCATGATGAGGCAACACTTTTGGTGGTGATTTGGGCAATGGAATCTATGGCCTTTCATGGTGTTGACAATGTAGTGTCTGCTTTTGAGTTCTCTGAACTTGTAGGTGCAGTCATGAGACCGAAGGCAAGGCCATCTTTTGCGTACCAGTCGGGCCAGCTTTTGCAGGTTTTGGACCGATTTCATGGCTGGAACTTGGAACTGGAGGTCCGGGATACAAACCGCGGTGCATTCCTTATTGCAAAAAGTGTTACAAGCACTACAAGAAAACAACCACTATTCCGACGGCCAATATTTCCGTCGGAATTTTCCGACGGCTTACCGACGGATTTCCGACCAACATTTAGTCCATCGGTATTCCGTCGGAAATCCGTCGATACGAACGACGGATTTCCGACGGAAAATAATCTGTCGTAATATTCTGACGACTTTCCGACGGACTACCGACGGAAATCCGATATTTTCGATGTCGGCAAATTTGAGTGGTTACCTTTCGTTAGCGGTGGCCGATGGGATTGGTGGGGTGTTATGTCGGAGTTTTGTGACGGATTTTCGACGAAAATCCGTTTTATATAAGTTCCTTCGTTTCTTCGTTCATTCATAACACAATTTTACAAATCAAAAAAATTTGTTAGCGATGAGTTCATATTTTCGGTCTTGGATGGACGAGCCAATGATGGATATGGGCTCGAACTTATTAACATCCGCTTACGCTGCAGGTATATGCGAGTTCATGAATTTACCCAGAAACCAAGATGCAGCAAAAAAAGGTCAGGATATCAAATGTCCATGTTCTAATTGCTGTAACAGAATTAGTGTTGCGGTTCATACTGTTTGGAATCACTTATATAGATATGGATTTAGGCCGGGATATAAGGTTTGGTTTTTACATGGAGAAAGCAATTACGAATATGGTAGTACTAGTAGTAATGCACCTTATTTTCCGGATAGCGTAGAAGAACGTACAACGGAAGTAGATGTTGGGGTAAGTACGGTTGCGATGGTTAACGACGCGTTTAGAGAGAATTTGCAGTCGGGTGGTTATGAGGGTGATAGGGTTGAAGAACCTAATTTAGAAGCTCGAAGGTTTTTTGATATGTTAGACGCATCAAAGCAACCACTGTACAGCGGTTGTAGGGAAGGGCATTCACCGTTATCTTCTGCTAGTAGGATGATGAACATGAAGACCGATTACAATTTGTCCGAAGAATGTGTTGATGCATTCGCCGAGTTTGTGAAAGATGTTTTGCCAGAGGATAATCTTTCTCCAGCATCATACTACGAGGTCCAGAAACTTGTTGCCAGTCTTGGTTTGCCCTACCAGATAATAGATGTGTGCATCGACAACTGCATGCTATACTGGAGAGAAGATGAGAACAGGAAAAAATGTAAATTTTGCCGTAAACCACGGTTCCAAGACACAAGTGGCAGAGTGAAGATTCCTTTCAAACGGATGTGGTATTTACCATTAACAGAGAGGTTGAAGAGGCTGTATCAATCAGAACGCACTGCTAAGGCTATGAGATGGCATGCAGAGCATAATCAAGATGGAGATATTACGCATCCTTCTGACGCAGAAGCGTGGAAACACTTTCAATCGGTATATCCAGATTTCGCATACGAACGCCGAAATGTATACCTCGGCTTATCCACTGATGGTTTCAACCCATTTGGAAAGCATGGAAGAAAATATTCATTGTGGCCGGTCATCGTAACACCTTACAATTTGCCTCCTTCTATGTGCATGCGGCGAGAGTTCCTGTTTCTCTCAGTTCTAGTTCCTGGGCCAGATCATCCAAGACGATCACTCGATATATTCCTCCAACCATTGATCTATGAGTTGCAGATGTTGTGGGAGCATGGTGTTGAGTCATTTGATGTTTCAATCCAGCAGAATTTCAACTTGCGTGCGGTCCTTATGTGGACCATAAGCGATTTTCCGGCGTACGGTATGTTATCTGGATGGACAACGCATGGAAGATTGGCATGTCCTTATTGCCAAGACAATACTTCAGCATTCCAATTGCAGAACGGAAGGAAGACTTCATGGTTTGATTGCCATAGGTGTTTTTTGCCGGCAAATCATCCATATCGTCGGTCTATAAGACATTTCAGAAAGAATTTTCCAGTGTTTACTGGTCCACCTCCGGAGATAGATGGTCGCAGCATATTGGAACAGTTACGAGATTTTGGTGCAGAGCGAACTCCTGAATGTGGGGGTAATGGCCATCACCCCGTCGACGGCTGTGGGGAATATCACAATTGGCATAAGAAAAGTATTTTTTGGGATTTGCCTTATTGGAAAGATCATCTACTGCGGCATAATCTAGATGTCATGCATGTTGAAAATAATTTCTTTGACAACATCATGAACACCATTTTAAATGTACCAGGAAAGACAAAAGATAACTGGAAATCTAGATTAGACTTGCCATTGATTTGTTCAAGGGCATCTCTTCATGTTTTGCCTAATGGTAGATTGCCGATGCCTGCGTACCGGTTAGACGCGGGTAAGAAGGAAGTTTTCTTTGAATGGATTAAAAATTTTGTTAAATTTCCTGATGGCTACGCATCTAATCTGCGTAATTGCGTGGATTCGACGGAAGGGAAGTTTATTGGAATGAAGAGTCATGATTGTCATGTTGTGATGCACCGTCTTCTTCCATTTGCATTTTCTAATCTTCTTCCACAAGACATCCATCAGGCAATTGGAGGTATATTTCATAATTTTCTTTAGTTTATTACTAATATAATGTTACTATATATGTACTAACTTGATTACTTTTCGTTTGTAGGAGTTGGGGCTTTCTTTCGAGATTTATGTTCACGGACACTAACAGCGGACGGGATCCGGTCTTTAGAGGCCAACATCCCGGTGCTCCTTTGTAATCTTGAGAAGATATTTCCACCGTCTTTTTTTGATGTTATGGAACATCTTCCTATTCACCTCCCACGAGAAGCAACATTAGGAGGCCCTGTTCAATACCGATGGATGTACCCGTTCGAGCGTTACATGTTCCACCTGAAGAAAAAGGTAAAAAATTTTAGCAAAGTTGAGGGATCTATTGTTGCACAAAGTCTAAACGAAGAAGTATCACACTTTGCCGAATATTACTTTCCTTCGGATGTTCGGACTAAAGGTAGACGGCCGGCGCGACATGATGATAGAGGTGAGAAAGCAGTGTATCCCGTGGTTGTACCTGAGTTGTTTGCGCAAGTGGGTCGCGTAAGTGGAAAAGGGAAGAAACGCATACTATCACCACAAGAGGTCACACATTTGCATACTTATACCCTCAGAAATTGTGACGAACTTGGAGAGTATGAAAGATACACCATTTCTCATACTAAATTTGTGCAATTATTTGTCTTCATCTAATAACAATTGATATGTTACAGGATATACATGTCCCTAGCACAAACTTACCATGCTGATAAGACAGAATCCGAACTTGCTGTATTAAAAGATGAAGAATTTCCGGAGTGGTTGAAATTTTTTGTACGCTAAATATAACTCCTCACTCTTATTTTATAAGGTTTTCACGTTCATATGTTATTGATTGCTTACTTATATTGTTTTTAGGTTTCCGAAGGTTTAGCAAGTGGTCAAACCCTCCCGACATGGTTAGTGGAGTTTTCTCATGGTTTACGCAGCACCGCGACTTCATATCCGAGATTTTGCACTAGGGGATATTCGTTCAGAATTCGTGACGAAGGACGTCAAAGGCCAACTTCGGACAATGGTATTTCGGCGCAATCAGGTGATACCATGTACTATGGCCATTTAAAAGAAATCTTGGAAATCCACTATCCAGGAATGTTGGACTTGAGGTGCATTGTGTTTATGTGCGATTGGTATGATCCATCCAATGGTAGTGGGGTTCGAATTGACCGTCTTGGTGTTATTTCGATAAATTCAAGCCGGAAATTACATCATTACGATCCATTTATCCTTGCATCTCAAGCAGACCAGGTATCAATATATTGATAGGTTTTCCGTTATATTTATACGTTAGGTTTTGTTATTCTTGTATATTAACAACATCCACCGTTAATGAATAGGTTTGCTACATTCCATATCCTCGAGTTGGGCGGAGGACAGATCCTTGGATGACAGTAACTCCAATTAATCCGCGAGGAAAAATATATGGAGTTCCGGAACATGATGCTCTACAAGTATCGCGAACCAACCAAATGTCACATGTTGAGGAGACGGATAACATTGACCTTGTCACTGATGTCACACATATCGGCGATGATCTAGTGCATTCGGATGAAGATGAACTACGTGAAGAATTTGACGACGATTCAGACTCCATCCCTAGTGAAGGTTCATCAGAAGAGTCAGATTAATAATTTATGAATAAATGTTTGTTTTCCAATGTTGTACTATAACCCCTATGCGTTCCCTCTAATATAATGTACTTTATGGTAATATTCGCCAGAATCATTTATTAAATTTGCCGCCGGATTTTCGCGCGCGGGATAAAAGCTGTCCTAATTTTCGGACGACATAACGACGGAATTAGTTCCGTCGGAATTCCGATGTCGGCAAAGTTTGAGTGGTTACCATTGCGTTATCTGCGGCCGATGGGACTGGCGGGGTATTATGTCAGAGGTTTCTGATGGATTTCCGACGGTTTTCCGTTCTATATAAGGTTCCTTAGACGTTCATTCCTGTCAACAACACAAATAATGTCTTCTAACTCTCCTAATGAAGACTCAAAAATCGTGGCAAACCACTTTCTACTTCCAAAATACTCGTGGGAAACCGAAACCCAATGCGACACACACACTGAAGAGATACCCACTTACTCGTGGGAATTTGATACGGTCTCACCAATCTCAATCGGAGATTCTTCATCAACAATAGTGCCGGAGAGCCAGTGCTTGCCAAACGTCTCGTGGGAAACGCAATCGCAGTGCGATTGGTATCCAGACAAGAAAAGTGTTCTCGAAGACGTACAACCATCTCGCTTGATTGAAACGTCAGATACTTACGGTGGACGTACTTCAAATGAATGTAAGGATCACTACTATGATTATGAATTTGCCCAGAGACCAGAAAGTCCGAACTTAAATATAGATGTTGATGCAATCAAAAGAGATGTTTGCGGCGGATATTTAGAAGGTACACCGAAGAATAAAAAGGATCAATACAATGATGATGAATTTGCCCAAAGACCTGAAAGTCCGAACTTAAATATAGATGTTGATGCAATCGAAAGGGAATTTTGCAAAGGATATCAATATTCTCCGCCAAAGAAAAAAAAGGGAAAAAAAAGTTTCAGGTTCTAAAAAAGGTAAGTTTGGAGCGGATACAGAGACATATGTGTTTTAAACTTTAAAATAAATAAATTTCCTTTCGGCTTTTGTTTTTTATCTGTTATAAAATTTCGTTGTGTAAATCTTTTATTCAATTCCCGGATATATTTAAAATAATTTATGAAAAAATGTTTGGACATTTTTTTAATTAACTCTGCAATCGGGTCACCACGCGGACTTTTAAGCGATAGATTTTTCACAGTTTTCCGACGGATTGTAATTTTTATTTTTAAAACAGATATATGTTATATAAAAAATATTACATCCGTCGGAAATCCGTCAAAAATACCGACGGATGTCCGACGGATCTTTTTTTTTTTCATACGGTTTTTTTTATTATATAAAATATTAAATCCGTCGGAAATCCGTCGGTATTTTTGACGGATTTCCGACGGGTGTAATATTTTTATAATATAAAAAAATCAGAATAAAAAGAAATTAATTTAAAAAAAAATTAAGATCCGTCGGAAATCCGTCAAAAATACCGACGGATTTCCGACGGATTTAATATTTTATATAATATAAAAAAAACCGTATTAAAAAAAAATTAATTTAAAAAAAAATTAATTTTTTTTTATTAAATTACTTTTTTATTAAATTGAATTTTTTTTTATTAAATTAAATTAACTAAATCCGTCGGTATTTTTGACGGATTTCCGACGGATCTTAATTTTTTATATAATATAAAAAAGACCGTATAAAAAAAATATTAATGTAATAAAAATTTACGAACCGTCGGAAATCCGTCAAAAATACCGACGGATTTAATTTAATAAAAAAAAATTCAATTTAATAAAAAAGTAATTTAATTAAAAAAAATAAATTTACGCGGTTTTATATATAAATGTTTATAATCCGTCGGAAATCCGTCGGAAATACCGACGGATTTCCGACGGAAACCCTAATTTCTGCCGCCTAGCGAGCCTCGATCTCATCGAAAATAGCGGGAAATTCCGTCGGAAATCCGTCGGAACACTGTAATAAAAACCTGGCTCTTCCTCTTCGCGGAGACAGATCGCAAAATCGGAGAAAACTCGCAAAACACCGCCGGAAAACGTTCGAAAGCAATCGGAAACACGCCGGAAACTGCATATCCATCCACAATCTCAATATCTAACAACAAATCATCAATCCAATGTAAGTTTTTCGAAGTTTTTTTTTGTAAATTATGAATTATGAGATGTATTTGTAGAATTTGTTAGATTTAGGATGTTAAAAATTAAGGGATTAAATGATTTAGGATAATAGAAATGTAGAAATGAACGGGTTTAGGATGTTTGAAAAGTTTTGAATTTTGTAAATTTTGTGATTTAGAGAATTTTAGGGTTTATAAAATTTATTTACATTTTAATATGTATTTGTTATTTTTAGAAAATTATAAATATTTATAATTTAAAAAAATTAGTAAAATTCTAAATTGTTGTAATTTTACTAATTTTTTAATTTGTTTAAATTACAAAATCCCAAATTCTGGAAAAATCGTAAATATCTAAAAATTTAAATTACCAAATCTGAAATTCCAAAATTTTTCTAAATCTGTAAATTCGTAAATGTTAAGATCTGAAATCCATAATCCAAATATCCCTAAATACCTATTTAGAGAAACCTCAATTTCCCACAATCCCTAACTCCCTAAAACTTAATTTATGAGATCCCGAAATTCCAAAAATTAATCCCGAAATTCCAAAATCCCTACTTCTCAAAATATCAATATCCTAAAATCGCTAAGTCCCCTATTCCCGTAAATTTTATAATTCGTAAATCTCAAAAATTCGATGTCGGCAAAATCTCAAAAACTGAAAATCCCTAAATCCGTAATGTAAATTAAATTATCTGTAAATTTATTTTTAAAATTTATGATTTAAATTTACATATATTTATATTTAATATCAGAATTTATATTTATATATGTAAGTAAATTTCAACGGTATGTAAACATTTTGAAAATCGTAGGGACTATGGGCGATTTCATCACTCTACTGGATCCAGTACTTCCAGTAGGGGAGGGAGTCAGTCGCAAATCCCAGATACTAGCTTTCCGGATCCCCAACAATTGTCTCCTCCACTGGGTACACAGCCCGCAGCTCCCACGGCCATGTCCATTGAGGAGTTTGTTTCGCAACCTGGACGGGATAGGTTGCCTCGCCTAGATCCTGACTTGCCACCTAACACGACATGGTAAGTTTTATTTAAAAATGTATTCGATTATATTAACTTAAAAAAATATTTAACTAAATATTGTTTAGGTTTCAATTTTCGGGAAACGGGATTACGAGTTCGATCAACGCAATGACTAATTCGTTGATAACTTCCCCGTATCCCACATTTACTTCGATGCCGGTGGCAGACCAGGAGATCTGGTTTCGGCAATTTGCGGTATGTTTTCTTTTCCTATTAAGAATTTAGATTTTTATTTTCATTAAAATTGTCAATACTAATATGGGTACTTTTTTTTTTCAGCAAGAATTTACTTGGGACCCACAGTTGACTGCCCGGGTCCGACGGGAGTTCTACAGAAAAGCCTCCCGGAAATATTCGTTGAAGATAAACGAATGGAAGGACATGTGGTACAAAGAGGGAAAAGTGCCGCGCAGATTGCAAGATAACCCCACATTATGGGGTGGACTACTTGCCCATTGGGAACGGGAGGAGACAAAAGCAAGCTCCGGAAAGAACTCGTCTAACCGGAACAGCGACCGGAAGGAGAAGGGACCGGCGACCCATAACCTCGGTGCGACGAGCAAAGCGTCACGTCTTCAGAAGCTGGTAATTTTATAAATTTTACTAAAATTTTATTTATAACACTTCTCATATTTCTTTCATTATCTATGCCAACAGATGGAGAGGACTGGTGTGCGTCCGTCACATCTTGACTTGGTCAAAGATGCGCACACCAACAGAAAGACGGGGGAAATTCAAGATCCCATTGCTCGTGAAATCGTGGAGAGCGTGGAGAGGCTGGGTGAGGAGTACCTCCAATCCCAACCGATCGTCGAAGGAACTCCCCCGGCCACGGAAGTTCCTCTCGAGATGATCAACGAGTTTACCTATCAGGTTAGTAACACTGTCAATTTTAATTAAATTTTAAATTAATTTAAATATAAACAACTTACAACATTTATTGATTGATTTTTTTTCGTAGGTTGCGCCTAAGCACAGAGGTCGTGTGTTTGGCCTCCCGGAAGACAGTTCATCGACGTCCGTCAATTCTTACCGCTTTCATGCAGAGAGTACGTTGAGGGCACAGAATGCCGAGCTTCTCGAGCGGGTGACCGGGTTGGAGTCCCAACGCGCAGAAGATGCAGCTCGCTACGAGGAACAGCAGACACTCTTGCAGGAACAGCAGGAACGCGTTCGGGCAATGGAAGAGCAGATGGGACGAATGCGGGATATGGAAGAGCAGATGGCACGAATGCGGGATATGGAAGAGCAGATGGCACGAGTTCTTCCGTAACCGATAGATAACACGTTATGTAACATTTTAATTTTCTTAAAAATATTGAAACTTAATTTTAAATGTTGTTTTTTTATTTTTATTTTAATTTAATTTTTATTTATATTTAATTTAATTTTAATTTAATTTATTTTAATTTAATTTCTTTAAATTTAATTAAATTAAAATTTTTTTTTTAATAAATAAACTATCCGTCGGAAATCCGTCGGTATTTGTGCCGTCGGAAATCTGTCGGTATGTGTAGCCGTCGGAAATCCGTCGGACATTGACATACTGACGGATTTCCGACGGAATTCTGATGGATTCCGGTTATTTCTTTTCCGTCGGAAATCCGTCAGTATTTCCGACGGAATTCCGACGGAATTTTATTTCCGACGAGATAGAACCGACCGGTCAAAACCGTCGGAAAGCCGTCGGAATAAGCCCTATTCCGACGGCTTTCCGACGGTTTTGACCGTCGGAAATTTGCCTGTTTTCTTGTAGTGAAGGGAGTTGCGAGTACAATCTTATGTTGCAGTCGGTTTTCCGGCTTGGTTAACTGAACTATTTGTCTCAGAGAGTGCTTTGGTCAATTCCTAATGTGGAAAATATGTTTTTGGGGTTTGTCTCTCATTTTTGTTGTATATAGCAAATGCCAGGTGCTGATGGAGAATGCCTTTTCTCGTACTGGTTTAGTTTGCCTCAGGGGTTGTGGGTTAAATGTGGCTTTTTGGCTCTGTTTTTTGGTCATTGTAATTAGGCCTTTCTTTGTAACCCATATTCTTATCCTTTGTTAATCTGATGGTGTTTTTAGAGGAAAAAAAAAGTAGACATGGATGGAGGTTTCAAAGATCAAATAGAGTAGTTAATTGTGTATATAAAATATAACGGAAAGTAGCTTGACAAAAAAAAAAAAATATATATATATATATATATATATAATGGAAAGTGTGATAGTTGAAGTGTTTGTGTATCTAGAAGAATTACCAATTTCGAATGTTGAGACGTACCGCGTACGTAAGTCAATGGTAAGACTCCACCCTTAACCTCAGGTGTTGGGGAATATTCCTTCCAATCTGCTTCTAAACTTGTTATCAATCATTCATTCCCTTTTAAATTGAAAAATCGTATACTGCTTTATATGACCATCACATTCTTCTTAGCCTGCATTTTCACGATTCACGAAGGTTCCCTCGTTCAAAGTACGTAGAGGTTTACTTGTTATTATATGCTTTTGCAAAAAATTAGGAAAAATAATCATGCATGATTTAAAATAACTCTTTTCATAATCATTTTCACGTGCTCATGACACAACTCTTTTCATATAATCATATTATTCTTCTCTATCCATGACCCATTTCCGTAAACTAATTAATTCATCACTCCATTTTTTTGTTTTGGGGTCTAATATTCATCACTCCATTTATAACCACATAAATGATGCATGTCAGCTTATTTACTTATTAGTAGACATGGATGGAGGTTTCAAAGATCAAATAGAGTAGTTAAACTCTGTATATAAAATATAGGGAAAATTAAGAAAATACTCCCAAAAAAAATACAAATTAAAATTATAGGCCATATTTTTTAATATTAGAGATATACGTTTGACTTTATTATCCTTAAGTTGTAATTATTTAATAAACATGAAAAAAATTATGAAAATCGTTTCCACTTTCCCTTTCTCCGACTAAAACAATCACCGATGGGTTCTCTAGCTTCCACTTTTTGCGACCAACGCAATTTCCGGCTTCAATAGTTAGACTAAGATCCTTTGGAAGATTTGGAAATCTGGTCTTGATGGATATGATGATTCAAGGTTTAAGGTTCATTGATTCTCTTTAATCTATATGTCTGAAATCTATATTGCTGCTTTTTTGTGTCTAGGTTTATTCGATTTTGGATGTTTTGTTTGTTTACTTTGTTTCATGTCTGACTTTCTTTGCTTGGTCTGATTCATTGATCTATTAGGTTTTGTTTGTTTACCTATTTTATGGAGAAAGTGATATTAAGAAATCGTCGCTCTAGTCTTACTTCAATCTAGTTACAATGGATGCAATTTGGTGATTGAATATTTTCGTCTGATTCTCTAGAAATATCTCGCTCTCCTCTTTGTTTTGGGATTTCAAAACCTCTGCCTTAGTTATTGGTTCCTTAAGCTCCCGTCTCATCGTTTCAACAGTCTTGACTCTTGGTTCTACTACCTATTTGCAACTTTCTCAAGTTTTGGTTTGCAGATTTGTGACACAATGGATCATTTGTGTTATCTTTCTAAAACTTTATAGATGAACAACTTAATTGTGTCTGCATTTTACATGTTTTTCAATAATTGTTAGGCTTTACATTTCTTGCAACTTGCAGGATTCAGAGGTATGTAGACGGACTCCGTCCGGTTGTTCTCATGAGGTTTGCTTTCTCCTTACCCTTCACCTTTTCTGTTACATTTAACGAGAAAATGTTGGCTTAGAAATCACAAGAGAGAGCCAAAATTGATAGCGAGTTTTTAATTGCAAAAGTATGATCAATATAACAAAGTAAGAGAAGTTTAAACAAGCTCTGTTCTTTTCATAATCGCCGCATCCGCTGTTACTTTCAAAAGCTTTGTATTTATGTTCCTTGTAACGCATGTGTGTGGAGTGTAATGATGCTGAATTTTGCTAGTGGCAACAGGAAGTGACATTGCGTCTCCGTAATTACCATCGGCGATCAACTTTCCACAATCTCGGGTTGCAAGTAACTTATATTTAACTACTACTTTGCAAATGTTTTGGTCAAACGAAAGTTCAACAAAAGAATGTACCAAAACAAACGTACGAAATAATGATAATTACGTAACATACTATTTTTCCTCAAAAAAAAAGAAGAAACGAACTCTTTATTAGACATAACCATCCTCTGTTTCGAGTTTCACCATTAACTAAGGAAAGGAACAAAAACGACATGCCGTTTCTCAACAATGGTATAATAGTCTTTTCATCTATTATTTGGCTTATTTTTTAATTTGAAAAAATTTGATGTATTTCTTTAATTTGTTTTTAAAAATGGCCTATTTCCTTAATTCTCCCTAAAATATAATGGAAAGTGTGAGAGAATCTCCATTAATGTAGTCTCTTAAGTGAGTATCTAGTATTAAAAATATTAATATGAGTGGTCAAAACAGCAAGATAAGACTCGGTGCCGTTTAGAGTGCGAGATAACGAACTGCGGGTCGTTTTTAAGTGCAAGTCTCCATGTGTAGATATCTTAAGCGCGTCTGCATTATCTTTATGTGTTTCTGCATTGAGTCGTCAAGGACCCGTGTATTGCATATGGATGTGTTTGTTCATGTTAGAATGCAGTGGTGCGAAGACCGATGTGTTTGCCTTTGGTGTTGTGGCTCTGGAACTTCAAGTTATGTTATGTCCTTGATTTCTCCGGGAATCTCTTGTCACTGGAAAGAGCAAGGGTGATTGGTATTTATTAGAGTAAAAAGAGGATGCAGGACAGTGACATAGGGTCTTCTTGCAAGGTGCTACTCACACGGGTGAGGTCAATGCTGTGGTTCCGAATGATTGAACCTGCACTTCTGTGAAAGTTGCATATTTGGTAAATCAATATTGACTCGTTGGATTAGTGCATAGGGATGTGTAGGCAATCGATATTCTTCTCTGATACCGAAACTCTCTTCTTCTTTTTTTTTGGACTATATTCATGTGCTATACAAATATTCATTCACTTGAAGAAAATCTTGATGGCATGTGCTGCCTTTACAAGGAAATGCCCAAGGTTGTTGTGGTCGTTTTAGGCAGGGTGTTTTAGTCTAGCTATTAGCGTTCAAGAACGGTCATAAAATTAAAATAGAGTTCTTGGGGCTAGGGGACGCCTTAGAGTTTAGAAGCCTATGAGAGTGTTAATGGCTGGTTGGAATGTTCACTTAAGGTTTTGAGGATTCTGGAATGACAACTGCATTGGAGTTATGAAACTGGATGAAGTCATTTGTTGGAACAAAACATGTTAATAATGGCTCAGTGGCGACGCTCACTCGCTCAGGCTCTTGGGAATCTGACAAGTAGTGATGATCCTAGAAGATGATCCTTTTGGAGCCTGTACCCGCTATGAAAAAGATCCAAAGAGAAATGGATCAAGGTTGGAGCATCTGTTGTGTGATCTACTCAGGAGCATTTCTTGTGGATGAGTGTTTTCTACAAAACATGAAGTTGCAACTGATAATGAGGTAGCAGATCAGATTGGTTGTCATCAAGGCGGAGGTGTTACACTTCGGTGATGAAAATCTAAATGTTGGAGCTTAAACTTGATTCAACTCAGTCCCAAGCCGCCTTCATCTTTTGGTTTCGTTATTGATTCCCATTCAACTCTAGCTGAATGCACCTTCGACTGATCCATTCCACAGATAAGCATTACACAAGAAGTCTATGATGTGGACGCATGCCTTTGGAATGACTACCAAAAGATTAGCAGCTGAAGATGCCCAGCAGGTGACTTGTTGGCTTAGTGGAGCACAATTTGCTAGTGATTATTTACTTTGTACATTATGGTATTCTTATTGGGAGAGTACTACATCTACAGAGTTCATTTGGTATCTGATTATTTTCTGTATTGCACTTCTGTGTTGTATAACTGCTTTCAATGCAAGTTTACAATTTGATGAAAAATCCAATAGGCTTGTCGCATTATATATAAACTTAAAAAACCTTAGAGCAACCAAACAGAGTACAGAACACATGCTTCTGTCTTAACAAAACACCGCAAACATCGCACAACAACAAATCCACCTGAACAGTCCAAACGCATAAAATAGCTTAACATAGTTTATCGTCTGATCCACTGTGGATCTTGTCGCAGACGACCAGGCCAGACTATGAACGCCTAGACAAGGCGAGATCGCTTTCTAGACCTCTGGGCTTTTTCTCCACTCTTGAGAGTCACAGAACGCTTCTCAGTGTTTTTACCACTCCAATGCTTGCCCACGAGGGTCAAGAATCCTGGACTGATGACTCTTCTGACTATAGCTTTGCGTTCAACATGCTTACCAACCTCATCAATCCGTGGAACCGTTTCCAAACCCTTAAACGTTATGTAGACATTTGCACAGTCAGCATTGAGTCTCTCATTCGGCGGCTTCATATCTCCAATATCAGTTTCGATCGCCACTTTCAGAATCTGTAAGTCGGTCATAAAATCCTGCAGCAACAACAGTTTTGGTTTGTTTATTACCAACAATGCATTCCACTCATGGTATGTCCATTGATATGCAAAAAGAAAAAGAATGAAACAAAACTTACAGGTCTGACCTGCGCCGACCCCCTATCATTTGCGCAAAGTAACAGTTCCAAATAGAGATGAATCCAATCGGTGGATTGCCGCTCTGATGAATTCAACTGAAAAAAGCAAGAGAAAACATATCACTGGTTGCTTCATTGATCATGAGCAAAACAAAACAAAACAAAACTGATCATGTTGGGTCTTAATAAATAATCATACCATGTAAAATCGGTTTGTATCATTCAGAGCATCATCTGATGGCCAATCAGGCAATTCACCATTGAATAAAGTACTATCCGAGACTGCGCAACGATAAAAGTGAGGCACAAAGGGCTCTTTTGTGGGGAGCTCTTCTGTGGACACTATGCAACATAATTATAAACAGCAAAAGTGAGAATTTATTTATATACTCAAGACCTGTACTAAAACAAAACAAAAAATGAACAATGCACCAAAAGTCACCTTCGTCTTTTTTATCTTTAGGTCTAGCAACAGAGCAGGTTACATGCAATCTGTTAATTTTCCGTTCATCAGTTCGAACCTGAAAGGTTTCTTCTTGGCAAAGGGAAGGATCGTATGCAAGCAAAGTCATGTAGTAAGATGAGACAGCGTTCTGTGACTTGTTGAATTTTATTAGGCGATCGAGCTCGAAGCTTGTTCCCTGTGAGGAGTTGACGTAAAGATGAATAAAGAAAGGAATAAATGAATGTGGTATAATAAGAAGAGAGCATATGTTTTGAATACAGATACATAATGCTTATAATAATTACCTCCGACATATTGTAACGATGAAGCCCCAACATAGCATAATGCTTGACCAAGAGATTCTGAGGCATAAGATTACAATTGTAGGCCATCAGTCCACCGGAAAACGGTGTCGTTGGAATACCCTCGATATCAAAACCCTAATTGATCCATCAGCAAATAACAGTTAGCAATCCCATAAACTAACAACCATAGAAATCACCCATAAATAAATATCGAAATCCTAATTGAGCAAACAATCAGACAAGCTACTAAGAACAAAGGAACAAACGAATAAAGAGGAAGAAGAAGAAAGAAGATTACGTCAGATTCTGCCACTCGACTCCAGTATACAGCCGGCCCTCCCCAAGCCTCATAGTCCTCCTTCGTAAAATACTCACTCTCCACCACCTCCGTCGTCTTCTTCTCCACCTCCGTCGCCATATTCTCCACTTCCTCGTGGCGAATGCTATCTTTATTCGATGGAGGCGATTTATCCCAATTTTATTCATCCCACGGCTTCGGTGTTGGGCCTTCTCGACCAAATCTCATATGCTTTCACTCTAAAACAATGAAAACAAAAAAAGGAGAAGATTTACAGTTTTGTCCTCAAGTTAACCGTTTCTCTCATACCATTAAAGAATGGGCCTTGGAAAAGCTTTGGTTGTTTTGAAGTGATCGTTGATCGATGTTCCGTGAAGAATATACGCAATCCTCAAAATGTCAACCTTCTAGAGTGTTGGAACCACTTTTGGTTATAAACAAATGGGCATAGTGGTTGGTCATTTTTTTAATCAAAAGTGATCTAAAGTTTGTGAATAAGAAATAAGATTCATACACTAACAATATCCCACATCGATTATGATAGGGATTTTAGTGTGATATATAAATGTGGGGGCATTAATAATGTTCAAAACAAGAACATCCATGCACCATAGAGGAGAAAAAGGAAAAACCACACGCGCACCGAACAGGGCGTGGGCGTGGGCGGGGCTCGTTGGCTTTTAATTTGCACTTGGGCACTATAGGTGTGATCGGGTCAGGTTCGGTTTTGGATCAAAACTATTTCCGCCAGAGATAAAACGATGCGTTTTTGGGTCGGGATAAGATTTTAATCAGTTCTATTTTAAAATAAAACTGACTTAATAGTCAAGATGCCCTCCATGATGCTTTGTTTTTTGCTTTCCAGATTTTTGGGCGGCACGCTTCGCTTTCCGCTTTTCTTTTTCCAGAATTTCGGGCACGCTTCCCATTTACCTATGAAAACAGGACTGAGCGTCCTCAGCTTCCTCTATAAATACTGAGCAGCTCTCTCTCTCATTTCATTCACATCTGATATCATCTCAGAACAAAAACAATCCTCTTTAGTTACAATAAGTCTCTTATTCGAAAGTATCGTAGAAATAGTTTGATAGAATCGTAGTTCGGGTGTTGCGAATACGATTGTTAGCGGTTGTATCCTGGGATCCTAGAATCTATAAAACCCGTTACACTACGGAAGATTCAAAGAGTTAAGAAAAGAGATTCGTCTCGCCTCCGCTTTCTATCTCTTCCCTTAACGTATCTATTATCGCAATTTTCTCACATAAAGTCGCAGTGGTCCATTTTTTTGGTCCCACATAGAGCACACGAGGATCACCGATTCTTCTCCAAGAACCGAATGACCATATGATGAATTCTGTCCCATTCGAAACAATAATTCAAAAACATGTGAGTGAGGAAAACCTTATCCGCAACATTAAGTCTTTATAATATGTAGATTTTCCTTATTTAGCCTAGGATTCCCGACTTGTAAGACCAGTCATAAACTTTATAAAACCAAGACTATACACATTATATAATACTACTACAACAAATATAAAGTAATTATTTCGTGTGCAAAGATGGTCTACCTTAGACAAGTGAAAATGTCTAAACTCCTTGTGATGTTTCTCCAGGTATTTTTCTAATTTTGGAGCATCTTCTCTACGGAAAATGTCCCAGAGAGCCCCATCATCCCTTTCAACTTCTTGACTAGTCTTTTCAAGAAGACTCATCACCTTTTCATTCTTCTTTTTTGAACGAAACAGCTCCTTGAGATCCTGCTTAGCGTGCTTTTCTTTCAGTGTTTCTATCTTGGATTTGTTTTCCTCTTTAATGGGCACTTCAAATATGTGTGTCAATACATTAACCTGAATAACCAATACAACACGTAAGATATCAAAAGTATAATAAGCTAGAACAGAGTATTGTAAAATATAATAGTCTCTACAAGAGACAAAATAGTTGGGAGATTATTTTACGTGGTTGTGTATTTTGAACCCGTAGGTACGTTTATGACTGGTCTTGAACACAGTGACGAGTTCTATACCGATGAAAACTGAAGAGTATAGACCAGAACAAACCGATCTGGAAACAGAGAAACAACATATTACACAACAATGCTCGTCCCTACATTGGTCACCTTCAAGCAAATTGACACGGAAATACGTAACACAATCAATTCCCGTTGGAAACGAAAGCGTTGGCGTAATCTAATGTCATTCTGGATTCGATAAACAACAAAATCTTACCCAAATCAGTGTAACCTTGTTTTAATTTTTTTTTGCCTCAAACATAGGAATGCAAAGTTGTATTACCTAAACCTTTTATATTTATGTATGACTAGATGAAGGACCCGCATATATGCGGGTTTATGATTTAATCTTTTATAAATCTATCTTATTATATAAATCTATCTTTTATATATATATTTTTTATTTTGAATAAATTATATCACATATATTCAAATAGTTAAATATTTCAAATCCTATTTAAAGTAGGATTACATATTACTATTTATCAAATCAAGATATTTTTTTTTTTAAATAGATAAATATTTTAAAATGTGGCTAAATCTAATTAAAACATTATTTTATACTTGTATAAATCTAATCGATTGACTCAAACATAACTTGATAAGATTAATTACTTTGTATAAAAATACTAATTTTATTTTTACCATTTAAGTAATTATTAAACGTAAAAAGAAACCAAAAAAAATTGGAAAAATAAATTACGACACCTCATATCAAATGTTTTCAACAACAAACAAAAAATCGAGTTAGAATGAATCATATTAAGTTTAGAAAACTAATATATATTGTCATATTCTATTTCACATATCGAAAAATATAATAATCTTTTTTTTCTAATGAAAAGCAAAAAAAAATAAGTTTTATGAAAAACATTATTGAAGTTTTAAATTGCGTAGATAGGAGAGAGCATACAAGTATGTAAATAGTTATGAAAATTTGGATATTTAAACTTAAATCTATTCAAACTAAAAAAATACATCTATATTATAATATCCCAATAGAAAAAGATATTTGATTTATTGTTTTATCTATTTCTATTTAGAATTAAAATATCTAATTGATAAATACAAATAAATAAGTTTTTATTTTAAAAAACTTTTTGACATGTGGCAAAATCTAATTATACTTTTTTTAACAATTGTCAAAATCTAATCGAGTAGCTTATACATGTCACGATCTTGTTAATTATTACGTTTGAAGCATCAAGTTTTATATAATAAGATATTTACAAGTTAGCCAAAAAAAAACGCACAGTTTGGAATATGGGCCTCAGTTTTTGTTCTAGCTAACAGTCCAATGTTGTTCTTCATCGTTTTTTCTTTGCAACGTGTGTTGTGTTTGTTCAAGGAAAGATAATTGCTTAACACACAAGAAAGAAGAACCCTGGTTTGTTTCAACTTCAAGCCTAATCCCCAATGATTAACACTTACATTCGAAGCCGTGTTTAATAGTTAATACTTTTCACAAAAACATTGAGGTTTGTTTTCTATTCAAAATTCGACCTAACTCATTTTAAGTGGTGGTGAGTTAGAGTAATGGGAGGAAAATAATTAAATGCAAAAATAGAGAAGAATCAACATTTTTTCCAGCAATTTTGTTCCATCGTGTTTATCTCCTCCTTTCAGGAATAATTAACAATTCTAGAAGAATAAGCATTATTTTCCTCTAATTTGGAGACACGGTAAGAATTGGAAGAAAAGAGATTCAACCTAAGTTGTAGTTTTTTTAGAAGAATTGAAAAGAAAAGTCAATTCCGCGCGAATCCCCCCTTTCAATCTATCTCTCATCTTTCGTTCTCTGAATGTCTTTTTGGCCCGTTCTGTTAGTTATAAATTATTTATTTATTTTTTTGTTTTGTAAACAGTTATTCGCCTAATTGGATTACCAATCATGGAAGTATATTTTAGTTAATGGGTCTAGGCAAGTGTTCAATTCTCCTCAAGCGCAAAATTCTCTAACTCTTCCCATTTGGCTAGTCGAAGTGGTGCCACACTTTAGACCCATTAGAAATAGAAAACTTGGTGAGTGGACTATTCGACGACTACGCTCACCCTGGAGGGATTAGTCGGGTGGTAAAATCACGGACCATCCCTGGTTATTAAAAAAAAAAAGTTATGTTCATTTGATTAGAAACAACTAAAATAGCTATATAACACAAAAACAATTAGGAACACACAAAAAAAAACTAATAACAATAATAACTCCCATGATGGAACTCCTTTCCAATGAATGGATTTATGTTGAGCGAAATAATAAAAATCAAAATATCCGAGTTAGTTGAGGTGAAAATACAAAACGTGCCAAAATAGATATCATTATGGAAAATAATTAGCAAAAGAGTAGCTACAACAAAACACCATGAGAATTGAGAGGCAAAGGCTTGTAGATCTCTTACTTTTCTTCCTCTGACGGTCTATGGTAGGGCGGAACAAATTGTGCAAAATCACTTGGATTTAAGTCTCTGATCGCATAATCCATTGCAAAGACTATCATATTCTTTATCTGTTAAAGTAACACCAAGGAAAACAAAATTATTATGGATGAGTTCAAAACTTTTGCTTCAAGCAACCAAGAATCCAAAAAAACAAAAGTACCTGTAGTTTATCTTCTTTTGAAAGATGGTTTAGTGGAAGCCGACGATACTCTTCCACCAAACGTAAACATTCACTGACATTTTCAGGTGACAAAGTCGAGCGCCACCTTTGTGCAGGACTACAAAAAACAAGAGAACTACAATGATCAACTGAAACGAAAAATTATTCTTTTGATATTAAAATCTCAATTGCTTATAACCCTTGCACCCCAAGCAAAGAGTATATATGGCTACCATAAATTGTATCTAGGGAGTAAGGGTTTACCTTCAGATTCCTCACTTGATGAGGGCAACCAACAGGGATTAAAACAACATCTCCAAGCTTTTGAGTGAAGGTCCATGGTTCAATGTCTACAATTGTAACCGATAAATTGTGACCAAACTACAAAGATAACTTGGAAAAGAAGGAAGGTGGTAGGTTATTTATAAAAAAACAGCATACCATGTTCTTCTTTTAGCTTCCTCATATGATACCGCATCAGATAAAAAGTCTGGTCATGCAATGGATGAGCAACCTACAAAAGAAGTGGATAACATGAACGATAAGCAAAACCCACAAAACAGACACAAATAAGCGTATGCAAAGTAAACTTTATAAAACCAATACTATACACATATGTTATACTAAAAATATAAAGTAATTGTTTCGTATGCAAAGATGGTTTACCTTAGACAAGGGGCAACAGTGGAAATGTCTAAACTCCTTGTGATGTTTCTCCAGGTATTTTTCTAATTTTGGAGCATCTTCTCTACGGATAATGTCCCAGAGAGCTCCATCATCAGCTTCAACTTCTTGACTAGTATTTTCAAGAAGAACATTCTTTTTAACTTTTGAACGAAACAGCTCCTTCAGATCCTGCTTGGTGTGCTTTTCTTTCAGTGTTTCTATCTTGGATTTGTTTTCCTCTTTAATGGGCACTTTACATATGTGCGTCAATACATTTACCTGAAATAACCAATACAACAACTAAGATATCAAAAGTACTAAGCTAGAACAGAGTATTGTAAAATATAATGTCATGTGACGGTTATTCAAAACTGTTATTTTTACCCAATCACGAAGAATGAGAATAATCTCTATAAGAGACAGAATCATTAGGAGATAGTTTTATGTGGTTGTTTATTTGGTACAAATTGATAGTTCAAATACAAGTATAGAGACTAAATAAGAAATAAATTAAGGATAATATGAAACCAATAATAAATGTACAAGAATATATGCAAAAATATATTAATCACCTCGTCCTTATGGGGAGAAAAGAAAAATTGCACAACGGATTCAAGAAATAGTTATCTACTAACCGCATCAGACATGTCGCAATGGAGCTTGGTTACAGAATCTCCCCGGCCAAATTCTTGAGCAAATCCATAAGCAATGTATGACTTTGGCCCCATGTCTGGCTTCAAGAGTTCGTTGGACAGTTTGGCAGCTAGATTCAAAGGTCCCACATTTGGGTGAGTGTACTGCTTCAAAGGCAAACTGCACAAGAACTCTTTACAATGACGTGGCATATTTTCAAAGAAGGTACCAGAGGGAGGCCAATCTTTCAGTTTCAGAACTTTTGGCCAACCCTTGTCATCGTAACAGCCCTCTTCATAACCAGTAAATAATTTCTCAAGCTTAATAGGTAAGTAAGCCTTTCAACTCCAAATCACCAGCACAACAAGGACATGTAATGTTTCCGTTTTTCTTTGCTTTCCACGTACATGGATTCGTGTCACGGTCTTCTTCCCTATCCAGATCATCATTCTTGGTAAGTAACAATTTTTCTTTTTCCTCCATGTGCATACTCTGAACCTCGGTAAACAAATTTCCACGACACATACTTCTGACATGCCTGAAGCTTTCCATCGCGGATCTCACGGCAACATGTGAGGCAGATATCAACTCCAGAACAGCTCGAGCAACTCCTGTGGAGATCAAAGATTGAAGTCTTGCAAATACCCCTGTAGCCAAAATAATTGAAACGGGAAAGAAAAACATTAGTAACAACGCAAAGACAGAACAAAACTTCTCACACTCACTGAACCAAAACGGCCAATGTAATTTACCAGTTTAGTCTATAACCACGGGAATAAGCGTCTTGTGGCTTCACCTCTTCAAGCTTCAAACCTGTGAAATTAGAGCAATAAAAAGACATGCTCTTATTCTTTGAGATTAAATATCAGCTTTTAACTTCCAAAGGAAGAATTCTACTCACTCCCATACAGTATTTCGTTTGGAATAAATGCAACACGTAATAGCATACAGAAACCAGAGCAAAAAAATGTGAAGGGACTACAAAAACAATCATTAACCAGCAAGGGGACTACACTCTCATGCATAACTAAAAGCAGGAAAAGTTACCGGATATATCTGCCTCAATTTCCTTCTCAGCGAATTGTTCATCATTTATCTTCTTCAGGTGTTGGAGAAGAAGCCTTACGGTATACTTAGAATACTGATTTTTTTCATTCTTGCTGAACATGGGGGTCAGAACTGATTCCCTATAGAGTATTGAGGTATTAATTTCGTTGTGGACTTAAAAAAAAAAAAACAAGCAAGATATGGAAGATAAGAGAAAAACTTACTTCAATATTATATTCTAGACGCAAGCATTTCATGCAATTGCAAATATTACGGCAGAATGGGCATTTTTTCGCAATATCTTCTTCTCGAATGCAAGGGTAGTACCTGTATATTGTGATAAAACAAGTGCTTCATGCTTCTGGGAAATTTATCGAGCACAGAATTATAATATAGGAATAGGAAGTGGGATAAAGCCCATCCAAGAACTAAACCCCCAATTAATCTAATACCAAAAGGAATTTTGGTAATGTTCATAAAAAGATGAAAGTGTCGAGTTTTGAAAGAAGAAGAGCATACCATTTCTCTATGCATGAGAGGCAATACCGCTTCTTGCAATCAAAGAGTGAAAATTTGCAATCATCTAAAATCTGATGTAAAATACTCATTAATTTTTGGTAGCATTTCTGTTTTTTCTTTATCATAGATCAGCAAAACACACGTACTTTAGGTTTCGACACCGTTGACTACTCGATCGTTGAAGCATATTAAAATAGTTGAAAATTCGATTTTTTTATTGGAAAACAAAAGAAACTGTTCTCGAGAGTCCTTTGTTTCTATCCTTAAAACTTATCCAATGTAAAAACTAAATTTCAAAACGAAATTAAGTTCAGACAGAGAGAGGAGAATACCTTTGCTTCTCCAAGAACACAGAAAGACAGAGACGGTTGTGGTGGTGGTGGTGGTGGCGGCGGCGGCGGCGGACGACAAAACAAGTTAGGTTTATGTATGGCGCTCAAAAGGAATTACTTTACTTGGTGGTGGTGGTAATTCAACGAGCTTTTTTATTTTAGATGTCTTTCTTTGTGATATTTTCCACGTGACTTCGATTTTTTTTGGAAAAAATGTAAAAAAGAAGAGTGATTTTGCTTAATAAAAAAAAAAACAGAATATAAAATCTAAAGAGAGATAGGAACAAATAGAGAAAGAAAAAAAAAAGTGAATTTTGGTTAGCTTTTATATTATAGATTTTTTTTTTAAGTTATTTATGCCAATTTCTCCAAAAAAAAACCCACGAATCTTTGTTCAGTCAGAAAAACCAAAAAAAAGAAAGAAAAAAAAGTGATAACTAAAATCCAACGTTTTAGTTTACGCAAGTTAAATCCCAAAATTAAATGTTGTTAAATCTGTTACAGTTTAATGGTCTGATTTAAAATTAAAATTTTACATTCATTAAACAATTATTATCAACAAATCTATTCATATTCAAACTGAAAAACTTTAAAAGTTCCATACAAAATTAAAAAATATGAAACTACATTCCTAGATATTTTAAATAACAAATTTGAACACGAAATCGCATCATCTACTTGAATCTATGTTAAATCTTTAGATGTACCTTGTTGTTAAACTGAACTATAAGTTGCTAGTCCGCTACTTCTCTTGCAACACTAGATAGGCTCTAAATATGTTAATGATTTAACAACATTTATCTTTGAGATTTAATTTGCGTTAAATTAAAAACTTGAATTTTAATTTGCGTTAAATTTAAATGTTGCGCTTTAATCATCACCACTTTTTTCGTTGGATTTTTTTAGGTGAAACTAAGTTTCTTTGGATTTTTTTTTTTTGTTTTTTTGCATTTTCCCCGATTTTTAACATTTTCTATATATTAATTGAGTAGACATTAAGTTAAAAAAATCCTCTATATATTAATTAGGGGCAATTACAAAAATGCCACTTTTTGTGTGCATATTTGTAAGAATGCTACTTAGGAGTGTCCATTTACAAAAATACCACTAATTATAGATATATAAAATATATATTTTAAAATTATAAACTCTAAAAATGTTTTGGCACCTAAAACCCCCTAAACACTCAAAACTAAACCTTAATAGAACAAAATTAACTCAAACATAAATAATATAAAGAAAAAATAATTTTGGAAAAGTGACATTTTTGTAAAGATTTCAAAAGTGTGACATTTTTGTAAAGTGGCATTTTTTAAAAATTTTCTATAACTAAAGAGAAACTAAGTGAAAAAATCATATATGTTTTAAGGGACACATCAATTACATTAACTGTTTGTGCAAAATTTAACCGGATCGAATAGAACACAGCACTACGGAATGACAGGAAGTTGTTGAATTTATTGATCAATGAGTTTCGATAAGAATTACAAAGAATCAATAAAAAATCGCAAGGCGTGTCGGTCGCTCGTTGTTGAGAAGCGGCAAGAGTCTAGGGTTTATTGCGTGTGTGTTGTGTTTTTCCTCTTGGTGTTGGGACTCTCGTATATATAGTTTTTTTTGCAAACCCTAGTCCTTATTGGACTGGGCCTGTCTTTCGTCGGTCCATAGTAGGACGTTATGTCGGTCCATAGTATTATGTCGGTCCTTAAGTCGGTTTAGGGACGTCATGTCGATCCTTAACATATTTCCTCTAGAAATATGTTAATTCAGTGGCATTGCTAAACCATTGGTTAAGTTGGTGTTAAGGCCGTCGGTCAGTTGCTAATCTATA
Organism: Arabis hirsuta; assembly: GCA_964056655.1. NCBI lineage: Eukaryota > Viridiplantae > Streptophyta > Magnoliopsida > Brassicales > Brassicaceae > Arabis > Arabis hirsuta. Next base: position 5,527,618 of record OZ053300.1, read on the forward strand.
AACCAGATGTCGTCGCTGGTTAATACTGTTTGTCAGTGGTCATTAGTTATGTCGAATGCAATGACGTGGCCAGTGGTCATGGACTGCCAAAAGCTCTTTGAAGCGAAGAAATAGAAGCGACTGGCGAGGCATGTCTCTAAAATGCTCAGCATCTGTCTTATGAACTGCGTTATAGTAGTGTCTAGCTGAGTGAATTTATTACACCCAACAACTTGCCCCCTACTCTTCAATTTCTAAATTAGAATTTGGAGAGTATTGGTCATTGTCGAATATATCTGTTTAAAGTCGTTACCTTGTCGGTCCTCATTATGTCTTCATTCGAGAGTTACCTCATGAATAACGAATCTCGCGTAACTTATATGCGACATGCGCAAAATTACGAATCGACAATGTAGGAGGACACGCATTTTGTCTTTTTCCTTTTGCCATTGGTCCATGACTCGCTTCTCCAAATTTTAAATAATAGTGACAGACATGTAACAAAGACAAAAATATTACCTTGCTTATTAATTCATATGATGTTGCTGCTGAATACTGTACACTTGGCATGGGACAAAAATGATGTACAACAAAATAATGTTGCACGCGCAGGATACTGTCTCACATATGAGGCTTCCATGACGTTGGTTTGTAGTCCTTATGATGTTGGTCTTTATGGTGGAACCCACAAACATTACATCGCTCTCTCCTTCTCACGTGCTTCTTCTTTCTTTGTTTGTCTCTTTTTTTTTTGTTGTAGTAGTTGGGCAAATGTCTTAAGCCCACTAAGATTTAATATTGGCCCAATTCGACAAAGATGTGCCTTTAGGTTATAATGATATCATCTTCCTCATTTCGTCTTCCTGCTTCAACGGCGCTTCAGGTACTATTTCACAGCTGATTTATTTTCCAGACCAAAAATAATTGATGAAGATGATTTTGTTTGGAGTTCGCAGGCTTACTGCTTTACCAGCGGTGTGGAGTTCATTTCCCCTTTGCTCTCGAACTTACGGTATGCACTGCTTCTCTTACAGTCTCGTCGTTATGGATTTTTTTTTTGTCACCACTTACAACTAGTTAATCTGTCTTTGTAGGTGAACTTTGTCAATCCTAACTCTTTGCAGCATCATTACTTGGTGAGTCCGTGCTCCTCTAGCTTATTCCTCCTTTTGATTAAATACTAGATGGCTAGCGGTTCTGGTGCAGTAGGAAGTCCAATGTATGTAGAGTCGGATTTGAGTGACCCGGAGAGTGACTATGAAGATGAATTTGAGGGTGATGGTGATAGTGGTAATGAGACGGTTCACCATTCGTCATTTTACAATCATGAAGAGCCACCAATTGATGGTAATTTAGCGTCGCATCACTATTCGTCCGCTCCTGGCAGCACGATGACGTTAGTGAAGCACGTTGAGCCGCATTTTCCTTATGCGTTCCATATGCACCGACCGGTTCCTATGCCTGGGGTTAAGCCTAGACCAAAGCGCAGTCGTGTGTCCACACCTTTGACCCCATTTCGAGACTATCCGATGTCATCTCTACAGGAGTGTGACGTTCATACCATGAGGGCGAAGTACAATATTCCGGAGTCTGTAGTTCTTAGAGCCCCCTCGAGGACCGAAAGAGCTCACAACTCTGGACCTGATGAGATTGTCGTTTATGAGGCTTATTTCGCTTTGGGTTTGCGTGAGACAGTGCCTCCCTTAATCGCACGTGTTGCAAGATTTTTTAATATTTCCCCTGGTCAGTTCACTCCTTCTACGTGGAGGGTGTTGACTGCCATCCAGGTTCTAGGCGAGTTCTCGCATGTAGATGTTGGAGTGAATGAAGTTCTCCATGCATATTTCTTTAAGGCTCATCCAAATGACATGAGTAGGTGCATGATCCAGTCTCGGCCTGTGGACTTTCCTCCTCTTGTGCATGATTTTCACAGAGACGATATTAGACATCTATATTATGAAAAGGATTGGAGAAGCAAATACTTGTTTATGAACGTGGGTTTTGACCCTTGTTTTCCGGTTGATTGGTTCTTTAGAGGTAGATGTTTGTTGTGCTTTGAATGTTTTTTCTTGTTTTGCGCGCTAACACAATGTTATTTTGTCGTTGTAGATTTCAGCTATCCGCGGAGTACCAAGGGAGAGAATGGCGCTCGTGTGTTGATCGGACAGCCTGGACTGTGGCGTTCAACGTGTTTCTTGACTAGCTCGTTTGCATTGGAGAGGAGCTCAATTTTAGGTTGGTTGTCCCTACTCCTATACCCTCTTTTGTTTTAAAGTAAAGAATGACTTTAGTTACCTCTTTATATATGCCATCACGTGCTCTTTATATATGGCGAATGTTGTTGCAGTGAGACTTGTTGCTCCGTGTTATTCTTTTAGAGAGCTTGTGTCTGATTTGCTATACATTTCAGTCATAATCATGGTTTCTTTTGTTTTTTGAAGGTTACATGTCGTCATCAATATTCGACGTTCCTGATGGAGATGGCGCTCTTGAGGCATACAAGCAGACGATGGGTGATGATACACCGATGGAGAGTCAAGAGCTAACTTACACTGAAGATCCATCTGTTCCAAGAGCCAACTCCAAGCGTCCAGCTGCAGGGGGAGATGCCTCTCGTCACGCTCCCAGACTCACACGGAAGAAGGCTCCTGGGTCATCTTCTCGGGATGATCTGCTAGCCGTCACGGACCACTCAGCCACGTTGGTAGAGCTCAATCAGAAGTCTTTTCCTCAGGACTTTGACAGTTACTCTAAGCTCGGTTACAACACTGTGCTTGATGAGTCACAATCCCATCTCCTCAAGGTTTGGTTCCTCTGCCATTGTGTAATTTCTGTGAGTCCAAGTAGATTTTCACTACGTTATTCTCGTAGCTAATCAAATTGTCGATTCTCTTTATGACTGTTTTCTTAGGTGATGTCAGCTTGCCATTACGCAAGGACAGAGATTGGTTCTTCGCAGAGAGACGTGAAACGTCTTTCCTCTCAACTTAAAAAAATGAAGACAGACTCTACCTCAGAGAAGGAACATCACAAGTTAGCTCTAGCGGCAAAGGATGAGGAGTACCAGTCTTTCAAGACTGACCTTGAGGATCAGATTGCTGCAGCGAAAACTACTGAGCAGGAGCTGCGACATGAAGTGCAACGTCAAGAGAATAGGGCACGCAGGGCGGCAATTGGAGGGAGCGTCACGACTCGCTGGAAGATGGTGTCCGAGTTCAAAAAGGGAAAAGCCAAAGACTGGTGTCCTATCGCTGCAGAGAGGGTTTACCGCGAGGTGATGACTCAGGAAGCTCTTCATGAGGGGAAGGCACCGCCGGTCTTTCTTGAGACGTATACTAATTTTGATGAATACGACCCTGCCCCCGGTGGTGATCAATGATCACGAGCTGTTATTTCTGTAGAGGAGTCCATGTAGGCTCTCGCTTATTTTCTGTTTTGAACAAGGTTTATGGAACTTCTTTATCTTAGGTTCTTATGCTTTTGAGGATAGACCGTGTAGGTTCTTTGCAAAACATATGTTGCTCTTTGAGCTATGTTGACATCATCATGAGTGTCGTTATGTTCCTTCGTTATGTCTTGTGGTATGTTCATTACGCATTTGGTTTGTAACCGTTGATTGCGTCATGACTAATATATGCCGACGTTAATTTTATGAGGACATTTTTCTGCATGGAATTTATATCCCGAGTTTGCAGTCGTCTACTGACCTTGTCGATGTTATTTTTAAGATTTATTGACGATGGTTACTTTGTTTTTACCAAGGTCATGCCTGTGGACGAGTAATGACAATCGTCACAATCACGTGTATCGAGACCGTTACTCGTGTTTTCGGTAGGCAGTGCCTCCTTTGGTTTGGTCAGACCATGGTCGTCACGTGCAACGGCTTTGCCATTGTCTTGCTTTTATAATGGCAGTTGTCACTGTTATAAATATGGAGGTCATGCCCCCGAGTGTATTTGAATGGGAATAGCACTCGTGATGTGCAATGTTTTGTTTTGTTTTTTTTTTTTTAAATTCGCAACTGTGCCTTAAGAAAAAGGCTGCCTACGTACCCAAGAAGGGATCAAGTCGCTCGTAGTTCATACATTGTATATATGGTGTGGATCGTCTGTTGATCGGGTTGTCGTTGTCTCGCTAGGGTTAAGCAAAGTTCGGACGACGTGCGCCTGAACCGCATCTCTAGCCGCATCGCTGGCAGATACACTAGGTCCTGTTGGAAGTCGCACCGTCCTTGTACCCACTGGAGGTGTAGTCACCGTCCTTGCATCGGCAGTTGGTGTAGTCCCCTCCAGTGACTGCATCGGATCGACGCGTCTCTGGTATCGGTTTCGAGCTTCGAGCTCGGTGTCTCTGCTTGCAGCAAGTAGAGACTCGTTTGTAGTCTTCAGCGTAGCGTTCTCTGCTTCGAGCAACGCTGCTCGTTCTTCGGCCCGTTTCATCTGGGCGGTGAGTTCCGCCAGTTGAGCAGCAGGATCTTGGGTGTCGTTATCTCCTGTCGTAACCACGATATTGTCTTCGCCTGTCATATCTCACGTAGGTGAAGCTGCTTATACCCTCCTTCTAGCGCCAAACTGTTTGTGCAAAATTTAACCGGATCGAATAGAACACAGCACTACGGAATGACAGGAAGTTGTTGAATTTATTGATCAATGAGTTTCGATAAGAATTACAAAGAATCAATAAAAAATCGCAAGGCGTGTCGGTCGCTCGTTGTTGAGAAGCGGCAAGAGTCTAGGGTTTATTGCGTGTGTGTTGTGTTTTTCCTCTTGGTGTTGGGACTCTCGTATATATAGTTTTTTTTGCAAACCCTAGTCCTTATTGGACTGGGCCTGTCTTTCGTCGGTCCATAGTAGGACGTTATGTCGGTCCATAGTATTATGTCGGTCCTTAAGTCGGTTTAGGGACGTCATGTCGATCCTTAACATATTTCCTCTAGAAATATGTTAATTCAGTGGCATTGCTAAACCATTGGTTAAGTTGGTGTTAAGGCCGTCGGTCAGTTGCTAATCTATAAACCAGATGTCGTCGCTGGTTAATACTGTTTGTCAGTGGTCATTAGTTATGTCGAATGCAATGACGTGGCCAGTGGTCATGGACTGCCAAAAGCTCTTTGAAGCGAAGAAATAGAAGCGACTGGCGAGGCATGTCTCTAAAATGCTCAGCATCTGTCTTATGAACTGCGTTATAGTAGTGTCTAGCTGAGTGAATTTATTACACCCAACATTAACCAACAAAACATTCCAATTAATTCTATATGTCCTACATATTTACATTAATTTTTTAACATGAATTCACAAATAGATATTTTATTAATTTAAATCCAACTAAAATATAATATACCATAATATTTTAATGATTAATTATTTACCGATGTTAATTTGGATACCATATGTGATTGATCATACATTTATTTTCTTTATAACTGTTTAATTACTCTTATTAAAGTTACGCTTTTCTTATAAACGCATAACTATACAAATCAAATATTAATGGTTGAATTACGAAAATCATCATTTTTATTTTTTATTATTTTAAAAAAACATTTACATACTCATGTGATATTTTTTGGGTTTGGTGAACTCAAATGAGTTTTACATAACTCATAATCTCAAATATATTCGAATTACATAAAAAACGCTTATATTATCTAAATGTCATACGCATTCATTTTTGTAAAATAGAATATATTTATCTATATTGGAGATATACCATTTGATTTATACTAATAAATTCTTTCCCTAAACTGATATTCATAAAGAATACCAATTTGCTTTGCACTTCGACAAGACCCAGCAACTCCTTCATCTTCTTGAAGGTGTCTAGCTCCAAGGGTTTTAGTCATGACACATGCTATATGATCTTTTGTTCCGCAGTGTACAAGCTTAGAAGAGACTTGAGAGGTTTTGGTTTGTAAACTCCTCAATTGTGAAATACAAATACAAGAAGGTTCTATCAGAGAGATCGTACAAGTAGTGATGATCCAAGAAGATGATCCTTTTGGAGCATGTAGCCGCTATGAAAAAAGATCCAAAGAGAAATGGATCAAGGTTGGAGCATCTGTTGTGTGATCTGCTCAGGAGCATTTCTTGTGGATGAGTGTTTTCTACAAAACATGAAGGTGCAACTGATAAATGAGGTAGCATATCAGATTGGTTGTCATCAAGGCGGAGGTGTTACACTTCGGTGATGAAAATCTAAATGTTGGAGCTTTAACCTGACTGGTCTAGTCAAGGGTTTAGGGTTTAGCTTATTGATCAGATTGATGTCTCATGGTTTACTTTTCGGTTTGTTGTAGTAGGGACAGATTGATCTTTTAAATGCAGTTTCCCCTTGGAAGAAATTGTGCAAAGGAGACCAATTGTCTGTCCAGGACCGACAAGTTCCTTTGTTACCAACCTTTACCTTTCTCCAATCGTAAGCCAAGTCCCTACTTTTCGGAAGCTTGTTTGCTAGTCATGAATGCTTTTGCCTTGTCTTAAAAGTCCAGATAGAAGCTTGTTTGCTAGCCATGAATGCTTGTTTGCTAACCCAAATGGTTCAGGTACTGGCGTTTTCCAACTGACAAGGTCTCTCAGTCCCAAGCCTCCTTCATCTTTTGGTTTCGTTATTGATTCCCATTCAACTCTAGCTGAATGCACCTTCGACTGATCCATTCCACAGATAAGCATTACACAAGAAGTCTATGATGTGGAGGCATGCCTTAGGAAGGACTACCAAAAGATTAGCAGCTGTGACTTGTTGACTTAGTGGAGCACAATTTGCTAGTGATTATTTACTTTGTACATTATGGTATTCTTATTGGGAGAGTACATCTACAGAGTTCATTTGGTATCTGATTATTTTCTGTATTGCACTTCTGTGTTGTATAACTCCTTTCAATGAAAGTTTGCAATTTGATGAAAAATCCAATAGGCTTGTCGCATTATATATAAACTTAAAAAACCTTAGAGCAACCAAACAGAGTACAGAACACATGCTTCTGTCTTAACAAAACACCACACATCGCACAACAAAAAATCCACTTGAACAGTCCAAACGCATAAAATAGCTTATTATAGTTTATCGTCTGATCCACTATGGATCTTGTCGCAGACGGCCAGGCCAGACTATGAACGCCTAGACAAAGCGATATCGCTTTCTAGACCTCTGGGCTTTTTCTCCACTCATGAGAGTCACAGAACGCTTCTCAGCATTTTTACTGCTCCAATGCTTGCCTACAAGGGTCAAGAATCCTGGACCGATGACTCTTCTGACTAAAGCTTTGCGTTCAACATGCTCACCAATCTCATCATTTAGTGGAACTGTGTCCAAGCCCTTAAACGTTATGTAGACATTTGCACAGTTGGCCTTGAGTCTCTCATTCAGCGGCTTCATATCTCCAATATCAGTTTCTATCGCCACTTTCACAATCCGGACGTTGGACATGAAGTTCTACAACAACAACAGTTTTGGTATGATACCACCAACAATGCATTCCACTAATTGATATGCAAAAAGAAAAAGAAAGAAACAAATCTTACAGGTGTGATCTGCGCCGACTCACTATCATTTGTACAAATTAAAAGTTCCAAATACAGATTAATCCAATCAGCGCCTCGGGCTCGCCACTCTGATTCCTTCAACTGAAAAAGGCAAGAAAAAACATATCATTGCTTTGCTTCATTGATAATGAGCAAAACAAAACAAAACAAAACAAAACTGATCATGCTGTGTCTTAATAATCATCTTACCACGTAAAATCGTTTATTATGACTCAAAGCATCATCTGATGGCCAATCAGGCAATTCACCATTGAAGAGATTACTATCCGGGACTGCGCAACCATGAAAGTGAGGTATGAAGGGCTCTTTGGTGGTCGCTATGCAACATTATAATAAACAGCAAGTGAGATTTAATTTGTATACTAAAACAACATAAAAAAAAAAATGAACAAAGCACCAAAGTCACCTTTGTCGTTTTTAGGTCTAGCGATGGAGCAGGTCACATCCAGTCTTTTCATTCTTCGTTCATCAACTCGAACCTGAAAGATTTTCCAAACAAGAGCTTGTCTGGGCCTAACCACTGCATCCAAAGTAATGTAGTAAGAGGAGACACCGTTCTGTAACTTGTTGTATTTCGTTACTCTCCCGAGGTAGAAGCTTGATCCCTGAGGAGTATGAAGAAAGAGAATAATAAAAAAAAAAAAAGCTGAATGTGGTAGAGTAACAAGAGAGCACATTGTAATTACCTCCAACATATTGTAATGATGAAGCCCCAACATTGCATAACGGTTGACCAATAGAGCACGAGGCATAAGTGTAGAAAGTTGACTGTTGTAGCCGCGTATCAGTCCATTGTAAAATGGTGTTGTTGGAATACCCTCGATATCGAAACCCTAATTGAACCATCCGGGAATAATCAGTTAGCAATCGGATAACCAACCCTAGAAGCTATGGATTTCACATAAATATCGAAACCCTAATTGAGCCATCAGCAAATAAAGAACAAAGGGGAAGAAGAAAGAAGATTACATCAGATTCTGCGACTCGACGCCAGTATTCTCTCTGCCCTCCCAAAGCCTCATCGTCCTCCAACGTAAAATACCTCTTCTCCACCTCCGTCGCCATATTCTCCTCTTCCTCGTGGTGAATGCTATCTTTATTCGATTTATCCCAATTTTATTCATCCCACGGCTTCGGTGTTGGGCCTTCTCAACCAAATCTCATACGCTTTCACTCTAAAACAATTCGATTCTTTTTTTAACTGGCATAAAAAAAGCAATGAAAACAAAAAAATGGAGGTGGAAACTTAGATGAAAGAGAATTTACAGTCCTCAAGTTAACCGTTCCTCTCAGAGTATGTGCAATGATGGGTGTTAAGTAGGTTTTACTGAGTTGTTAAAACATTAAAAATAATTAAATAAAAAAAAAATTACTTAGCAACTCCAATAAAAATTGCTAATTTAAGAGATTTTAACAACCCAAAATATGAATTGCTAAAAACTTTAAAACAATTTATAATAAAAAAAATTACTAAACAACCCTACTTGATCATGTTCTCATACCATTAAAGCATGGGCCTTGGAAAAGCTTTGGTTGTTTTGAAGTGATCGTTGATCGATGTTCCGTGAAGAATATATGCAATCCTCACACGAGGATCACCGACTGTTTTCCAAGAACCCAATGACCATATGATGAATTTTGTCCCATTCGAAACAATACTTCAAAAACATGTGAATGAGGAAAACCTTATCCGCAACATTAAGTCTTTATAATATGTAGATTTCCCTTGTTTAGCCTAGGATTCCTGACTTGTAAGACCAGTCATAAACTTTATAAAACCAAGACTATACACATTATATTATACTACTACAACAAATATAAAGTAATTATTTCGTATGCAAAGATGGTCTACCTTAGACAAGTGAAAATGTCTAAACTCCTTGTGATGTTTCTCCAGGTATTTTTCTAATTTTGGAGCATCTTCTCTACGAAAAATGTCCCAGAGAGCCCCATCATCCCTTTCAACTTCTTGACTAGTCTTTTCAAGAAGACTCATCACCTTTTCATTCTTCTTTTTTGAACGAAACAGCTCCTTAAGATCCTGCTTAGCGTGCTTTTCTTTCAGTGTTTCTATCTTGGATTTGTTTTCCTCTTTAATGGGCACTTCAAATATGTGTGTCAATACATTAACCTGAATAACCAATACAACACGTAAGATATCAAAAGTATAATAAGCTAGAACAGAGTATTGTAAAATATAATAGTCTCTACAAGAGACAAAATAGTTGGGAGATTATTTTACGTGGTTGTGTATTTTGAACCCTTAGGTACGTTTATGACTGGTCTTGAACACAGTGACGAGTTCTATACCGATGAAAACTGAAGAGTACGGACCAGAACAAACCGATCTGGTGGAATTCAGGTTGGTTAAAATCTTGTGTTTAATGTGTGTCAATAAACTACTCGTCTCATGAGAGATTGCTGATATTAGTCGTTTGCGTAGGGAGGGATATCGAATGGTGCCAACAACTACAAATGGAGTAATTTCGTGATAGAAACCATGCAGTTTCCATAATAACATATTTGCTTGACAATCATCAATCTACACATTGATAATGTCTCTATTTCCAATGTGCAGAGGAAGCGAACCCGAGATAAGCAAGAAACCGAAATGATTGCACGTGGCAGTCATGATCCTTGTGTTGTTCCACGAGGTTTATATAAATAAACCTGAAACCATTGAATTGATTCATTGTTATAACTCAGGATTTTGATTTTGATTTTGGGAATTCTTTGGTTTGTTGCTGCAGCTGTGCCGATGGTGGAAGCAATGGTGGCTTCAGTTCTTGTTGATCAATTGAGGGCGCAAAACTTGAGAAGATAGAGAGTAATGGTTACACTTAGGCCTTCAAAGTAAATCCCAAAAGGAGCTTTTTACCATAGACTTTGACTCATGTTGTTCAACCTGGAGATCAATCAAATTAGGCTTTTGTTTTTCCTTTTTAAATTAGGCTCTGTTTTTCTACGGTATGTAATAGAGCCAAGTAAGTGTTTCTCTATTGAATCATTTCATGTCTCGAGATGTTTTTGGAGAAATGAAAGTCATTTGGTGGTAGTTTAGACAAGTAGAGCAAAGGAAAGTCATTTGGTGGTAAAACATGTCATGCTAAAAAAATGATGTAAATTTCCATTGGAGTGTCTCCATCGACCGTAATAGTTGGCCAAGTGACCGATGGGAAAAACCAAATGACATTACCATGCGACCTTATGCGTTAAAATATACTGAAAAATGCCATCGAGGGATCTCCATCGGCCACACTAGCTGTATAACATGTTAAACATCCGGTTTTGAAAGACCAAATTAGTGTTAATCATGTAAAACCGGATGTTTAACATGTTATGTCCCACAAACTTGTATATATGTGAGTAGTCGGATTCGCTTGGATTATTCACGAAACATAAATAATTGTTTTCTCATTTTGCGAATCTTGTTAAAAGATTTAAGGAATAATCAAAATTCCCCAATTTTATGGGTAAAATGAGTTCTACTTTGATCTAACGTACAGTTTGGAATATGGGCCTCAGTTTTTATTCTAGCTAACAGTCCAATATTGTTCTTTTTTTTTTTTTTTTTATCACCATTGTTCTTCATCGTTTTTTCTTTGCAACGTGTGTTGTGTTTGTTCAAGGAAAGATAATTACTTAACACACAAGAAAGAAGAACCCTGGTTTGTTTCAACTTCAAGCCTAATTAATCCCCAACGATTACCACTTAGATTCGAAGCCGTGTTTAATAGTTAATACTTTTCACAAAAACATTGAGGTTTGTTTTCTATTCAAAATTCGACCGAACTCATTTTAAGTGGTGGTGAGTTAGAGTAATGGGAGGAAAATAATTAAATGCAAAAATAGAGAAGAATCAACATTTTTTCCAGCAATTTTGTTCCATCGTGTTTCTCTCCTCCTTTCAGGAATAATTAACAATTCTAGAAGAATAAGCATTATTTTCCTCTAATTTGGAGACACCGTAAGAATTGGAAGAAAAGAAATTCAACCTAAATTGTAGTTTTTTAGAAGAATTGGAAAGAAAAGTCAATTCCCCGCGAATCCCCCATTTCAATTTATCTCTCATCTTTCGTTCTCTTAATGTCTGTTTGGCCTATTATGCTCGTTATAAATCTTTAATTTTTTATTTTGTAAACAGTTATTCGCCTAATTGGATTACCAATCATGGAGGTATATTTTAGTTAATGTTATGTGGGTCTAGGTCAATGTTCAATTCTCCTCAAGCGTGAAATTAGCTCTAACCCTTTCCATTTGGCTAATCAAAATGGTGTCACGCTTTATACCCATTAAAAATAGAAAACATGGTGAGTAGACTATTCGACGGCTACACTCACCTTGGAGGGATTAGTCGGATGGTAAAATTCCGGACTACCCCTGATTATTAAAAAAAAAGTATGTTCATTTGATTAGAAACAACTAAAATAGCTATATAACACAAAAAAATTAGGAACACACAAAAAAATGAATTTATAATATAATAAGTGGCCAACACTCTCCATTGAGAGACACCAGGCGCTCTATTTTGTTGATACATGCCCTCCTTGAAAAAAAAGCAAAAAAATTTGAACTCAGATATAGCAATGTATGGACATCTCCGATTGTGTTAATTGATAGCTATAATATTACTTAGTTATTATAGACCATTACACTCAATATACGTGGCTTTCCCCTCTCAAAACCAAATCCCATATTTGTGGGTACATGGTGTGATCGATCGATCACACTATCCTGAGAAAACCAAAATACTCCGTCCGTTTCTTTATATAAGATGGTTTGGTTAAAAACATGGATATTAAGATATTACTTTTAAAAAAACTTTTATTTAATACATAAACCAAAACAATTATCTAATCATGAAAAAACTGCAAAATACTGGTAAAAAAATATTCAATAAAATAAAAAGTTACATTGAATTTTGAGAACATCTTATATTATGAAATAATTTTGTTTTTCCGCCAAAAATGTAAGATTCTTTTTCCTCACATTTTCTGTCAAAATGTAAAATTCTGTTTTCTGTCAAAAAACCAAATTATAGTTTTCTCGTTTTCTCGTTAAAAACATAATTATTTATCACAAACATATCAAAATTATTAGTTTTATATACAAGTTTGACTCGATTATTTTATAAAACTGTTAATAAATCACATTATGTGGAAATCAACCCCCAAACCTTATAATGTAGACATTGTCTTTGTTGTTTTGATCGAAAAATTTGCTTACTACTAAGCTCAAAATAGTAAATTTCATTACATATTTTGTTAGATTTTAGACTTTTGGTTTGGTTTGACCTTTGTGGTCAAATATTTGATTTGATTTTATTGGCTAACCTTACTTTTCGACACTAAAATTTCTTCCTGCCACAAGTATAATTGGTCTATCTTTCCGTTATATTTTAGCTAAGACTATCAAAGAGGTTTTCTATATAACTTAAAAAAAAAAACGTTTGCTACAGAAAAAATTGTAGATACTACCTTTTCATGCATTTAGTCATATTTATTCAAAAAAATGAATCATCTCAGAATTTTTATATTTGTTATTGCTATATACGTTGGGTTGAATGAAGCTTGCAACCATGGCATATTAGAGATTCAAACTAAATTCGGTCCCGGTCGTGATCTCAACTTTGCTTGCAATAGTGATTCAGGACGTGGCACGTTAAAATTTTTTGTAGAGGCAGTAAATTTATCCACTAAAATTTTTTGTGGATAATAATTTCGATTCACTTGTAGGAGTTCGGGAATTCGGTGTAGTTCTTGTCTTGTTGGAGTCTTAATATAATCACATGCTAGTAACTCAGTTGCCGTAAGAACTTCAAAAAACTTCCTATTCACAGTCTCTTGATTTCGTCCAAATCTCAAACCAACATCTCTTTGAACTTTATTGTGTCCACATATCCGTAGAAACATAGCGACACTTTCTTCAACGCTTATATTTAATGTTGGTTGTAGACCGTAATCTGATTGTAGCATATCACATAATGTCGTGAAACACGGAAGTGACATTCGGAGTAACTGAAGACAAACAGCATTTTGCTGTAATCAATGCCAAATATTCCTCCATCCCAAACCTCCATCGGTTTGGACGGGTGCTCTATGAAAATAGCGCTCATAGTAAGTCAAAGTTGGCTGAATTATTAGCTCCTCAAATTGGTCATTTTCTAAATTCCATAGTCCAATTTGTTTTTCGTAGTTTAAATTATGAAGGCCTTGTGATCGCAGCTGGTATATACGAAAAACCTGAAATTTTATAACAACGAGAAAAATTATTAGAAGGTAATTATAAAGTTAAAAAATACACAAACTTCAAAAGGCAAACAAATAAAAACATTAATAAAAACAAATAAAAAAAAATTTAGGGTTCAGAATTTTAAGATTTAGGTTTTAAATATTCATAATTAGTGGCATTTTTGCAAAATAGACAACTCATTATGTCATTTTTGAAAAGTGGCACACCAAAATTGGTATTTTTGCAATTGTCCCAAGAAAATTAGCACTAATGCTATTGAATTAAATAAAATAAAAATACTAAGAAATAAAAAAGAAAATCTTAAAGAAAACTAATGTTAAAATATATATATATATTTTTAATAATTATAGGCTTAATTATTTCGTTCCATAAAAAAATTAAAGTTTTGATAAAGTTTAATTATGCAGTTTAAGTTAATAACCGATTATTAAATGTTGAGGTTTGGATGCGTATTAGTTTATGTTTCCTATTCTAACCTTTCTTAATTATTTTGGTTTTTTTTTTTTTTTTCATATGTTGAGTAGTTTATGTTCGTTTTTTTTTCCATATGTCGACGCAGTTAAGGTGCAAAGCTGTGTCTTTATCTAGGATCTCCGATTTCGATCGGGTCAAGTTATTTGTTTCTTGTGCATGACCTTAAGTGTTTTTTGAGTTGTTTGCTAGAATAGCAGCGTCTGGACTTCGAAAAAGCTGTAGGAGCGGAGATGGTTTTGGTCGTTAGCCATGTATCCGCAGCTCTCGGCGATTTGGAATGTGCCTGATTGGCCGTCGGATGATGCTTGGAATGATACAAAACGATTTTACGTGGTAAGATTATTTATTATGACACAGCCTGATCAATTTTGTTTTCTTTTGCTCATGATCATCAATTAAGCAAGCAGTGGTATGTTTTTCTTACTTTTGCAGGTGAAGACATCAGAGTTGCAAGAATCTAAATGGATTTATCTCTATTTGGAACTTTTACTTCGTGCAAATGATAGGTGGTCGTTGCGGCTCTACAAGGTTTGTTTTTTTGTTGCATATCAATGACATATGGCATGAGTGGCATCATGCGTCGCTGATAACAAAACACCAAAACTATTGTTTCTGTAGGAATTTTTGTCCAAGGTCCGAATTGTGAAAGTGGCGATAGAAACTAATATTGGAGATGTGAAGCCGTCGAATGAGAGGGTCAAGGCCAAATGTGCAAATATCTACATAACGTTTACGGGATTGGAGACGGCTCCACGGATTGATGAGATTGGTGAGCATGTTGAACGCAAAGCTATAGTCAGAAGAGTCATCAGCAGTACAGGATCCTTGACCCTCGTGGGTAAGCTTTGGAGTGGAGAAAATACTGAGAAGCGTTCTATGACTCTCACGAGTGGTGAAAATGCCCAGAGTTCTAGAAAGCGATCTCAGCTTTGAGTAGGCGCCTGCCCCCGCGTTCATAGACTACTATGGCCGTCTGCTGATAAACTATAAGCTATTTTATGGGGTTGTACTATTCAGCTGAACTTGTTTTTGTGCGGTGTGTGCGTTTTTTCTTCTTCTTTTTCAAGTGTGATGTTTTTGGATACGATAACTTAAACTTATTAGCACATATGTGATTTAGTTTTCCTTTTTCATTTCCGATTCTAGCTAGTCCCTACATATAAGCACTAAGCCCTTGAATGTAACCCAGTTCGGGCTCACAAAACTCATAGCATTCTGGACCGCTCTCTCTGAGACATAGCCTGGCTTTGGTTACTTCCAAATGCCGGGTCAACGTGTCGTTTTTAAGTGTAGATTAGACTCCTCTCCAAGATCTTTACCCTTAAGTGTATACTGTTTTTTAGTACGATAACTTAACTTATTATGTGCGTGCATTAATACGGGAATAATTATATCTGAACACGGCCTTTGAAAGGAGCCATGAATCTACGGGTCTCAACCTCTGTAATTTTCTATAGGTTCAATAAGGTTCTAACTTCCCTGAGAAAGGGTCTACAAGTTGTGCATCTAATATGTACAAGTTTGATACTCCCATCAACATATGTTCATATCTTTTCACCACACACGTTGTTTGGTTGTAATAATATTTCCTTTGCTTTTTATGCCAAATAATTCCAAATCCAATTAAATAATAGAATTGTTACCGTTTGAGATTTGGTTGAGAAGGCCCAATACAAAAGCCCAATATCGAAGCCGTGTGATTCAAGTAAGGTTATGACTACTTGAATCATACCGTATGATTCAAGTAAGGTAATCGCCTCCTTCTAATAAAAAATAGCATTCACCACGAGGAAGAGGAGAATATGACTACGGAGGTGGTGAAGAATACGACGGAGGTGGTGGAGAGTGAGTATTTTACGAAGGAGGACTATGAGGCTTGGGGAGGGCCGAGTGTATACTGGGATCGAGTGGCAGAATCTGATGTAATCTTCTTCTTCTTCTCCATCATTCTGATTTGTTGCTTGTACCCTAACCCTAACCTTAACCATGTGATTACTTGCTGATGGGTGAATTAGGGTTTCGATATCGAGGGTATTCCAACAACACCATTTTCCGGTGGACTGATAGCCCGCAATTGTAATCTTAATCTTATGCCTGAGAATCTCATGGTCAAGCATTATGCTATGTTGGGGCTTCATCGTTACAATATGTCGGAGGTAATTATTATAAGCATTATGTATCTATATTCAAACATATGCTCTCTTCTTATTATACCACTTTCATTTTATTCCTTTCTTTTTTCATCTGTACGTAAACTCCTCGCAGGGGACAAGCTTCGAGCTCGATCGCCTAATAAAATACAACAAGTTACAGAACGCTGTCTCATCTTACTACATGACTTTGCTTGCATACGATCCTTCTCTTCGCCAAGAAGAAACCTTTCAGGTTCGAACTGATGAACGGAAAATTAACAGATTGCATGTAACCTGCTCTGTTGCTAGACCTAAAGATAAAAAAGACGAAGGTGACTTTTGGTGCATTGTTCATTTTTTGTTTTGTTTTAGTACAGGTCTTGAGTATATAAATAAATTCTCACTTTTGCTGTTTATAATTATGTTGCATAGTGTCCACAGAAGAGCTCCCCACAAAAGAGCCCTTTGTGCCTCACTTTTATCGTTGCGCAGTCTCGGATAGTACTTTATTCAATGGTGAATTGCCTGATTGGCCATCAGATGATGCTCTGAATGATACAAACCGATTTTACATGGTATGATTATTTATTAAGACCCAACATGATCAGTTTTGTTTTGTTTTGCTCATGATCAATGAAGCAACCAGTGATATGTTTTCTCTTGCTTTTTTCAGTTGAAGGAATCAGAGTGGCAAGCTACTGATTGGATTCATCTCTATATGGAACTGTTACTTTGCGCAAATGATAGGGCGTCGGCGCAGAGCAGACCTGTAAGTTTTGTTTCTTTCTTTTTCTTTTTGCATACCATGAGTAGAATGCATTGTTGGTAATAAACACACCAAAACTGTTGTTGCTACAGGATTTTATGTCCGACTTACAGATTCTGAAAGTGGCGATTGAAACTGATATTGGAGATATGAAGCCGCCAAATGAGAGACTCAAGGCCAACTGTGCAAATGTCTACATAACGTTTAAGGGTTTGGAAACGGTTCCACGAATTGATGAGATTGGTAAGCATGTTGAACGCAAAGCTATAGTCAGAAGAGTCATCAGTCCAGGATTCTTGACCCTCGTGGGCAAGCATTGGAGTGGTAAAGACACTGAAAAGCGTTCTGTGACTCTCAAGAGTGGAGAAAAAGTCCGGAGGTCTAGAAAGCGATATCGTTTTGGCTAGGCAGTCATAGACTATGGATCATGTCTTTTTCAGCAGATCTATTTGGTTTGGTTGCCCGAAGGTTGTTATCTGACTTGTACGAACCATAACTTGCATTCAAATTGTTATACAACTCACAAATTTCTTTTTCTTGAAAATGATGATGAACACAAAGAATTCCTATGTCAATTGCTACGAGTAGCAGCTTGCTTAACCGCTGCTGCGCTGAGAAGGGATGTTTTGTGGTTTACACGACAGATAAAACCCGCTTTGCTTTTCCGCTAAGTTACGTGTGCAACTCTGTTTTCCAAGAGCTCTTGAACACCAAGAATGGATAGAGACACAAAAAATGTCAAATCACTAGTGCTAAATGTTCTTTACATTCGGGAAAAAAAAAAGTTTTTTACATTGTTCTCTTCAACAACAAGAAACAGAGTAATCAAATAATTGCTTCAATTTTAGTGTCTTTATGCAGCAAAGAGACTATTTATTCACACTAATCATAAAATCCAAAGTATCATAGCACAGCTAGGAGCAACTACAGGAATATAAGTTGTTAATTACACACATTACACAAGTTTCCCTTATGGACCAAAACGTCTCTATTTAGTTCTTCTCTCGTGTGGCGGAAAACGACATGTTTTTACTTTCTTTTCTTGTTAATGTCTATGTTTTGTTCAAGAACCACTGGAGCAGCAGGAATGCTAAACCACCACTCTTTAAGCCGCCGTATCAGCCGCTCTGTGCTTGGTCTACGCGGTGGCGAGTACCTTGTGAACAGTTCAAGAAACAACACTAGCATCAAACTGTTCCAAGGCACCAATACCATCATTGTCGTAGCTATCACGATCGCAGCCGCAAACTTCTCAGTCGCCTGTTTCATCCAAAAACATTGAGTGGCTGCAAAAACGCTAGCAACGTCTGCCAAACACTAAAAATAGTAGAATATTGAAGGACGAGAAAGACCTGTGGGAAAAGCGAGAGTAGTAAAGCTCGGAGCTTGAGTAGAACAATGTTTGCATCTTGGACTATCTCTTCGAGCTGCGAAATCGCGTTTTGAACCGCTAAAAGCTGTTCCATTGTGTTCATTGGAGGAGGCGCGATAACTTTCAGCTCGATCATTGATTTCTCTCTATTGCTGAAACATCTTGTGAGAACCATAAAACCCGATAAAAAGATACACGCAGTCGCGAAAACATAGCCAATCCATCCCCTAACCAAACAGGTTAAACCCCGAAAAGAAGAATATTTCAGAGAACTGTAACTAACAAAAAAAAAACAAACGCATAAAAAAATCTCAACAGTATGTCACCTGTAAATTATGAAAGTGGAGAAGAGACAGAACGCAAAAGACTTCAATGGATCGTCCCAATATCCTAACGACAAAAGCCAGTTACCGATTTCCATAACCGGAAGAAGCAGTTCCTGCAAGAAAAGCCAAGTTCAAAAATCATTTGCGGAAATGCCAAATGCTAGAACAGTTGTTTTTGTTTTACCTTCATCACAGCTAAATTAGTTTCAATTCCATCCACTTTAACTCCATTGACCGTCTCTTGCGCAAGAACCACTTTCTCGTAGTTTTTTCTTGATTGCATAATCGCTCTCTCCAATGGATTCACATCTCCAACCACTACCTCACCTACCACAAGACTACTACTACTACCCTTTGGACTTGATCCAAACACCAACCCCAATTGCGAAACCATATCCGAGGCAGATATCGATTGCAATCTCCCTGTTAAAACAAGACTTATCAACACAGAATTCTGTAATATCAGGTAAATACAATTTGAATAATAATATATGTTACCTATGTCTTTGGCTTTGTTTGTCCGATCAAGCACTCTAGAACTCGACATCTCTGCAAGTGTTTCCAGAATAAGATCTCCACCAGGAAGCTGATCACAGAGATTGAATGGAAGAAGATTCTCGTAATGCACAGGGGTTGTTAAACCGAGTTCTTGAATGGCTTGCACGCGTAAAATGCCTAGCACAGCTTTCGAGATAGCTTCATCTTTCGCCACACCTGATTTGATCTTGAACTTGTTTATGTATTTGTGAACGTAAAACACTTCTCGGATTATCGCGAGCCAGTAATCTCGTCGAGTGTGGCCCTTGAGCTCAGGGAACTCCATTACTACTGGTTCTGGTCTACAAAAACGAGTCATTAAAAATTGTAACCAAATCAGTCAGATAGAAACCGAAACAAAGGTAAAAGAGAAGAATTGCAGTAAATATCATTCCTTACAGGGAGATAGACTTGTAAGATACAGCCTTGTCGAAAAGCCGAGTACCCCAAGGACCGGTTAACTCGGGTTTAATGACTTGTTTCAAATCTTCAGATAAGCTATAACACTTAGGTGTGTCGAAAGACACGACTTTTATAGCCTCAAAATAGAGTGAATGATCAGTGAGAATCAAGCGGCCTGCATTTAACCAGTATTCAACCCCATAGACCGAATACAGAGCAATTTACCAAATCACCACACATTGTTTGTGCAGAGGAACACATACCTGGCCATGTAGATATTCCAATATGTTCAAGAACTGGTTGGGTAGTAACTGTACCATCGACCTCAAGAATCTTTTCTCCTTTCGAACGAACACCGGAAAGTAGAGATGACTCAGACTGGCTCTTCATCTTCTTTATTGCTCTAGACAATGATTCCAAATAGAAAAACTTCAGAGTTTCACTAAGTTTTTCACTTAGAATGTTTCTAAGAATGAGAGCTTCATTCTTACCTTTCAAGTCCATACAAATACTTATCATAAACCGAAAACTGAAGCCGAAAACCATTTGACGAAGAAGCCAGCAACCCGAACAAATTTTCGCATATAATCACATCAGCTATTATCGGAACCGCTGGAGCAATCCGAGAGAAGGGTTCTAAACCGACCGTTGGATCTTCATCAACCTATTTCCACATTTGAAACAAGAAAATCTTTACGCCTTTTGACTCAACGGACCACAACAACGCAGAAATCAAAGTGTTCTTACACTCAGTAATTTCTGGCTAGAAGCAGAAGGAACCTCCCAAGCAACCATCATATCGAAAGTTAACCGTCGAAACATTTTATCGGCTAAATGACCTGTTACTCCAACTGAAAGTGCAAGTGCCCTGAAACAACAATACTCTAGAAAGTTCCTTGCATACACCAAAAGCTGCTTTACAGATTCAGACGCCTCTTGTTTAAAACTATCTTGTAGCTCAATCACTGAAACACCAAGTATTCTGCATCAAAATGTTTCTCATTGGATCTTGATCAAAGACTTAAACTTTTTTCATACAGGACTCAACCGTTTAAAACCAATTCATTGTAACTTAAAAAGACGAGAGATTTCTTACTTTGAACACCTGCGAATAACAACATTTGCAACTGGAGAAAGCTCAGGTATCCAATTGGATCCAGAAGATGGAGAATTCTCAATCTCATCGATTTCTTCATCGAAACTGCTTTGTTTCCCAAGCAACCATTTCAATGAACTATCTTTAACCAAACCTTCAAGAACATTCCTCGTTTTGCTCGACATAACTAGAAGCAGATTTCTTCAATTATTCAAGAAACAGAACAAAAAAAAAATCCAATCTTTATTGAAAGTTTCAGCTAAAAATCAAGAAGAGGCAGTGAATGATATGTATAGATTCTGACTAGTTCTTGAACATTCTTTAGCTGTTTTTTTTTTCTGATCAGAATTTACCAAATTACTGAAGAATCGAAGTTATCTTATAGAACCCACCTCGGAAATGAACTAAAACTTCAAACTTTAGACTGTTCTCTTATCAAATTCAGGGTTTTAAGCTCAAGATTCTGCCTTGATTTGGGGTTTATCGAAAAAAAAGAGAAGCAAAGGAAGAAAGTGAGACAGGTAAAGAAAATCTCGGCTTTGTTTGGTCTATTCGAGGTAATGATAAGATACGATCAGTAACACGTGAGCAAAAACGTGGCTTGATTATAATTACGCCACGTCAGTTATCTTCTACGGCTCAGATTTAATCCAACGGCTTTGACTTAGTTAAAATCTTGTACGTACACGTGTCATGTGAACGATCTTTGACCGTTAGATCGTCCTTTATAATGTATCTTTACCCTCTTCCTCGAGCTCTAGGGTTATTTTTCTTTCGGATTAGCTTCAGTGTATCCTTTTGGGTACTGCTACAGGTGCGTTTCGTTCGGACGAATCATTTGTTTATCGGAAATTCCAGTACTGTATATTTGATGGGTTTGTTTACTTGTTCTCGATTTGTTGTTTTTTTGCCGGAAATTTTGTTGCTTGATTGTTACATTGATCGGTATACGATGAAATTTATGTTGTCTCGATGGAAAATCAAATTATTTGTGTGTAACTTTGGTGATTTGTATTGTTCGATATCGTTCTTATCTGGTTATCGTGTGTGTTATCAATGCTTAGATTACTATGTTGAGACCAAAGTGCATTTTTGTTGAAATATTGAATGTTTTTGTTTTGTTTTGTTTTGTTTTCTCAGAGCTTTAATTTAAGGTTTTTGGGAGGTTAAATTTGAGAGAGAGAAGATGTTTTCGGCACAGCATAAGATTCATAAGGAGAAGGGTGTGGAGCTTTCTGAATTGGATGAGCAAGTTGCTCAGGTTTGATCTTTAAATCTTATTTTTGCGTAGAATTGGTGAAAGTTAGAGTTTTTGATACTTTGCATGTTTTTGTTGTTTTCTTAGGCTTTCTTTGATTTGGAGAACACTAACCAAGAATTGAAAAGTGAGTTGAAGGATTTATACGTCAACTCGGCAGTGTGAGTGAATTGGTTTTGTCTCCATTTTGTTTCCCTATGGAAGTAAAGATAACTGAAATTTCGATCAATTTTCTCTCTCTTTGTAGTCAAGTTGATGTATCTGGAGGACGCAAGGCAATTGTTATCAATGTTCCTTACAGATTGAGAAAAGCTTACCGTAAAATCCATGTTAGGCTTGTTCGCGAACTCGAGAAGAAGTTCAGCGGAAAGGTAATTCCTTTTTACCTTTTCTTGGTGTATATTATTGAGTTACTCGATTCTTCATGGTTTGATTTAATGATTGATACAACTAATAGAGTTATGGAGCTATATATTCTCTGGTTATACAGAGAAAAGAGTCGCATATGTTTCATTTAGCTTTCTTGGTAATAATATATTCTTCTTTCTCTCTGGACCTATGTTTAGGATGTGATCCTCATTGCTACGAGGAGGATTGTGAGGCCACCAAAGAAAGGCTCAGCTGCAAAGAGACCACGCAACCGTACTCTGACATCGGTCCATGAAGCCATTCTTGATGATGTGGTCTTACCCGCAGAGATTGTTGGGAAGAGAACCAGGTACAGACTCGACGGTACCAAAATCATGAAGGTAAGTAAAATTCCAAAGATCATATTTCTCAAAGATCATCCACAGATTCTGTTAATGTAAATGGAATGGAATGTGTTTTTCGAAAGGTCTTCTTGGAACCAAAGGAAAGGAACAACACAGAATACAAGCTTGAAGCTTTCTCTGCGGTTTACAAGAAGCTGACCGGCAAAGATGTCGTCTTTGAGTATTCCATCGTTGAAGCCTAAGAGATTGAAATGAAAAAAAATCTATTGTGATCTCTGATATTTAAGTCCTCTTCTTTTTTATGTGTGTCTAAGACATTGATTTCTCGTTGGTGAATGTGTGCACAAATCTTCAAATTTTTATGGGTAATTTGAGTTTAGCTTGGCATAGAACAACAAAAACCCTTAAAAAAGGTTATATATATATAAATCGATTTTCTATGTCAAAATTCCCTGAATACAGCGGTTTTGTCCAAAATTGATTAAAAATCAATTATAAGCTTAAACATTCGTTAAGAAAATAAAAACATATACTAAAGGAAAACAATTAAATTCACTTGAACCATGAATAATTGAATCAGTGTTTTTTCTTTCCGGCCGACAAGAGACCGGTCCGGTCTGAATCGGTTTAAATACAATTAAAACAATGAATCTCTCAAACTCAAAATGACTAAAAAATCTCAACCCACCCACCCAAAAAAGCTAACCGAATTTACATATTTGCCCCTGAAAGAAAAGTCAAATTACTCAATAGCTCTTCTTTTCTTTCTTTCTTCTTCATCACCAAATCGCCATTATCGCGACCTCTCTTACCTCTCACCGTCAAATTGGACCGGAGGTCTTCCACCTCTTTGACAACTCCGTCATCAATTGTACCTGAGCTCTGAGATCTGCTCTTCAACGAGATGCTCGAACAGTTTTAATCGGAAAGTGACAAGGAAGATTTGCTTATTGTTTTTTTTTTTTTCCTTCTGGTCGGAGCAACAATGGGGTCCTCTTCTGAGACCATCGATATCTCTACTAGTGCTCGGAGAATTGGCGTTGATAATCGTATTTCTCTTAGATTTTACTTCAGGATCGCTGATAATATCCTTAAACAGGTTTCGTCTTCATACTCAAAAGACTTTTTGATTTACGGTTACTCTGTCTAAGGTCGCTTTCTTTGGGGATCTTCCAATTCATTTGCATCAATTAGATACACAATTGACGTTTGATTGTTGTTGATGTGCTCTTGATTCTTGTCTCTGTATGATTGGCATATGTTCTTCTCTCTTTAATTTGTACTCAGTTCTGTAGTAATAGTTGCGGTTTCGAGTTCGATTTTGAGCTATCAGCTTCGATTTGGAACTATGCATATGGTCATGGTGGTCACAGGAACTTGTTTAGAGGATAAAAAAAAAAGTAGTACAGATAATGGAATTAGTTTTCATTATAGAATTTGGAAAAATTTGTGGAGTAAAGTGCCTTGGTCACTTGACATTGATGCTTGTATAGTCTCAGTGGAATTTTGGATACCAGATGCTCTGTTTTGAGCCTTTGTTCTTAGGTGATTTCCGACTTTGTGGTTTCTCGGAAAAATTCTCAATTCATAGGTTAATAACTGTTCGATTCACAGGTTATGATTTGTGCTTGATGGAATTTTGAAACCTGCTAGTAGTTCCAATCCATTTGCATCATTATATATACACAGAGACACTTCATGTTTAATTGTTGTTGAGGTGCTCTTGATTCTTGTCTCTGTGTAATTGGTATATGTTCTGTAGTTGTAGTTGCATCTTTGAGTTCGATTTTGAGCTATCAACTTCGATTGGAAGTTTGGAAATATGTCTTCATCTTGATATTTAGTTGTTTGCTTGTTGATTCTCTGAAAATGATTCCTTTTAGGGTAATAAAGTACACTTGTTTGAGATCTTTTTTTCTCTGAAGTTCCTAATCAAATGTATGCACAAACGTTTTGTAGGCCAACATATTTCGGAAAGAGAAGAATATAATTGATTTATATGTCATGCTTCTGCGTTATTCGAGGTGAGGATTATACATCAGAATGAAAAGAAGCTGAACCTTGACACTCTCTGTAGAGAGAAGAAAGATCGTAATACCTTTTTCTGAAATCAATTATGTTTCTTGTTCTTCTCTAGCTTGGCTCTCGAGACTATACCCTCCCATCGAGATTACAGAACAGCTCTTCAAAGCAACAAAGAGTATTTGAGAATGGTAATGGATATATATCCTTATGATCCCTGTCAACGTTTTGTCTATCTATCAGTAGTTTGATGTGATCTTTTTTTTTTTAATCTCATCTAGAGACTATTGGATGTCTTGACTGAGCTAGA
This sequence comes from Arabis hirsuta, assembly GCA_964056655.1. NCBI lineage: Eukaryota > Viridiplantae > Streptophyta > Magnoliopsida > Brassicales > Brassicaceae > Arabis > Arabis hirsuta. The sequence continues at coordinate 5,552,798 of OZ053300.1, forward strand.
GAAGTTGAAACCAGTTGTACGGCAAAGGATCGATGAACTGTATCCTAAGCCCATACCTCGATATAATGTGCAAGCTAATCCAGTTAACGGTTCCTCACGCTGGTCCGCGGCCGTAAAACCATCTTTAAATAGCTATGATCATGCTAAGGTGTGCTTAATACTTTACTCTTGTTAGTCATATATGCCATGCATACTAATTAAGCTGCAGTAGATAAGTATCCTCTTCCCCTTTCTATGTTTCTCTTGTTCGGCATAGGTAATAAATCCTAGTGGACATAATTTTGGCTACATGGGTTCCAGGGGTCAGCAATTCTCGAACGGCGCACCACTTGAAGAGCGTTTTCGAAATATGTATGTCTTCGTTGTATTTTTTACATTGTTTTCCTGGTTTTTTTGTCCTGTCTTATAGATTTTATTAAGTGCATGATTTATCTAGGTCAGTGAAATTTATCCGACCAACAGAAGAAAGCCTTTCCAAGCACTCTATCTTGGGTCCAAATGGACTCCGTGCACAGTGGCAGCCTCCAAAGAATGATATAAAGGTATTATAGCATATGCTTCTTTTTTATCCACTTCACCGCACTAAGCTGATGTTCTTTTTGTTCTATTATCCAGATTCAGTATCCAAACAATATAGATTTATTTTCGCCAGTTGAAATCCCAAGGTTAGACCATCTAGCTGGTTTTATTGCAAAGTGTACATTTCTATCCTGCATATAAAGAGATTTTGTTTTATTTCTTAAATTTTCTGCCGCTTTCCCTCTCTTGATAATCCCATGCATATGTTGTTTAACTTGAACAGCTTCCAACAATTCGTGGATAGCAAACCAATGATAACGAATGGCAGTAATGACAAACCTGAAATTCCAACTGTGGAATCAAGTTCTACGTCTAGTGAAAATATCCAGAAAAATTACACTGAAGAGCTTTCTTCCATGATTTCTTTTGAAGAACCAGAAAGCGTTAATGATAACAGTTTCATTAGGCAACCTTCACCACCTCCTGTGCTTGCTGAAGTTCAAGACTTGGCTCCTGCTTTATGTCCTGAAGCTAGAGAAGCAGAATGTAAGATAGAGAACCCTTTGCCGGATGAGTCTCTTCGGTCGGAGTCTCCTCTTGAACTCCATATTGTAAGTTTGCTATATTTCTCCTTTATTTGTTATTATTCTGATGTTAAAGCTCATACAAATTATCAAGGGGAAAAATTGAATTTGAGGTGCAATGATTGGTGATTTGTTGTGAAGGCTTTTATCTTGTTCTATAGTTTGTTCTATGTGACACTAGATTTGTGTTGATGGGTCTATGTTCCAAACACTCATATCATATATGGTCTAAGCTTGGAATTTCACCACATCTTTATTTATTTTTCTCGTCTCTAGCATAGGAATAGTGGCTAATTCAATTGCTACATTGTCTGAAAAAATAAGACACAACTGATAATAGTTTGGTAATCAGCCACGAGTCTTGTGTACTTTTCTCCCAGTTATCTTTCATATTGTTTTATAATTACCTTAATTTGCAGGCAACAACAATGATGGATACATTTATGAGGCTTGCCAAGTCAAACACGAAGAAGAATTTAGAGACGTGTGGTATTCTCGCTGGCTCACTAGTGAGTCACATTATATGCCTACACCATTATATGATTGAAATTCGAAGAAATATTATGTTGGCATTCCTCATGGAAATGGATCAGTAGTAATGATTTGTGAATCATTCATGTGCAGAAAAACAGGAAATTTTATATTACAGCTCTCATCATACCAAAGCAAGAATCAACATCTGACTCGGTAAGCTCAGTCTCTTGTTTTGGTATTCGACTTAGTTTCCTCATATATATTCACTTATTACTCTCTCTCTACAGTGTCAGGCAACAAACGAAGAGGAGATATTTGAAGTACAGGACAAGCAATCCCTTTTCCCACTTGGATGGATTCATGTGAGTAAATATGATTTGTTACATATCTCTAGCTTTAACTGCTTTAATGCTTGAGATCAGTCTTCGTTTGCGTAATTTTTATTCTCAGTTTATTGCTTGCGTAAATTTCTCTACTGACTCGTGAATCATTCCATTTCTCCAGACGCATCCGACACAGTCTTGTTTCATGTCATCCATTGATGTTCACACCCACTACTCATACCAGGTACCGATTGATTCGAAATACATATGCTTAAAAAGATACCAACAATGGACTTGCCCCTCTTTCCTTGTAAAGAAATCGTAAACCCTCAATTGCAATGTATTTCAGATTATGTTACCAGAAGCTGTTGCAATCGTTATGGCGCCTCAAGATTCTTCAAGGTAACATAACAAACATAGAGACCAAAAAAAGTTCCGTTCTGTTCCGAAATGAAACGATTCGAGAAACCTAAAACGATTCTCTTCTTTTGTGTAGGAATCACGGAATATTCCGACTGACAACGCCGGGAGGAATGACGGTGATAAGGAATTGTGACCAGCGTGGGTTTCACGCTCATAGTTCACCCGCGGATGGAGGACCGATTTACAAGACGTGTGCGGATGTGTACATGAACCCTAATCTCAAGTTCGATGTCATTGATCTCAGATAGCATGCGCTTGACAAGTGAATACTATGTTCAGTAAAAGCCTATCTTTCTATACGATTGTAACAATTGTTTGTGTTTATATCCGATTATAAATGTGTTCTACGCAAGTTCGTGTGTACAATTTTACATGTAAAACTGTGGAAAAAAAAAGATTAATCAACGAGAAAAACTGATATAATAAATAAATACTTCTCAAACAAATACAATAATAATGTGTTTTGATGTGAGAAAAATATATTGTGTAATGTCCAGCTTCTAAACACAAAAAAATGTTATGTTAATCACTTAAATTAGAGAATGGGTCAGGTTAGACTTGGCTTTTCGACTACTCTTTAGTCTTTAACAAATGTTTAATGTTGGTCACTCTACCTAAAAACCACTAATACATTTCTTTTATATTGTTATGCATATATATAATCAGTCCAAAAAATTTGGAAAATTTACGTGCATCCATATCTTTGGACTTTGGACTTTGGACTGTACATAGAGATTTGTATGACATTGGTGTTATGTTACCCACATCTTCCTACTTCGACCAACAAAATTTGGTATTGTTTTGCCTTTTATATGTAAGAAATGTAAAATTTGGTTATGTAAGAACTAAGATAATTGTATGATCTATCATTAAAGTTGTGTCCAAATCGAAATATTGAAGCATGCAACCTAATAAGTTTGGTAGTAACACTAAAAAAAATGTGTGTACAAACAGGAAAACACCCAACAAAGACACAATCAAAGGAGGAAAAATTACTTATTGAGACACTGAACCTCTCTTGGTCCTGTGATCATCTACTTCTTTTTCTTCTTCTTCTTTGTCTTATCTTTCGAATGGCGTAAAATCGATCCTAACCCGAACGTTGACGGACCATTGAGGACTGGAATGATTGAAAAGCTTCCTCCACCTTCACCCTTCTTTCCTGTGTGCTTTTGTGGCCTAAACTGATACGCATTGCAACAGGTAGAAGAAGAAGGCCTATGATTGTTAACATCTCTCAGCATTGCTCTCTTTGAATTAGTAACCGAACCTGTTGAGTTGCTTCTCGTCAGACGAGGAAATGAACAGATCAGACTCTTCTTTATATCGCAGTTTAAGCTCGAGCTTCTCTTGAAACTCCAAAACGATTTTGATGACTTCTCTGCTTCCGAGTCAGAGTTTGCACCGCTTGCTCGCCCGTTGGTTTCTTTCTCGCTGTGTTTCGCGGGTAATGGTTGTGGCGGAAGAGGAGATGGAGAAAGAGAAGAGGTAATGGGAGGGAGTTCGTATTTGTAGAGACGTTTTGGCGTAGTTGAAGCTGCGGTTACATGGAATGGAAGGATCATACCATCCGCAAAGATTTCATCGGCTGGTGAGGAATCTCCGGGATCAAAATTGTTTGAGATATGGAACTCGAAAGAGTTTGATGAATCTAGAAGAGTTTCGTCTCTTCGGATAAGACCGGATGGTTCCATTACAAGTGGTGGCGCTTTATCAGATTGGCCAAGATCACTCGAGAACGAAATCCGCTGGTCCGTGCAGATCATAGTCGAAAGAAGAAGAAAAACAAAAAAAAAAAGTCAAGTGACTGAAAATTGATCTCATTCAATGTCAAACCTCTGCTTTTGGAACAATGGAAGTTTGTACATTTTGGAATAAAAACTCATTAAGTTGGTGAAGAGAAGTTGAAGTTTCTAATAAAATATTGGAATGCGTAATCTGTCTAAAGATTGTGGTGAGCCACTCACTAATCTTCTATCTAAAGGTATTATATTCACAGAGGTTGAATAAGTATGTTACCATTACTATCATGTTGGACCAAGGCTAGAGTCTTGTTTAGCTTGACCATGGCTTGTGATGGTCCTAACAACCTTTACCAACTCCATTTCATTCTCTGTTTTCCACGGTCCTGTTCGTGTATCAATGAAACGATCAACATACAACATTGCAAGCTCAGGGGGCTGTCATGTGTCATGTTCCATGCACATAAATTTTCAGCATCCATGGGTTGATGTCACCATTCGGTTCTGATATGTCGTTTGCGAAGCTATCATTGTTCGCTCGGGCGTCTACGTGTCTGGATCGTCTGGAACTAAAGAAAGGTTTCTACTTCGAAGTATTAGAGAGGAAGAGACATGTGTGAACCTCAATGTAATTGTAAGGATGTCCTACTCACTTCTTTGTCTGAACCTGTGAAGTCATTCAAACAAAACATGTGATAGTACAGAAATTTCTTGGCATCAAGGCATCAAGAAACCGCACTTGCAGCTGCACGGAAGAGAAATATCATTATCGGTATGATCATGCTTGCATAATCTGGCAAACAGAAACATAGTACATGGGAGAAGCTTGTCCAACCCTGCAAAGTCATCAACAAGCTTATAACAGCACAGACATTGGTGAGACGAGCAGCACGTTCTTGACACCGAGGTACCAATTCATGAAACATACTCAAGAACAAGAAGATTCTTTGTTAAGATCTTTGGAGGCTCCTAGCCATGAACCATACTCGAGAACAAGAAGAATCTTTGTTAACCTCTTGCATAACCATTAGCCATCAATATACAAACAGTAGTACAAGATTCAAGAAACCTTTTGACTGGATGGAACAATGAAAGAGAAGTTACGAGAGAAACGCAATGAAATCAACTGCATTATCGATAACAAACCGCTAGAGATTACAACTAGACTGGTGATGATACCATCTTCTAAACTGAACATTATGAATGAACCAACCGATTAAATCCCGAAAAAATCCGCTTTTACAACAAGAAACAAAACAGAAACCAATTGGGTTTCTTCACGGATCCAGGACATTGCTACATTACTTGAGAATATCTCAAAACTAGAACCAAGAAACAGAGAAAAAACAAAGTTGATACATTTTTTTCTTTTTTTGCTAAAGAGAACCAAAGAAAGTAAACACCTTTCATGTCTCAACAGCTTCAGGAACATTATATGAATCTGTTGTTACTTCTTCACTCAACCAGAATCCAGGAAAAATCGTCTGCAAAAACACACACATAAAAATCGTTACTTTTTTCTCAGTAAAGCATCCACCTTTAAAAGAAAAATTTCCCAGAGAAAAGAGAAAAACTTTACATTCAATTTCTTCTGAACAATTCTGGGTCTCTTCTTAGGTCTCCTTGGAGGTTTTTTCCCAATCAAACTCGAGAAATCCTCTTCGATTTCTTCTTTCAACAACGAAACAGAGAATTTCAGTTTCTCATTCTTCTCAATTTCGTAATCAATTCTTCTCTTAACGCCGATTTCAATCGCTGATTCGTCTCCTGGTTCACTACACGCAGCTCTTCTCGTTCTTAGATTCCATGGACGAGTCGCTACCTCATTGTTCTTCGATCTTCCTTCTCTAAGCTTCTCGTTTGAAGCTTCATTAATGGCGATGGATCTGGTGGTTGCTTGATCTGGAGGAGGAGGAGAAGAAGAAGGAAATGGTAGATTGACACATCTGAGGTATCTTTGATGACCCCATCGGAGATATGGTAAGGTGAAATTGTGGAGACGTTTGGATCTTTCGAGAGATGGAGAAGTAGAAGGAAGAGACTCCATTGAAGAAGAAGAACTTGGCGTGAAGGAGATTTTCGATTTTTTTTTGTTTCTTTTTTCTTCTTTGTATTTCATGTTACAAAAGGACTAGAAATATTTATTATTTCGATAAATATAAATAAAGACGAAAATTTTATATCCGGTGGGAATAGTGTACTGAGAATATAAGAAAGAGAGCAAGAGAGATTTTGTTATTATGAATGTAGAGCAAGAGAGATTTTGTTATTATGAATGTTTTTTACAATGTTGTTATTCATTATAATCGATGGAACTTCTTTATATAGACAATGAAAAATAAGTTACTGTGCATGCATAGTGATAATAGGATCCACTTTTGTCAAAACCAGTGTGCAAAATCAGTGTGCTTGTGCCGTGATATTAGACTTTCATGACACTCTCCCTTGGAGACCAATGTCACTATATCTCTTGCGTTGTATCTTTTGTTGCCTCATTAAAAATCTGTCTAGGAAAATCCATTGGGAAAAACCTTAGAAGGACAAAAAGAGTGCAACTATGCAAGCTCCCCCTCGAATGATCAAGTTTATAGATTGCGTTGATGACGCATTCCAATGTCATATATATGCTTCTTGAACACCGAGGTAGGTAGTGATTTCGTGAAGAGATCTGCAGCATTGTCGCATGATCGGACATATCTTACTTCAATGTATTTATTCTTCTCAAACTCTGGAGTGTATGAGAAGAACTTTGGAGGGATATGTTTGGTTCTATCACTTTTAATATATCATTCCTTTGTTTGGGCGACGCATGCGGCATTATCTTCATATAATATTGTCGGCTCCATATTTACAAGTAATCCACTGCATGATCGAATGTGTTGACATATTGACCTTAGCCATACACATTCTCCACTTGCTTCATGGAGTGCGATAAGCTCAGCATGATTTGAAGAAGTAGCTACAAGCGTTTGCTTCTGGGAACGCCAGGATATAGCGGTGCCTCCGACCGTGAAAACGTATCCTGTTTGTGATCTCGCTTTGTGAGGATCTGACAAATATCCTGCATCTGCAAAACCAACCATTTGGCCATTTGAATTTTTAGGGTAAAACAATCCTAAATCAATCGTCCCTTGAAGATATCGGAAAACATTTTTAATCCCATTCCAATGTCTTCGTGTAGGGGACGAGCTAAATCTTGCCAAAAGATTAACAGCAAATGATATATAAGGCCGAGTACAATTAGCAAGATACATGAGGGCTCCGATTGCACTTAGGTACGGTACTTCGGGACCAAGTATCTCCTCATTTTCTTCATGTGGTCGAAATGGATCATTTTCGACATTTAGTGATCTAACGACCATAGGAGTACTCAATGGATTTGCCTTATCCATGTTAAATCGTTTTAACACTCTTTTGGTATATGTAGATTGATGTACAAATATACCTTTTTGAGAATGCTCAATTTGTAAACCAAGACAGTACTTTGTCTGTCCGAGATCTTTCATTTCAAATTCCCCTTTTAAATATTCTGAGGCTTTCTGTATTTCTTCCTGAGTTCCAATTATATTTAGATCATCAACATAGACTGCAATAATCACAAATCCTGATGTTGTTTTCTTGACGAAAACACATGGGCATATTGGATTGTTCACGTATCCTTCTTTTGTTAAATGCTCACTGAGACGATTATACCACATACGTCCAAATTGCTTTAGTCCATATAATGATATTTGCAATTTGATTGCACATAACTCTTTAGATTTGGAACTTAATGTTTCTGGCATTTTAAATCCATCAGGAATTCTCATATAGATATCCGTATCTAATGATCCATACAGATAAGCAGTAACAACATCCATGAGACGCATCTCTAGATTTTCGCAAGCGGCTAGACTTATCAGGAATCTAAACGTTATTGCATCCATGACAGGAGAATAGGTTTCCTCATAATCTATCCCAGGTCTTTGAGAAAAACCTTGAGCCACAAGACGAGCTTTGTATCTCGTAATCTCATTATCCTCATTTCGTTTCCGAACGAAAACCCATTTATATCCAACCGGTCTTACATCTACAGGTGTAAGTACAATCGGTCCGAATACACTTCGTTTGTTTAACGAATCAAGTTCGGTTTGAATGGCTTCTTTCCATTTTCTCCAGTCATTCCTCTTTTGACATTCATATACGGACTGAGGTTCTGGATATTCGTTTTCTTCATTTATCTCTTTTGACACAAGATATGAGAAAACGTCATCCACAATAACCATCTCATTTCGATTCCAAACTTTTCCGTTATGAATATAGTTGATAGAGATCTCATGGTTTTCTTTAGGTTCATGATGTTCCACATCATCATTTGTTTCTTGATGTGATTCTTCCAAAGTATTTTCAGCTACTTTGAGAACATCAACCTTTTCAATTTCCCTTTTCTTCCTAGGGTTTTTATCCTTAGAACCAACAGGTCTTCCTCGCTTCAGGCGTGTCCTAGACTCTCGTGTATCATCTGCTCTTCCAAATTCTGCAGGAATCTCAATCCGAGCAGGAACATTTGCAGCTGGAATGTGCGACTTAGTTACTGTCTTAGTATCTGCAAAAGCATCTGGTAACTGATTTGCTATGCTCTGCAAATGCATAATTCGTCGAACTTCCAGTTCGGACTGTTTCGTAGGAGGATCGAGATGTAATAAAGATGACACACTCCACCTTATATCATTTCCTACTTGTTTGTTTTCTCCCCCTAGAACTGGGAATTCTTTTTCATCAAAATGGCAGTCTGCAAACTGTGCCGTAAAGACATCACCAGTTTGAGGTTCTAAGTATCTTATAATAGATGGTGAATCATAGCCAATATATATTCCTAACCTTGTTTGTGGTCCCATCTTTGTACGTTGTGGGGGTGCTACAGGTACATACACCGCACAACCAAAAATCCTTAGATGAGAAATATTTGGTTCATGATCAAATACTAGTTGTAGTGGGAAATATTTATGATATGCACTTGGTCTTACTCGGATAAGTGTTGCTGCATGTAAAATAGCATGTCCCCATTTAGAAGGTGGGAGTTTTGATCTCATGATCAACGGTCTTGCAATTAATTGCAGACGTTTAATTAATGATTCAGCCAAACCATTTTGTGTATGAACATGAGCTACAGGATGTTCAACATCAATCCCCGTTACCATACAATAATCATTAAAGGTTTGTGATGTGAATTCACCAGCGTTGTCTAGTCTAACTCTTTTAATTGGATAATCAGAAAACTGAGCCCTTAGTTTGATTATCTGAGTTAGAAATCTCGCAAATGCCATATTTCGAGATGATAATAGACAAACGTGTGACCATCTGCTGGATGCATCAATTAACACCATAAAATAGTGGAATGGTCCACAAGATGGATGTATTGGTCCACATATATCGCCTTGAATTCGTTCAAGAAATTTTGGTGATTCTTTATCAACCTTTGTTGGGGATGGCCTTATGATCAATTTTCCAAGAGAACATGCAACACATGTCTTTCCATTCCCCTGATATACCTCCTGAATTTTAAGTGGGTGACCATGTGAGTTCTCTATGATCTTTCGCATCATCGAAGTGCCTGGATGACTAAGGCGATCATGCCATAATGTGAAATCTTCTGGATTTCGTTTGATTGCTAAATACGACTCTATCGTATTTATGTATGTATGATGCAAACCAGAAGAAAACTTTGGTATTTTCTCTAGAATTTGCTTTTCTCCTGATTTATCAGAAGTAATGAGCATATACTTCTTTCCATTCTCAGTTACTGACTGAGTGTCAAAACCTTGAAGATATATGTCATTAAAACTCAACAAATTCCTTCTAGAATTCAGAGAAAACAATGCATTATTTATGGAAAATTTTGTTCCATTCGGTAACATAAAGTTGGCTTTACCAGTCCCTTCAATCAAGTATGCAGGACCCGATATTGTATTCACAATGATTTTCGTTGGTTTTAAATCAGAGAAATATTTTCTATGTCTCAGAATAGTGTGCGTTATTCCACTATCTGGTATACAAATTTCTCTAATATTTCCTTTGGATATCATTCCGTTTGTTTTGATTTCCATTTCATGTGATCAAGATAGACACAATAATTATATATTAAACTGTTGTTAAAAACAATATTATTTTTCTAATAACGGAAAAACATAATATTATACATCACATAGGCAAAGACTATTCAGTAGTCTTATTACAAGCTTTTTATACATCCGCAATGTCAGTCATTTCAGTATCATCCTTAAAATCTGAGGCGTCGAGATGTGTATCACCTTTAGGGTGTTCCATCAGGTTCACTTCCTTTCTTTTACCGTTGACTGATTCTTGGTACAATTTGCAAAGGTGCAAAGGAGTACGACACACTCGGGACCAATGGCCTTGGCATCCACATCTGTGGCAAATGCCTTCACGCTTCTGGGTGATATTGCCTTTCTGTTCTTTCCCTTTGGATTGTTGCTCAGGCCGGACCCATTTGAATGACCGTCCTTGTGGATTATAGAATCTCCCACGACCACGACCACAACCACGATTGAATCGGCCACCACGACCACGATTAAATCGGCCACCACGACCCTGATTGTTTTGACCTCCTCTCCCTTGATTTCCTGCATCTATTTTGCCATCCATTGCATTCACTTCAGGGATTGCAATGGTTCCTGCAGGTCGAGCATTGTGGTTTTTAATCATAAGCTGATTATTCTGCTCAGCTAACATGAGTGCCACAATCATCTCGGAGAATCTCTTGTACTTGCAGTTCCTGTATTGTTCTGCAAGAACAAAATGCTCTTTGTGGAATGTCAGGTAAGTTTTTTGGAGCATTTCTGCTTCGCTCACAGGCTTACCACAATATTCCAACCGATTCACAATTCTTAATATGGCGGAATTATAATTATCCACCGTGTCAAAATCAAGAAATCTTAATTTTAACCACTCATCAAGAGCATGTGGGAGAGTTATCGCCCTTTGATTGTCAAATCTTTCTTTTAGAGTTTTCCACAACTCTACAGGGTCTTTTACATTCGCATAATCATGCGTTAGATTCTCATCAAGATGTTTTCTAAGAAAAATAACCGCCCTTGCCTTTGCAGATGCATACAATTTATTTCCTTCTTTAATGGTTTCTACTATAGACTGAGAATCTAGAAAGAGTTCAGCATTTGTGGACCATGATATGTAATTTTCTCCAGTGACCTTGAGTGCTGGGATCTTAAACTTTTCGATATTTGCCATTTGATTTCTAAAAAAATAAAATCGAAAATATTATTATTAGAAATATAACATGATTTTAGAAACCATATACATTAATTAAAATCGCAATTACAAAGAACATTAAAGCATAAACGAGTAAACCGATATTTATGATAAACTCTTCGCGAGTAAATTCTCTAGTGAAGAGACCATAAATCGCAGTAAGAAATACACCGATAATAAAAATAAAAAACAAGCGAAACATTTTTCTTTCTTAAAAATGATAACAAAAAAATTGGAAGAAGATAAAATGTTTGAATGATTTTGAAAGAGTGAAATATGAGTGTATTTATAGATTGAAAATCACTGTTCACTAGCCGTTATATAGCCGTTTTAAAGTGAAAAAATTTTAAAAATTATTTTGAAATATTTTCTTTGTGACCGTTAAAATCAGATGAAAAAAGAAAAATTAATCTGAAAATATTTGATAATCAATCAGATAAATTTACCAGTTTAAATATTAATTTTAGAAAAGATTGTTAAATAGTATATATACTACACATAAAATGAACAGAGAATTAATAATAAGGTTATAGTGACAAAGTCATCCACGGGAGAATATTAAATAAATAATTAAAACAACAGATAAAATTTCGGGCGGTTAAACCGACCATCAATAATTAAAACAGTAAATAAATAAATTATGGTATGTGAAACAACCACATAGATAAATAAATAATCAGGCGATTCAACTGTCCATAAATAATTAAAAAAGTAAATAAATAAATTATGGTGCATAAGCAGCCATAAAAATAAATAAAATAGCAGGCGGTTTAACCGACCATAAATAATTAAAACAGTAAATAAATAAATTATGGTGTGTGAAACAACCACATAGATAAATAAATAACCAGGCGGTTCAATTGTCCATAAATAATTAAAAAAGTAAATAAATAAATTATGGTGCATAGGCAGCCATAAAAATAAATAAAATAGCAGGCGGTTTAACCGACCATAAATAAAGCAATAAATAATTTATGGTGCACAAAGCAACCACAGAAATAAATAAACTATCATGGAGACAATAGTCCGCACAACATAGGATACAATAAGTATACATATGAAAGTTGAAATTTTAGAGTGATCGTGCTGATAACGTGTTATAAAAGGAGTAGAAATATTTATTATTTCGATAAATATAAATAAAGACGAAAATTTTATACCTGGTGGGAATAGTGTACTGAGAATATAAGAAAGAGAGCAGGAGAGATTTTGTTATTATGAATGTTTTTTACAATGTTGTTATTCATTACAATCGATCGAACTTCTTTATATAGACAATAAAAAGTAAGTTACTGTATATGCATAGTGATAGTGGGATCCACTTTTGTCAAAACCAGTGTGCAAAATCAGTGTGCTTGTGCCGTGATATTAGACTTTCATGACAGTTCGAAGTTTTTTTTGGGTTTCATATTTATTCGCGGAATTGTTTCTTTTCTTTTCTCCAATGTCGATTTTTTTTGTCTAACAAAAAAAGTGAAACCCAAAAACCAAACTAAACCGAACCAAAATTAATCGAACCAAATTCGAATCGAATTTTTTAAGTATTGACAATCCGAACCAAACCGAAAACCAAAAACTGAAGTATTTGAAACATAAATAAACTCATATATGTTTTAGCAATAAAAAAATAAAAATAAATAAACTCATGTATTTTTACATTTTTTGTCATTTTCAAGAAAATTCAGGTAAAACGAAATTAACTTTAAAAAAATTCGAGTATTTTACATAATTTTTGAATATTTCAAATAAAAAGTACTTGAACCGTTCATATTTTAACTACTTGATTCCGACCCAAATCCAAAAAAAACCGAACCAAACCAAACTCGCATTTTATAAATACCGAAACGGTACCTATATCTCTATACCCAAAACCCGAGAATTAAAAGACCATAATTGAACGGAAACCCGAACTCCAAGCTACTTGTGATTGACTGTCTAACTATATACGTCTATTTATTATTTGTTTGTAACATGTCAAGTAGTGTGGATTAAACTATTAGATAATGGTGGATGTATATACAACCAAAAAATAAGCCGACGATAGTTGGTAAGTGGTGGAGAGAAAACAAAAGAAACACTATACTAGTATATACTATTTATTTTGAATGTTTTCATGAAATTATTTAAGGCACACTATATTTCTGTTAAACCAAAAAAACTCATAATTTCTTTCTCTTTGATATTTCTTTCTCTACGAATTGAAAATATTGAACCTAAATCTCTCCAAAATAATAATTTGAAATCTCAAATAGACGTGGTTTTAACATTAGGTCTGAGAAATTCAACTTTATTAAGATAGCTAAAGACATGTTACATGAGCAATGGGCTTTGTTCAACTACAAAGGTAAATTAGCTGCACATGCGATTGGATATAGGTGTGACAAAATATTTGTGTTGTGGGTTCTTGAAGATGATGAAAAACATAAATGGTCCAAAAGTATATGCGTACTGCCATCTTTGTGGGATGAGATATTCTACGTGATTGTTGGAATGACTGATCCCGGTGAGATTTTGTTTTCGCCATTCTATATATCGAATCCTTTCTACCTTTTCTACTACAATATCGAGAAGAACACTATTAAAAGAGTCAATGTTCACGGATTTGAAGAGTTTACGCTTCATACACCTATCATTAACACCTTCCTAGACTATGTAGAGAATATAATGTAAGTGTGTTCAAGGCTTCATAACTTGAGGCTTTATTATATTTTGGATTTCAATTCTTATGATATTGTTGCTCTTAAGATTGTTTGGATTTTATCTTGATATTAGTGTTGCGCTTGCAAGGAATTTTTATCTCTATGGGATGTCTTTTAAGTTTTTTCAACTCTTGTTTTAATGCTTTATCTAGTTGTGTTGCGACTTTCATGTTCTATTCGTTTACTTGTTAGGCCATCTCCATCTATGGTTCTTAAGGGTTGTCTCTTAAATTAAAAATTATTAAAACACACACTCTCTCTTCCTTATACTCAACTTTATACCTTCTCTTTCATCTTTTTACTCAATTTTTATTAATTTTATATTTCAATACATCCCATTATTTCAAAACAAACTCTCCAAAAGTATCTAAAGTATCTACTTTAACATACTCTCTCTTCCTTTTACTCAACTTTAACATACTCTCTCCTTTCTTTATTCAAATTTTATTAATTTTATATTTCAATACACCCCACAAAAACACTCTCTTTCTTCCTTTTACTCAAATTTTAATAATTTTTAATTTAAGAGACACCCTTAAGAGACACCAATTTTTAATTTTAGGCTATGATTCAATCTTGTTTTGTTTTCTTCTTGAAATTACTATATTTGGTAATTATTCGATGGTATGATATGTTTTTATCTTTAGCACAATTCGTTACTAAACAATGTAACAAATATACCAATTTCAATGCAAAACTTGATCACAAAATTTCCAATATCTACTTGAATGCATTCACGATTTTTCCATTATCAATATTGTGCAGATTATCACTGTATTATATAACATAATGATAGTTGAATACAAATGCACATTCAATGAGAAATCTCTGCCTTTCATCTTTCGTTCTCCATTGTCTAATTTAGGATTCTAAGGTTTAACATCTACCATGAACGATGCTAGTCTCTTGGAAGATCACTTACCAATCTCCCGTTGCAATACATGCACCACAGATCTTCGAACTCATAACTCATCATCTACCCTACTTATCCATTTTTTTGCGGAGTTATTCCCCATATCAAGTCCCCGGTTTCACTGCGATTCTTACTCACATTCCAAATTAAAGAAATATAGTTTTGTTTAGAGCTCGGGAAAAAACCGAACCCAAACCCGATCGGGATTCTAGAGAAAGACCCGAATGGGTTTTAAGAGCTAGGTATTTCGAGTATCGGGTAATACCCGATCCGAACCGAAACCAAACTAGTAAAGCCTGGTTATGAGAGCAAGAGAGTAGATGGTTCCAGGTGTGACCAGCCTTTCATTTTGGGAGATTGCAGTACAGAGAAGGTGAATTAATGGAGGACAAGTAAAGGAACGAAAAATCAAAGCTCACAATCCATTATTTTTTGTTCTACGGTTTTATTCTCTCTAAAGCTCAAACAAGATGGCTTTAATTTTTTTTTTTTTTTTTGAAATCATAGCTCTAATTTACAGAAAAAAACTTACAACCAAAATTTTAAAAATAATTTTACAGCAATAATTTGTAATAGAAAAATATTTCTTAACCAATCATCCTAGTAACAGAAGTCTCTTTGATCTAGTGGTATTTTTTAGCGATTAAAATTTATGTAAAATCCATGGCTTTATTTTTTATTTTTCAAGAAGAAAAGAATACACCATTTCAGAGAAATACATCAATCAAATAGAAATACTATAGGGAACACCCATTCCGGTAACACCAGGTTCAGAGATAGGCTTCAACAGCTCATACTTAACTACACCAGCTCCTGCTCTATTCTTCAAATCAACGTTCACATTTTTCTCATCTATCACTCTTTCTAGACATTGGATCCTGTATTTAAATCGTTCATATGCTGCATAAACGACAGGATCATTGACCCATGATGCTTCTGGTTTCTCTCCAACGTACTCTTCATCAGGTGAATGAGTTGATAAAAGATCCAAAATAACCATCACTTGAGTCGCTTGCTTCTGCGAAGGGAATGTCTTAAGCAACACTTTTTCTGGCTCTTCATAAAACTCTTTTAGCTCTTCCTGTGTTGGTTCTTCGACCGGCATTTTTCTTCTTGCGGTGGTTGGTCGGTTGGGAAAGTATCCTCCATATCCGTATTGTCCAAAGTTTACAGCTGCATGGTGACCTGAAGCGACCCATGCAATTGTAGTTACCACGTCGATCAAGTCATCTTGTGTTTTTAGGACAGGCCACCATGGTTCGTCTTTCTTGTCTCCATGTCCTATGTTCCTGACTTCACTCCACCATTCTTGGAGTTCATTATCCAAGATGATTAGTCTTGCATCTGGATAGTAGTGGTTAACATAGTTTGTTACCCATTCCTTCAGTGCATCCCACAACATTAGACCGTCATTCGCAAATGGATAGTCTGGTATTGTCAGTCGTACCCCTCCATATTCCGCGGTCTCATCTTCCACAGCTAATCCCCTAATCACGCAAATTTATTTTATGTACAAATATTTGGTTAGCTTGATATTAGAGGGGAGTCTCTCAACATTGAAAAAATGATTATAATTACAACCTCTCTTCCATTATATAACAAGATGTTTAAAAGATTTTTTGTTTCATTTTATAAAATGTTTTACTAGTTTATATAGATCTTTTGATGTTATTTGATATTTTTGACCTTTTCAATTTTGTAGTCTTTTACATTGAATTATATTTCTCTTAAATTTTTAACTAATCATTTTATAAAACTAATTATTCATAATTTTTTATTAATTCACGTGCATATTCAGCTAAAACATCTTACAAAACAGAACCAAGGGGCTACATTGGATAAAACACCAAAAATTCACCTTCTTATGAGGTCAGCAGGTAAGCCTTCCATGTCGAATCTCCATAGTTTATCATAGACATCTGAACTTAACTCTAATGAATACTTCCCGGGCCAAAAACAAGTCTCAATGATTCCACCTGCGTTGATGAGACTTTGACGTGCACGAGCGTTGATCTCCATGGTGTAACGGAAGTGGGGATGCAAAAGCCTATAAATGGGATGCATGGCACTAAGTTGTCTGTTTGCCGCTATTATGTATGGCTCCATACAACAGTGAGTCCTCAACCTATTAATTTTTCCATCACGTTACTAATTAGTCATGCAACATGCGCGTCTTATAAAGTTTAACCTAATTTTGTTGTAAACAAGAAACCATCTGAGAGCTATAATTTATAGTGAGGAGTGTTTCAATATATACCAATGAGAAATAAGCTGGTGATAACCAGCGTCATGAGAAACGACATGTGCCTTAGCTAGATTCCATAGCCAGCAGGAAGTAGCATCATAGCCTGGTGTGAAGACCTTCTTCCATTGGGGCTTGTTGACATTTTGGGGACGAGTCAACTCAATGGCAACAGGCCTCAATGTACTATCATCACTAAGGAAGAATAGTGTTCGCGAAGCGTATAAAGTTGTATCATCCAACTCTCTTACTTTGTTCACATATGGTAGAAGCAAATCGTGATAATCCAACATGAACAATCTTTTTTTCTTTAGAGCCTGCATGAACATGCACTGATCATTCATTAAGGAAATATTTGGTATATATGCATATATGTATGCGTCTTTATAAATAAAACCCGTCGATAATCGTACCTCATAAACAGACATGTTTCCTCTGATTTCTTTTTCCACAACTTCCCAAGTAATGAGTGAGTTGGGATCACCATAAACGGCAGGGTCTAGTTTGCTTTTTAATGGCCACTCCTGGAATAACAATGCCATGTTCTTATATTAACATCCTAAGTTTTTAGCTTTAATTAAAAACCAAAAAAATCTCATTTTCAAATGATTTCTTAAAATTCCAATCACCATAATGAAACATGGATCTTTATTGCTAATTTGGAACAAGCAGAACAAAAACTATATAATATAGCTTACCGTAACTAGCTGAATGCTGTAAGGATTAATGCCTGCAAGAGTCTGGCGAGCGAACTCGTCGTCTCGGATCCATGAAAATCTATCCTCTGAATCAATGTAAATGTTTTATTAATAATAAGGAGAATCGGAATAATTAATATTGTATAATGTAGGATTAAAGAAGAGAGAGGAAGGTACATACTGTTAAGGAGAATAGGAGGATGAAACTGGAGAATATTATCTTGAACTTCAGTAACAGCTTTGATAAGTCTAGGGATCATAGGTAAATGACAATCTTTCTTGCAATCGGGAATGCCTACTTCATAGAGATCTTCTATGGACTTGAAGTGTGGGAAAGGCAAGCTGGGATCGAGTAAAAAACACTCCATTTGTGGTAACACGGAAGGGAGAGATGCCATGAAGGCCTTGCCCTTGAATGCATTGCACTTGGCTGTAGAGAACTTCGCGTCTCTAGGGACATAGAAGTCCCCATAACGTTTCTCTGAGGAAGGGTCAGTATCACAAGGTTTGCGACCAGTCTTGCAACGCCTAGGGTACGGATGAGAGAGGCCTCCAATCACGGGACGGGCAAGTTTAGGGTCGTTGTCAGGGTCACCTATGTCGTTGTATACGTCGTAGTCGAAAATACGTTCGAACGTGGCGAATTCACCAACTCGGTCGCGGTTCTTGCCTTGTAAGGTCTCTAGCTCCTCTTTTCGGAGTTGTTTAAGTGGCTCCGGGGTTTGGGAAGGTAAGTATGACTTGTTGGAGAAGAATATCCGATTGGTTGGGTCAATGGACTTGGGAGCTATCCATGACTCACATGTAAACTTAACGTAGCCGCTTGGTAACTCAAGCTCTACTTCCTTGATGAACATCTCTCTATGGTGCTGGTTTTGAATCTTGATGGCTCCCACGGTTCCAAAGTCTTCGGGCATGTCAAACACACACTCGTACTTCTCATCACGGGCATTGAACCATAAACGTTGTGCGTAGTCCGTTACCGGATCCTTCTCCGTCCCTGACACGTGTATTTGCATAGTTATAATCATTTATTGGCGGCCATTTCACACTATGAAATTTTGTTTTAAAAAATAGTACAATTAATTTTTTTTTTCTAAAAATATCACTAAAAATTTGTATTTTCCAAAAATACCACAATGCTAAAACTAAACTTTAAATCTTTAACTTTCTCAAAAAAAAAAAACTTTAAATCTTCAAAACTAAACCTTAAATCCTAAAAATTATAACCATAAACCTAAAATAGTAAACAAAAAAATGAATTATAAATTAAAAAATCATTTTTAATATTTCTGATATCTTTAGAAAACAGAAGTTTATGGTATTTTTGTAACAAAAACTTCAATTGGTATTTTAAAGGATATATTTGCCAGCTAGACTCTTGTAATTAAGTTTTCTCAAATAAAGAATGTTATGATTGATAAAATATGTACTCACCGAGGTCAGCTTCGGAGCTAATAAGCTCCACGAGCAATGATCTTCCTGCGATATCGGCAATGTCATCGAGACCTCTTGACCAAGATAGGCCCTCGAGTAACTCTTCTTGGGCTGTTATGTATCCCTTTACTTTGATTTTCTTAACGGTTTGTTTCACTATTTGACATTTCTGATCAATGTTAGACCGTGATGCCTTGACCTTACATCGTTCACCGAGGTTTGAACGACGCAGCTTGTCTGGATGTCCTGCGGAGATGGGTTTGATTAGTGCTGATGGTTTAGGGAGCATAGAGCTAAGACTCTTTGCTATGTTTAATGTCTGGAGACTCGAAAACGAAGACTCTTGATAAAACATTTTATCTCTTTAATTTGCTTCGATTTTGCTTACCCTCCTTTCCATCCCCCGTTTCATCTATTTATACAAGTCTAAATAGTATCCTGCTAGAGTTGCTATTGGAAGAAACTAACAATAGGTACCAATAAAGTTTGGACGGAAATATAACACGTTTTTTTCATGAACCTCAAAAAATATATTCGTTTGATATGTTGTATATGGATATCCCAATATTTAGCGTGCTATGTAGATATAACCTCAAGATAATAAATCATGCGTATATATGAAATATATATATATATATATATATATTTATTCGATAAATTAAAAATCTACATAGATAAATGAAAGAGTATGGAAAATACGTGTTATGCTACACATATATATGAAAGAGTCCATTTAATAAATTGGATGTCAATATTGAAGAATAACATTTAAGCATGCTTTACCGTTGCTCTGGGGAGAGGTTACAAGTTACAACTATCCAACGAGAGCTTATCATGCTAGCTGTGAGCGTACCTGTCCCTCTAGAAGACGAGACTTCTACTCGACGTTCTCCAGCTATTCCAAAAGATATCTTCAACTATTCGAGCATACCTTGTCGCAAGAGACTCATGAAACTTCTTCAAAAAAAAAAAACCTAATGAATTCACATCCGAAGAATTTAATTTCCATAAACTACAAATACTCCTCGTCTTTGCGCAGTTTCCTCTAAACTTGTTTTAAGATTTTTTTTTTTTAAATAACACAAATCATAATAAAAAGGCCCTAATAAATACAACACCCAAATAATATCCTCAATAGTCAATATACATTTGCATAAAATTTGTTTTTTGAGAAAATGTCGGCAAAAAATATTTATGTGGCACGCTAAGTATTTAAAAATAAAATATTCCAATATAGTTTTTAGACTGATATTAGAACCTACTTCTCTTATTACGTATTCTGAGTATTCAGACTTTGTTACATTGGACCACTTCCACGTTAACTTTGGAATTAAGTCTATATTTGTCCCGAATGCATCTTCCCAAATTAGCGTATAGTCTATAGTCTCTAGAAAACATAGAGATCACAGATCTAGCATCTTCCAAACTTGCGATGTTCAAACATACAATAAATGTGTGTAGCGTAGACTAATGACAGTACGAGGTCGGGCCATTGTAGTACTATATAAATATTTGTCTCTTTTGAAAATTGAAATGTATTGGATGTTAGGGCACATTCGTGACCGTGCCTGTGTGGGTTAGAAGTTGGGCAACAACAACAAAAACGTGCTTTGATAGTCACTTCTCTAGAAAACAACAAAACATAATAACGTAAGACGTTTTGTTCCTTTCTAATCGTTGTACCCATTATAGATTACGTGCGAAAGATCAACCACACAAATCAGCTGTTACTTAGGTAAAGGTTACAGCCACAGATGCACAATGTGTAGCAGAGGAACACAGAAGTAGAACACTTGTATCTATCAAACGAATACACCTTTATTCATTCGTAAATTTGAGCATCTCAAATGTAAATAACAAAGACTTCCTAACTACCCAGAATCACCAACCCACAACACGTGATTCATGTCTGAAGAAGTTTCCTAGTCTACCCAGATCCTGTGATAACACCCACGAATACGTGACTCTTAAACACTCAAGAACGGCTCACATTACTAATGAGAGTTGTTTTCTGTCACGACCGTGTCCCAAAGATTTTAAAATTTTGAGTAGAAATATATATTGGATCGATAATAAAAATTGGACAAAGGAAAATCCCACTATAGTGACTTGAAATGTTGGATAAATATATTGTTTTATCTTCAAAAGCTCATCAACCCAAAAATATGCTTAATTGAGAATTAAACTAAAAATTAGTCAAAAACTCTAAGGAAAGGGATCTCTTTGACGAGGAAGGAAAAAAAGGTAGTTCTTGAGGCAGAGAGAAAGAAAACCAAAGAAGAAGTCGTGAATAAGACGAGGACGACGAGGAGAGGAGGAGAAGAGGATGTCATGGAAGGAGGTGGATATGTCCCGTTTTCTGGAAAGAGAGGAAAAGATGGGCAAAACATATCGAAACTGAATGAAACTTTCTGGGTAAGTCAGCGAGTTACAAACCTTTCTATAGCCGGAAACCATTTGTCATTCGGAATTATGATCTGAAAGTTATGGGTGTTTTTATGGGACTGATTTGTACAGAATGAACATGCGACAAGTCGATTTCGCATGTGATTTCTGGCCAAGTCCTAAAGAAATAGATGTTGATCTGGGTTTCGTTGGAAATATCACGGATTCTAGTTTATGTAGCTTTTTTGGATTTGAATTACGAGGTATGGTCTGCTCTCAAATCGTGTTTGAATATTGAGAAAAATCACTGTTTCTAAAACTGAAATTTCTATTCTTAAATCTGATTAGAGGATTTTCAAGCTTATTTATCGTCATTCTGTAAGGACCTAGAAGACAATCTGGATATCATTGGAAAGCTCCGAGTCTTGGCTTTCTAGAGGCACCGAGTTTGTCTTGATCTGAGGTAGGTGTAAGAAGTTATCACTATTTTTTTCTGACTGGTATAATTTGGCCGAACCGAATAAACATTTTAAGACGATTAATAATGGAATGTTAAACATGATTTCCTAATCGCAGATTCGCAGTAGCTCATTCTTTCATGTCAATCTATCCATAAAGGTTAAGGTGAGGGTGTTGTCTAGATTACTTTAATACTAATTAACAGTAGATGTTCTTACATGTTAGTCTAGGAATGGAATGTGATGTTGTTGGTTATATATGCTAGGTCTAGGGATGTTTGATGTTTGCTGGTTGCTATGTGGTAGTTTCTAATATTGTTTGATGTGTGGAAACTGTTTGAAAAAGTTGTATGGTGCTAGGTAGAGAAAGAATGGTAAAGATTTAAATGAATTGTTTGAGATTGTTAGAGTATATGATAGTTCTGCGGACGATCACATATGTAAACCCGTTGCAGAACTTTGCTTGTTGGACTACGGACGATCGCATATGTAAGTCCGTTGTAGTTCTATTAGGCCTTAGAGGGCCATGACGGAGAGGACATACCCAAAACGCGAGAAAGGAGTTGGCTCCGCCGTAATTTATTAAGTAAAAGAAGTAAAAAGTTAAGTAAATAATGTGAAAAAGAAAGAAAGTAAAGAATTTGGAAAATAAAGAATGTGAAAGGTGAAATATTTAAGTATGATATGTATAGGTAAAAGAGATTATGGTGGAAAAATGTTAGGTATGAATGTTATGTTGCTAGTAATAAGTTGGGTGATGCATGTTCTTTTTCTAATTAATGTGTTTGATTGCTTATTGTTTTCAAGTATTAGAGTGGTTGCGGGTAACTTTCTCACTGAGTAATTTCTTCGCGGAATTGCTCACCCCTCTTTTTTCCTTTTTATTGTGTGCAGGTATGTTGTTTGTTGAGCAAGTTAGGGTACAAGACCTAGGGCTCAAAGTAATCGGGGATCGGGTGTTACATTTTATATCAAATAAAACCTAGCAGGCTAACAACCTAACTCATAATTCAATGTCATGTATATCGTTTATTTAATAGCAAATTTTATATAAAAAATATCAAATTTAAATGTCATCAAAACTTATAAGTATTCGACACCAATGGTACATAGAGACAATTTTATTACTATGCCCTTTTCTTAGGTAAGCTTGATCCAACTCAATTTCTTGTTTGAATCTGCCATGGTTTCTGCTCATTAAAGTACATGTCAGACCGGAAACTCTGTAAGTTAATTAAATTTATGTGACCAAACCAAAAATTTAAATACGAACCAAATTGTCAAAAACTGCTACTATAACTAATGTATAACTAAATTGTCATACGTCATAACCAAATTATCAAAAGACAGAATAATAAAAATTACCTAAGATTGGAATATATAGTTTTGTTCAGGTTGGGTCGGACTTTAAAATATACGGCATGCTTTTTTGGGCAAATTAATTAGACTGGACTAAAATATATACGAGCTTTGCAAGGTCCAGACCGGACCGGACCAACTCGATTGCAGGTCTAAACATGTGCATATTCGTGGTTTTTAACATGTAAGATGTAACCAACTTCATATGGCGCACCCATACATTTCTTTAATCAGTTATCTGGATTCTCAATTTGTCATGAAAATTATGGGAGATAATTGCCAATTATGAACATGTATGGCGATCATATATACCTCTGATCTCTATTATGGTAGTAACGGTAGGTTGGTAGCAATATAGTGTCGATTTTTTTTCTGTCTGAATTTATGATTATTCGATTATAAATTATGAGACTCAACGATTTTATAACGGATAAGTCTCCATTTTAATCCACGTCAGATGATTCTATTTTGCCGCACCATGAAGATTTCATGTAAGTTTGTCTCCATTAATCTGAATCAATGATAATAAATCGCATGTTCTAGGATTCGAAACCTAGACCTCCTAGTGTATAAACATTAATGAACCCTTGACCAAACTATTAGGCTAAAAGGGTTTCCACTATAGTGTCGATTAATATGCACATATAGGTGTGGACATTTCGAATTCGGTTTGGGTTAACTTCAATTCGGTTTTATTATATAAAATTGAATTTGTATTCAAACAAAAGTTAGTTTCGTTTGGTTCGATTTGGTTTGCTATAATTTTAATTCGGTTCAAAACAATAAAAAAATCAACTAACAAAACATGAAACCAAACTCATTTTCATTTTTACTAATATCAAAACTACGCAATAAATAAAATGTAAACTCAATTGCTCAAATAAAACAAAAGAAAAACTCTAGGAAAAACTCATTATAACAACCTGAATTCTCTAGACCGGATATCTAATATCCACATACGCATTGATCATATGACATCCGATCTAGAGAATTCAGATTCTATTATATACTAGACCGGATATCTAATATCCAATTAGCTCTGGAAGGTGAAAGATCATCTACGCACCCATCTTGTATGTATGAGCTTTAGGAAAAAAATATCAATCACAATTCTAATTTATAATAAAAGTTTACAACCAAATTTTTTTAAAAATAATTTTACGCTTAACAATTTACAATTTTAAAACTTCTTAACCAATCGCCCCCAACTAATAAAAAACAAGTTTCATCTAGTGGTTTGAAATTAGATTTTCAGAAAATATGAATTATTACAAATTAATGGAAGCAATTATCAAATGCCTATTCATCTTGCCAGGTCGTTAATGTATATGTAAAACTTCTGAGATTTCGTGTGGGAAAAAAAAAATTCGTTGTAGATTTACAGAAAAAAATCTTCTATCTTAAGATTCTATAATATTAATAAATTTACTCGTTGTGAAATCAATAACAAAAAATTTATAATTAACGAAGTAACCAAAATTGTTATGTTATATTTTTTTTGTCTAGTTTTTTTTTAACTCATTATTAATTGATTTCCAAAAAAACTTTTTTGAAAATATTTCCTGAAACTATTAAGGCCCACTAATATCTGTAAAGCCCATAAAGCTTTTCTCCTTCCTCCTTTCCCTTTTCTTCTTCATTTCTTCGCCGAGATCGCAAAGTTTTCCCGACCATCGTCACCTCCAAAAACCCTCCAAATCTGATCTCTGCAAAACTCAACTTCCCATGTCTCCTTCCGAAATCTAATCACTACCTTTAACATTAAGCCATCTAATCAAAATCCTCCACATCAAAATGTCGTCTTCCAATTCTCTAATGGACAATTTGTTCCAACGAAGTCTCGAAGATCTAATCAAAGGCTTTCGTCATCATCTTCTCGGAGAATCAAATTTCATTTCCAGATCCTTAGAAGAAATCCGACGAGAGATCAAATCCACAGATCTCTCAACTAAATCCACCGCTCTTCAAAAACTCACTTACCTCTCCGCACTTCACGGCGTCGACATGTCGTGGGCAGCTTTTCACGCCGTAGAAGTCGTCTCCTCTTCACGATTCCATCACAAGAAGATCGGTTACCAAGCGATTACTCAATCGTTTCATGAACAAACCTCGGTTCTGCTTCTGATCACTAACCAATTGCGTAAGGATTTGAACAGTGGTAATGAATACGAAGTTAGTCTAGCTCTTGAGTGTTTGTCTAGGATTGGAACTCATGATTTAGCTAGTGATTTGACTCATGAAGTGTTTACATTATTGAGTAGTAGTAAATCTTTTGTGAGGAAGAAAGCAATTGGTGTTGTTTTACGGGTTTTCGATAAGTGTCATGATGCGGTTAAGGTGTGTTTTAAGCGGCTTGTCGATAATCTCGAAAGCTCGGATACGCAGATTCTGTCTGCTGTTGTTGGAGTGTTTAGTGAGCTTGCAAGTAAAGATCCTGGTTCTTGTCTTTCATTAGCTCCTGAGTTTTATAAGATACTTGTTGATTCGAAGAACAATTGGGTTTTGATTAAGGTTCTTAAGCTATTTGCTAAGTTGGTTTCGATTGAGCCGAGGTTGGGTAAGAAAGTGGCTGAGCCTATCTGTGAACATATGAGGAGGAGTGTGGCGAAGGCTTTGGTGTTTGAGTGTGTTAGAACAGTGGTGAGTAGCTTGAGCGATCATGAAGTAGCTGTGAAACTTGCGGTTGGAAAGATACGGGAGTTTTTGGTGGATGATGATCCGAATCTTAAGTATCTTGGTTTACATGCCTTGTCGATTGTTGCGCCAAAGCATTTGTGGGCAGTTTTGGAGAACAAAGAGGCTGTTGTCAAGGCTTTGAGCGATGAGGATCCAAATGTTAAGCTAGAGGCATTGCATCTTGTAATGGCAATGGTGAATGAAGATAATGTGTCGGAGATCTCTAAGATTCTTATGAATTACGCACTAAAATCAGACCCTTTGTTCTGCAACGAGATTATTTTTTCCGTCTTATCGGCATGCTCCAGGAATGCATACGAGATCATAATTGACTTTGATTGGTATTTGTCTCTTCTTGGTGAAATGGCTAGAATCCCACATTGTCAAAGAGGGGATGAGATTGAGCATCAGTTGATCGATATCGGTATGAGGGTCAGAGATGCTAGACTGCAGCTAGTTCGTGTTTCTTGGGCACTTCTGATTGATCCTGCATTGCTTGGTAACTTGTTCTTGCACCCGATACTATCCGCAGCTGCGTGGGTTTCAGGGGAATACATTGAGTTCTCTAAGAATCCATATGAAATCGTGGAGGCGCTTCTGCAACCACGCACTGATCTCTTGCCGCCATCCATGAGAGCCATCTACATACAATCAACTTTCAAAGTTCTCGTCTTCTGTCTTAGATCTTGCATGTCGGCCGAAGAACCTACTTTGTCATCCGTGGCTGAGGAGTCTAGTTTTGGCTCTTCATCAATGAATGCTTTAACACATGAATCTATATTGAACTTGGTGAATGTGATTGAGGTTGGTTTGGTTCCGTTATCTGGAACCCTTGATGTTGAAATGCAGGAGAGAGCTAAGAATGTTTTAGGATTCATCGGCATGATAAAGCAAGAAATAGCTGAGAAAGTAAACCTCCAAGACAATGAAAGAGAAGCTTATAGGGTCACAGCATTCATGGAAGATGTTTTCTCAGAAGATCTCGGTCCCGTTTCTGCAACTGCACAGGGAAAAGTTTGTGTGCCGGATGGGTTAGAGCTGAAAGAGAATCTTGGGGATTTGGAAGATATATGTGGGGAATTTCTTAAACCCGTGGAATCCGATTTGGCTTCGTACATGGACAAGATCAGCTTTTCTGTCTCCAAACTCAGAATCAGAGATCAACAAGAAGCCTTGTCATCTTCATCTCTTCCAACTGAAGGTGTTGCTTCATCTCTGCTAGCTGAACACCGCAAACGCCATGGCATGTATTACCTTAGTTCGCAGAAGAGCGATCCGGATAGCGACAGCACGCCAGGCGATTATCCTCCGGCTAATGATTTAGCAAACGAGACATCCATGGATCCGTTTAACCATAAGAGAAAGCCAAACCAATCAAAACCGAGGCCTGTAGTGGTGAAACTAGACGAGGGAGATGAATCAAGAGATACTCTCCAAGCGAAAACAAATCCAGAAATGGTAAAAGATGGTGAATCTTTGTCCCGAGCAATCCAAAGCGCTCTTCATGTAAAGAACAAGGGAAAACAGAAAGACAAATGCGAAAAAGACAGCTCTAGAATAGAAATTCACCATAGCTCACAGGAGAAGAAGAAGAAAAAGAAGAAGAATGGGGAGAGAAGTGGTAAGCATAAATCGCGACTGCGAAATGAAGTAGCTTCTGCTTCGGAACAAGTTATAATCCAAGATTTTCTCTTATAAGGAAGAGACAGAAATCAATTTGTGTTTTGAGAAGTAAAAAAGAAAAGTGTTCTTTTGGAACCTTTCTCTGTCTTCATACGCACAAACCAAACAAAAGCTGTTGTGTAATTCTTTTTTTTTTTGTGTATAGCAATTTGTATGTATTCTTAGTTTTTTGTTTTGTTGTTTCTTCTTGGTTTGTGTTATTATTTGTATGAACATTCTTCACCAAAGACAGATTTTTCTCATAGAATGTTAAAGAACAGTTTTGTATTCCTTTTCTTTTCAAATTTAAAATTTATGATTATTATGTTATTAGAAAAAGAAAAGGCTTATATAGCTAAGTGAAATGAAAGTTTTATCAACCTCTTTATTGGAATTAGTAAAAGAAACAGCAAGAACCAAAACAGAGCAAAACACACACAATAGAATAAGAGGAGAAAACAAAAACAGAGAAAAACAGAACATAACAAAAAAACACAATTTCTCTTCACTTAATGAGTATTGGAGAATCTAGCAACCACATTTGTCTCCAATACTTGTAAGCTCTTTTCAGATGTGATACATGTAGGAGTCTTGTATTGAGTAATCGTACCACCCTTTGAGATATACAAGTCCATAAGAGAATCAAACGTACCATCATTCACTACTCTTATCTCGAGAGGCCCGACGATCTGTATAACCGACACTCCTTGTATTCATCATCAAGTGAATCCTCCATTACCAAACAACATTCCAAGAATGTCTTTTCATCGAACTCGAGGTCCTTCATGTCTTGGTTTATAGCCTTTACTTCCCAATAAATCTCGTAGTGACCTGGACTAGTGGAGATGTCAGCATAGCTAGTGAAATCTATAAGCCTTAGATCTGATGAGTCAAGAACCATCTTTGCTCGATTCACCGCCTTAAACAAGTCTTCTTCATTTGTCAGGTCCGTATGGATGTTTAACACCACTCCCTCTCTTCTTAGAAACCTAAACTGAGGTGCCTTGTTGTAGAATCCAGTCACCTGTACAACATCGCCGATTTTCATTCTATACAAACCCCATAAATTTGTGACCAACAATAGGTAAGAACACCCGAGTTTGACATCGGCGAGGTCTACAATGTCATCATTGTCTCCCTCCGTTGGTATGAACTCAAAGTAAGATAGGTTAGGCATGAGAGTGTAAGAGACGTCTTCAGGTTTACATAGAGGATCAAGATTAACACCGAAGACTGTCTCGGAAGAAGTGTATGTTGGTGAAAAAAGAGGCAAGTCATTGCAGTAATACTTCAATATGGGACCATATTTAGCCATTGAACCTGTAACAACAGCTTCAAAGCATTTGGTTTGTGGCCATAGCATTGTCATTATACCTTTCCAAGACTTTTGGCTGCAGAACTTTTGAATCTCGTCTGATAATTCAGGACGGCTGACCTCCAAGAATGATAGACACGGAGTTTCGACAACAAGAATCGGTGATCCGCTCGCTGAGATGACCTGATCGGATGTCCGAACACAAATCCTTCCAAGAATCTTCAAGAACCAAACCTGAAGCAAATGTGAAACCGATTCTCATGACCTCGTCTCTTTGGACAAGACCACATAGCAAATGGCAGTAGAGATTAATTTTGCTTGATGTCACTTCCTAACATAACTTCATCCGGGCTCGTGTAAGAGTAATACCAATTATTTGGTCGATTCTTGAAATAGTCGCTCTTTAAGAAGTTGCTCGATGCGGCCTCAATGGGCAAGCCACCAGGAGCTGTGGTCTCGAGACAAGTTAAGAAAAACATCATCCCCTTTCCTTTCTCCACACCTTTCACATGCCTAAACATAACAAAGAGCGAATAATTTTCAGTTAAACCAATTTCTCATTTATCATTGTAGTTTCTTGATTTTTGATTAGCACTAAACTAATCTTAAATTGATTAGGTATTATGGCAATGATTTTTTGGTAAGTACCTCACATTCGGATAAAAAACTGGACCAAAACTTACATAGATTACCCTAAATTCCTCTAACATTATAAAGAGAATTTATTATCATAGGCTTATAAGTTAGAAATCATTTGACAAAGAAATTTCCACAAACCAACAGTGGGATCAATGAATTAGGCCAAAAGCAATGTTTTAAATCCGATCTCAAAAGTGAATTCAAAATACTACTTTATAGGTCAATGGATCACTAGATAGTAGTGATCGATCCGGTTAATAGATTAATATATATTTTTTTAATATATTACATATGATTTCTTATAAATAGACATTATACATATGATTTTTTAAATAGTTAATTATTAGAATGACTTTGGAAAATAGGGTAATTACTAGAATGACTTTGTCAAATCTAGTAACTTGACACAACTCGATAAAAGACAAATAAACTTTAATAATCTATTTTATTTACGCAACTGCCATCCTGAAACCTAAAAAAAAAAAAACTTATAAAGCTATCATAACTACCCAATAAGTCTACCACCATAAGTATACGTTGGAAATTCTTTAAACCAATAAATAAAACATTTGTTTGAAACCACCGTCGCGAAGGCTGCGGAAACATCGACATTTAGGTAAAAATTGAACTAAAAATCAAAAGTTGAAAAAAAAACTCAAAATCTTTTGATTTTTTGTTAGAAAATGGATATATGATGTTAGATCTACCAGTTTTAGGCTAAACCCAGTTGAAAACAAATTAAAACACAGCAAAAAGAGCTAAAAATGAGTTGGCCGCCATTATTAGGGTTTGACATAAGCTTGGGTGTGTTGGAGAAGATGAAGGATAAATTACAATTTTGTCATTCATTGAATAAATCTACCACTACTATAAATAAATATTATAAGTCTACCAGTACTACAAATAAGTCTACCACATATTATAAATCTACCACTACCACATATTATAAATCTACCACTATTATAAATAAATCTACCACAACTGTAATTAAGTAAAGTCATTCTAGTAAAACTCTGAAAAGATTTAATAAATCTACCACAAAGACAAATAAGTTTACCAAATTTAATAAATCTACCACAACTTTAAACAAGTCTACCATAGGGCGAAACCATAATTAAGTCTACCACCACTAAATATAAGTCTATCAGATATTATAAATCTACCACTACTATAAATAAGTCTATCATCGTTAAACATCAATAAGTCTACCAATCAAAAAATTAAATCTACCATCACTACAAATAAGTCTACCGATCATAAAATTAAATCTACCAGTACTACAAATAAGTCTACCACATCTTATAAATCTACCACTACTATAAACAAGTCTACCATCGCGCAAACCATCAATAAGTCTACCACTACTACTAATAAGTCTATCACTGACAAATAAATCTACCATAACTATATATAAATCTACCATCGCACGAACCATCAATAAGTCTACCAATCACAACAATAAATCTACCACAACCACTAATAAGTCTATCACTCAAAAATAAATCTACCACAACTATAAATAAGTCTACCACTACAACGCATAAGTCTACCGTAACTACTCAATAAGTCTACCACAACTTACAATAAGTCTACCACTACTTACAATAAGTCTATCACTACTATAAACAAGTCTACCACTGCCTGCACCGTAATAAGTCTACCGACCACTTTATAAATCTACAACTACTACAAATAAGTATACCGATCCCAAAATTAAGTCTACCAGTACTACGAATAAGTCTACCACATATTATAAATCTACAACAACTATAAATAAATCTACCATCGCGTACACCGTAATAAGTCTACCAGACGTTTAATAAGTCTACCGTAACAGAATGGTAGACTTATTTAATTTTGGCAGGAAAAACTTTCTACTTCATTAATGGCAGTTTCGTAAATACGTTTTTTGTCTTCAAATGAAATAAGGTTAACATAGGAATTAAAAATTTTTCAAGGTCATTCTAATAATATTCAAAGATAGAGGTCATTCTAATCCAAATCTTTGCTTGACAAGGTCATTCTAGTAAACCACCATTTTTTAAATACATATAATTTCTTAAATTGATTATCCTATGTTTTCTAATTTTAATGAGTCTAAATTTGCTGTAACGCTCACCTGTTCCTAGATTTACCAATTTTTTAAACAAAATAGTTTTTTCGCATACACATTCGGATTAATAACTGGCCGAAAACAGCAACTGAATATCAAGATTTTCTTTCATTTTTGGAAAAAAACTTATCACACGGTTCTGATTTTAATATCAACATATAGAGTAAGATGATATGCACTTACTTGCTTATAACGAGCATGCGAAGATCATAGAGGAATGCATAGCCTTCTAAGAACTTGTTATTGGATGGTATATTGTTTTGTGCTCCTCCTGAAGTTCCCGAACTACAACAACAGTTTCAAAGCACTTAGTTTTTTCTTATAAACACCATAACCAATACCACAAAATTATAAAGAAACTTTAGAGGCAAGACAGCTCTTATGTGTACCTTCGCAAGAAGGTTGTTATTAGAGTATAAATATATATGAATCCAGTTTGTTCCGGTTAAGCCGTAAATTGGTCAAGTGTAAACCAAGGCTATATAACTTCTGTATTGTTCTCATTGAATCAATAACAGAAACATTATTCTCAATTCCCAAATCCTCTCGATCACAAGAGAGATTTGTTTATGTTCTAATGTAATCTCTAATAGTTGTAGTGGGTATGGCCGATATTATAGTAGATGGCTCTCTCCATTCACGACACGATCGATATAAGGTTTCACATCTTTATAGGTGACTATAGGTAAGT
Source organism: Arabis hirsuta (assembly GCA_964056655.1). Taxonomy (NCBI): domain Eukaryota; kingdom Viridiplantae; phylum Streptophyta; class Magnoliopsida; order Brassicales; family Brassicaceae; genus Arabis; species Arabis hirsuta. Next base: position 5,585,419 of record OZ053300.1, read on the forward strand.
TCTTCTTGAAGAGCTCTTTAACAGAGCTTCCATGAAGGTAGTCTTGGAGATACTCTATAAATTGCTTCATGTCGCACTGCTCTTTGTAGGGAGCTACTTTTCTGTAACATTAAACTCATAATTTACTTCATTGCTCTTGCAGGCCTCTTTTCTTGTCCTAAATGAGTATTTAATATTCCAGTAAGACTTAACACGTCAATGCTCTCTGTTACTAAGCTCAGAGAAAGAGGAACAACAATTCAGTTCAAAAAAGGAAACGTCCACCAATAAAACAAAATGGAAACACACAAAAGCCTAAAACAAACCACAATATTGGAAGGGTGTTGTAACACCAGTGGTTTTGTCGTTCCCCAACTCTGTTAATTCAATTTATGAAAGAAATCTATTGAAAAAATGTGTTGCTTTAATTCTTTTTTTTTTTTGTTAACTTCAAAGCGTTGAAGCAAACCTAAAAATACACTTGGATTGGCTTACGAATGTTTTAGAGTTGCGTAGCATTCACGGATAACATATTGTCCGAATAGATGCTTAAGATTTTAGCAAATGCTCATATATGACTGTGTTCACACATGCAATAAGTAGAGTGCTTGACTGACCATGACATAACCGTTTTAAATCAACAAAACCAAAAAACATGAAAGGTTTTAAGATTTCAGACTTCCTAAAAAAGATAAAGAGCCAAACCATGGTATCTAAGAAAGGAAAAAAAGAGATAGAGAGACCCTTTGTCTTCGTTTTGGCTTCGTTTCAGATTTCATTGCCGTTCTATTTACTAACTTTTGTCTCTTGTAAACCTTCATCTTCAGGCAAGAGGGCTCACTGAATGAAACCAGAAGAAAGCGAGAAAATAAGCTTGAGTTTAATGTGATGGATCTAATGATATGAACTAGAAGTGAATTTTCAATATCACCTGTGAGTAGATTCCAAGACTCCTTGTTGAGACGCCCAAAACAACTGCCTATTCCTACCTCGCTTTCGGTTAAAGCCCAACAGTTTGGCTGCACTATGCTTTGAGCATCAACATTAGACCAAGAACATGCCTTCGAGAACTCACTTAGAGCAAGAACAGTTCCACCTCCATGGCCACTGCAGATCAGAGATGAGAAGTGGTATAACAGAAACATTTGATCGTTGAAACGAAAGATAAGCAGAACAAACCTGCCAGATGCTGTGATATTGACCTAGATTTTGTTGAGGAGGAGAAACAACTGATCTGAAAAGCCATTCTCTCACCGCTTCCCCATCTCTAAGGTTTCGATCAAACACATGGTCTTGCACCCACGGGAGGTTGAGGAGAACTTGCTCAGGAAACAGAGGAATACCACAGAGATCGAGTTGCTTCTCTTCCAAACACTTTTTAGACCAGAACCTTGCATGTCTTTCATCCATTCCATCGACAATGATCAGAGCTCTCCCATCAACTTCACCGTTCTGAGCAAGAAATTGATGGTCTTGTGAGCAATACGGTCTGAGGGCCATTGAGCAATTCCAGTATTGACACTAGTCGGTAGATATTAAATTTGGGTTATTCATGGGCTTCCAACTCAAAACCAATTGGTCATGAGTGGATTGGCCCTAACCCTTTATATATTAGTGAATTATTTCTCCAACTTCCGATGTGGGACTTTCTCTCATTAACACCCCCCTCACGCTCAGGCATGCACATCTGTAGCGTGGGCAATTGTTGGAACAACATCCACGGGATGGTCCAAAGATCGGATGGCTCTAATACCATATTAAATTTGGGTTATTCATGGGCTTCCAACTAAAAACCAATTGGCCATGAGTGGATTGGCCCTAACCCTTTATATATTAGTGAATTATTTCTCCAACTTCCAATGTATGACTTTCTTTCATTAACATTAGATCGATTAGGAGTTAAAACCACCTGCATATTCTGGAAGAAAAGAAAAAAAAAAAGCACAAAGATAAAGACGATCCAATCAGAATCATTTCCGGTGAAAAGAAATAAGATCCGCTAATTTAATTCTTTCCGGTACGATCCGCTAAATCATTTCCGGTGAAAAGAAACAAGATCCGCTAATTTCCGGTAAACGAAGCAACATACGCCATGAAATCAAATCAAATCCGGTAAATAAGGAAATGAAGCGAGATACGCCATGAAATATGATGTATATATATAGTATGGTCGTACCGGATACTCCGAACTGCACTAAGTCGGGTCAAGACCCAATTTCTTTTTGATTGATGATTTATTTAGTTTTGTCTATAATTCTTGAGATTTTTTTCTTTTTAAAAAAAATAATATATAATTTATATGTTTTCATCTTTTTTATTTATCCTCTATATATTATTAGAGAAGACACTAAGTAAAAATATTAGATATCATCCAAAGAGGGGTTTAAAAAACTTTTAAGAAAAACTACTAGGTTTTATACCCACGCTACGCGTGGGTTTGTTTTATCGATGGGTTTAATATAAATTTGGATTTTAAAATTTTTAAATTAGCAGATATTGACATATACGGATGCAAAAATATAGTGGTAAGAAAATGAAGCAATCATAGAGAATTAGATAATTAATTTACGAATTTGTATCAGTAATTTGTATATGTTCAGTCCACACTTTATTGAAGTTAGTTGGTAGACATCTTCAGATTTTCAGTTTTTTTCATCCATGCTATAAACATTCTCCTCTCAATGTATTCCCTAGACCAAAGTCGACTGAGATCATTTGTAACTTGATATGTTTAAAATTAATTGATGATTATATAACCGTTCCACTTTTAACTAATTTTGCAATTCTTCAAAAACAGTTTGTCAAACATGTTTATAGATATAATCGACTGTAAAATTTAAAAGTATTAGTAGAATCCAATTTAATTACTTTAAATTTGTGGAGTTTCAATCCAGACTGATAAATACTTGAATTTGTCTTTTTATAGAAGATTAGCTTTGTTGAATATTTGCAACTTCCACCATATGTCCAAAATCCATCAAAGACATTTGAACTTGGAAAATTTTTGATGATTATTAGTGTTTCACATACACTTTGATGATATAACCACACACAAAGCCTTTCTAGCACGTGGTCCGATTGATTTTTAAGTATATTATACTCCCTCTGTTTTACTCTCAAACTCTAAATTACCTCTCATTATCCTTTTTTCCTTTTCCATTGAGTCTCTAATTCAAATACCAAGGTATGCTAGACTAAATCTATTGATTTCTGGTTAATTTTATCTCACTGGAACTAAATATTAAAACACAATGTACACACCAATCAATCAATGTAAAATAAATTCTATTATTTTATCTTTCTTACGACAACAAAATTATACCATTTGTATTATAACATGTTTGCTCATCCACCTATTATCTTCTTTAACCATATTAAAAATTTCTTAACTCTTCTGTTATCCTCAACCTTTAGCTTCAAGCCATTAAATTTGTTATCAAATTTGTATTCTAGGATGCCAATAGCATAAAAGAAAATAAATTTAATAATAAAATTTGACGATATTTAATGTTAAGATTATCAAATCAAATTCAATGTTTTCAATTTGCTTGTAGCTTTAATATCCAATTATCCATATGTTTCATTTTACCCTTTTAAGAATCAGATGGAAACGTTTGTAAAAATAGAACAAAATGAACTTTAAAAACAGAAATTTTCTATTAAAAAGAGAAAATTAACTTGTACTAAATGCTTTATAAAAGTTCTCTATAAACAAAAAAAAAAAGTTAACATAATTTTATATGTTGACATGGACAATAGTTGTTGGTTTTTAAAATTCTATGTGGACCTTAGCATTAAGTAGCTTCAACTTTTGTTCTTACTAATAAAATTTGACAATTATTGATGTAAAGATTGTCAAGTAATCCAATTTGCTTGTAACTTCAATTAAATGGAAAATTTTGTTAAAATATAACAAATCAAACGTTAAGAAAAGAAGATTTTTCAGTTAACAACAAAAATAACTTATACTAAATGCTTTAAATTGGAATTTTCTACTAACAAAGAAAAGAAAATTAACTTAACTCTAAATGTTAATGTGGCTGAGAATTTATTGGTCGTTTAAAATCCTACGTGGATATCATTAGAAACTAATAGCATGAAGTTTTCTTAAATTTGGCCAATAATTCTCATCAAACATATTTTACTGAGTTGAAATTTTCTAGGATTTTCCTATATATATTTTAAAAATCATATGCTATAGTTTTTTTGTAAGATTTTTACTTTTAAAATTTGTTTACACGATTTCTAATCAAATTATTTTTTGGGAAAGATTCAATAAAAAATTATTGAATAAAAGAGTATAATATTTTTTATATATATTTAGTGAAATCATATGTGAATAATAACACTTATGTTTAGTTAAAAAATTTCGCTCCTATAATTAGTTTTAATATAAAACTATTTAACTATCTTTTAATCATATTTTCGATATACCATTCATTCACATCATTAGGAATCATCTTTCCAACATTAATATGTTTGTTAAAGCCAAAAAACTTTTTCAATTTTTAAATAAATCTTGATTTTTACTTTTGGATATGTATTCTTCTAAAAAAAAATTGTGTGATTGTATGACAACGAAATCATATTGACAATATCATAATCTAAACATGTCATTTATCATAATTTTTACTCCCTCCGTTTCAATATATAAGTTGTTTTAGAGTTTTATTTTTGTTTCAAAATGTAAATTGTTTTGACAATACTAGGTACTTTTAACTTTATTGAATATTGTGTGACCATTAGTATTTTGCAGTCTTTTGTGTGATTGGTCAAATTATTTTTATTAGATATATTAAATAATATTTTTTAGTTGAAAAGTAATTTCTTAATATCCGTATTTTTTGCTAAAACAACTTATATTTTGAAACAGAGGGAGTATTAGTTTAGATTAATGAAGTTTGAACTCTCTATATGTTTTTTTTAAATATCAAAAATTTCAATTTTCTTTATTGCATATAAATAATAAGAAATTAGATGACTTTATTTTTTTTTTAAATTCATAGCATAGATTATAGAAAATCCATATTAGATGGATTTAAATTAGAAACAGATAGTTACAACTTTTTATAGTAGATTGAGTACTAAAAATGTAAAACTTTTTCCAAACACGTCAAAAACAAAGAGAAAAAATAGCTAGACATAAGTAGAGAAACTTAAACGACCACAGTTTAGTGTATCCATGAAAAAATAAATATAAAAAATATATTTTAACCACTTTAACCACTATAAATTTAATAGATTTTTCATATGCTCAGGTTTTAACCCAAAATAACACTGCAAGTGCACAGCAATTGAGATGGTAGTAATGGGATCGAATCCACAAGGACCAAGTGTTACACTACGAAAATATGAGATTGAAATTAAGCTAAGACGGTAAAATGTGATTTGGTTGCAATATGAAACTAAAATAGCAATTAAAACGATTTAAACTTATGGAATTAAAAAGCGTTAGGCTTAAGGGATATTCTCGGGAAATCAAAGATTATGAATCAGACAATTATTTAGGGAACAATTTAGGACAATCTTGAACTCAAACATAAATATATAACCAATCCACTGTCATGGCATTCGAGACTTTATTTAGCAACTTAGGATTCTAAACTGTCGTTTGAACCTAGAATTCTAAACAAGCATTAACGAACCGGTTTGATAAGTTCACAAATCGCCTTAACATCAGTTTTCGTTGGCTAAGGACAATTTGCTCATCTATGTTCTTTCGGGTATTTAATTATACTTTTGGTGAATTAAACATCCTAACATCAAGAACTAGGTGATCAATCCTAATTCAAGCAATAAGAACAACAATAGATGAAGATAAGTACAAATCCCTATCTATGTCTAATTCAACAATCCATGAAATCCCTTAAATCCCTAAAAACTAACTAATGATTTACTCAACCATAATTAAAGAGAAATCACAAGAAGATGATAAAGTAAACATGATTAAATCAAGGTAAAAAGATGATAGAGTTGAGAAATCTTATTAGAGTACAAGGATGAAGAACAATCTCACAAATCTTCTTACAAAAATCCAAAAACAAAAAAAGATGATCAAGAACAAGAAAACAAGAAAAGATGAGAATCAAGAATAAAAACAAAAAGAGATGATGAAAAGTATAGAGTGTAAGACTCAATAATTGAGTCTTAAATAAGATAAATATGGCCAAAACACGTTTTTTAGCCAAAGAGAACACGTTTTGGTTAAAATAATGCAAGATTAGGTGACTGATTTTTTTGACTTTTGGGCAGTTTTAGCAAGTGGATCGATCCATATGTGGATCGATCGATCGATCCAGTTACTAAAAATCCTTGACGATCGTTCCTCTTCGTGCTGGGTCGAGCTGCAGATCCCGCGATCATTTTTGAAAAAAACATGGATCGATCGATCTAGTTACTAAAACTCTGTATTTGCTTCTTTTGCTCGCCAGACAGACCCGTCTTCACTAAACCTTTCATAACTTTTGATCGCACCGTTAGAATGACCTCAAATTTCTTCCAAATGAAATCTAACTCAATTTTATAGCTTGTGTAAAATGTTCAACTCGATCCATCGGTGGAAATGGCATCAACGAACACCTAACTTCTGACCATATTCTGCATCTTTGCTTCCTTTCTTTTTTCCTTTGGTTTTTGGCCTCCAAAGTACCTATAAATGATTCAAGAACTATGCAAATGCAATAAAATGTAAACTAAAACTCTAAAACTCAACTTAGTCTATATGAGACTCAAAATGATGAGAAATATACAAAATGAGAGTATAATGACTATAAAAGCTAAATAAAATGTATGAAAAAGATGCCAAAATATGAATGAATTAATTCCCTCGGACTTGCCTTTTGCTCGCGCTCGAGCAAACAAAGAGATCAAACCGGTGAAAAAGTTTGAAAAGGAGAACTCATAGCCAAGAGATTTTTTTCCAAAGATATAATTATCAATTCAAGATAATACAATTCAATGCTAAAGATAAACCATCTACTCAACCACACTAGCATACTCATCACAACTTCAATGTTTTGCCTCTAAATTCAATGCCTAGTGATCAATTGTATCCTATCCACCAACTCCTTACATTCATTATGAGTTCAAAACCGTGTAATCTCACAAATGGGAATTCGACCTAATCCAATCGGCTTGGTAAGAGAATAGGTTTAATGTGAAGTAAAAGATGGTTTAAAACATTTTGGTGACTACTGTCAAACATAAGGCACAAGTCAATATACAAAACCAATGGAGAAGGGAAACAATTGATGCATACAAGATGTTTTCTTCTATTCTATCCATCCCATACTCTTTATACTTGACTCAACCTTACTAAAACTTTTCTTATTTCACTCAAAGTCACTCTTGTTCTTAACACCAATTCTTCAACTTTTCTTTCTTTTAGGAATGAAACTAAGGAGTTCTCTCTTTTTACTTAGACATCTACTCTTGCTTTCTTATTTCTACTCCTTTTGATTCTTTATATATATATTTTTTTTTATTAGGAGCTTATTGTTTAGACATTTAGCTTAAGAGTAGTGTTTTCTTTCCCTAGATATCCTATTTTCTTTCTCTAAACCGTTTTGGTTTCACTTCTTTCTTTCCCTTTCTCTCCAAATTCCCTACATAAGCTCACACTCTTACTCACCCTCACCAATTTTCTAAAACGTAATTCAAACCAATGAGACTCCAAAATTCTCTCAACCCACCTAGAATAGCCAATGAGACTACTCGTATTGGAAGAAAAGAATTTGTCGTTTCCATCTCTAAAGATTTTATGCATGAGGTGCAAATAGAAAAAGGCCTCATTCAACAAATTAATGGTGGTTTCAAAGAAAGGCTAAGTGTAATCAAGGTGTGGTACCATCCTCATTCAAATCATGTACTTGGATCGGGATGACCATTCAAACCATTAGAGAGTGGTAAAAAGGGAAAAAATGGTTGAATGTGTACAAGTGAACCATGGTTAAGGTCTAAAACCCATAAGCAAGAGAATTAAAATTCAAATTATGGTCTAATAAGGTGGAGTTGGTTCAATTCAAACAAGTAATCAACAAGACTTAGAGAATCTAGAGCGAAGAGATCAAAGATATGGAGAAGCATGCTTTTCGCGGTTTATGAAGCCTAAAAGAGCATTATCAAGACATTCACAAAGAAAGCTATGTACTAAAAATCTCTATAAGGCAATTAAATCATTGTTCTCCATATGAATGATGCAACCTAAATGATCATACAAGTGTATGAAATGCAACTAAATGAAAAGAAAAAAACTATTTGTATTTTTTTTTTTTTTTTTTTTTGAAATTTTTATGGTTTTTATATTTTTAAAACATGCACAATGCAATGCAAAAGGAAAACAAAACAACTCAAATCTAACATTAGCAACAATGTTCCTCCCCCGGACTTACTTCTCATCGTCTCGTTGAGAAAGTAAAGTCAAGGAAAGGGACAACACGCAAAGAAGAAAAATATGAAATAAAAATGGTATTTACAATGGAGAAATATGGTACCTTGGAGAGCTAGTAATGTGGGAAGCTCGTGGAGAGAGTGCCAAAACGGTTCATGATCCTCTTTATTTAGGCTTGTTTAGTGTCACTAGCTTGACAAGTGATAGACTTGGGAGGTCCCAAGAGGCGCGTTTAACGTCGCTAGCTTGACGGAGTTTCTACAACTCAAATACACAAAAGAAAAACCAAAGAAAATTGAAAATAACAAAAAATATGTACAAGAGATACATTTGGGAATGCCTCCCAAGAGCGCTTGTTTTAAGTCACGAGCTTGACTTATGAACACATAGGTTAATCATGAGAATCAAAAGGTTGGGCCAATGCACCTTTTGTCCTTCTCCTATTAGTAAGATGAACAAAATATGCAAGATGACACATCCATGACAAAAAGATAAAACTCAAATTAAGGGACTTTACTACCAGTGTAGCATATATCTTTGAATCGTCCTTGGTTAGATGTTCATGAGAATCAAATGCACTTGATGGAAAGATAAAGTCAACTTCAGGATTAAACGAGTTCATCAAATAATAGTTAACTTCATCCCCATCAATCATGTAAAACACAATATTCTCATTCTCATAATCTATCTCAACCTTAGGATCTTCTACCCCATTCAAGAGCTCATCTACATTAACCACATCTCCTAGCCAAGAACTATCAAGAAGAGAACTAGTTTTTTCAAGCATTAAAAACTTAAACTCGAGATCATGAACACTTAAAGCACACAGATGATTGATATCAAAGCATGCTTCATGATAATCCCTAGCAAGTTTTTCTACTCTTAAAGTATCTAGTCTTTCCGTTTCACATATCAAATCAAAACATTCATCAATAAGCACGGGAGCATGCAAACTAGAAACTACATCTTCAATGCAAGGCATGTCACTATCCTCATTATCATGAAATTCAAAGGATGAGTCATATGTACCTTCTAGTTGGCATGGTGGAACCCAATATATTACCTCTTCAAGAGCATGAGCTACCATTATCTCAGAAAGCGTGAGTTATCTTCCTTCAAGTGCTGCCCGGTGTGAGATGAGATTCAACCGGATCATAGCTGCTAGGTCTCTCCTTGTCAAGGCTGGATTTTCCTTGTAAAGCTCATCCAATTCTACTTTTTGCTCTGGTGTAAGCACACTCTCATCAAATGGTGGCTCCACGTAAGGTTCATCTTGAATGTCTTCTTTGAATATGTCTTCCTCATCTTCTGCTTCATCATTGAAGTCCATAGCCATCGCTGTAAGAAACTATACAAAAGTAAAAGAAAAAAATTAATACTTAGACTAAACTTCAAACTGAATTTCGAAGGCAACGTAATTGATCCCCGGCAACGGCGCCAAAAACTTGATATGCTCAGGTTTTAACCCAAAATAACATTGCAAGTGCACAGCAATTGAGGTGGTAGTAATGGGATCGAATCCATAAGGACCAAGTGTTACACTACGAAAATATGAGATTGAAATTAAGCTAAGATGGTAAAATGTGATTTGGTTGCAATATGAAACTAAAATAGCAATTAAAACGATTTAAACTTATGGAATTAAAAAGCGTTAGGCTTAAGGGATATTCTCGGGAAATCAAAGATTATGAATCAGACAATTATTCAGGGAACAATTTAGGACAATCTTGAACTCAAACATAAATATATAACCAATCCACTGTCATGGCATTCGAGACTTTATTTAGCAACTTAGGATTCTAAACTGTCGTTTGAACCTAGAATTCTAAACAAGCATTAACGAACCGGTTTGATAAGTTCACAAATCGCCTTAACATCAGCTTTCGTTGGCTAAGGACAATTTGCTCATCTATGTTCTTTCGGGTATTTAATTATACTTTTGGTGAATTAAACATCCTAACATCAAGAACTAGGTGATCAATCCTAATTCAAGCAATAAGAACAACAATAGATGAAGATAAGTACAAATCCCTATCTATGTCTAATTCAACAATCCATGAAATCCCTTAAATCCCTAAAAACTAACTAATGATTTACTCAACCATAATTAAAGAGAAATCACAAGAAGATGATAAAGTAAACATGATTAAATCAAGGTAAAAAGATGATAGAGTTGAGAAATCTTATTAGAGTACAAGGATGAAGAACAATCTCACAAATCTTCTTACAAAAATCCAAAAACAAAAAAAGATGATCAAGAACAAGAAAACAAGAAAAGATGAGAATCAAGAATAAAAACAAAAAGAGATGATGAAAAGTATAGAGTGTAAGACTCAATAATTGAGTCTTAAATAAGATAAATATGACCAAAACACGTTTTTTAGCCAAAAAGAACACGTTTTGGTTAAAATAATGCAAGATTAGGTGACTGATTTTTTTGACTTTTGGGCAGTTTTAGCAAGTGGATCGATCCATATGTGGATCGATCGATCGATCCAGTTACTAAAAATCCTTGACGATCGTTCCTCTTCGTGCTGGGTCGAATTGCAGATCCCGCGATCATTTTTGAAAAAAACATGGATCGATCGATCCAGTTACTAAAACTCTGTATTTGCTTCTTTTGCTCGCCAGACAGACCCGTCTTCACTAAACCTTTCATAACTTTTGATCGTACCGTTAGAATGACCTCATAGTTCTTCCAAATGAAAGCTAACTCAATTTTATAGCTTGTGTCAAATTTTCAACTCGATCCATCGGTGGAAATGGCATCAATGAACACCTAACTTCTGACCATATTCTGCATCTTTGCTTCCTTTCTTTTCTCCTTTGGTTTTTGGCCTCCAAAGTACCTATAAATGATTCAAGAACTATACAAATGCAATAAAATGTAAACTAAAACTCTAAAACTCAACTTATTCTATATGAGACTCAAAATGATGAGAAATATACAAAATGAGAGTATAATGACTATAAAAGCTAAATAAAATGTATGATAAAGATGCCAAAATATGAATGCATCAACTCCCCCGGACTTGCCTTTTGCTCGCCCTCGAGCAAACAAAGAGATCAAACAGGTGAAAAAGTTTGAAAAGGAGAACTCATAGCCAAGAGATTTTTTTCCAAAGATATAATTATCAATTCAAGATAATACAATTCAATGCTAAAGATAAACCATCTACTCAACCACACTAGCATACTCATCACAACTTCAATGTTTTGCCTCTAAATTCAATGCCTAGTGATCAATTGTATCCTATCCACCAACTCCTTACATTCATTATGAGTTCAAAACCGTGTAATTTCACAAATGGGAATTCGACCTAATCCAATCGGCTTGGTAAGAGAATAGGTTTAATGTGAAGTAAAAGATGGTTTAAAACATTTTGGTGACTACTCTCACACATAAGGCACAAGTCAATATACAAAACCAATGGAGAAGGGAAACAATTGATGCATACAAAATGTTTTCTTCTATTATACCCATCTCATACTCTTTATACTTGACTCAACCTTACTAAAACTTTTCTTATTTCACTCAAAGTCACTCTTGTTCTTAACACCAATTCTTCAACTTTTCTTTCTTTTAGGAATGAAACTAAGGAGTTCTCTTTTTTACTTAGACATCTACTCTTACTTTCTTATTTCTACTCCTTTTGATTCTTTATAAATATATTTTTTTATTAGGAGCTTATTGTTTAGACATTTAGCTTAAGAGTAGTGTTTTCTTTCCCTAGATATCCTATTTTCTTTCTCTAAACCGTTTTGGTTTCACTTCTTTCTTTCCCTTTCTCTCCAAATTCCCTACATAAGCTCACACTCTTACTCACCCTCACCAATTTTCTAAAACGTAATTCAAATCAATGAGACTCCAAAATTCTCTCAACCCACCTAGAATAGCCAATGAGACTACTCGTATTGGAAGAAAAGAATTTGTCGTTTCCATCTCTAAAGATTTTATGCATGAGGTGCAAATAGAAAAAGGCCTCACTCAACAAATTAATGGTGGTTTCAAAGAAAGGCTAGGTGTAATCAAGGTGTGGTACCATCCTCATTCAAATCATGTACTTGGATCGGGATGGCCATTCAAACCATTAGAGAGTGGTAAAAGGGAAAAAATGGTTGAATGTATACAAGTGAACCATGGTTAAGGTCTAAAACCCATAAGCAAGAGAATTAAAATTCAAATTATGGTCTAATAAGGTGGAGTTGGTTCAATTCAAACAAGTAATCAACAAGACTTAGAGAATCTAGAGCGAAGAGATCAAAGATATGGAGAAGCATGCTTTTCGCGGTTTATGAAGCCTAAAAGAGCATTATCAAGACATTCACAAAGAAAGCTATGTACTAAAAATCTCTATAAGGCAATTAAATCATTGTTCTCCATATGAATGATGCAACCTAAATGATCATACAAGTGTATGAAATGCAACTAAATAAAAAGAAAAAAACTATTTGTATTTTTTTTTTTTTTTTTTTGAAATTTTTGAAATTTTTATGGTTTTTATATTTTTAAAACATGCACAATGCAATGCAAAAGGAAAACAAAACAACTCAAATCTAACATTAGCAACAACGTTCCTCCCCCGGACTTACTTCTCATCGTCTCGTTGAGAAAGTAAAGTCAAGGAAAGGGACAACACGCAAAGAAGAAAAATATGAAATAAAAATGGTATTTACAATGGAGAAATATGGTACCTTGGAGAGCTAGTAATGTGGGAAGCTCGTGGAGAGAGTGCCAAAACGGTTCATGATCCTCTTTATTTAGGCTTGTTTAGTGTCTCTAACTTGACAAGTGATAGACTTGGGAGGTCCCAAGAGGCGCGTTTAACGTCGCTAGCTTGACGGAGTTTCTACAACTCAAATACACAAAAGAAAAACCAAAGAAAATTGAAAATAACAAAAAATATGTACAAGAGATACATTTGGGAATGCCTCCCAAGAGCGCTTGTTTTAAGTCACGAGCTTGACTTATGAACACATAGGTTAATCATGAGAATCAAAAGGTTGGGCCAATGCACCTTTTGTCCTTCTCCTATTAGTAAGATGAACAAAATATGCAAGATGACACATCCATGACAAAAAGATAAAACTCAAATTAAGGGACTTTACTACCAGTGTAGCATATATCTTTGAATAGTCCTTGGTTAGATGCTCATGAGAATCAAATGCACTTGATGGAAAGATAAAGTCAACTTCAGGGTTAACGAGTTCATCAAATAATAGTTAACTTCATCCCCATCAATCAGACAATTATTCAGGGAACAATTTAGGACAATCTTGAACTCAAACATAAATATATAACCAATCCACTGTCGTGGCATTCGAGACTTTATTTAGCAACTTAGGATTCTAAACTGTCGTTTGAACCTAGAATTCTAAACAAGAATTAACGAAACGGTTTGATAAGTTCACAAATCGCCTTAACATCAGCTTTCGTTGGCTAAAGACAATTTGCTCATCTATGTTCTTTCGGGTATTTAATTACACTTTTGGTAAATTAAACATCCTAACATCAAGAACTAGGTGATCAATCCTAATTCAAGCAATAAGAACAACAATAGATGAAGATAAGTACAAATCCCTATCTATGTCTAATTCAACAATCCATGAAATCCCTTAAATCCCTAAAACCTAACTAATGATCTACTCAACCATAATTAAAGAGAAATCACAAGAAGATGATAAAGTAAGCATGATTAAATCAAGGTAAAAATATGATAGAGTTGAGAAATCTTACTAGAGTACAAGGATGAAGAAAAATCTCCCAAATCTTCTTACAAAAATCCAAAAACAAAAAAAGATGATCAAAAACAAGAAAACAAGAAAAAATGAGAATCAAAAACAAAAACAAAAAGAGATGATGAAAAGTGTAGAGTGTAAGACTCAATAATTGAGTCTTAAATAAGATAAATATGGCCAAAACACGTTTTTAGCCAAGGAGAACACGTTTTGGTTAAAATAATGCAAGATTAGGTGACTGATTTTTTTGACTTTTGGGCAGTTTTAGCAAGTGGATCGATCGATCCAGTTACTAAAAATCTTTGACGATCGTTCCTCTTCGTGCTGGGTCGAGCTGCAGATCCCACGATCATTTTTGAAGAAAACATGGATCGATCCAGTTACTAAAAATACTGAGCGATCGATCCTCCTCTCGCTGGATCGATCCGTGGATCCCGCGATCATTTTTGAAGAAAACATGGATCGATCGATCCAGTTACTAAAACTCTGTATTTGCTTCTTTTGCTCGCCAGACAGCACCGTTAGAATGACCTCAAATTTCTTCCAAATGAAAGTTAACTCAATTTTATAGCTTGTGTCAAATTTTCAACTCGATCCATCGGTGAAAATGGCACCAACGAGCACCTAACGTCTGACCATTTTCTGCATCTTTGCTTCCTTTCTTTTCTCCTTTGGTTTTTGGCCTCCAAAGTACCTATAAATGATTCAAGAACTATGCAAATGCAATAAAATGTAAACTAAAACTCTAAAACTCAACTTATTCTATACGAGACTCAAAATGATGAGAAATATACAAAATGAGAGTATAGTGACTATAAAAGCTAAATAAAATGTATGATAAAGATGCCAAAATATGAATGCATCAAGCACTTTACCTTTAAACTTTACAGTCTCTTTTCCTCCAAAACTTCTAATTTAATTTGTGGACATAGCAAAAAAAACCAAAATATGCTTTGAATAAAATTACAAACATAAGTTAACACACATATCTACATATTTATACAATAAACGATTTCCTATTTGTTTTTCTTTCTATTTTAATTTTTTTTTTCTTTTTTCACTATATATTATATAATCTTCCATTTTAAACAAAATAAGATTTATGTAAACATTATATACTTGTGAAGCAGCTTATATTGCCATTCATTTTTATTTGTCACGTTTAAGTTTCACTTTTATTTGTTCTTACTATATAATGTAAAATAAATAAATAAATAGAAAATTTATTCACTATGTCATCTCACTTTACTTTTTTCAAAATACTTATATTTTTAAATAGAAAGTGTGTATATAAAGAACGAATTTATAAAAAATGGAAATTTTCTTAATTAATAACAAAAGTAAAACTAACTTAATTCTAAATGCTTACATTGCATAACACTATTGGTTGGTTAAAATCCTATGTGGACGATTTTAGGAGCTTATAGCCTCAACTTTTATATAGTATAGATTAAAATTTCTTAATAACATTATTGTGTAAATAATTAGACTAAATTTATATCACATATACAATATATAACTATTAAAAAAATATGAAAACAAGGAATATGTGGTACTTAATATGAAAATTTTATTTAATAAATATAAAGTATATGTGAGAATATTTTTTTTTTAATGACTATTAGATTTTTTTGATATGTGTTAAATACGGGATTATAATATTCAAAAAAAAATTCATGATTTTTTTATATACGGGAGAAATTACAAATAACAAAGATATATCGCCATTATAAATAAATATATTTTATTTAACAAAATTTAATTAGCATGATACTTAGACTAAATGCTGATAATTTTTTAGAAATGCCACTTTTAAAAAATGTCATCATTTTGAATTTTTATTTAAAATGTCACTAATCCTCCATATATTAATTGAATAGACATTTGGTGAAAAAATCATACGTATTATTCAATAAGGGTTTTAAGGAATATGTCATTTAAATTAACTAATGAAAATATTTTACTTAAAACTATATCCTATGTTGGAAATCTCTATATGTTTTTATTAATTTTATAACATAAACCCATTAATATATATTTTACAGAGTTAAGTTTAACTAAATGTAATATTTAAACTTACTATATCATCTATTTAAAAAAAATTGATATATTAAAAAAGTTTTTTATTATTATTATATTTGTAACAATATTATTATATTTGTAGATGATAACATAATTACAAATATTTTTACATTTTATTATTAGTAAACATATATTTTTTGTTTGTTACGTCCAACAAATTTATATAAATCTAAAATATATTTGATTTATTGCATACTCTACTATTTACACAAATAATAAAACTCAATTTGACATTTCAATTAAATTGAAATAAATAACATTTGTATTAGTTTTAATGTTTTTATACAACATTGATCAAAGCATATAACATTGAAATATGTTTAGTAAAAACTTAATTTTATTACATTTATACACAATACATATCATTTTGTACGTTTATAAATATTAGAATACACATCTAAATATTAAAATCGATTATAAAATATATTTCAATATTTAATCTCACGCTTGACGTGAGTCAAAATCTAGTTATAAACTAAGTAAAAGACTTGTATTATGATAAAATATTTATAACCCGTAAAAAAATCAAACTTGAAAAAGTAAACAAAAAATCCATGGGAATTAAAAAAAAAGATAAAAAACGTTGATACTAAATAAATATAACAATTATTTCTTTTATCTTGATTTTTTTTTCTTATTTAGTCTCTAAATAAATTTAATCACGTTTTTCAAAATAATTAGTTTTTTTTCCTATTAATGTCTAAAGTAATTTAGTTTTTTAGTACTTTGTTACTCTATTTTCTAAAAATCTTGTTGAATTAATTTCTCTTGTTCCTAAATGTTTTTTAAAATTTTATATATGTTTTATAATCTGTGAAAAAAAACACCAAAAATCAAAACCACTGATACAATACAAAAGTCTCACCTTTATTAAAGTGTTTTGATTTTTTTATAATATTATTTTATTTTCAAATAAATTTGTCACATATTTTCAAATAATTTGTCTTTTCTATTCCTAACTGAATTAAGTTTTTTTTTTTAACGTAGCTACTCATATATCTATTTTTTTCCAAAATCTTGACAACTCAATCTCTTATCTTTAGTTAAACTAAAATTATAAATTTGAATAAGATGTACTTCACAAAATTGATTCTTAGATTTTGCAAAAAGTGAATGATGCACATATTTTTCTGCGTTAAAATAAAATCAAATCGTAGTTAGACTTTAATCAAGTTATTTAGTTATACATTAAAACTCTTATTTATATAAAATAAAAACATCCTATCATTTTTATTAAGTAATAGAAAGTCAATTCATAAATTCTCATTACTTTCATAAAAATTTCACCTCCCACTTTCTAATAGGACGTACTATTGTACGACGATAAACACGTTTCTATTTCACTGGTCTAATATTAAATATTTGATGTTTTTCTTGGATTTAGTAGTCATTGATGTGATGATATATATGTTGTAAATAATAAATAAATAAAAATATAAGTTAGAGTTTCTTTATTAATCTCACAAACTAAAATAGATCGTCGTAATCCATCACATATCGAATAAAAGAGTAATCGATGTTATTTTCGAATGAAAAAGGTGAAATAAAATTTGTGGAAGAGATTCTCAAACTTTAAAAATGTTTGGTGAGAAAATTGAGAGAGAACAAAAACTTATTATATAAAAGCAAAATATAATCCATGAAGATTTGGATATGTAAACTTAAATCTATTTGAACTCAAAAAAGTTTTTACACATGTATTAGTTAATAAATCTTAGATTTGGATATATGTTGATTTTAATAATCTACTTGATAAATACAAATGTATAAGTTTTAAAAAAAAAAAAAAGATTTATTATATGATATATATGGTGATTGATGATTGATGATTTATAGCCATGTAAAAATTGATAATTTATTTCAAAAATCAATAAAAATTTAAAGATTTTTTAGTTGGAGTGCATAAACCTTAAACATCATATATTTAGAAACGGTGGAAATAAATACAAATGAGATTTGTTTATTTTAGATATTATTTTATCTAGTTTATGTCATAATTTATATTTTTGAAACAAAATATATCTTTTATTATTAGGGAGATTTGGTTTAATATTCTAAAAATTTTATGAAAACTAACTCATGTTTCAAAACCTTTGAAAATAGCTCGATGCTTGAGAACGTCTTGTTGCGGAGCCCATTTCACAATCTTTCCCTTCTCATCAAGCTCGATTGCCTCGATCCATTTTGTGCCATTGACCGAACCAACTCATACTACCCACAAGAAAGGTTGGTCGATGTTTATTAGACCCCAAGCAATCTCAATAACTCCGATTCGCTGATGGTCACAAGGCTCCCGAAACTCACGTAAATCACGGATTTGTCTTCTTGTTTATCCAACCAATGAATTCAAGTCTCGTCTGGTGTTTGTAAGCTACTAGAAGAAGTCGTAAAGCGGTCATGATAAGGTCATATCGCAAAGATTGGGACTTGAAACTCTTGGTCCAACTGTTCACTGGCGACACGAATATGAGATCTGAAGATGCGTTTGTCGTTTCATAAATCCAATTCAAGTACTCATCTAGTATCTCAGTCTCTTCATTAAGAAGCCGGTATATATATCTCTTTCGATGCGGCAGAAACTCCAGAACTGGACCATCTTGTAACGGAAGATATCTTACACGGAAACGAAATGGCCTCGGAAGAAGGACACTTTTGTCGCGATAAGAACAAATCTCGGGAGATTCAAACTCTTGGCTAAAGGTTGTGTGAAGATCCATTGAGAATCATCGATCAAACAACTAATCCTCTGTTTCTCTCCTTTAGTTTCCATTTTCTGTTTTAGTGTGCTTGCATGTGTGTTTGGTTGTGGCTTAAATTAGGACGTGATACCTAGAGTCAGTTCAGAATAGAGAATAGAAACTAGTGTTACATTAATCGTTTCACGTATTTTTCCCAATATTTTAGCGAATAATATGCGTCAATTCCCAAGAACCTCTGTTTTATCATGCTTGTCAATATATTCTCCTCCTCTAGCTAAACTATATAATAAAATAATTCTTCGGTTTCGGATTAATCTTAATAAAAGGAATTTGATAGGTGGTGGTTTTGACCCTTTTGTTCCGGGAGGAATAGCCTCTCTCATTCACGAGGAAAAAAAGAAATAGGTCAAATTAAGTGATTGTATGTCAACTTTTATTTTAAGAACATGAATTCTCACTGTTTTCCAAATTAATCCCGCAGAAATGTAGATTTCAAAAATGGTCATGAATTTATAGTCCCAAGGTAATGTAGGTAAAATGAAAACAAGTATAGTTCAAGCTCATAAAGCTTTTTTTTTTTTTTTCCTTCTGTCAACACTCATAAAGCTTTGTTAAGATAGAAAACTAAGATATTGAAATAGCTCACTAGAGCTTTGTTACACAAAGAAATATAAAAAACGGAAAAGCTTTAAAGGAAGAACACCAAGATTAGTAATGTTTTGACTAAATCATGCAAAAAGGAGAGTTGCTAAAAGTGGCAACGCTCTAGGTTGCATCTCTTAGTGATATTATAAAAGTATTTATATGAATCTCTACTTTCAAAGAACCCTAATTACATGGGCTTTGACATCATAATAGGTTTGTTAACATTTTTCATGGACTTGTGCTCTAATAGTTAAGAACACGTTTTTGTTCCAACTATGCCAAACACATTAACCGATTAATATGCCGAACCTTTCTATTTAACCGATCTTCCTACTTTCTCCTTAAAAAATTTCATCCTCTCGCGGATTGCCTCTCCTTCAGTTTCCAACAACAATCTCTTTATCGCTCTCAAATCTTGTTCTGAGTTTGTGATTGAATCTAGAATATTGATGTCAATTCATAAGTGAATAAATGATAGTTTTGATGGATGTGTTCATATGGCTAACAAAACTTGTTACGGTTATTGGTAACGTAGATTACTGAACGCGCTTATCTAACCACGGAATGCAACTCTACTCCGGTTTGAACAAGCTACTAGATGAGACTTGAATAGCCTACATCTCGCCGATTTTACAAGTTCAGCTAAACCAGAATTGAATAGCCTACATCTGTCCAAGATCATATCTTATACTCTCTCTCGTGATTCATTTACCCTAAAAGACAAAGCCTCTTTTATAGCCAATAGCAACAAGAGTTATTTTAGATTAAGCTAGATAGTCGTGTCTCAGTAAGGAAAAAACAAGCATTGACCTAGAAAATCAAAATTTGTTGAAAAAATTAAGGGCACATTTTTAGTTTTGTGGGTAAACAATATATGGACCCACAATAGAAACATGAGTTCTTTAATAAAATATATAGAAATAATGATTTATTGTTAAAATTACAAAATTGAAAGGTTCACAGCGACATAATTCAATTCACATTTTTCCGGTGAATCGTTGCCGTTAAGGTGAATTATTTTTTTTCGATAAATCTTATCTTCATTCGAATATGCACAAGGAAATCAACTCACATGACTATCCTATCCATTGAACGAAAATTTGTTAGAAACAATGATTTTGATTGCTTAGTTAACGATTTTATTAAAAAAAAAAAAAATTATATTGTAGCTAATTTTTTGTCTGTTAGTTTAGTTTCTTATATGTTTTTGCGAAATGACAATGCACTACAAGAAAGAGGGTATTTTTCAGACGGATTTTCCGACGGAAATTTCGGACGGAATTCCGACGGAATTTCGAGGACTTTCCGAGGAAAACTTATCCGTCGGAAATCTTCCTACAATTTTCGACGGAAAACCGTCCATCGGAAAGTCGTCGGACTTTTTGAAATTTTCAGAGGGATTTCCGAGGCATTTTCGAGGAATTTCCGAGGAACACTCAACCCTCGCAAATCTTCCTGAAATTTCCGACGGATACTCGTCCGTCGGAAACTCGTCGGACTTTTTTTGAATTTTCTGAGAGATTTCCGAGGACTTTTCCAGGACTGTCGGCAACATACCCGTTAACGTATCCGTTAATGTATCCGTTGGAGGAGCCGTTGGAGGAGAATTTACAAGTCCTCGGAAATCCCTCAGAAATCCCTCGGAAATGTCGTCCATATATTCTCCACCTCCCATTCACATGTAATGAAACTAAAACTACAAACAATACCAACAATAATGTCTTCCGATCCTTATAATTATTTTCGTTCATGGATGGACAAACCTAGATACGATGAAGAGACAGGCAAACTTACAGAAGAGTTCAAGGAAGGGCTTAGGCAATTCATGTCATTCGCCTCAAACCAGGATATAACAATACAAACAGGTATTATGTTATGTCCTTGTCCAAAATGTCGGAATTATAGAAATCTTGATGTTACTTTAGTTAGGAAGCATTTGTTTAAGAATGGATTTATGCCGGGTTATAAGATATGGTATGCACATGGAGAGAGTGAGCCAATGCTAGATTTTGGTAGTACTAGTCAGCAATATATTCCAGATAGTGTAGAGGAACCATCAGTAGAAGTAGACATAGGTACATTTCAGATGGTTAACGATGCGTGTAGGGAAAATGCACCGTCGTTCGTTCAGGATGGAGATAGAGCAGAGCAACCAAATTTAGAAGCCCAGAGATTTTTTGATATGTTAGATGCAGCTAATATGTCGTTGTACGATGGTTGTAAGAAAGGTCATTCACCATTATCAGCTGCAACTAGATTGATGGGCATAAAGACGGATTGGAACTTGTCTGAGGGTTGTGTTGATGCGATTACTGATTTTGTGAAAGAAATTTTACCGGAAGATAATCTTTCACCAGCTTCGTACTATGAGGTGCAGAAACTTGTAGCTGGACTTGGCTTGCCGTATCAAGTCATAGATGTATGCAGTGATAATTGTATGATATATTGGAGGGAGGACGAATGGCGCACTTCATGTCGGTTTTGTCGTAAACCTCGGTATCAAGACACCAGTGGAAGAGTTCCAATACCATTTAAACGGATGTGGTATTTGCCCTTAGCAGAGAGGTTGAAGAGGTTGTATCAATCAGAGCGTACAGCGAGATCAATGAGATGGCATGGAGAACATACATCAGACGGTGTAATTGCGCACCCTTCGGATGCAGAAGCATGGAAACATTTTCAATCAGTGTATCCAAGCTTTGCCTATGAGCCAAGGAACGTTTATCTTGGTTTGTCTACAGATGGTTTCAATCCTTTTGGGAAGCACGGGAGGCAATACTCATTATGGCCAGTTATCGTGACACCTTATAATTTGCCGCCATCATTGTGTATGAAACGAGAGTTTCTTTTTCTCACTATTCTTGTTCCTGGGCCAGATCATCCTAAGAAAGCACTTGATGTGTTTCTGCAGCCATTGATTTATGAGTTACAAATGTTATGGGAACATGGTGTAGAAGTGTTTGATGTTTCAACTAACCAAAATTTTAACATGCGGGCGGTGCTTATGTGGACTATAAGCGATTTCCCAGCCTATGGTATGTTATCGGGATGGACAACGCACGGCCGGTTATCTTGTCCGCATTGTGGAGATAACACCGATGCGTTTCAGCTGAAACATGGACGTAAAACGTGTTGGTTTGATTGTCATAGACGATGGCTACCTGAAGATCATCCTTATCGTTGGAACACCACATTATTTACGAAAAACAGACAAGTCTTTGACAGTCCGCCTCCTGAGTATAGTGGCGAGGATATTTTGACGCAGTTACGTGATTTTGGTGCCGAGAAGACAGCGGTGTGCGGTGGTAATGGGCATGAAGTCGTTGATGGATATGGCGATCTTCACAACTGGCTCAAAAAGAGTATTTTTTGGGATTTGCCATATTGGAAGGATCTTTTGTTGAGGCACAATCTAGATGTCATGCATACGGAGAAAAACTTTTTCGATAATCTCATGAACACCGTTCTTAATGTACAAGGAAAGACGAAAGACAATTTAAAGTCTAGATTGGACTTACCTGATATATGTTCTCGAAGAAAGCTTCATGTCATGCCAAATGGAAAAGCACCAATCCCTCTATTCCGATTAGATGCACCTTCGAAAGAAGTGTTCTTGGAGTGGATTATGAAGGAAGTCAAATTTCCGGATGGTTATGCATCTAATCTCCGTAACTGTGTGAATATGGGAGAGGGGAAGTTTCAAGGATTGAAAAGCCACGATTGTCATGTCATTATGCAGCGCCTCCTTCCATTTGCTTTTGATCGTCTTCTACCACAAAACGTACACAAAGCAATTGCAGGTATATTATTACATAAATTTATTTTCTAATATGTAATTTACTTCCCATTTAGTTACCATCTATCTTAACAATTTGTTTTTATAATACGCAGCGATAAGTGTGTTTTTTCGAGATTTATGCACAAGAACACTAACGGTAGAAGGTATACAAAACTTGGAGAAAAATATACCGGTCATCCTATGTAACCTTGAGAAGATATTCCCACTGTCTTTTTTTGATGTTATGGAACATCTTCCAATTCATCTACCCCGAGAATTAGCGCTTGGCGGTCCCGTTCAATATCGATGGATGTATCCTTTCGAGCGTTACATGGGTACTCTCAAGAAGAAAGTGAAAAATTTGGCAAGAGTCGAAGGTTCTATTGTAGCTCAGAGCATCAACGAAGAAACGACACACTTCTCCGAATATTATTTCCCAAAACATGTCCAAACTAAGACCCGAAAACCTGCTCGACACGATGACGGTGGTGAGAGACCTTTTTACGCAGTAGAAGTGCCTAATATATTTTCACAAATTGGTCGATTAAGTGGAAAATCGAAGAAGCGAAGGCTAACGGAGGAGGAGCATCAACACTTGCACATGTACCTAGTGACCAACTGTGAAGAGCTTATAGATTATGAGAGGTATTATTTTCAAGCAAGAATGTTAATTTTAAACTTTTAAATTACATTAAACTTTTAAATTATTTAATTTTCAGGATTTACTTGGATCAAGTACGCCTTGCATATCCATTAATGATGGAGGATGACGTTCAAAAACTTAAGCAAAATGAATTTTCTCATTGGTTGAAATTCTACGTAAGTTTCTTCTTTTTTAATATTCATGCCTAATAAATTTTTAATTATATAGTTAGTTTATATTTACACAATTTAAATTACTTTGTACAGGTTACAACAATGTCTTCTAAAGGTCAATCATTCCCTACGTGGTTAGTCGAATTTGTTAATGGACCGTTATATGTTGCGGATTCGTATCCTATGTATTGTACTCGTGGTTACGCTTTCAAGATTCTTCGACCCAAGAAGACTAGGCCAACTTGTGATTATGGGGTATCGGCACAATCTGGTGATGTTGTATACTACGGTCTCCTTCGCGAGATTTTGGAGGTTCGTTATCCGGGGATGATCAATTTGAGGTGCATTGTATTCTTATGTGATTGGTTCGATCCACTTGTTGGTCGTGGTGTCCAACATGACGAATTCGGTGTGACAACAATACACACGAGAAAAAAGCTTTCGGATTATGACCCATTCATCCTCGCATCACAAGCTGATCAAGTTTGCTACATTAGATATCCACGGGCAACCGAAGTTGATGATCCTTGGATCACAGTGATGTCAGTAAATCCTAGAGGAAGGATTGTTGGAATTTCCGAGGATAATGACCACGACCCTATGCAACAAAACACACTCGGTACCATCGGAGCAGTCGACCACTCACTAGCGGTAGATCTTGTTGTTGATTTCACACTTTACGCAGATGATGAGATTTTAGATGATTCTGAGGAAGATGAAGGCGAATTTGAGGATGCCTCTCAGTCTGATAATTCAGAATATTCTCTAAATGAAGAAGACGAAGAATAAATTATATAAGTTCGTATAAATTATTTTGAAGACTTTATTAAATAATGTTTTGAACACTTTATTTTATTAATAAATGGTATATTTTAAATTATATATTTTAAATTAAATGTATTTTATCAAAATTATCGAAAATTATTTTATTAAAATATTCTACATTTTCCGACGGATTTCCGAGGGAACAAATATTTCCGAGGGATTTCCGACGACTCCTCGGAAATCCCTCGCAAATTGAGAATATCGATCGATCCACATATGTGGATCGATCGATCCGATTTTATCCAAATTATCGGATGATCTGAGGATCGACCAGAAATAGTGGATCGATCGATCCGGTTTTATCAAAATTGTCGAAAGTTTTTATTAAAATATTGTACGTTTCCGAGGAATTTCCGAGGCAAAAAATTCTGACGGATTTCCGAGGCAAAAATTTCTGACGGATTTCCGAGGGAACAAATATTTCCGAGGGATTTCCGACGACGCCTCGGAAATTCCTCGCAAATTGAGAATATTTTAAGTAGATCGATCGATCCAGATATGGATCGATCGATCCGATTTTATCCAAATTATCGGATGAGCTGAGGATCGATCAAAAGTCGTGGATCGATCGATCCGGTTTTATCAAAATTGTCGAAAGTTATTTTATTAAAATATTGTAAATGTCCGAGGGATTTCCGTGGGCTAGATTTTCCGACGGATTTCCGAGGAGATGAAATATTTCCGACTACTTTCCGACGACCCATCGGAAATCCCTCGCAAATTTCTGACGGATTTTCGAGGACTTAGGTTTAAATATCAAAAGTTGAAGATTTTATGAAAAGATAGTGTTTGTCTAACACTAGAATATACCATTTTTGGCAATACTATTATATTATAGAGTAGATAATATTTAAAAATTCCAAATTTGGGTAATCACATCATTACCGTAGTTAAGTGTTTATGATACGATATGTACGATATAGTTTGTATTTATAAAAAGTTATGAGATTTTTTAAACGGTTGTCTTTATTGTTCTAATATGATCTATGCAATCTTTATATTGAAAAATATGAATGGTTACAGTATTATGCAACATTAGATATCAACCAAATCAGCAAAAATTGAAATATTATGAAAGTCCTCGGAAATCCGTCGGAAATTTCCGACAGATTTCCGAGGACTTGTTCGAATGTCCTCGGAAATCCCTCGGAAATTTCTAACGGATTTCCGAGGACTTTCATAATATTTCAATTTTTATAATAATATATTAAATCCGCCGTTATTCGATTTCGCATATAGAGTAGCAATTTATATTCTATATCCTCGGAAATCCCTCGGAAATTCCGAAGGATTTCCGAGGACTTGCGTGTGAAAATTTATTTACCCGCATTTTTTTCGGTTTGGCGGTAAACCCAAAAAATTTCCCACCAATTTCAGACAGATTTGCGACGGATTTCCGACGGAAATGTCCCTCGGAAAAATCGTTTTATAACGCAGAACACAGACCGACACAATCTCGATTTGTCGACAACCTCAAAACAATTTTTATCAGGCGATTTTCGATTCCGATCAACCGGATATTTCAGTCACGCCCATCGCCGATTTCCCCCACCCCCGTCGCCGTATTTATCGCCGGAAATGTAACGACCGCGAACCAAATTACGGAATATTTAGTCGTGTGTCGATCGACACAGGGAGTGTGTGTCGATCGACACGAAAAAAAAAAAAAAAAAAAAAAAAAAAAAAAAAAAAAAAAATTTGTCTATAAAAGGAAGAGGAGTGTCGGCAGAGCTCAGTTGTTCAAAGAGAAAATCAGTTTTTTGGGGGATTTGAGTGAGGAAATCAAGTGATTTCGAGTTGGGTTTTTGGAGGGTAAGTACTCCTGTCGTTGTTCTTGTCGTAGGAAAAATCCGTTTGTCAATCGGACGGTTAGATTGTTAGTTATGATCGTTCTAAGTTGGTTGGTTTGTGCAGCCTTCAACTGCGATCAGTCAACTTCGGAGGAGTTTTGCCGTCGTTCTGTTGTGACCCAGAAAGCGTTCTATATACGGTTAGAAATCTCTCTATGTCTAGTTTTTAGATCGTGTTTCCGATCTTGATTCCGTTGTGTTTTCCGTTCCCAGTGTGCTTTCTTGTAAAACGGGTTATTTCTGTTCCAGTTCGGATAATTGAACTTGCGAGTTGTTTTCTCGTCGAACCGTTGGGAACCAAGGGACGATCTATATACGGTTAGAAAGCTCTATCTGTCTACTTTTCAGATCGGGTTTCCGATCTTGATTCCGTTGTGTTTTCCGTTCCCAGTGTGCTTTCTTGTTCAACATGTCATTTCTGTTCCAGTTCGGATTGTTGAACTTGCGGGCTGTTTTCCCGTCGAATTGTAGGGAGTTAGAGGACGTTCTAAATACCATTGTGTAGCTCGTCGTGTCTAGTTTCCAGCACCGGTTTCCGATTGGAATTTGGAGTAGCCGTTCGTAGTATACGTTGAGTTCTTTGGGGCGTGCGTGTTCTTGGTGTTCTGGGTGTTCTTGAACACTTTTGAATCCGTTTTCCTTCCCAAATCAAGGTGAGTGCGTGACCATGGGTGCGTATAAGCATAAGAAGTGTTAGGATGCGTTTGTGTGTTGTTTGGGATCGAATTTCGTGTTGTTTGATGGATTAGTATGCAGAAAATCGCGTGTGCGAGTTTTCTGGGTTTGGTGTGTCGATCGACACATATGGGTGTGTCAATCGACATGGTGTCAGTAGGTCACCGGGATGGTGTGCTGACGGACATGAGTGTCGGAGTCGGTGTCGATCGACACGGGTTAGTGTATCGATCGACACAGGTTGTTTTTACGCGATTGAGTTGTTTTCATGTTGATTGTTCATCCTGGTATTATAGCATTGCTTATGCTTATATTTATACATAGCCTGTTGATGGGATGACCGTCTCACTGGGTATTTATGATAATACTCACGCATCTCTTATAACCATGTGATGCAGGTAAAGACAGTCAGTGATCGTGGAATCATGGCCGGGACGAGGGGAATGATCTAGTGGCTCGTTTTCGTGTAATAAGTTAGAATTGCTAGGGTGTTAGCAATTTCAGAACTATGTGTATTACCGAATTGAACTAGAATTAATAAGTATGGGCTTGTTAAACGATAATTGTATTTGATTGTTGAATCATTGTTTCCGCGCTGTTTGTTTATTGGACCGTTGAGGATCACTATTTATGATAATAGTGATCCGGTTAAAAAAATTTTTTTTATTTGACGGGTTGGATCGTCACAGTTTGGTATCAGAGCCCTAGCGGTTCTAGGGCTAGTTAGTTAATTGATTATGCGAGTTAGTCAATTGATTGTTGTGTGGGTATGGAGTCCTAGATCATCCCTTCCGAGCCTTCAATGAGATTCCACGGTATGTGTTTTGTGATTTCTGTTTTTTCTAGTACTTAGTATTCTGCTGGTTAGTGCAGAGTGATGGCTAGAGTGGCTAGAGGCAGAGGTCGCGGGGGCCGTAGAGGTCGTGGTGGTCGTGCTGGGCGTGGACGTGGGCGGGGACTTGGGAGTGAGTCTGCTGCCACGTGGGTGTCCCAGGAGACTACACAGGAGCGGGTAGTTGACTCGCAGGCGTTTCAGGAGGGGTCCGTGGGTGTGACAGCTACGGGTTCCAGTGAGAGGGCTGGAGGGGATAGTGTAGGTCCCGATGTAGCTGGTGGTGCGGTGGGCCCTGGTGGGGGTGCTGCCGTAGGCGTCGCCCCGGATCGAGATGATCGTCTGGCGGGTCTACTACAGATGATTCTGGAGAGGTTACCGGGAGGGGTGCCTGCTCCGGGTCATGCTCCTGGGGTGCAGCCGGGTTTGGCTGGGGTGCAGCCGGGTTTGGCTGGGATGCATCCGGGTATGGCTGGGGTTGAGGAGCTTCCATCTTATCTGCGGATGATGGAGCAGATGCAGCGGATTGGTACTGCATTTTTCTCGGGCGGTGCTAGGCCTGAGGAGGCTGATGGGTGGCGGATGAGGTTAGAGCGTAACTTTCGCTCCATCAGGTGTCCAGAGGGATACAGAGTGGATCTGGCGGTACATTACCTAGAGGGTGATGCGCATCTCTGGTGGAGAGGTGTTGAGGCCAGGAGGGTGCAGGCCGAGATGGTCTGGGAGGATTTCTTGGCGGAGTTTAACGCCAAGTATTTCCCGCAGGAGGCGGTGGACCGTTTGGAGTCTAGGTTTCTGGACCTGACTCAGGGAGATCGGTCAGTGAGAGAGTTCGATTTGGAGTTCAGTCGACTTCTGGTACATGCAGGGAGAGGCATGGAGGGCGAGGATGCCCAGGTTAGGAGGTTCTTGCGAGGACTTCGACCAGATTTGAGGACTCGTTGCAGGGCGAGTAGGTTCGCCACGAGGGCGGAGCTGGTTGAGATGGCTGCTGCGATCGAGGAGGATCTCGGGGAGCAGGTTGTGGTGGTTAGTCCACCGGTGCAGCAGCAGCAGCCGAGGAGATCTCAGCAGCAGACGAGTTCAGGCAGGGGCGGCAAGCCTGCTCAGGGACAGAAGAGGAAGTGGGAGAGCACTTCAGGGGCTAGTCAGGGCGGTTCGGGATGCTTCGGGTGTGGGAGCATGTCCCATCGTGTGGCGAGCTGTCCGAGGAGGACTGGGACCGGGACTCGAGATGTGCGGGTCGGGGTTCAGGATACGCGGGTGTGTTATCACTGCAGAGAGACGGGGCATATTAAGCCCAAGTGTCCGAAGCTGCAGCAGTTGGCGGTGGCCGCAGTGCAGCCATTGGCAGTGCAGCCGTTGTCTCAGATTGCAGCAGCACCGCGTGTGTTCACGTCTGCGGAGGCGGGTGGATCTAGCACCAGACCGATCACAGGTATTTCCGAACTTGACTTTTTAAATTCATGGTTGTTTGAGTTTTTGTTTGTTGGGAAATTGTGAGTCTGTGCTAGAATGGTAGGGTTCTGAGGCACATGGAATTGTGCAGGGACCTTAGTTGTGGGCGGGTATGAGTCCCACGTGTTATTTGATTCGGGAGCTACGAATAGCTTTATTACGCCGGAGTGTGCGGAGAGCAGCGGAATCCAGAGTGATTCCGGGGAACAGGCGGGAGTAGTCAAGGTGGCTGGAGGTAGGACGTTGGCTACTTTCGGGCGCGCTCGTGGTGTGGATGTTCTGGTGGCGGGAGAGTCGATGCCAGCAGATCTGATCATCAGTCCGGTGGAGCTGTATGATGTTATCCTGGGTATGGATTGGTTGGATCGTTACAGGGTCCATCTGGATTGCCACCGAGGGCGAGTTGTGTTTGAGCGAGAGGCGGGGAGGTTGGTTTATCAGGGTGTGAGACCGACTTCCGGGAGTCTCGTGAGTTCCACGATACAGGCCGAGCAGTTGCTTCTCAAGGGCTGCGAGGCGTATCTGGTGACGATAGTGATGCCTGAGTCTGTTGGAGGGGTTGCAGTGGAGGATATTCGAGTTGTTCGGGATTTCCAGGATGTGTTCCAGTCATTGGAGGGATTACCGCCATCGCGGTCGGATCCGTTTGTTATTGAGTTGGAACCCGGGACTACTCCGATATCTAAGGCACCTTACCGTATGGCTCCAGCAGAGATGGCAGAGCTGAAGAAGCAGCTGGATGATTTGTTGGATAAGGGTTTTATTCGGCCTAGTGTTTCACCGTGGGGAGCGCCGGTGTTGTTTGTGAAGAAGAAGGATGGTAGTTTCCGGTTGTGCATCGATTATCGGGGACTTAACCGAGTCACCGTGAAGAACAGGTACCCTCTGCCGCGCATTGATGAGTTGTTAGATCAGTTGCGAGGGGCTACCTGGTTCTCCAAGATCAACTTGGCTTCGGGATACCATCAGATTCCGATTAAGGAGGCAGATGTGAGGAAGACTGCTTTCAGGACGAGGTATGGGCATTTTGAGTTCGTGGTGATGCCTTTTGGTTTGACGAATGCACCAGCAGCGTTCATGCGGTTGATGAACGGGGTATTCCAGGAGTATCTGGATGTGTTTGTGATCATCTTTATCGATGATATTCTCGTGTATTCCAAGAGTCCTGAGGAGCATGAGTTGCATCTGAGAGTAGTTTTGGGGAAGCTGCGGGAGCAGAAGTTGTTTGCGAAGTTGAGCAAGTGCAGTTTCTGGCAGCAAGAGATGAGTTTCCTTGGCCATGTGGTGTCTGCAGAGGGAGTTTCTGTGGATCCGGCTAAGATCGAGGCTATCAGAGGGTGGCCTAGACCGAGGAATGCCACCGAGATTAGGAGTTTTCTTGGGTTGGCAGGTTATTATCGAAGATTCATCGCGGGATTTGCGAGTTTGGCTAAGTCGATGACCAAGTTGACCGGGAAGGATGTTCCTTTTGTGTGGTCTTCTGCGTGCGAGGAGAGTTTCGGAAAGCTGAAGGAGATGTTGACGAGTACACCGGTGTTGGCGTTACCCGAGCCGGGTGAGCCTTACGTGGTGTATACCGATGCTTCGGGTGTTGGTTTGGGTTGTGTCCTGATGCAGCAGGGAAAGGTTATTGCGTATGCTTCGAGGCAGTTGAGGAAGCATGAGTGCAACTACCCTACCCATGATTTGGAGTTGGCTGCGGTAATTTTCGCTCTAAAGATTTGGAGATCTTATCTTTATGGCGGAAAGGTTCAGGTGTTCACAGACCATAAGAGTTTGAAGTATTTCTTCACTCAGCCGGAGCTGAACCAGAGACAGAGGCGCTGGATGGAGTTGGTAGCGGATTACGATTTGGAGATCGGATACCATCCGGGTAAGGCTAATCTTGTTGCAGATGCGTTGAGTCGGATGAGGGTTGCTTCGGCTCAGGAGCGTGATATGGAAGCTTTGGTAAGCGAGATTAGTACGTTGAGGTTGTGTGTGATCTCACAGGAGCCGTTGGGGTTAGAGGCAGCTAACCAGGCAGATTTACTGAGCAGGATTCGGGTTGCGCAGGAGAAGGATCAGGGGTTGATTGATGCTTCTAAGGCGACAAGTTCGGAGTATGTGGTCTCAGCAAGTGGGATGATACTGGTGAATGGGCGGGTTTGTGTACCCAAGGACGAGGATCTGAGGCAGGAGATTCTGAGAGAGGCCCATTCGAGCATGTTATCGATTCATCCGGGGGCGACCAAGATGTACCGTGATCTGAAACGGTATTATCACTGGGTCGGGATGAAGAGGGATGTAGCTAATTGGGTTGCAGCGTGCAACGTGTGTCAGCTGGTGAAGGCTGAGCATCAGGTTCCGAGTGGTATGTTGCAGAGTTTACCCATTCCGGAGTGGAAGTGGGATATGATTACCATGGATTTCGTGACGGGATTGCCGTTGTCACGGACGTATGATGCGATTTGGGTGATTGTGGATCGTCTGACCAAGTCAGCCCATTTTCTTGCCATCAAAAAGACCGATGGGACGGTAGTGTTGGCTAAGAAGTATGTGCGTGAGATAGTGAGGCTGCACGGGGTGCCAGCGAGTATTGTGTCAGACAGAGATCCGAGGTTCACGTCTGAGTTCTGGAGGGCGTTTCAGGCAGAGATGGGCACTAAGGTGCACATGAGCACGGCGTATCATCCTCAGACAGATGGACAGTCGGAGAGGACTATTCAGACTTTAGAAGACCTGTTGAGGATGTGCGTGCTGGATTATGGTGGTCATTGGGCGGATCATCTGAACCTGGTTGAGTTTGCGTACAACAACTCATACCAGGCGAGTATTGGGATGGCTCCATATGAGGCTCTGTATGGGAGGCCGTGTAGGACACCATTGTGCTAGACTCAAGTGGGGGAGAGGAGCATGTTTGGTGCGGATTTTGCTCAGGAGACGACGGAGAAGATCCGTGTCTTGAGATTGAACATGAGAGAGGCTCAGGATCGGCAGAAGAGTTATGCTGATAAGAGACGAAAAGAGCTGGAGTTTGAGCTGGGAGATCTGGTGTATCTCAAGGCAGCGATGTTGAGGGGTCCTAACAGATCCATTTCAGAGAATAAGCTAAGTCCGAGGTTTATGGGTCCGTTCAGAGTGGTGGAGCGGGTTGGACCAGTGGTTTATCGGTTGGAGTTACCTCAGAGTATGAGAGCGTTTCATAAGGTATTTCATGTATCGATGCTGCGGAAGTGTCTACATGAATCTGAGGAGGTGTTGGCTAGGATCCCGGAGGATCTTCAACCCAACATGACGTTAGCGGCGAGACCTATGAGGATTCTCGAGCGGAGAGTCAAGGTGCTGCGTCGGAAGAGGATACCATTGGTGAGAGTCGTGTGGGACTGTGATGGTGTCGAGGAGGAGACTTGGGAACCAGAGGCAAGTAT
Source organism: Arabis hirsuta (assembly GCA_964056655.1). Taxonomy (NCBI): domain Eukaryota; kingdom Viridiplantae; phylum Streptophyta; class Magnoliopsida; order Brassicales; family Brassicaceae; genus Arabis; species Arabis hirsuta. The sequence continues at coordinate 5,618,596 of OZ053300.1, forward strand.
GAAGGCAAAGTTCTCGAAGTGGTTCGAGAAGCAAGCGGAGGCTTGAGTGTTTTTCTGGTTTTCAGTAGTTGTATTAGCTTGTTGCTATGAGTTGTATGTATTTTCGTTTGGGTTGTAACGATATACATTGTTGAGATTTAATAAGATGGGGTTTTTCTTATTATCTTGGGTTATAAGACGGATGTTCTTATGGTATGACGGGGAGATCATGGGTTTGATGACTGGGTTAGGTCATGTGTGTAATGACGGGGAGGTCATTTGAGGGGCTAGGATAGAAGCTCTATGGGAGTTAGGGCTTGTCTAAGTATCTAGGGATGGGGGTCCTAAGGGATTAGGACGGGTAGATCCCTAGATGGCGCTGGAAAATAGAGGTTTTATGTGAGTTAGAACCTGTCTATTTTCTAGGGGGAGTCTGGAACAGAAGTCTTATGTGAGTTAAGACTGTCTTTTCTAGGGACTCCGATGGAAACACCCTGGCGATTGGGTTGTTTCAGATGACCTGGAGATTGGTCATGAGTGATATTCCGGGTTTGGGAATATCAGGGTAGGAAACACCCTGGCGATTGGGTTGTTTCAGATGACCTGGGGATTGGTCATGAGTGATATTCCGGGTTAGGGGATATCAAGATGGGAACCACGGAAGTAAATCGGTCGACAGGTGCTTATGATGCACGTTACAGTGTTACTGCTCCAGGGGATGGTGATATTCTCCTGCATATACTTTGAGGGACAGAGATCTCTCCAGAGGATGTGTGATTTCCTCTGCAGCCGATAGCTTGACGGACTGTGTGTCCCGAGAGTGGGAGGGGCTGGAGCATACCGAGAGCCGGTATGGTATACATCGAGAGCTCGTAGGGTGACGATCTTGCGAGTGGGAGTGGTGTATAGAGATATGAGTTTGAGCAAGAGTACCTATAGTGTGATTATAAGTATGAGATTTGATGAACTTCAGGGATCGGGAATGATCTCAGGTGGTTTGTGGATGTCTAAGCTAGGGTTGTTACTCGAGTTTGGAATTTTAGTTCAGACGACCCTGGTAAACATATGTAGCCTCTTTGGTCGTGCATGTTCTTGTTTGATTGTTGTGCGACCAATTGATCCAAGGTCTGGGTCTACGGTGGGTCGGGCATGTTCTTGTTTGATTGTTGCGCGATCTATCGGACAACCCTGATCCGGATCAGCGAGTGTTGCATCGTGGATGTTTCCTGGGGGAATTTGGTCGGGTTTCGGACGAGAGTGTCAACCTTAGTGAGACGGGTTAGGTGATGGAGATCGAGAAATGATCTGAGTTGGAGCTGACCGGGTTTGGTCAGGATTGCACCTGTGATGATAGTGCAATGTAACTAGTATGACACTAGTTGAGTTCTGAGATTGGGTGTAATCTCAGGTAGTGCTGGCCGGGTGGGGCCAGGGGTGAGGATATTAGTAGAGCTGGCCAGGTTGGAGGGCTGATATCAGTTGTGTTTGACCGTAAGGTGACGGTTTCGCGTGATTCGAGGACGAATCCGTGTTAGTGGGGGAGAATTGTAACGACCGCGAACCAAATTATGGAATATTTGCCGTCGTTCTGTTGTGACCCAGAAAGCGTTCTATATACGGTTAGAAATCTCTCTATGTCTAGTTTTTAGATCGTGTTTCCGATCTTGATTCCGTTGTGTTTTCCGTTCCCAGTGTGCTTTCTTGTAAAACGGGTTATTTCTGTTCCAGTTCGGATAATTGAACTTGCGAGTTGTTTTCTCGTCGAACCGTTGGGAACCAAGGGACGATCTATATACGGTTAGAAAGCTCTATCTGTCTACTTTTCAGATCGGGTTTCCGATCTTGATTCCGTTGTGTTTTCCGTTCCCAGTGTGCTTTCTTGTTCAACATGTCATTTCTGTTCCAGTTCGGATTGTTGAACTTGCGGGCTGTTTTCCCGTCGAATTGTAGGGAGTTAGAGGACGTTCTACATACCATTGTGTATCTCGTCGTGTCTAGTTTCCAGCACCGGTTTCCGATTGGAATTTGGAGTAGCCGTTCGTAGTATACGTTGAGTTCTTTGGGGCGTGCGTGTTCTTGGTGTTCTGGGTGTTCTTGAACACTTTTGAATCCGTTTTCCTTCCCAAATCAAGGTGAGTGCGTGACCATGGGTGCGTATAAGCATAAGAAGTGTTAGGATGCGTTTGTGTGTTGTTTGGGATCGAATTTCGTGTTGTTTGATGGATTAGTATGCAGAAAATCGCGTGTGCGAGTTTTCTGGGTTTGGTGTGTCGATCGACACATATGGGTGTGTCAATCGACATGGTGTCAGTAGGTCACCGGGATGGTGTGCTGACGGACATGAGTGTCGGAGTCGGTGTCGATCGACACGGGTTAGTGTATCGATCGACACAGGTTGTTTTTACGCGATTGAGTTGTTTTCATGTTGATTGTTCATCCTGGTATTATAGCATTGCTTATGCTTATATTTGTACATAGCCTGTTGATGGGATGACCGTCTCACTGGGTATTTATGATAATACTCACGCATCTCTTATAACCATGTGATGCAGGTAAAGACAGTCAGTGATCGTGGAATCATGGCCGGGACGAGGGGAATGATCTAGTGGCTCGTTTTCGTGTAATAAGTTAGAATTGCTAGGGTGTTAGCAATTTCAGAACTATGTGTATTACCGAATTGAACTAGAATTAATAAGTATGGGCTTGTTAAACGATAATTGTATTTGATTGTTGAATCATTGTTTCCGCGCTGTTTGTTTATTGGACCGTTGAGGATCACTATTTATGATAATAGTGATCCGGTTAAAAAAATTTTTTTTATTTGACGGGTTGGGTCGTCACAGGAAACGCCGGATTTCTTCATCGATTTCGCCGGAAATCATCTCCGGAATTCGCCGCCGTTTGTCGCCGGATCTGTTGCCGGTTTCGTCGCCGGAGGAGCCCACGATTTCCCCTTCCAATTCTTCTCAACAACTATGTAAGATTTGGGATGGATTGATTCAATATAGTTTGGTAATTAGTTTTGGAATTATATAAATTGATTGATTTGTAATTGATTGTTAGTTTAGGAAATTAATTGTTAGTTTTGGAATTGATTGGTAGTTTAGGAACTTAATTGTTAGTTTTAGAATTGATTTTATGAATTTAATTGTTAGTTTAGGAATTAAATTGTTAGTTTTGGAATTGATTGTTAGTTTAGGAAATTAATTGTTAGTTTTGGAATTGATTGGTAGTTTAGGAACTTAATTGTTAGTTTTAGAATTGATTTTATGAATTTAATTGTTAGTTTAGGAATTAAATTGTTAGTTTTGGAATTGATTGTTAGTTTAGGAAATTAATTGTTAGTTTTGGAATTGATTGGTAGTTTAGGAACTTAATTGTTAGTTTTAGAATTGATTTTATGAATTTAATTGTTAGTTTAGGAATTAAATTGTTAGTTTTGGAATTTATTGTTAGTTTAGGAAATAAATTGTTAGTTTTAGAATTGATTGTTATTTTATGAATAATATAAAATTATTTTGTAATTAGATTTTTAGTTTTTTTTTAAACATTTCAAATTTTATTAAAATTATAATAAGTATTTTGTAAATCAATTCTTCAATTTTAAATACTAGTACATTTACAATTTTGCAATGTAGGTCTTATTCGGAGTTCCGTGGTGCATCGTCTAACCGGTCCGGGAGAGCATATAGTGTTTCGGAAACACCGACACAATCTCCGCCAGGCATTCCCGAGACACCATTGCCACAGGTGATGACGATGGAGGAGTTTGTTACGCAACCGGGACGACATCTTCTCCCGATGCTCCACCCGCAGGAAGCAAACGGAGCAACTTGGTAAGTAATTTTATTTTAATAATTATTTTCATTTGATTTTAATTTTAATTTTATTTATTTTATTATTTCTTTATATCAATTTTATTTTACATGTTTTAGGTTCGGATTGGAAAATGACATAACAAAGTCAATTCTTAGGATCTTCAAGACGCAGCTCAAACAACCTTGGCCAACATACGGGGATGTCGATCCAGAAACCAAATTGATTTGGTTCAAGACTTTTGCGGTAAGTTATAATTTTTATTATTTTTTACAGAATTTGTTTAATTAACAAATTTATAGATTAATGATAGTATAATTTTTTTTTTCTATTTTGCAGCAAGACTTTAATTGGGAACCCAGTCTTTGTCAAATGGTGCGGCGTCACTTTGACATTCAAGTTAATGCATCGTACCAGAACCATATGTACGCGTGGAAGAATAAGTGGAGGAAGGGTAAGCAAAAGCCGAAGGATATAGATCCAGACGTTTGGGAGGGATTTATCCGCCACTGGAGTTCTAAGAGTGCGCAAGCGATTTCTTCACAAAATTCGAAGAATCGTCTGAGCGAGCGAGGTGGAAAAGGAGTGGCGACCCATAATGCGGGTTCTATTTCTTTTAGAAGATACGAAAGGAAAATGGTAATTTTTTTAAACTTTTACTTTTTTTTAATAAGTTTTTTTATTTAAAACATTTTTTGTGTAGGCGAAACAGAAGGGAGTTGAACCGGATTGGCTAGATGTGATGGAAGAAACGCATACTAGCAAGCAAACTGGACAAATTCAAGATAAGGTTGTCCTAGAGCGGATCGAGAAGATCAAGCTTCGGAAGATGGAGCGGCTATCACAACTCTCCCAAGATGGCTCATCGGATTCGGTCGATTTATCCCGCGACGAAATCAACCGTTTGTGTCTTGAGGTAATTTTAAATATTTTAAAACGTTTTATTAATTTATGTTTTAAATATTTATATACTAAATTCATTTTTTCTTATGTAGGAAATTCCCTTAGTTAAGGGTCGCAGACCCGGTTTAGGAAGCTTGCCGTCGGGAGACGGGAGTGTGTCTTCGGTGTTTCCCCGAGACGCTGAACTTATTCAACAAGTTCAAAATCTCAACCGGGTCGTTCAAGAAAAAGACGTTCAATTTCAGGAACTTAAGCAAGAAAATGTCCAGCTTAAGGAGGATTTTGCCGAGACCCGAGCGACGCTCTCCCAACTCCAATCTTTTCTCGCGTCTCAATATCCGGGATCGTTTCCGCCGCCTCCGCCTCAACTTTGATTTCTTTTAGTTTTTTTTTTTAATTATGTTTTGTAATTTAAAAACAATTACTTTATGATTTTAAATAATGTTTTTAGTAAATTTTATTATAACTTTTTATAATTATTATGAAATTTATAAATCATTAATATATAAATTAGTAAATAAGACTATTAAATTATAAAATTATCCGGGTCCTCTGAAATCCGTCGGAAATTTAAATCCTCGGAAATCCGTCGAAAAAATGTCCTCGGAATCCGTCGGAAATATAGACCCTCGGAAATCCCTCGGAGTTTTATACGCATGGAAATCTGTCGAAAATTTAGTCCCTCGAAAATCTGTCGGAAATTTTGAATCCCACGGGAATCCGTCGGAAATATATTCCCACGGAAATCTGTCGAAAATTATTTCCTCGGAAATCCGTGGGAAATATATTCCCACGGAAATCCGTCGAAAATTTATTCCCTCGGAAATCCGTCGATAATTTCAGAGGAATTTCCGTGGGATTTAAATTTCCGACCATCTCAAACCGACGACAATTTTCCCTCGGAAATGCGTCGGAAAGGGCTGTTTCCGAGGGCTTTCCGACGGATTTTGCCCTGGGAAATGGCATGTTTTCTTGTAGTGATGGTATTAATTGTAGACCCATTTTTTATGAACTAATTTTTTTTTTATTCGCTTATAACATCCGTCAACGTTATCACGGTTCTGAGCTAAACTTGGTGCGAAGAAAAAGAAAAAGGAAAAGAGAAAGAATTAACAGAGAAGTATTAGCTTCATCAAGTACAACAACGACCAAGTGAAGTAGCTTGACTAAAATTGTTATTGGTCTAGTGGTTTCCTCATGACAAGAGGTCTCTAGTTCGAGTCCATTTGGAAAGAAGAGTATTTTCAAAATAAATAGACTCGACACCTTATGGAGATTAAGGGATAGAGCAACATTTTGAGGTTATTATCGAAAGAAAAAAAGGTGAAGTAACTTCTTTTCTTTTTTTTTTAGGTGAACTAACTTCTGCTTCAGAACAAGTTATAACCCCAGATTTTCTCTTGTAAGAGAGAGAAAACCAATTTGTGTTTTGGGTTGTAGAAAAAAACACACAAACCAAACGAAGTCGAAATCTGTTGTGTAGAGATCCGATGTAAGATTTTTAAAAGTATATTCCATATATTTTATAAAGATAGGAACATACATATAACATCACATTCAAGCATGATAATTATGATGATGATGATCATCACCCACTATTATTCTAATTAGTACTGAAAAGGACCGGACACACTTTAAGGCTAGTAATTAACCACTCATAATCAGCGAAACTTGTCACTAACTAATCATGATTAAACATCCTTAAACACAGAGATTAACAGTTTGGGGAAGGAATCCTACAACTGTTTGAGACTTTCTTGGCGTTTGGGGAGCTAACGAATTGTCGGAGGCTAGGGTTCCTCATGTACCCACAAAGACATGGCTGCTGCTCTCTCAGCTTCGCGCAGCACAAAGCCGATGGTGGCGATGATGACGTCATCGCCGCCGCACATGAAGCCAGCTGCATCGGTGAGCATGTCACTCCTTCCACCACCGGGATTTCGACCACCGTCATCAAGAGAATCGCCGCTGCGAGAGCTAAAACGGAAACACACATCAACTTCACCATCTTTTTACTTTCTTCTTGTTCTTTTAACGATTCTCTGTTGTGTTCTGTTTTAAAGCCCTTCCATTTATAGAGAAGAGATGTGTGGTAAGCTTGCTTTTTTAGTTTTTATTTTCATTTTTATTTTCTACTTTTTTTTTTTAAATGCCAATGGGTATAATAATATTATAATTAACGGTTTCTCTGGTTAATTAACATAATTTTAGGTAGTATTTGCAAAAATAATGGGTCATCAGACTCATCACATTATCCTGATATTTTAATGTAAAAATTAAATGATGATATTTTAACGGTTTGTTATGGACGATAAAAATTTCTAAGAAAATGACGATGTCGCTCTCTGTTTGTTACAGACTCAACAAAGTTAACAAGTTTGGTTGCATCACCGACAGACAGATTCAGTTTTTCACCGAAATTCAAAGAATTAGCTGTGTTAAGGGAATCATTCTCTGAATTCACCTTTATCTGCCAACGACATGGTAAGAACACAAAAATCGATTTGCTCGCGAAGACAACACAAATAATTTTTTTTTTGTTTTCATTGACATTTCTATCATTTAATAATTTTCTGATTTAAACAATATATGAGGTGACAAAATGTGTTCGTGACAAAAGAACAAAAAACACTAAATGGTCAAAAAGCATTATCAATATTTGACATACTTCTTCACCATATATTTGCATTGTCCTCTAACACTTACGCGTTAATAGCACTGCAATGTATGGCTCAAATATACTTTTAATCGGTAGAAAGCATCATTTATGTTTGGAAAATTCTACAAAGATATGAGGTGAACATAGTTTGACAGAAAATCAATAAATTGACTAGCTTTTCCCTGGGATGGCCGACTGAGTTTACTGACTTTTTGAAATTAAAATTGTATAAATTATTATGTATTTTATGGCTTCAACAGTAAAAAAAAATATAGTTAGCGTAAATATGTATATATATATATATATATATGTTATGACCACAAAAAAATGTGTATTTATCAAAAAAATTATATATATATATATATATATATATATATATATATATATATATATACTTTTGTTACTGTTTAAACCGTCATACATATATCATGTCTCGCCCCACTTCGCAGCCCAAATGAATTCAAGCCATTATCATATGTTGGATCTAGTACAAGATCCTTAAAAGAATTTTGCAGAAAAATTTAAGCAATATCGTAAATAGAAATTCTATAAATTAATAATATTGAGATTATAATATTTTAATAATTTATATATTTATTATTTATGATTAATATTCTAAAATATATAAAAAAAATTTATTCGGGAAATTCATTATCAAACACAATTCAACAAATGATAACACAATTTGTAGAATAAAAATGGTTAAAAACAATAAAAATTGAAAACTGAAAATATAATATAAATTGAAACATGTTTTTTCTCCTAAAACATCACTTACTATAAAATGGAGGAAATATATACTAAATATTAATTTATGATATTAATGGGACAATATATATGTATAGGATATTTGAAAATTTATTATTTTATTATCTTATTAAATTGTGTTAAATATTGAATTGAAAAATATGTTATTAATTTATCAAATATTAATTTACAGAATTTCTACGGTAGATTAAAAGAGAAGAGATAGCGGTATATAAATACTAGGCACTGTCTTTGGTAGTCGGTAGGCGGACAATTAACAGCTATGGCGTTATGGTAAAATATCGAATCCGCTATATGTTTAGTTGACAACCCAAAACCTGATCATTTATTTTTTTGAGCCTATAACAGTTTACTATCATATAAACTAGGGTTATTTGCAATAATGACAAAAAAAAAATTATAATTAGAAATCTAAAAAAACCTTAGAGAGATAGCGAAAGAAAAAGGAGAATTTGGTTAGTTTGTATATTATAGTTTTTTTGTTGTATTTCTAGCAAATAATCTCTATAAACTATAAATAAGTATACTTTTACTATTTTTATAACTGGAGTGAATTGAGAATCGAAATTCAAACTAATATGCTATGTGTAAGATTAATTGTAGAAAATTGTAGTTGCTGTATTTGCTTGCAACTTGCAAGTAAGATTAATTTTTGAAATAAAGAGGATAATATACAGTTTCAAAACTCTATGTCTCTTTTTGTTTTTGTGTGTTAAAGATATCACTCTTTGAAAACTCTCTTCTTTTACTTCTTTGCTCTTTTTGATAAATGTTGTTGGTAGTTTCCGGTTGTATTCAAAACTTACTAAAAAAGATGGTATTGAACTACTGATTAGTGTACAATCCATACTGTAATTTACATATTTATAATATAATCAGAGCATTAACTCGTGAAATCACAGAAAAAGTCAAAAACATTGGTAATTGTTGTAAGTTGTACCACCACCGACTAAAGTTTTCTTAGTGCAATCAATTCCACTCCCACGTACAGACAACAAATGATCAAAATGGCACAAAGATTTAATGCGTACTCTAATCATATACCTAAAGACACTACTAAAATGGGTCCAAACATTTTGATGAAAAAAGCTTTTAAGATCCTCATGCCTAGTAGGAATAATGTAACACATTATCAATTGTTTGCTTGCTATTTTATTTGAGATATATATGTCCGATCAAAGCTCTATTTCAATTTTTATATGGAGAAAATAATGAATACAAATGCCTTTTCTGTTAAAGTGAATTAATGTAGAATTTAAACCTATTTTTTATACTGGAAATAGGAAGTTGTTGTCATATTTAAAGAAAAAAACTACAACCCTAGCTTAATCTATAAACTTACTTTTTCGAAAGTACTCGAATGTCAAAAATCATTTCATCACATTAATTGGGTGGCCTTTTGAACACACACTAGGTACATCCATTAAAGATTTTCACACCTCACCATGACACCTACTAATTTTCACTTTAAATTACTCTCTACAAATGTCAAAACAGTTCACTTTTCCCAATATTTTCTGTCTTTTAAACATGTATAATTGTGGTAGTTCTCAATTATGATTTCTTTTTGTTGTGGTATTTTACTAAACCAAGTATGTTTTATTTGTAATAATTCTGATTTCTTTTTGTTGACTAAAATATTCTAGATCTAAGTATGTACAAGAGCAGAACATGTAATATGATTTCTTTGTTTCAAACATAATTTTCATTTTCATTTCCGGATTCAACAAACTTTCAATCAACAAACTTTCACTTTCGTGTATTCGCAAAAATTAGGAAATAAATCTTAAGAAAAAACATTAACAAAACGACCACCAAATTAGTCTTAACCAAGAAAAACATATGCTGATGAATACTCAATCATTGGTTTCAAAAAACAGAAAACAAAAATCGAAGGGACAAAGGGATAAGCATGTATATGCAGCAATTTTTCTGGCCCAAACATCTTTAGTAACTATAATAAAACAAAATATCTCAAAATAGGTTTGCAAATTTTTAAACACAAAAGGATTCATAAATTATCTTCTTGTCATGCAAATGAGCAGTAGTATGAGTAATTGAGTAAGGAAACAATGTTATTCAATAAGGCAATATTGTGAACAAAAAAAAAAAGAATAAAGAATAAGGCAATATAAGTATACAACACCGTAATTTGTATATGGTTGCAATATGTTTTTATGAATAAGAACTTTCTTACAAAAAAGATTGTGTTGATAGAACTTTGTTTTACTACCACTAATAAATTGATCAAACAGAAAGTTTATTTCTTAAATTTCATTTTAAAATTTTTATTTTTCTTCAAAATTTAACTACATATATATATAATTTAGATTCGGTCCAACAAAAATTATGGCCTAAAGCAAAGAAAAAAAATACTCCCTCAAATATCTATTATTCGAAAAAATTAAATAATATTTCCTCCGTTTAAATATGTGTGATGTTTTAGAAAAAAAATTGTTTCGAAATGTATGATGTTTTCAATTTTCAATGCAGTTTTTAAGAATTAATGATGATGAATTATAAATTTCAAGACACATTAATTGATTTTATTGAACTACTACTGACTTAAATTTATGAAAAATTGTTTAGTAGAAAAAACAATATATTAATAGATTAAAGTTAATATGTTTTTTTAATATGTGTAAAATTTCTAAAACATCATAAATATTGAAACGGAGGGAGTATTAGCTTAGACACATATTACAAAAGGAAATTGACTAAAATAACCTAAAAAAAATTATATTTCACTAACTAACCAAATAGTCCTAATCTAATGGCTCGCATTTCTCCACATCATACTATTTTCATTAGATTACAAATATATATATTTTTTTTTGGTTATTGTTGTAAATCACCGATTACAAACCCATATATATTTGTTATCCAAAAAGGTTTTTTCTTTTTATATATATGTGACCTAAAGGATCTTTTATTTTATCTTATTTTAATGTTTGTAGCCCCATAAACCTAGAATGAAACAAATTTTTACAAACTGTCTTAGGCTTTTTTTCTTTTATCGAGGTGGCCACCGCAAGCTTCAACGTGAGTAGAATGGATCTGCAACATCGCTCCTCCGTCTCCATATGACCGGTGCCAGAGTCTCTTTCTCGGGATCCCAAAGTGCTCGAAGAATCCTCTCCCTTTGGGAAGACCTTTTACAAAATCTCACCGGTATGTCTTTGTATCTCTTTCTCCTTGGTATGGTTGAGCTGCGTCGAGCTTGTCCGATCTCCCTGGCCAATACGTTGGTGGTGGTGAATCTATGGAGCTGCAAGAACACCTTCAACCGCAAGTGTCTCCGGAACCACCACCGGATCCGCCGGAACTGCCTCTCACGCTGCGTCTTGCCTCCTACCCCTGTTACTCTCCACTTTATCTACTAGTTCTCATCCTCCGGTGTTGCCATAGCAGAGCTGCTACAAAGGAATCAACTTTCTTCTCCCTCGTGGGAGATGAATCTCAAAAGAAGTTATGGCGAGGCTCGAACCACTCTCCATCACGATTAAAACTGATTGGAGGCTTCTCAAGTAACATCTGCAATCAACCGTAATGGAGGTCACGTTATCCTTTCATCTCGGCGTCTCCCCTTCGTTACGAGAAGTATCAAGTTTGGGTTTGCCCAGTTTGAGTATTGGCCTACATAATTAATCCAAATATAAATAATATAAAGAAAAAATAATTTTGAAAATATAAACATAATTAATCCAAACATCAATTTTAAGTTCACTAGTCATCATGTATGCAATTTGTTTTTATAAAAAAAAATGAAAATATAGGTATTCAGATATGAAAACCAAAACTTCTGCAAATGTATATTAAACCACTTGTTAGATACCTAAATCGAGTTGACATATATATAACTATTAGAATAAAACTCGCGTAATATGCGGATGAATACATTAAATATATTAATATTAAAATTTAAGTTTTAATTAATAACCCATTTAATTACAAAAATATTTTAAAATATTTAAATATGGATCTCAAACCATTAAATTTTAATTTAATTTATATCTTAATTCTCATATCTTAATTCATATCATGCAGGCCAAAAATTATATATACATAAAGGAAATTCAAATCATATTCTTAGTAACAAAAACAATTATACATTATGAATTTATATTAAATATATGATAAAATCTTATAACAATTAAAATATTATAGAGTTAAATTATAAAACAAAAAATTTATGTAAATAATCTATAAAATCTATTAAAATATTTTATAATCTTTTTATTAAACATTATATATAATCTATGATTGATAAATGTCAATGATGTCATCGGTTTATTTTTCATAAAGATCTATACTCGTCAAATCTTACACTTTTGGATCTTAACAGTAAATGTATTATTATTATTATTATTATTTTATAACATGTATAAATTTTTATTTTATATAATCTTCTTTTTTAACATTGAAAAGTATAGGTAGAAGGTTTATATTTTCTTTCTAATATTTTATAACTACGTTTACAAAAGTAAATATGTTTAGAGATTTTGTTTTCTTTGTTATGTTTATGCATATTAACTTTAACATTGAGATTTCCATATTCTGTTAATTTTTTTGTTTTCAATTTATAAAAAAAAATAGTTTTATCATTCATATTTGTTTTAATTTAAATTTCTATTTCCTCTATGTTTTTTATTGTTTATAGTCTTTCTGTTTTCTTTCCTAATTTTATTTTTATAATTTGTTTAAAATATTTTAATTATTTTTTCCTAACTATTTGGGATTATTAGAATTTTTCTTTTTTACTATTTGGTTAGTTGTTTTGTTCTTTTTTCATTTTTAATTTTATTTTTTCTTAATTATTTTTAAGTTTTAACACATGTTATCATCTAATCAATATTGGACACATGTTATGATATGGTTAACTATAATTATACTTAAGTGTCAAACTCTCGTTGACAATATTTTTTTACTTAATTTTCTTTTCTCTACCTTTTTAAGGGTTCATACTCTTTCTGTTATCTCTTTTAGTTGAATTTAATAATTAGTTTAAATTATTAGATTTTAAAAAAAAAAATTAAGAAAATAGATCAAAAAAATATAAAAATTAAATTTATAGACCAAGTTTTTTAATAGTAGGACTTTAGTACCCTTAAAAAAAAATTATATACACCATGGTTTCGATGCCGACGACAAAGCTCCAAGCTTTTTCACCGGTGGAGGCAGCGGTGGTGGCGAAAGACCTTTCTTTACCGGAGGAGGTGGTGGAGACGGTGCTGGTGCTGGTGTACTCCGTTTCACCGGAATTGGCGGTGGTGGTGTACTCTGTTTCACCGGAATTGGATTCCGATTAGCGTCGTTATGGATTACTCTGTCAGAAGTCGATGATCTTCCTCAAAGAAGAGGAATCTCAAGAATCTCAAGGATTCACTAGGTAGCATTACCAATGTTTGTTTTTGTCTCTCGTTTGTTAGAAGATTGAATGTATCTACTAACATGTCTCTGATTTTGTTCCCTGGGAATGTGCTCTGTCTTTTTCTGTTCCAAACTATTCATTTTTACATTTTTTAAATCCATCTCAGCACAAACTAATTCAACTCAACCAACAATTCGAGATTTGGATTTTGGTAATTCAGAACAACACTTGGATCCCATTTGAAACTTTAGGATCTCTTCACTTCAAAACTAATTTCAACAAAAGAAAACAAAAGGACAGAAAAACGTATATCGAAGAGAGACGAAGAGAGAGTGGAGGAGAGTAGAGGAAGAAGAAAGTCTGTGTTTTTTTTTTTTGAGGTCAGCGGCGGAGATAAAGGACCGCCGATGAAGAATCTTGGGTTATGTTGACAATTTTTTTTGTCAATTTTAATAAGAGAAATTTCAAAAAATGTCAATGTCACTTTACAAAAATGCCATATTTTTACAAAAATTTTGTGAAATATTACCGATAACGATGTTCTTATCGGTAATATTTCACAAAGTTTCTAAGTATTAAAAAAATAAAAAGTATTAAAAGGCACCAGAACCCATGAGATTGAGTATAAAAAGTGTTTAATAGAAGAGATGATATCAAGTTTTTGTGAGACTAAATTGCCAAATGTAGTATAGGATTGGTAAGTAATTTTTTAATAGTTTAATACTTCAATAAATAAATAAATTCAATTCAATTTATTAAAATATTATTTGTTAAGAGACCAATGGGAAGCTTTTCGATAAAGGTAGTCTAACGATGCTCTCATACTTTTGATACTCAGTTTCATGAGTTTTGGTGCCTTTTAATACTTTTATTTTTTTAATATTTAGAAACTTTGTGAAATATTACCGATAACGATACTCTTATAAAACACCTTCCAAGCTATGTACGATCCCGAGCTTCAAACCAGCTCACCAGTCCATCTTCGTAACGGGTATTAGCCATGCGGATGGAGTTTATTCGGTTGCGAACCACTTTATCGATCAATCTGATTAATTGCTGAGGGTGTTGAACGTGAATTTTCTGTTCTGTTATTTTCCTATTTTTTATACAAATAACTGAAAAAAAAAGGCACAAACAAGCATTACAACTTTTTTCCTCACTGATGATTAGAAAAAAAAGAACTTTATTCCTTACCAAGTAATATATATACATCTTTAATCCATCACAACATCTTTAAACTCTAAATTATCGAAATAAAAATAGAGTTTAAATCGCGAGATCTTTTCTTCAACTCATCATGAAGAAGTCAACTCCAGCGTTTTGCGTTTGCGTTCAAGAACAATCAAGTTAATCCCAAGATCGAGAAAAGTTTGAGAATTTATGGAAGTCAATAAGATTTTTGTAATCACCGGACTCGCCTTGAGCAATTATGCGTTTTGCAATTCACGTCATCGGAATCAATATCCGAAAACGATGAATAATCCGCGGCTAAAATCCTCCTGCTAAAGCTTCTACCGCAACCGGTACAACCGCTTAATCGGCGTCTTGCGTTTAAGATAGCTCTCCATCCGATTGTACAAGGCTGTTTGATGCAGCACCAAAGAACACAAAGAGGACAATAAACGCATAAGCAGCAAACGTTAAACGCAACCTCGGATGGACCAGTTAGAGCTGCGTTTGCGTTTACAACTTGAGACCTTGTAGATGAAACGGAGATTTGTTTCCTTGATCGATCTTCTTCTTCCATTTCTATCTGGAGTAGAGTTTTGCGATCGTTCATAGCGTTTTGTTGAAGAAAAAGCTCAATGATTCTTGAAGGTTTTAAAATGATTGATGAATGATTTTTATAGAAGACGATTTCTTTTTCGTATTTTCTTATAGTTTGTTTAATACATTTTTTGTCTGTCGCTTTACAAACTTTATTATATGTAATTGAAGACGGTTTTACGTGTAAATACTGCCGAATTAGATGACATAAATAATAGATATCTTATAAATATTTAAGACCTGTTGCTGTTATCCCAATTTTGATATACCTTTCTGAATCATTCAAAGCCACAAAAAATTTAAAAAGTTTGTATATAAATATAATAAAATCTACAAAACCGTGGCCACAAAGAAACCTGAATACTTTAAAACAATGTGCACTAACTTTATTTCTTTCTTTCTTTTTTTTTTTTTTGATCAATGTGCACCAACTTTCTATAAACCGATCTATCTTTCGATTTAGAGATTTTTTTTTTTTTTATCATATAGTTTTCGTAAATTTTATGTCAACTTGGTAACTGGAAATGGAATATATGCAAAACCCACAAATTGGAGTGTTCAACACTTTTTAGACAAGTTCAGAACAATGGGGCAAAAGATGAAATTTTGGTTTCACTAGAATATTAGGAGTCAATTAGGATATTTTTGAAGGCAAAAAACTAGAATATATTCAGAAATTTTGAAGGTAAATTGAATTCTATAACGACCTGAGTGAGTGACATATATTGTCAAAGCTAAGATATGATATAATACAATAAACTTTAATTAACTAAACCTCTCAAGAAGCCAAAAGACATCAGACAACATTTGAGTCATCATGGGTCCTAGCCTAGAACCGAACCATTGGCTCGCCAAAAAGACAAGATCAGTGAACATTAATAAAACACTGTATATCCATTCGTGGACACGGAGAAAGATCAAGTCTACAACTGAAGTTGCTGTAGGCATCACAAAAAATATATATAATTTGAGGGCATCATTTTCGTAAATTTCGTTCGTGCTCCAGTGGTTATGACGGATTCTGTGAGTTACTTATCCAAGTTCGAGCCTCAGAATGCATGATTCTATGTATTTTTTTTCTCAGTTTTTAATGGGCATATTTTATTTTTTGGACTTTAGGCATCAAGACCCATTGGACCGGCCCTGTCTACAAATTAGAAAAAGGGTTAATTTATCTAATACCAAAAAAAAAAAAAAAAATATTTAATCAAATAACCAAAAATCTTAAAATCAGTACTGGTCGTGATTGTGCCACATATCGGGTTTTCAGTTACTTGGCTAAATATATTTTTTTTCTTTGGGCAAATTAATCCTTAGAAAAATATTCCATTTGTTTTTTTAAAAGGAAATTAAAATAACTAAAATACCATAATTTGTCATATCACCATAATTTATCTTGGTTAGAGTATTCTTTTTTTTTTTTTTGGTCAAAAAGTTAGAGTATTCTATATTTTGTATTATAATGACTAAACTAATCTTGTTGAGAGGAAACTTGTCGTGAGTGAGAAAAGAGTACATGTGTACTTTTCTATCTTTGTTATGAGCTTTTTTTTTCTTCCCCTTAGATCTAATTTGCTTTCCAACTATTTAAAAAAAAAAATTCAAATTCGTCAAAACAACATAGAGTTTTTTACGTACATGTCAAATTTAAAAAAAATGAAAAATAGAAATTTGGATAACAAATATGAAAGACCGAAAGTTTTGTTTTTGGAACATTTGAAGTACTATTCTATTTTATAGGTTAGTCATTAAACATTTAAACTGTTTGTAATACTATTCTATTTGATAAATTAGTTCTAGAATAGACGAATTTATATAATGCACTGAATACTATTTCTTGTTTGTTTTAGTAAAATATATGTTACATGAATAATTTATTTCGTTTTAAAATTTTAAAATCATGATATGTTACTAATTTTCATTGTATAGAGAAAAACTACATTTTTTCAATAATATAAAGAATTTCAATGCATTTTTTAAAGAGATCCAAATGAATTAAAATTAAAGTGGTGAAAGATTTCTTTTTATATAGAAAAAGAATAGCTGATCAAATATATATATAATAGATGTAGTTTTAGCCAAAAAAAATAGTTTTAGCCAAAAAAAAAAAATATAATAGATGTAGAAAGATGATGCATTCAGCTCATAAGGACATGTTCATCAATTTTGGGGATAAAATAGGCAACTCCCTCCCTACTATGTTACTTAATTTACCAATGATTATTGCTATATTCTTATTTAGTTGGTTCAATAGCCATTAAACTAATTGAATTTTTTTTTTAAGTATGACGTTTTGATTTTTATTGGTGTTTATAAACAAAACAATCCTCTATATACTAAGGTGTTAGCACCATAATTTTTCTCAGATTTTTTTTTTAATTAAATCAACTAATTAACCTATGTTATTCCAATTCCCAAACAAGTCTAATCCAACAAACTAGATAACTTGATGAATTTAAATCTAATTTCCAAACAAACTAAAAATACTATTAAATAATCTGAATTATGTTTGTTTTTTTAGGTCAAATATTCCTAATTCGTTATTCATACCATTAAAATTGGTAATTTCGGTTTTTTCTTAAAATTTCATTTATATGTCAATATATAAAATATTACATCATCTATATATTAAATGAGAAACATTTTAAGCTATTTTTACTTTAGGTGTCAGTCCCACAAATTTTCTAAAGTTTTTTTAAGAAATTAAATTTTATAATAATTATCTCCTACTATCATATTATCCTACTATCCAAACACTCTTCTTAACATTATTTATTTATTTATTTAATTATTTTACACTAATTACCAAACACAATTATTTCAAAATATTACCTACCATTACTCTAAATCCAATTGCCAAACATATTAATGGAGGTAAAATTTACAGGAGATTTTCACTGTGGTGCAAGAAGAATCGTCCGTAGTAGTTTTGCATGTCAAGGCTAAAATTATCTGTTGTGTAAGCGTCCGTGTAATAGTTCTCATAATTTGTAATAATTCATAAATCTAGACGATTAAAAGAACAAATTTGAATATTCATAAACTTGCCAAAAACAACTATTTAGAAATTTAATATTAAATCTCACAATTAAATTTACATACAAATTCTCTATATATATTTTGACAAAAGTAAAATAAATTAGTTTTCATATTTATATTTGAAATCTGTGAAAATGTAAAAGAAATTTTCAAAATATATTTTTACAATAGTTGATATATAACTAAATACATTTTAGATTGAAAACAATATTATTCGATTTTTTTTGAAAAATAAGTGTTAGCAATTAATATTTTGGTAAATACATAAAACATACTATAACTAAAACTACTTCAGGAATTAGTAGATCAAATATAATGAGATAAAATACTACTAATAATTCTAAACTATAAAATATGGAAACCAAGTATTTTTTTTTAGTAATTTCTAACTACTTCGGTTCGGATTTGTATAATTAGAGTTTGTTTCGAGTAATTTAGTATATAAATTTTTGTACCATTCGAATTATTATATATATTTGTTTTGGTTTGAATTGGTGAATTCTGTTTCGGTTCGGTTCAGTTTATGTATTTTTTTTGTCTTAAGTGAAGCACATTACTATATAAAATAAAAAATAATTGCAAATTTGAATATACACAAACAAATTTGAATTTTCATCTCTATATGTTCATTATATTCCACGCACAATGCGCGTACTATTTTAGTTGTTATCTAAAGAATGATAATTTGAGTTTTAATTTGTTTCAAAAATACTGATGTTTTATCATCTAATTAATGCATTTTATTTTACCAATATGAATTAACAGTCTTTGAAGAAAACAAAATTAAAAAGTCATACCTTCACTAATGCACTAATACATTGCCGTTAGAATTTTATTATTCATCATTTCAGTGTTTGTTACATATTACATAATTACAATATTTTTTCTCTCCTTAAAAACAATGAATCAAGAATTAGACCCCAAAAAAAAAGTGAAAACAAGAAGAAGAAGGTGAATTAAAAAGTGAGCAATTGTTTCAAAAGATCTAAGTGATTCTAGATTTTGGTTTGAAGAAGGTATTTGATGATAAAGAAGATGAATCAATCTTTAATTTCTTTTTAATTGGAAATATTCTTTTTGTCAAGTAGATTTGAACTAGGGCCTTTTCTTTTGAAGAAATCACTACACCATAAACACTTCATTAAAAGTTTTATAGTTATGTTATCTAAGGGGTGCTTGGCAATAGTCTTTTAAGGCTTTAGAGAATTCTATAACTTTTAAAGATTTTTTTTTACCAAACATGTTTTAAAGTTTTTATATATTTAAAGTCCTAAAAGCTTGTTTTTAAATTTTTTATCTTGTTTTGCTTTTTTTTTTCTAAAGACTCGTAAATGAGGCTTTAGTCATTACAAAATAAATAAATTTTATTTCTTTATTTTCTTTCTCCTTTAACAAATGTATTTAAAACTCTTTGTAGATTTATATATTCTTTATTACTAAAATATTTTGATTGACTAATTATTATCTATTATTTTGAGATATATTTAAAGTATATTTAAATATATTTTTAATTTTGCTAAAGGGTGATTAATTTTTCTACTATCCATTATATTCAAAAAAAAAAAAAAAATCAGTCGAATAATATAATTTATATGTGTCATACAAGACTTATATGTGTGTAGTTCAACATGTAATCTTAAAAAATCAAAACTGAAATAACAAAGAAAGTAATTAATATGTTCTTCAAAAACAAATTATTCTTTATAATATTAACAACGTTTCATAACTAATAAATATAAATAAGATTTTTTTATTTTATATTACTTTAATCTATTAGCCGCTTGGTGATGATTAATTATATTAATAATACAATTTTTTTTATTTCTATGATTTTGAATTTTTGGTTGATAGTTATTTTGGAACTGATTAATTATGCTACTAATATATATATTTTCATAATTTATATTTTTGGCAAAATGTTATCTGTAATTATTAAAATAACAGTTATAGCTTCTACAGTTTCTATAACCAATCATACTTCTACTTATATTGAAAGTAACAGTTAAAGCATTTACATCCAAAATCTCTGCAGCCAAAAGTTTATAGCAAAAATCTACATTTACATATTTGAAAGACACTTACAGATTTGGACCATATTTGATCATTACACACCACGAAGTAGCTTGACCTATATTAAAAATAATCCTAATTAGTTTCCTTAATAAATATACTTCCTCTATTTCAAAATGTTTAATGTTTTAGGGAAAAAAATTTGTTTCAAAATGTTTGATGTTTTACATTTCAATACAGTTTTTATGAAGTAATGATGATGAATTGTGAATTTCAAAATGAATTAATTGATTTTATTAAATTGTTATTGGTTTAAAGTTATGAGAAAATATTTAGTACAAAAAACAATGCATTTATAGTTAAATATTACTCCCTCCGTTCCACAAAAATGAATTTTCTGAGTTTTTTACACATAATAAAAAGAGTAATTAATCTTGTATTAATTTTCACAATAAATAGTTTTCAAAAAAATTTAACCAATAGTGTTACAATAATTTTTTTTAAAATTTACAATCTTCTAACATTTAATGATAAAACTACATTGAAAACACTAAAAACTTTTATCTTTGTGGAACATTTTTTTTTGGAAAATATTCATCATAGTGAAATGGAGAAAGTAATATATTTTTTTAATGTATGTGGAAACAGTAAAAAAAGATAAATATTTTGAAAACGAAAAAGTATATTTCACCATGTTATCTATTTTTTCATAATCATTTCTCATCTTTTGCATAGTCTAAGGCATTGTTCATGAGGTTCAAGTCGGATTTTCAAACGCTTCTTGATTCATGAGATAAAAACCGTAAACATAAGAAATAAAGGTAGATGTGATGTAACAGCAGAAAATGCTTTTATTCCTTAGTGTAAACATCATCAAAACAAAACTCAAACTCAAAAGCCAATCACATTTTCTTATCTTAAACAAAAACCGACTTAATTATCAATTATTCGCATATCAAAGTCCTATGAAAAGTTCTAAATTAAAATGTCTGGTAATTGGACGGTGAATAACATGAGAATACCAAATCAAACACTATTAACCGGTATGTTGAAATTCGCGATATGCTCAGATTCAGCGTTTGATAACCGCATTTCACTGACTTGGCCGGGTAGCTTCTGCCTCTCAGCCATTATCCTTTTGGTAGATTTATAGTAGGTAGCATACAATATCAATTGAGTAAGTCCACATACGCATCCAATCCCATTTGGTATCTGAAAAAACGACAATATATTAATTTCATTTGTTTCCTTTTTCATATTACTATTAAACAAATTTTTTAAAGGGGAATAAAATTTTGATGAAAAAGGGCAGAAAAATCTTACAGCCATGAATGGGTCGAAAGGTAAGAAACCATAAAGTGTCCAAACACCTGCGTTTAAGAAACAAGCTACCGATAGCCAAAACGGCATGAACTCCACGCTTTTTGTCTTTATTACCATTTTCTTCATTTTTATTCCCATGTAATTATTTTGCAAAACAAAAAAAAAACGATTAATTCAAGTAAAAAGAAAAAAATACAATAATTTAGTCAAAACGTCGTAAACGCACCGTTCAACATTCAAGACTGCCTATTTAAGCAACCTAATTACTCCATTGCCTATTAGTTATCAAATCAAATAGTATAACAAATTATTAACTTTTAAAAATAAAACGTACCATAACAAACATTGGAGCAACATAGAACATTGTGTTGAAAACACAACATGCAATCCCAACGCTCACTGTTCGTTGATCGGTAGAGTGTTGGAGAGTTAAGACCAAAACAGCTAGGATAGCCACAAACGCAAATTCAGCCGCTAAAACGGCGGATATTACCAACCGCTGTTTTTTGCGGCCACAGAAAACAAAAAAGATGGTAAGGAAAACGATTTCGATCAGGAATCCTACACCACTCAATGTCATGACCAATGTACTGTCAGGATGCACCATAGGAAATCCGTAGAAACCCCGAACCAAACAATTTATCAGAGTCGCCAAATATGGTAATGGTGAATATTTTTCCACTGACTTCTTTTTCACTATCTCTACAAACGTTGGCCTGATGAATTGTGATATCAGTAATCGTATATACAATAAAATTTTAGATCTTAATTGTTACGTAAGAGATTAACACGGAATTTAGGTTTAGCATATACTACTAGAAATGAGAAAAGTATGAACTTTAATATTGTGGTTTAATCAAAACAAAAAGGTAAAAACTTTTAAATCGATTTCAGATCGTTCAAGAAGAACCATGCATGACTTAAATTTTATGAAACAACTTTGTTTGAATTTTGTTTTTTTTTTTTAATTATATGAAATCACCCTTTGATGTATGTATGATTCAGTGATTCAGTAAATTGTATAACGAAAACTTACGTTGGTGACAAGAATAGACATATAGCGATGACGTTTCCTGCAAACATGATCGATCATTCGAAGTAAGAACACAAAATTTTAAAATAAAAAAACAATAAGGAATTTTTTAAAAAAGGGAAAATTTGCCAAACACACAACAAAAAATTATAATTTGAAAACTAACAAAAAATCCTTAATCCAATGGTATAAAAATTGCCACATATCCCATTTTTTCTAACTTTTTAATTTTTTTTTTTTTTGGTTATTCTCCAAAAAAAGCCCAAAAAAATATGTGAATAAAATCATGACTAACCTATTACCCCCACAATCTTCCGAATAAGATTCAAATGTGCAAGCAACATTTTATGAGGATGATAGATTTTTTTTTTTTCCGAGTATATAGAGGATGATAGATATTGTTAAAAGTAAAAAACAAGAAGTAATGGTCAATAAGAAGAAGAAGAAAGAATCGTGTACAAGTTCTCTCTCTCTTTCGTTATTTCCTAGGTGAAATGAATTGTAATAATGAAAACGAGATCCCTACACTTATAACCAACGAAAAAAATTCAGTACAAAATCCAAGTAAATCAGTTTAAATGAGATTTTGTTACAAAAAAAGCCATGGAATATCGTTGACAACAATACATATCGAGTCATTCAATTTTAGATTCATTCAATATTGCCAATATTTTGTACAATATATACGAGTCATTTAATTAAATTGTAAATACCAATAATGGGCCGAAAAATACCAATAATGGGCCGTTTTAATGGGCTGATAAATCGCGTCCTCGAGCAGCAGTTTCGTCTTTGTCTAGTGGAAACCCTAATTTCAACGGGAAATGTCCAAAATCAGAATTCCGATTTCGATTCCTCGCCGTGATTCTTGATTTGTTGTATTCATCGAAATGCAATGTGCAGAGACTTAGTTTGATCACAACAATGTCTATTGATCGGCGTGAAGAGATGACGGTGGACGGCAACGGATCTGTCGGAGGTGGAGATACTCCGTTACCGGATTTTACTCCGGCGGAGACAGTATCTCAAAGCCTGAGGCGAATACCTAACAACGAGCATAAACCGCAGAGTTACGAAGATCTGGAACTGGAATTTAGCCCCTGTTTATTCAGTTCGCTGGAGAAGTACTTGCCTTTGAATATGCTTAGCTCGAATAGAGACGAGAAAGTGAAATTCATGTCGAGTATTCTTCTCAAGTATCTTCCTCGTGGAGAGCGTTCAAGAGTAATATTGCTCTTTCGATTTCTCAGTTTCTTTGTTTTTTAATCTGTGAATTGGGAATTGCATATGAAGTTGAATCAGTTAGATTGTGATTTTCAGTGTTAATGAATCCCAAAGTTTTCTTCTAATGCTTTAGGTTAGAAGGCACAAGGAATATAAGCAGAACATAATATCCAATTACCAGGTGAGAAAGTTTAATACTTTTTTTTGCTGTTTGATTTCGATTTTTCGTAGACTTCGTAGTGAGAAAGTTTGAAATGTTTCAATTCTGCAGAGACTTAACAAGGAGTTGTATACTCTCGATCCAACGTTCTTTTTCCTTCCTTCGTTCCTGAAGGCGATTGACGAAAACACGGAGGAAAGTTTCAGAAGCATTATATCAGAACCGTTTC
Organism: Arabis hirsuta; assembly: GCA_964056655.1. Classification (NCBI taxonomy): domain Eukaryota; kingdom Viridiplantae; phylum Streptophyta; class Magnoliopsida; order Brassicales; family Brassicaceae; genus Arabis; species Arabis hirsuta. Next base: position 5,642,877 of record OZ053300.1, read on the forward strand.
CTGGTGTTTATGTCTTTAAAATGCTTCAGCCCGATTTCTGTGAGATGATGTTATCAGAGGTAAATGATAACCCATCTTCTTTTATTTATTCTGTGCGCTTTTACGTTCATGCTTTGTTCATGTGTTGCTGTTTGATTAATCAGGTAGAGAATTTCGGTAAGTGGGTTAACGAGACAAAGTTACAGATTATAAGACCAAACACCATGACTAGTTACGGTGCTGTGCTTGACGATTTTGGTTTGGATAGTATGCTTGACCAACTCATAGAGGGCTTTATCCTTCCTCTTTCCAAAGGCAAGTCAATATATGACTTCAATGCATTAGAGAGATTTGTTACGGTAAAAGTACATTAACGTGAAACTACCTACACTTTGTTGTTTTGTAGTGTTCTTCCTTGATGTGTGTGGACAAACTTTAGACTCTCACCATGGATTTGTTGTTGAATATGGTGAAGATAGGGACATTGACTTAGGTGAGTTCTCTTGAATTTCTGCTTATCCTTTGAAACAACAATTCTGGAAAATTCTCACAGGACCTTACGATCATCTGAAATGCAAACATATTTTCTATGATACTAAAGCTGCTTGGGTTGTCTGAACATCATTCCTTAGAGAAAGCTAGAGTGAACATACGGTTTAGTATCAGTACTTATCTCTTAAATCTGCAGGCTTTCATGTGGATGATTCAGAAGTAACATTGAATGTTTGTTTGGGTAAAGAATTTGTGGGAGGGGAATTATATTTCCGAGGTACAAGATGCGAGAAACATGTGAATACAGATGCAAAGCCAGAGGTATGCGATTTTTGTTGTTGTTGTTATTGTTGTTATTGTTGTATTACATTCCGTAAATGTGTAAATGGTTCAAGGAATAAAGTAAACAACAATTTCTCACTAAAGCAGGAAACATTTGATTACTCTCATATACCGGGTCAAGCAATACTTCACCGTGGCCGCCATCGCCATGGTGCCAGAGCCACAATATCTGGTCATCGGGTCAATATGATTCTTTGGTGCAGAAGGTAAACAATTATTGAAGCTTTTGCCTCAGGGATTTTAGATCACTATCGAATCACATTACTCCTGGTTTTCTATATTACAGCTCTATTTTCAGAGAGATGAAAACTTATCAGAAGGGATTCCCGAACTGGTGCGGTGAATGCTCCCGAGAAAAGAAAGAAACGCAAATGCAAACTCTTGCTGCCAAAAGAAAGGTAAAAAGAAGAGTAGTGAAACACAATGATTTTGCACAAGTTTAGAAGATGTTGATTTGTGTATTGTTATGAATTTGCAGGAATTGATTAGAATAGAGAGCAAAGCCAGAGATCAATGAAAACACAAGCCATGAAGTATAGCTTTGCTGTTTGATTTTTTTTCCTCTGAAAAACTGAGTGTATGTAGAAATCATTTGAGGTAAATGGCTCTTTTGTAACTTGTATCTTCATATATTACTGTGAACATGTAATTTGCTTACATTTTACATGTACATTTGTTTTTTCCACCTCTGCAAACATTATAGTGAGAATTGATTTTAATGTGTTTATATCTTGTCCACTATTATAGTGAGAATGTTTCGTTAAAATTTATGTGGATAATGATAACAAAAATAAATAAATTTTGAGACAAGACTGAATTTGTTATCTCATGTTTACATTTCGAAGCCCTAACTCATTGCTTAAATTATATATCGTTGTAATAGTAAACCACTTTTTGTTGGGTCTTAATGGATAATAGAAGAGTGGTTAACTATGGATAAGCTGAAGTGACAGTTTGCATTCGGTTATGAGTGGATCATTTCTCCCTCAACTACGTATACATAGGGGCATTTTGGTCTCATGTGGAGTAATGCTTATTCTTTATTATATAGCTCAATATCGTTATCTTCCTAATTGTCCAAAAAAATCGATTCAGTAATAACATATACTAAATCGATTCAGTAATAACATATACTAAGTTCTCATATGTTTTATATTGCACTGTGTACGGAAACATTCGTTATATATATTGTAAACTATATTTGATTTTTGTATTATGTCGTATATACTATGTTTAAACTTTAGATGCATATGTTTTTAGCTTGCAGATAGTAATGGAGTAATATGAAATATTGTATTTTATATTGAATATAGTTATTAGTGGAAGTATAAGTAGTTGACTATGTTTTTGTTTTTATTGTATTTCTTTGACCTCAAATTTATTTTCATATACGATATGGGACTAACAAATTTTTGTGAGTTTTTTCATAGGTTAAGTAGTTTATGTTCGTTTTAAAAAATTCGAATCATAACATATGGAAAAAAAATATATGTTTTGTTATCATATAAATTATTTGATTATTTAATTTTTATATAAGAATATCAAAAATGTTTAAAAATTGATTACTACAAGAAATTCTGATTTTTAGAAAGTTTTATTATAATTATATGTGTAATTAAATGTAATCCGAAATTTAAATATGGAATATCTCTTTGTTGTTAAGGAAACCAAAAATCATGGGATATTTAAAATTATGTAATTAATGGTAAGTTTTTAATAAATTCATTCGGGTTATAAGGAAAGATTAAATAAACTGGATTAATTAATATAACAAAAATGCCATTAATGAATCAGTCCGGTCGCGATCCGGGTCATGAGGATCCGCGGCTTTTGCAGTCGGATCCAGTGTAAAAAATGGCCAAAATTGTACTGAAAATTACCGAAATTACCATTGCATTAGTAGAAAATTATTCTTTTCAACTTAATCAATTTAATTATAAAGCAATTGCAATTTGAGTAATATTGGAATCAATTTTGAACATTCTCTTAAATGTACTTCTGTTTTAATATTATAAAGATTGTCGTATTCTATTTCACATACCGAAAAATATAAAACCAAATGAATTCACAGCTCAAATCAATCAATCACTCACAGTTCTACATTACTTATTTTTATACATCGATTTCGTCGGGAATAAAAACGAATTCACAGCTCAAATCAATTCACCAAAAACCCCACATCATATAAAGCAAATAAGAATAAACCGTAAAAAACCAAAAACTGAAAGCAAAGATCAATTCATTTGTTTTCTATCAACCAAATCTCCAGAATTACACACAATTGCAAAACAAAACACAAGCATGCAAAAACCCAGAAGAAAGTTTCAAAAAAAAAAAACCAGAAGAAATCAGCGATCGGAGAACCTAAAAGTATCGCACAAACTTTCAAAAAAGCAAAGATTGAAATCGGAAACCTAAGCCTCGCAAAATCCGAACAAAGAGATTGAAGAAGACGTAAAGGACGAGGCGTAAATCGGAGCGAACCTGGAGATGGAGGAAGAAAAAAGCTTAAATCGTTCGTCGAATAGATTAATGGAAGCTTTGTGCGGATATAATCGCTTGAGAGAATAATCGCTTGAATAATCAAACTAAAAGAGAGAGATCGAGAAATCGAGAGATTCTGAGAGAGAGATATCAATTCTCTCCAAGAAGAAGAAGAAGAACAATGTTGCGGTAGGGTTTTTTTTTATAGAATATTTACTATAATGCCATTAATGAAACGGGTCGGAATCGGGTTATCACCCAGGATCCGCGTGTTGACCCGATTCCATGTTAAAAAAATGTCTGAAATTGATCTTAAAATTACTGAAATTGCCACTGAAAAATTCTAAAATTACCCATTTCAATTGAATTTCTATAGTTTTAAACCAATGACAATTTCAGTAATATTAGATAGGATTTTGGACATTTACTCTAAATGATTTCTGTTTTAATAGTATAGAGATGTTTAATATTTTACGAAAGAAATGTTGTTTAAGAGATACGGGAGATTGCACAGTCCATTATAAATCCAGCTATTTCATTTAATTGTTTTATAGAAGCATAAGATTCCTATCACTGATCACTAGTATAAAACAACATTTCTTTGTATTAATGACTTGTCGGCTTATAAGATGCATATCTGTATAATTCGTTAAAGAAATTATCTCGTTTTCTCTGCTTCATAATAATATTTTTATTTAACTTGGATCTGAATCGCTTGTTGTACTCTGGTTTTGAACCTCTTTAATAAAAGGGCTGATCTTTCAGTGTTAGAAGACCAAAAAAAGAATAATTTTATTTACCAGTATTGCTAGACAAATCATCCCATTGTTCAAGGTTGAATTAGAGATCACCAAAAATGAATTCAGGCTTAAGAGCTTAAGTATCTCGAAGAGTTAACCATGAATGCGAAGCAAATACAAGATGATGTATTAAAGGATATACTCAATACTCTGTTTTTATTGTTTTTGTTCTTATATTCCAATACTCTGTAAATGTGTAAACGGTTCAAGGAATCACATTTCTACGGCTTTTCCATACTAGAGCTCTATTTTTAGAGAGACGAAAACTTATCAGAAGGGATTCCCAAACTGGTGCGGTGCATTTTCTAGAGAAAAGAAAAAAAAGCAAATGCAAACTCTTGCTGCCAAAAGAAATGTAACAAAAAAGTAGTGAAATATAATGATTTTGCACAAGTTTTGTTTATGAATTCCTTTGGTCGGATTGGATTTGGTCGTGAAAGCATGTTTATGCCTCTCTCTGTTTTTGTTCTTGGTATTGAAAGATTTGATTTGTTTCTGAATCTTTTGTGAGCTTTGAAGAATAGAAGAATAGATTGAAACTTTGTTTGTTGTTTTTCTGCTAATTCGACACTCAGACTTTCAGTTTGAGCTATGATGATAGAGCAGGACGATGCTTCAAGTCAAGATGTTTAAATTCAAACAATCTTAAATTTCTATAAGTCTAGAACACTAATGAAGATCAATCCTCTCCCGAGGTAGAAATCCTTATGCAATCATGAACTAAACATCAATTCCCATTGGTTTTGTTCACTCAAACACACATTAAGTTCAAGTCTATTAACTATCTAGCAATCCTAACATCAAATCCCTTTGGTTATTCAAGCTAGAGCTATACTAAGTTCAATCAAACCTTCAATGAACACTTTCGATGCTATTGAATGTTTAAGGTCTAGATTAAAGTGATCAATTCCAATCTAGCATTAAGAACACTTAGTAAGCATAGAAATCTAAGAGTCTAACTATAGAACACCTTAACTCTTCAACTAATCACCCATGGATCATCCTACCCCATGGATTCAATATGAAACTACTCACTAATCATCTTGTTTACACTTAATCCCATGATGGATAGAAGCATAATCAAGAAGATAAAACAAGAACAAGATTGCAGAAAATCAAAGTAAATCAAACTGAAATTTCATAAACTTCTCAAGACAAGGATGAAGAACAATCTTCCAATTCTTCTTACACAAATCCAAAAACAAAGAAAGATTATCAAGAACAAGAAAAACCAAGAAAAGAGAGAAAAGAGGAAGAACAAAGAAAGAGAAAGATGATCTACAAATCAAGTCCAGTAATTATTGAGTCTCCCCCTCTCCAAATGGCCAAAAACACGTTTTTATCCCAATAAAGTGGGAGTAGGTGGCTGATTTTTCGTCACAAAAAGTGCAGTTTTGAGGACTGGATCGATCGATCCAGTTACTAAAGATATCGATCGATCCAATTTCCTTTGTGCTTGATCGAGCTGCAGATCCCGCGGAGTTTTTGAAGAAAACATGGATCGATCGATCCGATGGTGGATCGATCGATCCAGTTACTAAAGATACCGATCGATCGATTCTCTTTGTGCTGGATCGAGCTGCAGATCCCGCGATCATTTTGAAGAATTTTAGCAAACGGATCGATCGATCCGAGGGTGGATCGATCGATCCAATTGCTAAAAATCTTTATTTGCTTCTTTTGCTCGCCAGACAGACATGTCTTCACTAAATCTTCAATAACTTTCGCAATACAGCTCCAAATGAGTTGAAACCACTTCCATTGGAAAGATAACTCAATTTCCTTTCCGCTCACAAAATTTCAGATTAATCCGATCAAGGTAAGACCTTAAACAGAGATGATCTTTCAGCCGCTTCGGACTTCTCCTGCATGTGTTTTGCCCATTTGATCAATTCTTCTAGCCGCTTTGTCTCCAACTCACTCCAATGTCTCCAAAGTACCTAAAAAGGAACCAAAAATGCACAAAATGCAAAGAAATGTATCCTAGACTCTAAAATGATCCTAAGTATGAAATGAGACTCAAAATGATGAAAAATATGTAAAAATGTAAGTCTAATGACTACAAAAGCTAAAGAAAATATGTACTAAATATGCTAAAATATGAATGCATCAACTCTCCCGGACTTGCCTTTTGCTCGCCCTCGAGCAAACAAAGAGAACAAACCGGTGAAGAGGTTTGAAATGGAGAACTCATAGCCAAGAGATTGTTTTCCAAAGATCAAGTTGCCAATGCAAGATAATACATCTCAATGCTACAAATAACCATCTACTCAATCAAACTTCTCATTCTCATCGCAACTTCAATGTTTTGCCTCTAAATTCAATGTCAAGTGATCAAATGTATCTTATCTACCAACTCCTTATGTTCATTAAGATTCAAAACCGTGTAGTCTTGCAAATGAGAATTCGATCTAAACCAATCGGCGGCTTGGTAAGAGAATAAGTTCAATGTGAAGTGAAGTGGTGTTTTAAAACATTTTAGTGACTTCTCTCAACATATGGCACAAGTCAACACACAAAAGCAATGGAGAAGGGAAACAATTGATGCATACAAGATGTTTTCTTCCATTCTACCTACCCAATACTCTTTGTGTTTCACTCAAAGTCACTCTTGTTCTCCACACCAATTACTTCATTTTTCTTTCTTTAAATTCAAAAATTGAACCTAGAGAGATCTTCCTTTTACTTAGACAGCTACTCTTGCTTCACTTAATCTTTACTCCATTTTTTTTTTTAGGAGCTTCTTTACTTATATATTTAGCTTAAGAGTAGTGTTTCTTTTTATTTTCTCTCCCTAGATATCTGATTTTCTTTCTCTAAACCGTTTCGCTTTCACTTCTTTCCTTTTCATCTCTCCAACTTCTCACATAAGCTCACACCCTTACTCACCCTCACCAATTCCCAAAACCGTAATATAAAACATTGAGACTCCAAAATTCTCTCAACCCACCTAGATTAGCCAATGAGACTACTCATAATGGAACAAAAGAACTTGTCGTTTCCATCTCTAAAGATTTTATGCATGAGGTGCAAATAGAAAAAGGCCTCACTCAACAAATTAACGGTGGTTTCAAAGAAAAGCTAGGTGTAATCAAGGTGTGGTACCATCCTCATTCAAATCATGTACTTGAATCGGGATGACCATTCAAACCATTAGAGAGTGGTAAAAGGGATAAAAATGGTTGAATGTGTATAAGTGAACCATGGTTAAGGTCTAAAACTCATAAGCAAGAGAATTCAAATTCAATTTATGGTATAATAAGGTGGAGTTGGTTTCAATTCAAACAAGTAATCAACAAGACTTAGAGAATCTAGAGCGAAGAGATCAAAGATATGGAGAAGCATGCTTTTCGCGGTTTATGAAGTCTAAAAGAGCATTATCGAGACATTCACAAAGAGAGCTATGTACTAAAAAATTTCTACAAGGTATTCCAATCATTATTCTCCATATGAATGATGCAACTAAATGAAAAGAAAAATCTTTTTGTATTTTTCGAAATTTTTCAAATTTTTATGGTTTTTGAAGGTTTTATCATTTACAATGCAATGCATGAGACTCAAAGATAAAAACAAAACAATTAAAAGATTCATTAGCAAATAATGTCCCTCCCCCGGACTTACTTCTCACCGTCTCGGTGAGAAAGTAAAATCAAAGAGAAAGACATTACGCAAGAGAATGTAAAATAAGTGAATAAAAATGGTATGTACAAAGGAAAAATGGTGGTACCTTGGCGAGAAAGAGAGAGTAAGGATGGTGTGATTGCTTGTTGGAGAGTGCTTGTTGACCATTATTCATGCTTGTTTAGTGTCACTAGCTTGACAATGGATAGACTTGGGAGGTCCCAAGAGGCGCGTTTAACGTCACTAGCTTGACGGTTGCATCATTTTATTCATGCTTTCCTTGCATGTTTCTTTCACTTCTAGTTGTTCCTTCTGAAATGACATATAACATGCAGACAAATCAAACAACAACTACTCATAGATGATAGATAAAACACACACACATATATATATATATACAAGGATAGACATGGGACTTCCTCCCAAGTGAGCTTGTTTTAAGTCTCTAGCTTGACTTCCTTTTCTTTTTGGACTAGGCTGGTGTAGGATCGTAGAGTGGAACCGAGGTTCCTTCTTCCATAGGCATGGCTGCCATGTACAGCTTAACTCTTTGCCCAGTGAAATCTCCACCATCCTTGTTCCAAAGCACAATTGCTCCATATGGTTTTACTTCCTTGATTTTGAAAGGACCCGACCACCTTGATTTGAGTTTCCCGGGGAACAGTTTCAACCGAGAGTTAAAGAGCAGCACTTGATCACCAACATTGAACTCTCTCTTCAAGATCATCTTGTCATGAAAGGCTTTTGTCTTTTCTTTGTAAATCCTTGAGTTCTCAAAAGCATCAAGTCTAATTTCATCAAGCTCATGAAGTTGGAGAAATCGCTTCTCCTTGGCACTCTTGATGTCAAAATTGAGCAGCTTTACAGCCCACAATGCTTTGTACTCAAGCTCCACTGGTAAGTGACAAGCCTTCCCATAGACAAGATTAAAGGGAGTGGTGCCCAAAGGTGTCTTGTAAGCAGTCCTATAAGCCCATAGTGCATCATCAAGCTTTGTGGACCAATCCTTCCTTGTTGTTCCCACAGTCTTTTCCAAAATTGACTTGATCTCCCGGTTGGAAATCTCAACTTGACCACTTGTTTGGGGATGGTAAGGAGTTGCTACCTTGTGCTTGACACCATTTTTCTTGAGAAGATTCTCAAAGAGTTTGTTGATGAAGTGAGGTCCTCCATCACTTATCACAACTCTAGGAACTCCAAACCTTGGAAAGATGATACTCTTGAACATTTGTTGAACCACTTTAGCATCATTGGTTTGACTAGCTTTGGCTTCCACCCATTTCGAGACATAGTCTACAGCAACAAGGATGTATTTATTACCAAAGGATGATGGGAATGGTCCCATGAAGTCAATGCCCCACACATCAAACACTTCCACTTCTAGTATAGGATTTTGAGGCATTTCATTTCGCTTGGTGATGTTTCCTCTCCATTGGCATGAGTCACACCTTGAGATAAAGTCTTGTGTGTCTTTGAACATATGAGGCCACCAAAATCCTGCTTGTAGTACCTTTGCAACAGTTTTGAAAGTAGCAAAGTGTCCTCCATAAGTTGATCCATGACAGTGTGTAAGGATCCCTTCCACCTCTTCTTCAGCTACTACTCTCCTATAGATTTGATCTTTGCTAAGAGTGTAAAGGTACGGTTCATCCCAGTAGTATCTCTTCACGTCCTTGAAGAACTTCTTCCTTGCATACCCTACTAGGTTTAGCGGTTCCCTTCCACATGCTAAATAGTTCACCAAGTCAGCATACCATGGGCTTGTCTCATCGATCGTTTTCACTTCTTCAAGTATTCTACCGGTTTCACAAACCGTCATCACTGCACGAATGGCCTTGATTTGCTCTTCAGGAAGTCCTTCATCAATTGGAAACCCACACTCCACTCTTAATCTGGAAAGGTGATCAGCAACACCATTCTCAACTCCGGGCTTGTCTTTGATCTCAAGATCAAATTCTTGTAACAGTAAAATCCATCTCAATAGCCTCGGTTTGGCATCTTTCTTGGCTAGCAAGTGTCTCAATGCGGCATGGTCAGTGTAGACAATGACCTTCGACCCAACCAAGTAGCTTCGAAACTTCTCGATTGCAAACACAACGGCTAGAAGCTCCTTCTCAGTTGTTGCATAGTTTGCTTGTGCACTGTCAAGCGTTCTACTAGCATAGTAGATCACATGTGTCCTCTTTTCTTTCTTCTGTCCCAAAACAGCTCCCACAGCATAGTCACTAGCATTACACATGATTTCAAATGGTAAGTTCCAATCTGGTGGCTGAACAATTGGGGCACTAATTAGCTCATTCTTCAGCTTCTTGAAAGCTTGAAGGCATTCTTCATCAAATTCGAAAATGGTTTCTTTGCACAGTAACTTGGTCAATGGTCTTGCAATCTTTGAGAAGTCTTTGATGAATCTTCGATAGAATCCAGCATGGCCAAGAAAACTTCGAACTTCTTTCACTGTCCTTGGTGGTGTTAACCCTACCATCACATCAATCTTGGCCTGATCTACTTCAATGCCCTTTTCAGAAATCTTGTGTCCAAGCACAATCCCTTCTTTGACCATGAAATGACACTTCTCCCAGTTGAGTACAAGGTTGGTATCTTCACAGCGCTGTAAGACTCTGCACAAGTTGGACAAACAAGCAGAAAACGAAGATCCATAGACAGAGAAGTCATCCATAAAGACCTCCACAACATCCTCAATGAGATCAGAGAAAATCGACATCATTGCTCTTTGAAATGTCGCTGGTGCATTGCACAGTCCAAATGGAATTCTTCGATAAGCAAAGGTACCATAAGGACAAGTGAATGTCGTTTTCTCTTGATCATTGGGATGTATGGGAATTTGGAAGAATCCCGAGTATCCATCAAGAAAGCAATAATAAGGATGGTTTGCTAGCCTCTCTAACATTTGATCGATGAATGGCAAAGGAAAATGATCCTTCCTAGAGGCGGAGTTAAGTTTGCGGTAATCAATACACATCCGATGTCCAGTTATAGTTCTAGTTGGTATCAACTCATTTCTCTCATTCCTAACAACAGTTATACCGCCTTTCTTTGGAACTACATGTACAGGAGACACCCAATTACTATCAGAAATGGGGTATATCACACCAGCATCTAAGAGCTTAAGAATCTCTTTCTTTACAACATCCTTCAGGTTGGGGTTCAACCTTCTTTGACGTTCTATTGAAGTCATTGATTCATTCTCAAGGTGTATCCTATGCATGCACAATGAAGACGATATTCCCTTTATATCATCTAGTGAGTATCCTATTGCTCTTCTAAACCTTTTCAATTCATTCAAAAGTTTAGATAATTCATTTTCTTCTAGCTCATTACTTACAATGACAGGGTATGTATCATGAGGACCAAGAAATGCATACCTGAGCCCCAAAGGGAGTGGTTTGAGATCAATTTTTGGAGCATTGAGTTCACTCCAATCTTCATCCCGAGACTCGGTTTTGACAGCAACTGAGGCGACATGGTGCATTGTTTGTGGTAGTTCCAGGAACTTCTCCTCTTCAACTATGCCTTCGTGCGAATTCATCATTCTGACATACTCTGTGCTCACTCTATCTTCAACCAACTGAGATTCTCCATCAATAGTAAGAGCATGTTGTAGAGAGTCCTCTAATGCTGTCTCTTCCAAGAACTTTTCAGCCAATTCTTCATTCTCTTCAATGTAGAACACTTGACCTTGAATTGTGGGCTTCTTCATCATCTCCTTTACATCAAACTGAAGAGTGTTTCCTTCCCCAAAACGAAGATCAATCTTGCCATCTTTCACATTTACCATGGCTCCAACAGTGGCTAAGAATGGTCTTCCAAAAATCAGAGGGTCTTTGGGCTCTTCATCCATTTCCAAAACTACAAAATCGGTAGGAATCTCATAATTTCCAATTATGACAGGGAGATCTTCCAAGATACCAATAGGAAGTTTCACAGAGCGATCAGCCAATACCAAGGATATCCTACACTTTTTGTATTGTGTAAAACCGAGCTTCTTTGCAACAGATAGAGGCATAAGGCTGATACTTGCTCCCAAGTCACACAAACAATTCTCAAAGGTCAAGGGGCCTATTGCGCATGGTAAGGTGAAGCTCCCTGGGTCTTCTAGCTTTCTAGTCACGGTTAACCTTTGAATAATGGCACTACACTCGTGCGTAAGAACCATCATGCCCTCCATTTCCTTCTTTTTCTCAGCGACAACATCCTTCAAGAATTTGCTATATTGAGGAACTAGCATAAAGGCATCAAGGATTGGCATTGTGATCTGCACCTCACTCATTTGCTTCTCAAAGAGTGTTTTGTACTTCTCTAGCAGATGCTTCTTGAACCTCCCAGGAAAGGGTAACTTCGGCTCATACGGTGAAGGAGTAATCGGAATTGCGTTTGATGTAGTGGCAGCCTCATTCTTCTTCACAATTTTCTTCTCCTCTCCAACATTTTCATTACCTTTAGCTGCAACAATCTTCTCGATGATCACTTGATTTGTTTTCTCATCCACAATGACCACATCCTTATTCACATTGATGGCCACCTCCCCACCTTGTTTCTCATCATCCTTGATGAGTACTCGTTGAGGTAATTCTCTCCCACTTCGAAGAGTGATAGAATGCAATGTCTCTTTTGGATTTTGCTCGGATTTTCCGGGAAGTGATCCCATTGGTCTTTGGGTTTGAGAAGTGAAGGAAGCAAACTGTTGCTCCAAGTTTTTGAGTTTGTGGTTGAGTTCATTGTAGCTCCCATCAATTTTGGAATTCATGGTTTTCAACTCATCTTTGATCTCCCGCTTTGTTGAGGCATTTGAGTCAAGTATCTGCTTGAACATTGATTCCACACTTGTGTCATGTGGTTGTTGTTGTGACGAACTTGGTTGTCCTTGAACAAACTGGTTGCCTTTGTTGCTGAAACCCGGCGGATATGTTGGTTTTGCGTGGTATCCACCTTGTTGATTGTTGAAGATGGGCTTTGGCTGGTAATTATTTTGGTATGGTGGTTTGTTGTTGAAGTTCCCTTGATCTCTTTGCTGGTAGTTCCCTTGATCGCGTGGTTGATATTGAAAGTTTGAATCCTTGGTGTACCATGTACCATTGGCATTGATGTAGGAAACATCTTCTTGTCTTTCCATTCCTTCCACTTCAGTTGGCATTGGAGTCATCCCGTGGCTTTGGTTACCAACATAGTTGACGTGTGCTTGTGTAGGTATTTCTTTGAGAAGAAGATCCATCTTTTCTTGTAGAGACCGCAATTCCTTTTTGGTGGAGGTATCTTCACTTGCACCACCTCTGTTATGTCGATCATACTCATCATTGTAAATAGAGTCACTTTGAGCCATGTTCTCGACAAGCTCCCAAGCTTCATCTTCAATTCGTCCCAAGTAGTAACCATTACTAGCAGTGTCAAGTCGGCTTCGATAAGTAGGCAAGATTCCTCGGTAGAATGTGTTTAGGAGATTTGCCTTTGTGAAGCCATGGTGTGGACATTGTGTTTGGTACCCTTTGAATCTATCCCATGCTTCACCAAAGCTCTCAAGATTCATTTGTTGGAAGCTTGAGATGTCACTCCTTATCTTTGCAGTTCTTGCACTAGAGAAAAACTTGTTGAGGAAGGCTTCTTTGCACTCATTCCAAGTTGTAATTGAATCACTTGGTATGTTCTTCTCCCAAGTGTGAGCTTTGCTTCCCAATGAGAATGGAAACAGTCTTAGTTTGAATGCATCTTCGGAAACACCATTTGTCTTTGTTGTGCCACAATATTGGTCAAATTTGTGCAAGTGATCGATTGGATCCTCCAAAGCAAGACCATGGTATTTGTTGCCCTCTATCATGTTGATCAAGCTTGACTTGATCTCAAAGTTGTTGTTGCCCACAGCTGGGGCATGAATTCCCAATCTGCTCCCATTGATATGTGGCTTGTCATAAGTTCCAATGCCTCTTGGTTGACGATCTTGATGTTGTGGCCTAAGGTTTGCAGCTCCTTGGCCAAGTTCGTCTGGATCAGCTCGGAGACGGACTCCTTGGATATTTTGTCGATTGTCGTCAACTCCATGGATACCTTCCGGTTGATCTTGATTTCGTTCCATCTCAAGCCCCAATCGATGCAAGTGTGCTTGCTTTTCGTTCTCTCTTCTCGTTCTTCCCAACGCTCTTTCGAAGCTTGTGATGTTGTCAACTCTTGGAACAAGGTTTGTTGGTCCTTTACTCCTCAAGTTCATACACCTATCATCCAAAGAGAGATGAAGATAGAGAATGAGTAACTTACTAAACGAAAATAAAACTTAGTCTCAAGTAATGACCAAATCCTAATGTCTAAATCAGCCTTGAGAATGGCAACGGCGCCAATCTTAAATTTCTATAAGTCTAGAACACTAATGAAGATCAATCCTCTCCCGAGGTAGAAATCCTTATGCAATCATGAACTAAACATCAATTCCCATTGGTTTTGTTCACTCAAACACACATTAAGTTCAAGTCTATTAACTATCTAGCAATCCTAACATCAAATCCCTTTGGTTATTCAAGCTAGAGCTATACTAAGTTCAATCAAACCTTCAATGAACACTTTCGATGCTATTGAATGTTTAAGGTCTAGATTAAAGTGATCAATTCCAATCTAGCATTAAGAACACTTAGTAAGCATAGAAATCTAAGAGTCTAACTATAAAACACCTTAACTCTTCAACTAATCACCCATGGATCATCCTACCCCATGGATTCAATATGAAACTACTCACTAATCATCTTGTTTACACTTAATCCCATGATGGATAGAAGCATAATCAAGAAGATAAAACAAGAACAAGATTGCAGAAAATCAAAGTAAATCAAACTGAAATTTCATAAACTTCTCAAGACAAGGATGAAGAACAATCTTCCAATTCTTCTTACACAAATCCAAAAACAAAGAAAGATTATCAAGAACAAGAAAAACCAAGAAAAGAGAGAAAAGAGGAAGAACAAAGAAAGAGAAAGATGATCTACAAATCAAGTCCAGTAATTATTGAGTCTCCCCCTCTCCAAATGGCCAAAAACACGTTTTTATCCCAATAAAGTGGGAGTAGGTGGCTGATTTTTCGTCACAAAAAGTGCAGTTTTGAGGACTGGATCGATCGATCCATATGTGGATCGATCGATCCAGTTACTAAAGATATCGATCGATCCAATTTCCTTTGTGCTTGATCGAGCTGCAGATCCCGCGGAGTTTTTGAAGAAAACATGGATCGATCGATCCAGTTACTAAAGATACCGATCGATCGATTCTCTTCGTGCTGGATCGAGCTGCAGATCCCGCGATCATTTTGAAGAATTTTAGCAAACGGATCGATCGATCCGAGGGTGGATCGATCGATCCAATTGCTAAAAATCTTTATTTGCTTCTTTTGCTCGCCAGACAGACATGTCTTCACTAAATCTTCAATAACTTTCGCAATACAGCTCCAAATGAGTTGAAACCACTTCCATTGGAAAGATAACTCAATTTCCTTTCCGCTCACAAAATTTCAGATTAATCCGATCAAGGTAAGACCTTCAACAGAGATGATCTTTCAGCCGCTTCGGACTTCTCCTGCATGTGTTTTGCCCATTTGATCAATTCTTCTAGCCGCTTTGTCTCCAACTCACTCCAATGTCTCCAAAGTACCTAAAAAGGAACCAAAAATGCACAAAATGCAAAGAAATGTATCCTAGACTCTAAAATGATCCTAAGTATGAAATGAGACTCAAAATGATGAAAAATATGTAAAAATGTAAGTCTAATGACTACAAAAGCTAAAGAAAATATGTACTAAATATGCTAAAATATGAATGCATCAGACGACGACGAGCATGATATTGATTTTGATAATATGACTGATGATGAGATTGAAACTCCTACTCCTACTGAACCTGCAACAGGAAAGAAAAGGAAAGAGAAGCCTAGTGATAGTTCTTCTAACCCAAAAAAGAGAAAAAGACAAGGTATATGGTTTGGACGCACTTCACAAAGACGAAAGGGGACTATGACAGATGCACTTGTAATTAGTGTGGAGTTGGTAGAAGCTGCTTGACAAAATCTGGAACCTCAAACCTGAAGGCTCATCTGAAGTTATGTAAGCAGTACCATGCTTCTATTCAGAATGATTTAGGAGGTAAAAAACAGGCTAATATAACCTCTAATGGTAGGCTGCAATTAGGTATGGTTTTTTAGGAAGTGTGGAGAGAAGCTACAAATGAGCTGATTGTCTTGCCTGAGTTACCATTCGCATTTGTTGAGAATGAGTTGGAGACACTTTTGCAACAAGGTCGAGAGTTATACACCTTATTCAAGGAGAACAATTACAAGAGACATGATGGAGATTTATGCGTCACGCAAAGCAGACATGAAGAAACTGTTTGCTGAGAAGAAGCAAATGGTTTCTTTGACAACTGATATGTGGGTTGCTCCTACAACCTCATGTAGCTACATGGTGATCACTGCTCACTTTATTGATTCAAATTGGAAGCTTAAGAAGGTAATTATTAGGTTTAAAAAATGTAGATGATCATTCAGATTGTACTATAGCAGCTTGTCTTCTGGACTGCTTGGCTGATTGGAGAATAGAGAAGGTGTTCACCATCACAGTTGATAATGCTACAACCAATACAAAAGCTATATTAAAGTTCACGGAGACTTTCAAAACTCTAGGGGATGAAGCTTTGATTCTGAATGGTGAAAATTTGCATTTGAGATGTGCTGCTCACATTATCAACTTAATTGTCAAAGATGGTCTACATAAGGTGTGTGTAGTGTTCGTAATGGTGTTCACTATCTCAAGGCTTCTACAAAGAAATTGAAGGCTTTGCTTGATTCTGGAAAGGTTATTAGAAGAGGAAATTTACCATTGGATTTGAGCACAAGATGGAATTCTACGTATCTAATGTTAATAAGAGATGGAACATGAAGAGAAAAAGTAGAATGACTACTTTCTTAGAGTGGGAAATAATGGAGAACAAAGGGTTGGACTCCCACTTAAAACAGACTGGGATGAGATAGACAGGTTAGTCAAGTTTCTGGTTATTTTTTATCACTCGACATTAATTGTTTCAACATCTACCAAGGCAAATGCTCACCTCTATTACAATGAGATTGTTGCCATACAAAGTTGATTAGATTGAGCAAACAGCTAGACTTGGAGTTACAGGAAAGTGCCAATATGATGATAGCTATGTTTAACAAGTTTTGGGGGTGGTTTGAGTGAAGTGAATATGCTTCTCATTGTTGCTAGTGTACTTGATCCAAGGAACAAAATGTAATTCGCAAAGCTGTGTTTTTAACAGCTTATGGTAAGGACAGTGTAGTTGGGAAGGGTCTTCTTCAGTCTGTGAAGATGCTAATGAAAGGAATGTTTGATCAATATAGCCTTCTCTTTGCCAATAGATGTGCTATAAGCACTCAATCTCAATCTACAAGAGGTTTTCTCAAACACCTTAGTCCCAAAGTGGACAACAAGATCATATTGCACTTGATATTGATGATGATTTTGGTGGCTATGAAAGAATGGATAAAGTTTATATGGAGATGATCAATGAAAAAAGACTTCAAGAAGCGAGTAATGAGTTACGTCTTTATTTGCTATGCAATTCTTTTCTGTTGCTTCAGAGAGTGCTTATAGTAATTATCGCCGTATCCTAGACCATTTCAGAAGTGCTCTTACACATAGTTCAATAGAGGCTTTGATGTGCACTAAGCAGTGGTTGAAATGTGAGGTACAACTCACTGAAAAAGGAGCAATCACCATTAAAGACTTGATTGCAGTTGCAAGACAAGCTACAAAGAGGTAATATATCTTCAATTTCTTCATTCATTTAGTTTCTGTTTTACTTCTGTTATATATATGAACTTTCACCTTTCTATTTTACTTTTTGTTTCACTTGTAGAGTTAGGATTGTGAGGGACAAAAGCTGGTCTTGAAGGATTGAGAGAGAAAGAAGTTTTGAAAAGAGTTTCATGGATGTGGGCAAGTAGTCAAGTACTTTGTGTTTTATTTTATGTTTATAAACTTTGTGTTTCATTTTGTGTTCTATTTTTTAATTTCATTTTGTGTTTTATTATGGATTTTTGACTTAAAACTCTTTGAATATGATGTTTTTGTATTTCATTTTTAATTGTTTACTTGATTTGTATAGATTTCAATTCGGTTATTCAATTAAAAACTGAGACCGAACCATTAAGTAATTCGTTATATTATAGATATCTAAAATGTGACATCAAATCGAACCGAAACCGGAGTCAACCGAACGGAAACTGACCCACAACTAATTTCCGAACAACCGAACCGCATAGCCGAATGTCCAACCATATTGCATATAACTTTTTTGTTTGTGGTTAAGTTTTTGTCCTCTTGTGTCAGATCTTTAACATATTGATAAATTCGGATACCTCAAATGAACCTACCGCCAACCGCATCAAAATCACGATGCAAAACAAAATGGGCCTGATTTGATTTTCCATACACAAAACTATTTACCACGTTTCCATTGTCTGAACCAATCATGTCTCTCTCCTACCTTTCCTATTATTATATTTAACATCAAATTCCTAATCATATGTCTCTCTCCCACGGTCCCATCTTACTTATTAGATTTAACATCAAAATTTATCTTTCATTTATATTGTTGCAGTTTTAAGACCATTTTTAATCTTATTCTATTTCCACTCCAAATTTTAATTTAAAGGAAAATCTTTTCCAGCCCTATTTCATTTCTGGTTCTAAAATGGAATATGGAGTCTGTTTCTTTTGTTTTTTTGAAACTTTAGTCTGTTTTTCTTGCTCGTTAGTTTATTTTAAAACTAAAAAAATGTAAAAATTTGAAATAAATATACTCATATAAAAACAAAAAAAATGAAGTAATAGATTAGACATATTCTATTACTCCATTTTTAATACATGTTTAATACGTGTTTTCACATGAAGACTAGTATGAGTTTTGGGTTGTAAACAAGGGATTTGTTTTCATTATTCTGATTTAACCAATAACATACATTTGAATATAGGCACTAAATGGTAACAGCACAATTCAAAGAATTTGAAGAATATGCATAATTTGAAGAATCCATGTTACAGTAGGAGAATTGAAGAATTAGAAGAAATTGAAGAAAAATTGATAAATTATTACATTTTCTTTCGACAAGTGGTCTGACAAAAATTAAAAGAAACTTTCATTTCAAAAAAAAAAAAATTAAAAAAACTTCATGTGAATAAGACAAAATATGAGAAATTTTGTTACCGGTTGACATATTTAAAGAATTTGATGTTGAATTAGGATTTAGTTTTGAGGGTTTAGGGATTTTTAGGGGTCAAAATACTTTTTAGGATTTAGAATTTTAAGATTTAGACTCTAAAAATTCATAATTAATGGCATTTTTGCAAATGGACAACCCATAGTGGTATTTTTATAAATGTACACACCAAAAATAACATTGTTGCAATTGTCCCTTAAATATATATGTAGTGTGATTAAATCTTACTAAATTTAATTGATAATTCTAAAATAATATTGTAATATTTTAAAAATTAAGTTTCCTAAAAAATAATTCAATTTCAATAGCAAAATATTATATCATAAATTATGTATGTAAATTTTGTTTATCAATCTTTTAATTTATTTAATTAATTACGTTTTTAAAAATTTAACAGATTCAACAAATTTCGCAATTACCATTTAATTTTGACATTATTCAGCAAATTCCGCAAGAAATCACTAATAATTCAGCAAATTCAGCAATTCAGCAAAAATTATGCGGTTACCACTTATACCCATAATGGCTCTGTAATGTTGCCAATAGTTTTGAAGAGTGCCAAGGTAACATCCCTTTTTAAAATATACTTATTTCGTTTCACAATACTTGTCATTCTATGTTATTTTACGTATATTAAAAAACAATTAAATTTTCTATTTTATCTTTAATTAATGCACTGTTTTATTTGATATGTGTATTAATAAAATAAAAAGTATGGATAAAAATGTAAAAATTAGTTATAAATAAGTCTTGAAAATACAAAACGACAAGTAATATGAAACAAAAAATTAAGCCGAAAATGACAACTAATATAA
This sequence comes from Arabis hirsuta, assembly GCA_964056655.1. Taxonomy (NCBI): domain Eukaryota; kingdom Viridiplantae; phylum Streptophyta; class Magnoliopsida; order Brassicales; family Brassicaceae; genus Arabis; species Arabis hirsuta. The sequence continues at coordinate 5,662,669 of OZ053300.1, forward strand.
AACGGAGAGAGTATTTGTATTTGTGTAAGTGGGTTCACACTCTTATTATGGGTTCAACCTTTTTTTGTTCTATTCGTTTTAAGAGTTACAAAATAGTTGTGGTTTTCTCCATGGAATCTTTATTTGCATCTCATGAAAATTTTTAGAATATTCTCATGAAACATTTGGGTGGGATCCAATATTTTTATAACTGGTCCAGACCGATAGTTCAACTAAGGGATAGACGGATGCGGCTAACATTGAACCCAAATAGAGTTAGGTCAATTAAAATTCTAACTCTATTTTGTTACGACTTAAATTGTCATGATATTGTGACAAAACAACTACTAATTTATGACATAAAATTTTGGTTACAAGATCGTATATAAACTTACGTCACATATTTCAAGTCAAAGGGTAAAAACTTTCATTTTACGCATATGAGGATAAAAAAGCAAGTGGTTCACACCTAGGAAATGACTAAAACAGAAATAAATGATTAAGATGGAGCACCCCGACGTCAGACAAATCAAATGATGCCAGTAGTACGAGAAGGCTAGTATCATTGATGCATAACCATATTGTGATATACGTTTAAGTCAAAAAGAACAAAAGAGAGAAGAAAAAGGAAAAAGAGGAGTCGTGGAGAGGAAAAGAAAATTTTGGGCCGAACAAGGAATGGTTCGCAGAGTGTGATGTTTGGTGGGAAGAAATTTGAAGTAAGGTAAAAGGTGGAAAGCATAATGTTTGGAAAATATCCGATCAAAGAACGACAGAAAAATAAGAGAAATTTGGGAATTGACCTGGAAAGAATGGCCCTAATTAGTTTGAATGAGACTAAAACTCAAGGAAATGAACTTTAGTGTTGAGAAAAGTGAGCTTAGAGTGAAGGATTTTTTCAACCAATCCAATTCGATTATGTTAAACTTGAGGATTTAAGAACTTAAAACGAATCAAATCTTAAACAACACATTATTGATCATCGATTTCCCCATGGGTACATCTCGGTTGGGATCCCTCTCCAAGAGCATCCACTATAACTTGAAAAGTTACTACGTACTATTTCCTTAATAAATAAATCTAATCTTTTGGCTAAAAAATTATTTACAGTAAAATCAATTTTTTCGAGATTGAAACTCATTCCCTTGAGTTTTAATTTTATTTACACAGACAATTCTCTCCAGATATATTCCCGAATTTCTCTTATTTTTTGGTTGTTATGTGACCGGATATACTCCAAACATTCTGCTTTCCACCTTCTACCTTACCTCAAATTTCTTGCCACTAAACGTTCAGACATTCCGCAGACCATTCTATGTTTTGCTCGGAATTACTCTTTTCCTCTCTTTCTAGTTTTCCGATTATTTTTTTCTTTGCTTTCAACAACTTCCCATGATCTCTTCTCTTTTTTTTTTTTTTTCTCTTTTGCTCTTTCAATTCCTTGAGTAAATTTTCCAATCATATTTTTCGCGGCCTCCACATGTTTGTTGATTGCAAAAGACCGGATCCTTCCAGCAGTTGTTTAAGAGGATCAAAAGTCTCTGAAACAATGATAATTCAATTTTTTAAAAACAAATATAAATTACTCAATATATGAAGAATAAATACGATTAAATACATTACCAAACTTGTCATGCAAGGCACGAATCAAAATCTAGTGTAATGTTATTAGCGTCACAAACAGATCAAACATCTCCTTTGCTAATTTTGTCACTCTTGTGTCAGATCTTTAATATAGTGATAAATTGGGATACCCGAAATGAGCTACCGCCAGCCGCACGAAAACGATTGATGATAAATGCAAGACAAAATGGGCCTGGTTTGATTTTTCTTATACAAAACTATTTACCACGTTTTCGTTCTCTGAATCAATTATTTGACCAAGAAAAAGAAACTAGATTTTGGAGTATACTTCCCCTAACCTTGGGTCATATTATAAAACCAATCACAATGTCGCAAAAATGATTTTAAAATCAATCCAAATTTTTTTTTATATTTTTTCTCTATATCTTATATGTTTATGCTTCAACTAGGTGACTCCCCACGTTATACGCGTTTAAATATTTTTTAAAAATCAAATAAATTAAAAAAATATTATTTTGTGGTTAAAAATTGTTAATGATGTTCAGTTTGAATTTGAGTTCAATTTTATTTATATGAAATAATATATTTTTTTCTTTCCGTTTGTTGGCACTAATTTTATTTTCATTAATAACATTGACAATAACTTCATTTATAATTCAGTTAACAAAAAACTATTGAATTGATCGTTAGATCCAATTTTATATCGTAATAACAAAGTAAGATTTTGTCATTTCTAAAAGGCTATCCATTTCTATTGATGTTGTAGTGTCGACTTTTGTCGTTAACACATTGAACCAAACTACTACTACTATGTGTGAATTCTCTTAAAGCTTGAAAATTTGACAAAACAAAATACGACATATTGTGATCAATTGTATTCAATATTCGTTTGATTAATCCCGTGTGAACTATTTTACTTTTGAATAATAATATCTAAAATAAAAATATCTACTATGGATAATATCGTTTGGTTTGTGTTTGCATTTTAATTAAATATCCTTTAATCGAATAGATCTTAGATCAGTCATGTTCATTCTTAGATTTAATAGTGAATTTGGACATTTAGATTAATTTTTATTTTTCGTGAATTGTAAAAAATATTCATATTGATGTTTAATTATTTTATAACTTTACATATAAAATATGAAGTTTACTATTGAAAAAGAAATGATTTAAAACAATAGTTTAAAGAGTACTTATTTGTTAAAGAAATATGTACAATTCATATTTTTTGAATTGTATCATAAGTATAAATTATATTAAATTTGGTTTGTCCAAATATCTTAGGTAGAATTTAGAATACAAAAATACTTACAAATGTTTTAAAACATCAAAATATATAAACATAAATTTTATAATAAAATATGGATTAAAAATGTTTTTGTTACTTTCAAATTAAATAATATTTTTGTTACTTTCAATCCGTCTTGTGTTAAAATTTACATTTCAAAAAAATAATTATATTTGTTGTTATAAATTTGAGAATTTTTTTTCATAAAACATATCAAAATTTCCATTTGTTGTTATAATTATTATTGAATTTAATAAATACAAACAAAAAGAAGGAAAGTAACTTAAAAGAATAGATATATAGTTTAATATCAGATAAAAATTTTAAGTAAAAGGAAAACTTTGAATATTTTGAAAACTTTATTTTTTGATAAATTAATAAAATATTATAGTCTCAGCATTATTAATTTATAGAGTTTCTACTGTATATTGTTTATAAATTTGGGATAAAATATTTTTTTTAAATTAGTGGGCTGTGTATAATTTTTTGGGTATACAATAGGCTTGAATGTATTAGAGGTGAATTCACGAAAATTTTAGAGTTGTTAAATATTTTAATATGGAGATCCGAAAAAGTTTATAAAGGTGGAAATCTAATAGTCATGTTAATGAGATTTTGTATTTTTAATATTTTGTATAATAAAGAACTGAATTTTAAATATATAAAGAACCATTAATGATTAAAAGTATGCTAATTAGTGGGCTAAATTGAAGAAAATTTTAAACATCATTAATGGGTCAAATGTTTGAAAGACCTTTACCATGTCACATTATTAGAAAGATAACCAACCAATTGTAAAACAACAAGTGGTAGTGGAGTCTTCTACATTTGAAAGCATTTCTTCCTCTCTCTCATCCTTCTTTATTATTTTTTAATATTAGTTCTTTAGATATTATGTTAGAGACCCCATTGAAGATGTTTTTAGTATATTACATAATAAAAAGCTATTTTCCGTATAATAAACCATTTAGTAAATTAAGATTTGTTTCTAATCGGTTTCAATATATTATTCAAGAACTCACTTCAACACGTTATTCTCAAAAATCAGAAACTACTTAGCACTTCTAGACATTGTCTTTGTAAGATATTATTATTGTGTTAGAATATGGATTTCCAACTCAAAACCAATTGGCAATTAGTGGAAAGGCTCATATATTTTATATATTAGTCATGTCCCTTTCCATCTTTCAGATGGGGATATTTTCTCCACACGCCCCCTCGAGATAATGGCTCTTCTAGCCATTGATCTCGACAGAATCCATCACGTCCCCTCGAGATAATGCTCTCTTCTAGCTATCTCGAGGAATTGAGCCTCTCTTTGGACCATCAATTAGTGGGTCATGATCAGACCTCTTTCTTGACCAGATTAATGGGTTGACGTATGTGGGTTCCGATACCATGTTAAGTTTTATGGCTTTCAACTCAAAACCAATTTGCAATGAGTGGATTGGTCCATATCCCTTATATATTACTTATGATCCCTTCCAATTTTCGATGTGGGTCTTTAGTTTCTAATACTCCCCCTCGAAATGATAGCTCTTTGGCCATTAATCTCGAAATATTGGACATTGAGAGGCAGGACCAATTTTTGGATCCGGCCGAGTTTCGATGGACCAACTTTTGGGTCAGATCGATTTTTGGATTAGATCGTGGAATTTGATTCCATGTTAAATTTAGGTTACTCATGGAATTCCAAAACCAATTGGTAATTAGTGGAAAAGCTAATATCTTTTATATATTAGTCATGTCCATTCTCATCTTTCAGATGGGGATCTTTTCTCCACATATTGTACCATTATACACAATAGATATATATACAACACAATTTTAGTTTATTTCTTTATTTGATTAACCAAAATGATAGGGTATACAATCTAATTTTCCCAATGATATATTGAACCAAAATTAAACAAAATTATCTATTAAACAAATCAAAACGTTATCCATGCTCTTGAAAAATTTCTCTATATATAAACAAACGCTTTGATATGAAATGATTCAAAGATCAAAATGAAATATAATCATCTACCCTCCGATCTCATGGTTCTAGAGGAGTTAACAACGAATGCGAAGCAAATACAAGACGATGTATTGAAGGAGATACTCACACTAAACGCCAACACAGAGTATCTCCGAGGGTTCCTAAATGGAAGCTGTGATAAAGAGCTTTTCAAGAAGAACGTACCGGTCGTGAGTTACAACGATGTTAAGCCTTATTTCGACCGTGTCGCGAATGGAGAGCCTTCAGATGTCATTTCGGGCAAATCCATTACTGGATTTCTCCTAAGGTATATATTTTCCAATCCTCCAAAATTTACCGTATGGATTAATGATATGATCAACTAATAGATATACACTTACATGTGATATGCTTGTGAAATTGTTGGTGTGTGTAGCTCTGGAACTTCTGGAGGGAAACAAAAGTTCTTCCCTGTACACAACAAGTTCTTTGAGGACATAACATTCATCTTTTCTCTAAGCTCGTCCATCATATCAAAGTAATTCTTCATTTTATATATATTATTCTTAACTCCTTGTTGGGAGGTGAAATCGAAATTTCATTCTCTTAGATCTTAGAGAGATGAAACTTACGCTAATGAATTCGAGCAATTCTTTATTTTATTTGTTTCCTTCATGTTGGGAGGTGTATTTGTAACTTCTGAATACTAAAATCCATCGCTTGGATTATGGTATGTAGGCATGTTGAGGGAGTGCAAAACGGAAAGGCGGTAACATTATTTTTCGCTAGAGCGCAATCTACAACTCCCTCTGGTTTGTCCGTTGCTACAGCCGTCACGAGCTTCTTAATGAGTGATTCTTTCAAGAACCGGCCAGAAAATTGTTATACAAGCCCAGACGAAGTGACGTTGTGTCAAGAAAACAAGCACGCAATGTACTGCCATCTTCTTTGTGGTCTTGTTCAAAGAGACCAAGTTGTGAGTGTGGCTGCTATCTTTGCTTCTGGTTTGGTCGGAACAATCATATTTCTTGAAAATCACTGGAAAGAAATGTGTAGTAATATCCGATCTGGCCATGTTAGTGAGTGGATCACCGACCTTAGTTGCAGAGACGCTGTCACCAATATCCTTGGAGGACCTAATCCAAAATTAGCATATCTAATCGAAGAAGTATGCCGCGAGAAATCTTGGGAAGGTATAGTCACTCGCCTTTGGCCCAATGCAAAATTTATTCAAACCATTGTTACAGGACAAAACGCTCAATACATTCCAATGGTAGAGTTTTACTCCAACAAAGTTCCTATAATTTCGCCGTATTACGCGTCTTCTGAAACAATGTTTGGGGTAAATGTGAATCCGTTATGTAAACCAAAAGATGTGGCCTACACATTTATGCCCACCATGTCCTACTTTGAGTTCCTATCTGCTGATGAAGGAAACGAAGGTGAAATTGTTGATCTTGTAAATGTCAAGTTAGGGTGCTACTATGAGCCCTTGATCACAAATTATTCCGGTAAGCTATATATATATAAATATATACATGTATAGTATCCATATATAATATTTTTTTTTTCTCAAATAACAAATTCATCTCCACTAATGTTGTTATTAGGGTTGCACAGATACAAAATGGGAGATATTCTACAAGTGTCTGGATTCTATAACAATGCACCTCAATTTAGGTTCGTACGCAGGAAAAATATGGTTCTAAGCATCAGCATGGAAGCAACAACCGAAGAAGACATTTTAAAGGCGTTGAGTCATGCGACACTCGTTCTTAAAACTTCAGATCTACTATTGGTGGGATTCACAAGTTATGGTGATATCTCCACTCATCCAGGTCACTACGTTTTCTATTGGGAACTCAAAGGAAAAAACATTGATGACATTGTCACAATTGATAACAAAGTATTGGTGGAATGTTGTTGTGTAATGGAGGAATCATTTAATGCTGTCTATCGAGAGATTAGGAGAAAAGATGGATCTATTGGACCTCTAGAGATAAGGGTGGTGCAACAAGGAACATTTGATTCCCTCATGCAACATTTCATCTCCGTGGGTGCTTCTCCATCTCAGTACAAGACACCATTATGCATAAACTCTCCTGAAGTCTTAGCAATGCTTGAAGGGAAAGTTCTTGTTCGATTTTTTAGCGACAAATCTCCTCCTCTCTGATCAGATTTGCTCCATGATCATCCACCAAAACAATCACATAACTGATGAGTAATGAGGAGGCAAGTAGTCAATGAGATTGTTGTTGTGCGTGATTATTTGTGATTTTTTGTTCTTATCTTGATTTTAATGGTATGGTTATTAATAAATAAAATGTATGTCACAAAATTTTGTAACGTTTTATATTGGTAACAATTCGTCACAAAGTGTGACGATATGAAAACAATCACACAAACGACACAAATCGTGACAGAAAATGATGTCACAGATTTGTCACAGATTGTAACCAAAATATAGTCACTTATTTGTCACAGTTTCTTACCACATTAGAGTCACCGATCTGTCATAAAATGTGACTGTCACAATTCGTTTTTATTTGTGACGTTTTTTTCCTATTAAACTCGTAACAAATTTTTACAAAACTAGTAACATGAAAAACAATAAAAATTTAGTCACAACTTGTATAATTCATACAAGTCACTAGTCTTTTGAAAACAATGAAGTAAACATTCAAAAGTAAAAAAAAAAAATAAGCAAAAGATGATATTACTTAACAATTAATACAAAGTTGAATCACAAATAACTTCAAAGAAAATGACTTAACAAAATACAAACTACATGATACTTAGCAAAATACAAACTATGATACTAAGGATAAATGGTACGTGACTAGAAGTATTAGATTCCAAGGGAAGTAGATGGTCTTGATGGTGGAGTTACCTAAATATTGTGACTTGCCAAAGACTGAATAATTTTCTCCATGGATTCAAATCTTCTCTGAAATTCCAGTTTCTCTTCATGACTTCGTTTTAGTTTTGCTTCTACCTCTTGGAGCCGTTGTGTTATCATCTCTGGTTCCTCAGAAGGTTGTTGTGCACTTGAAGAAGCCTCAAAAGCTGGTAAAACCTTGTTGCGCAGTGCTCCAAGTCCAAAAACATAGCCTTGTTTAGATGAACCAGCAGCAGCCTATAACAAACCACCAAGTAAGTAGAAAAGCTGTCAATGTGTGCACTAGCCATAATGGGGATTATAAAAAATAGGAGCGTATCACTTTTGAAGTTATACGTACACTAAGCCATTATAAACTACAATATATAACCAGCTGATCTAGTAATCCACCTGAAACGAAATTGTGTCTAGAATTTGATGGTGTAGAATCTACATATATCATAGCTCGATTTCATTACTTCTCTTTGTATAAAGGAGAAAAACTGTCAATGGCGTAACTAATTGTAGATATTCATCTAAACAATCTATTTTAAAATCAATTCAATATATAGTTTTAAAATTACCTTGAGATAGATTTCGTTTTTTTCACGATGGTCAATATTTTCGGCTGTCACATTCTCTTCGCCAGAAGATTCGAGCTGCCCCAAGCGTTCTTGTACATGCTTTTCATAAGTTTCTGCAACCAATTGTGCTCGCTGATCAACATAAGTTCCATCAGGCTTCTGGTGTGTTTTGTTCATCACTGCAATGAAAGAGAAATCTTCATTGTTTGCTTCCTGCAAAACAAAACAGTAAAAGAAAGTGAAACAATAGAAGCTTGTCTTGAATTTTGGCAAAAGAGAACCAAAATGTAATTATAGACATTACCAAAATGTAATTTCAAACTCGGTATAAGAAGAATAGTTGAAAACATTACCAAATTGTCTTGAAGTTTGAGAAAAGAACGAGAACCAGCTACATGGAAATATACACCTAAACCATTGCGATCAGATATTCGAGAAGCACGAGCCTTCTCGCTATTTTCTTTGGCTCTTGGTGTTGCCCAATACTCTTGCATAATTTTCCAATCGTCAGACAAAATCCAATCTGGTTTTTTTCCTTCTTTCTTTGCTAGGCTAATCATTCATTTGAGTCGATAAGCAGCAAGTTTGTTAAACTCTACTTCAACTTGATAATTGATAGAAGCATCCTAGTTGAATTTTTTTCTGAAAAACAAAGCATAAGAGACATCAAGAGTAATATAGGAAATAGTTATTTAGATACTTAGATGAAATATAAGTAAGAAAGAATACCTTAAACCGAGAGAACCATGTTTGTTTATAGTAAGGTAACACTTGTTTCCAAGAGCGCCATGGTCATTTGAAACAACTTTGAATGACCTTTCTCACACCAGTTGATACTTCAGTGTGGTGTTTAAACCTGTTCCATTGAAATCAAACACTTAATGGGTATAAATCTATGAAAAAAATCAGTGTATTTAGGAAACAAATCCATACCATTTAGCTCCATTTCTCCGAGAAGGATGCAGCATGTGTATACTCGTACGCCACATATGGCTCTTCCATTTGTACACTATAAACACATGAAAAAATCAGAACTTATCAATCTCAAATTGTACCAAGTGAAAGGTTACAACATTTGGTCGAAGAAAGGCCAAGCAGGAGCTGCCTTCGTGACTAACCTTACCCTCAGATGAAGAAACGTCCAAGTAGGATGTGTCTTTGTCTTGTCGTTTGTGAGAAAGATCTCACTGTCGCGTATCGCGCCTAGAACGTTACCCGCGGGTGAAGTCTGGGCAGGTGCTTGTGAGCTGTCCAGCTGCTTCACCAGCTTGGGTTGCCTATAATAGGCTGACCCGAACCCTCAAGCAGGTCACACGTTGACCACAAGTAAACTTCACCGCAAAAGAATTTCTCCGCATCATCAGCTCAGTCCCATGATCACTCTTTTCTGATCAGTTTAGTCCGAATCAACCCACCGTGGTTTGATCAGTCTGAGCTCTAGACCAAAACAAATTAGTCCGTGAAAACCTAGGGATCAGTTTCGACTAAGTTCAAAAGATCTAGAGGAAATCCGCGAGAAGTTTCTGTCCGGTCTAGATTCCAGCCGAGACTAAGGCAAAAACCTCGGGCACTCCTTGAGAAAAAAGGTGAGTCTTTGGTTATATTTGCCATGTGCTAGATGAGTAGAGCACATATTGCGTGTTGTTTGAGATAATTAATGAATTGCTTGAATTGCATAAATGCTTACTTGAGTATAACTTAAGCATGAAAACATGAACATATTATAAGTTTAAAATGTAACTAAGTCTGAAAAAAAAACTAGTAAGAATGGCATGATATTCCCTTGAGGCCGTGACTTAGCCAATAAAGATTTTGGTCAAGCCACGAAGACACGGGGAGACGGGATTGCAGCCTTGGACCGTGTGTTGCATGACGATGCAAGGGTTCTGTGCGGTTCCATAAAGATTTGGTCGCCGGGACATGAGGATTCTAAGGCCTTAGCCTTCGTGGTTTTGGTCTGAGGGATGCCTCTGTTTTCACGTGAAGGGAATAGTCATGGCCGAAGGTTTTAATGAGAAACTATCAAAACATATCTCACTTTCATTCAAACTTGTGTGTGATTGTTATTTTGGGTTTTGTTGGGATTGATTATTGCACGCTTAAGGGAACCCTAGACTCATTGAGTAATTAGTACTCATGACTCAATTTGTTTTGCAGGCAACCTTAGCGGGTAGAACACTCGGGAGCACACAAAGGAACTTAGGAAAATCAGTGGTAGATTTTCTTGCTTATTGTAAATCCGTTAACTCTTAGTATGTAAACGAGTTTTTGGGTGCTAGACTCTTACCCGTATATCTTTGTAATCCATTTGAATCTTCAATAAAAAGATATATAAACTAAGTTTTGGTGCAACTCGGGTTTCAAATGATATTTAAGTCTGGTTCGGACGAACTAACCATCGGTCGTGTCTCGGGTTGGCAATCCTGGAGGTGCGGTCGAAGGGGATGAACGCCTAGAAGTCTTGTCTAAGAAACTAGAATGTGTTCCGGGAACGTCTGATCAGACATCTAAGTGTTCGTCAGTGGAGATCCCGGTTTATAAACGATCGGGAGCGCTACATATGTGACACCACAAATTGAAGTCAGAATAGAAGCGGAAGCTTTTAGAAATTGATCAACTCATAAGCTCACCGAGCTAGCTATTTCTCAAAGAGAAGCTTTCACACTCAGTGATCAACTCAGACTAGTCTTCACACCAGCATAAATGTTCGGAGTCAGAAAAAGCATAGAAAGTGAAGAGAAAAGATGAGAAAAAGAAGAAATTTCCAAAGCCCCCATTTTTTTTTCTTTAAGCATCATCTTTAAATAGGTCACAACTTTTCTCCCCCTGTGTGACACAACACATTTTTCTTTTACGGGTCACTACTTTTCTCCTCCCTGTGTAAGACACAAATTTTTCTTTTACGGGTCATGACTTTTCTCCCCCCTTGATTTTCTTAACATCTTTTTGGTCCTCTTTTCTTTTCTTTTGAAAGACAAGAGCAAATCTCCAACAGCCCAGAGAAGAGAGGTTAGAAGAGAATAAGGGGAAAACAAGATTCTGAACATGCATGATGAATAACTCTTTTCCTGAGCTAACTTGCCGATAAGAGGTTTTGAGCGGTGATCTGTACATTGGATTAATCACACTTGCCATCCTAAAACAACTATGTACCACACAACCAACCAGAACAAGTCAAGACTTAGTGCTCATAAGGAGCAAGATGTTTTTGTGACTTAGCAACCATTTTTGAAAACAAAGTTTTAATAAACATTTTTGCGGACTGATCACCAAAGCAAACCAATGTGCTCTCAACTAGACATCGCTTAGCAAACACTAGAAATAAATGGTGTTTAACATAAATATGCTCAGTTTTCATTTTTGTTTGACAGTTCAACATACAATATGCAAGAAACATGCAGTTATCCTGAGAGAGAAGTGTTATAGATCATACCCCAGTATGTGTCACTTATAAGGACTGATCACAACGATTCTTCTTGGCAGTGTGTTTTGACTCAGAAGTAAATGATATGACATTCCCTTGTATCTTTTCTCGCACGTTGACTGGACTGTTCTGGAAGACATGCCAGAACTTGCGTAGTCTCCACCTGTTATATGTACTTCTTCTCCGTCCTGTGTCACACAAAGCCATACCATTAAACTGATATTTAACAGTAGACATATGCTTACCTATAGTTTTGCATTCTAAGGCAGGAGGAATCAGGTTCCAAACAGTGGTTTGATCCAGTTCAGCCAACACTCTGTGAAACTCCACAGACCCAGTTCCATCCTCCTGAATTCCATTGAGAGTAATTTTTCCAGGCAGAAGTTGCAGAGAACTAGTGTTGAGCCGCTTCACAAACTGATACACTTCAGGGTTCTTCCATATGTAGCAGTTATTCTCAGCCTTTGTACCAGACATCACAATGTTCCCTTTTACGTCAATTGCTTCACATCCATGTATGCTGAACACAACATTTAACCCTTACGTACACAACTGGCCTACACTGATCAGGTTCGTTTTGAGTCTTTAAACCAAACAGTGGATCCCTTCCCTTTAATACATCTAGTATCTTCATTTCTAAACATGACAGTCCCCCTAATTGATCCAGAGTAGTTGGTCAGAGAAGTCTTGTCACCAGTCATGTGTGTAGGGCATCCACTATCAAAGTACCACCTCTAATCATCAACACATTAGTCACTGATGTAAGCCATGTTGACCACAGGTTGGTGATCCTTCACTCCTGGTACAGAGTAGCTCATTCGACCAGCTTTGTTAAAAATAGAATACACATTCTTGTAGTTGAGCTGTTCTGATTCTGCTACATCTTTCCATAAAGATCCTTCTTAGTCACCCATACCCATCCATATCGTGTAGGCTCAACCCAACACTTTTTCAAACTCCAAAACAACTAAATCTTCTTCTTCCGTTTGAAGCATTGCTGCCATCGGTGACCTGTATTCCTATAATGGAAGCATCTTCTGAACCTGCTAGTAGTTCTAACTCGTGATTTAAGAGCAGAATACTCTTGTTTCGTGTTCAGACTTGCATTCCTTGGAATTCTGTTTCTTGGCTTCAACGCATCCTTTAAGACCTTATCAGAAGCAATGGGACCAAAGGACATATGCTTCTTTGTCTAAAGAGATACCTTTGTACGTTTTACCCTCAAGCTGCGATTATTCCTTGAGTCAGCACATATAGGTTTAGCTGTTGGAATCTGTTTGAGAGCATCTTGATTTTATGAGGCTTCTGTGGAGCTACAGCTTTTAACAAAGACGATCTGTTCACCCTGAGACTCTCTAAGACTATTAGACACCCCTTGATAGCCAAGACTGCTGTGAACTGACTCTGTTCTTCCCACAGCCAGAATGTTATCAAGATGTTGAGATCCACTGTTGAGCATCCTGATTTTTCTATAGTTCTCATCCAGTTCTCTTTGAAGCAGATCAGCTATGTCATTTTCTTTGAAGTAATGCATCTGAAGAGCTTTTATATGCGTACCCTCATTTCCTAACATAGAGTCAGGAAACAGTTTGTGAGACATGTCATGTCTTTCTTCATCTTGAAGTTGTTCAACTCTGGCATTGAGTTTGGAATTATCCTGAACAAGTTGTAGTTTGTCGTTGCTTAGCTGAAACCAACTGATATACAGAGTTTGATATTCCTCATTGGAAGTAATTTCCCTAGTCTCATCCTCAGAGTCTGTTGAAAACAAAAAAGACATTTTTCTAGAATCTGCCATAAGGGCAACAAAGTCAAACATCTCATCTTCTGCCCTATCTTTTTATTCCTTTGAGTTAGATTCACTGAAGTTGATGAACGACTTCTTCTTTCTTTTCTGCAGATTTGGACACTCAGCCTTAGTCTATCCTACTTCCTTGCACTCATAGCACTTCACCTCCTTCTGTTTAATAACAGGACATTCAGGTCTGATGTGACCAATACCTCTATACTCAAAACATTTCAGTTTTTTCCATCTGGTTGTAGGACAATCTGACTTGTAGTGGCCAGCTCCTTCACACCCAAAGCAATGAACTTTTCTTTTCTTTTTGTCTTTATCTCTTTCAATTCTTCTAAGAGGTTTACCAAACATTTTTTCTTGTGGGGCTATGTTAACCTTCAAATCATGAAGTTGGTTGTGTTTTTCCTCTACTGAAAAAACACTTTCTTTAGAGGTCTTCATCATGTCCTCATCAACCTCCATTTCTTCGGAGCAACACAATGGGTATGTGTTTCCTGATTCTCTCATTTCAGCCTTGTGAGCTTCATGAGATTTCTGCAGAATATCCCAGGCTTGTTTTGCAGAAGTGCAATTCTGGATAAGCTTGAACTCGTCTTCATCAACACCACCAAAATAGCATCCATGGCACGTGCATTGAATTTGGACAGATTTTTCTCTTCAACAGTCCAACTTGACTTTGGTTTAAGAATTTTAACTCCTTCTGAAAGTTGAAACGGAGATTCCCAACCATCTTCAACTATAGTCCATGCACTACAAGAAAACACAGATTTAGCATCGTCATATTTCGACGCTAAATCGACGCTAAAAGCCACTAGCATCGATATACGTCGACGCTAATGATAATTCGATACTAATTCGACGCTAATTTAGCGTCGAATTAGCATCGAATTATGTCGATGCTATGTCGATGCTATTCTGATGCTAAATTAGCGTCGAATTAGCATCGATATACGTCGATGCAACAATTCGACGCTAATTTAGCGTCGAATTAGCATCGAATTATAGCATCGACATTATAATTCGATGCTAAATCGACACTAATTTAGCATCAGAATAGCATCGACATAGGGTCGGTTTGATAAAATTGTTTTTTAAAAAAATGAATTTTTTTTTAAAATTATAAAATATAATAAAAATTAAAATATTATAAAATAAAATTATCTTACACAAATTAAATTAAAACCCTAATCTAATGATCTTGTTGAGTCATGAGGTTGATAACATCTTCTGGTTGTATCTCCTCGTTTTCCCGCTATGACAGGGATGGATCGGGAGATGTACGAGGCGGTGGAGGACGATGCATTCCTTGCAAAGCAGTTGCTAATCTCGGGTTCTCCACTGCAATGATGTCGAAGAGACTTGTAATTGCCGAGAGACTACTCCTCAGACCCGCTTGTTCTGTCTCGAGCTGCGCAATCCTAGTGTTGGGAGCATCCAACTGTCTCGTCAACTGCGGCTCGGATGAACCCGGATGAGTGTAAGAGTAGCGAGCAGACGATGAAGCTGCAGGGACATCCTTGATGGATCCAACACCCATCGTTCGTCCTTTCTTCTCCGGTGCAACCTATAAAATAAAAGTGTTATACAATAAAATTGTAATTAAAAAAAAAATATAATATAAGAAACGAAAAAATTACCTCTTCGTAAAGTCTATCGAAGTCTTGGACACTCATCGTAGACTGGACAGACTCATCTAGCTCTGCCAGTCGTGCGTTGTATGCGTTGAACGTTTGTTCCGCTTGAGCGGTAACAAATGTTCCATCCTTCCTCCGATGAGTTTCCTCCATAACTTTGTGCATCGGAGGAAGTTCACCGCCATTAGTCTGGTAACCAAAAATAAACATAAAAAAAAATGAAATATATAATAAATAAATATTTAAAACAAATCAAATGAATTAAGTTAATTAAAATATTACCATATTGATGCGTACTGTGGCGTATGAAGATTGACCTGCACAATGTTTTGAAGGTCCATCTCCTTCGGCCACAGGTGTGAGACGGGCTGCCGAACACTTTCCCGATTTAACCACCGAGTGGGGATCCTCCCAAAACTGCACTAGCCCCGACCAAACATCGGGATCCATCCCCATCGGCTTCCCCTCATCACCTTTCGCGCGCCACGCTTTCTTCAAGTTACCGACGTAACCGTTTAGACGCTTTAGCGCCTTATACTCGAACTCCGCTCGCACTTCGAAAGTACGGAATTCCTCCCAGTGCCACCCTTGCTACAAAAATACGAATAATGTTATGAATATATTTACATAAAAGACTTTAATCAATAAAAATAAATAATATAAAATGACTTACCGCCCATGACTCGAACCAAATATCCCGAACATGCTACGGGCTCTGGCTCCAATTAGCATGGGGCATCGTGAAATAGGCTGCGATGGCTTTGGTGATCGAACGTGATACCTTGTTATCGCTAAACCTGTTAAACAAAAATTTACAATGCTTTAATTTTAATTTGTAATTAAAAATTTAATAAACAAAATTAATGTTTTTTAATTAGTAATATTGTAAAAGATGTACTCATACCATAATGTACCAGGAGGCCTCATCGGATGGAGACTCTGGACCCGTGTCTCTCGTCCAGGTTGGCGGAGAAGCTCGGTAATCCGCATCATGAGAGGCGCGTTTGCCGGTGGCGGCTCAGAGTGCTCATCGGAAGGGTGTGCTTCGTCTTCTTCTGTTTGTGTCTCTGGCTCTGGCTGAGGCGGTGGCGGTGGCGGTGGCGAAGCCCTTGGGGGAGCCCGTGGCGGAGCTCGTGGTGGAGCCCGTGGGCGGAGCCCGTGGCGGAGCCCAACGACGATAGTTCGCAGCCTGCGAACCCGATCCCGACCCTGATCCGGATCCGCGTCGAGCATCGGATCCGGGAACCGTAACATCCTCGCCAAATAACTGGCTGTATGAAGGAGGTACTCGATCCGCCTATAAAATAAAACAAAATTATTAAATTAAAACTTGTAAAATATTAATTCATAAAGAAATTAAACAATTGTTAAATAATTTGGTAGAACACATATTTAAATTTATGAAAAAAAAATTATAAATCCATAAATTATAAATTTGGTAAACAATTATAAATTCTTAAATTTATGAAAAAAACACATTAATCCATAAATCAATATTTTTCAAAAAATTGATAAATTCTTTTATTTTACTTTACATAAATAAATTTCTAAAAAAATAAATTCATAAATTCGATTTTATTTTTGCCAAATTTATAAATTAATAAAAAATCAAATTTTAAATAATTTTCTACATTTTTCCTAAAATCTATTTAATATCAACTTTGTTCATATCAAATTTCCTAAAAATTAGAAAATATCAAATTTCGTAAAATATTTTTCGTATATATTTCTTAAAATCTATTTAATATCAAAATTCCTAAAATAATTATCCTATATATTTCCTAAAGTCTATTTAATATAAAATTTACTAAAATTTATTTCCTATATATTTCCTAAAATCAATTTAATATCAAATTTCCTAAAATCTATTTCCTATTTATTTTTGAAAACTTATTTCATATCAAATTCACTAAAATTTAATTCCTATATATTTGCTAAAACTATTTTATATCAAATTACTATAAAATTTATATAAAAATTACAAATATATATTAAAATTATGGAAAAAAACAAAAATTTACCATTTTTGTTTTTTTTTTCGGCGACTCTCTCCGACGAGAGAGAGAGGAAGAGATTTGCGGAAGAGAGGAGAGTGTCTCGGCGAGTGTCTACGGAGGTTGTGGGAGGGAGAGAGAGAGAGAGAGAGATTTGCGGAAGAGAGGAGAGGAGAATCCGGCGGTCGTGGGAGGGAGAGAGAGAGAGTGCGGCGAGGGAGAGAGGGATTCCGGCGAGGGAGAGAGGGATTCCGGCGAGAGAGAGAGGGATTCCGGCGAGAAAGTTGGGGTTTCCGGTCGTCGAGTGGGAGGGAGAGAGAATTTCAGAGAGAGAGGTCGAGATTTGCAGGTGGCGGAAGAGAGGAGAAGAGATCTGGTCGACCTAAATTAAAACAGTTACCGACACTAATTCGACGCTAATTCGACGCTAGTTAGCGTCGAATTAGCGTCGGAATGTTTTAAAAAATTTCAATTTTTGTTCTCCCCGGGTCGATGAAATTTCGGTTTACCGCGTGATTAACCAAAACTTTTTGATTTAGCGTCAAATACATCAGTTTGGGCTAGTTCGACGCTAATTCGACGCTAAATTAGCGTCGAATTAGCGTCGTTTCAAACAAAATGAAACATTCGACGCTAATTCGACGCTAAACCTGAATCAAACCCCTAAATTAGCATCGAATTAGCGTCGAATGAATCTGGTTGGGCTATTTCGACGTTAATTTGATGCTAATTTAGCGTCTAATTAGCGTCGACTTTTACATATTTTTAAAAACTAAATAGTTTATAAATTAAAAATATTCTACGTGCTAGAAAAATTCGAATATTTTTTGGTTTGCAAATTTAAATTATCCGGCATACAAATAAAATAGCAGATATGATTTTTTAAAAATTAGAAAAATATTCTAAAAATTATCCAAAAATTTACAAATTTAAATTATCCAGCATTCAAATAAACGTTTTGTTATACAAATGAAATAAAAAGACAAAGTAATATACGATTCACTCTGAATCGTCGTTTGAGTTTGCGTCATCCTCATCGGTACTTTCTCCACTCTCGTTTGCGAACTCGTCTTCGGGGTTTTCTGCATCGGTAGCATCCGGAAGTATTTCAGCTTCTCGATTTTGCGGATCTATAAGAATGATGTTGTCTATATATTGTTCTGGAGTTGTTAGATCCACCGCATTTTCATATTGCATAGGAGCGTCATCAGATTCAACTATCATTCCTCTGGGAGCTATTTTAAGCACAAATAACCATGAGATCCTTGTTTTTCTAACACGTGGATATGGAATGAAACAAACTTGATCCGCTTGTGATGCAAGGACAAATGGATCGTACTTTGCATAAGAACGCGATCCGTTAACATCGATGACACCAAACTTTCCAACTCGAACCCCTCGCCCGACAACTGGATCAAACCACTCGCATTTGAAAAGGATGCACTTTAAGTTAACCAAACCAGGGAATTGCACTTGACAATGTCTTGTATAATGCCATAAAAATCTGTGTCCCCGGCTCGAACTACCACACCATAGTTCGCAGTTGCTCTATTTTTTCCACGTTCAAACGTATAAAACACATAACCTCGTGTAAAATACATTGGAGATGACGTAATTTTCCCCAACGGACCTTGGATCAACTCTCTAAACCATACAGGGTATGATGGGTCTCCATAATCAACCTAGCAAATACAGTAAACACATTGTAAGTATAGTATACACATTTATATATATGGTTTTACAGATGAGCTGAATATATATAATTTGTTTTGAACGTACTTGAGTTCTCAACCATTTAGAAAAGTGTAGATCTTTACGTTTTTCAATCTCCCCGGCGGATGCATTTGGGAAAGCCTCGTTAACTTGGCGAATGAATTCACTAATACAAAATATAGTTAAAACAAATGTTTTTAAAGCATATATAAGTACAAAAATAACCCTTTAGACCTCAATCCATAGTGGGTAATTATAATATGTACCTAAAAAATGGGCTGACTTCGTCGCATTGTAATAGAATATATGTGTGTGCGCAATTGTAGTCTTCGTATGAGAACCAATCTTCCTCTCTTGTGATTCCGGCATGCCTACCAACTGCACAGAATATATATGGGACATTAGAAACTGGATACGTTTGCGCGATGCCACCATCGTCGTACCTACGTGGAGCTATTTTTCGTGTCCGGACGGTTGGAGAGAAGTAATATGAGCTGAAATGAGAGGTTTCTTTGGTTAAACTTCCCGCAACAATTGATCCCTCAACCCTAGCCAAGTTTTTTGCCTTTCCTTTTAAGTGTTTTATGAATCTCTCGAAAGGATACATCCAACGAAATTGAACGCGTCCTCCTAAATCGGCTTCGTGAGGAAGATGGACAGGAAGATGCTCCATAACATCAAAGAAAGATGGAGGGAATATCTTCTCTAAGTTGCACAACAATATAGCGATGTTATTGTTTAGTTGTTGAATTCCATCTTCAGTCAGAATTCGCACACACAAATCTCGAAAAAATGCGCCAACACCTAAAACCATAGTAAAACCATATCAACAAAAACAGAAATGTAATTTTTCACATATCATAACAAAATATATTTATATATCGTCATAGAAAATATACCTGCAAGTGATTCATGCACGTTTGTTGGCAAAAGCTCTGCAAAGGCGAAAGGCAATAATCTCTCCATAAACACATGACAATCATGACTCTTCATACCAGAAAATTTTTTCAGAGACTTAGCGAGTTTTGACACATATCCATCTGGGAACTTAACTTCGGTGGAAACCCAGTTGAAGAATGTTGATTTGCCTTCGCTTGACAATCTAAAGATAGGCACTAGAGCTCTCCCATCTCCCGTGAGATGTAACTCAACTCTAGAGCATATAAGAGGCAAATCCAATCTAGACTTCAAGTTGTCTTTAGACTTGCCTGAAACATTTAAGATGGTGTGCATGATGTTATCGAAAATTTTTTTCTCAATGTGCATGACATCAAGATTGTGGCGCAATAGATGATCCTTCCAGTACGGTAGATCCCAGAAAATGCTCTTCTTATGTCAATTATGTTCGACAAGGTATCCATCTGGGAGATTGGTCAGGATGTTAAGCCAGTTACCTCCACGTTTTGCTGTGTCCTGAGCTCCCCAATAATCAAGTTGACCTTCAATTTGCTCTACTGAAAGATATGGAGGTGGGGGGATACGTACACGTTTGCCCTTTGTGAATAGTCTTCTATTCCCCCGGTACGGATGGTTCATAGGGAGAAACCTCCAGTGACAATCAAACCAACAAGATTTTTTACCATTTTAAAGTTGGAATGCATCTGTTTCATTTTGGCAATACGGACATGATAACCTACCATGTGTTGTCCAACCGGATAACATTCCGTACGCTGGAAAATCGCTTATCGTCCACATAAGCACAGCTCGCATGGTAAAATTCTTTTTCCTGGAGTAATCAAAAGTACGAACCCCATGAGACCACAACAAGTTCAACTCGTCAATCAGCGGCTGTAAAAACACATCAATTGATCTTCTTAGATGCTTCGGACCAGGGACTAAAATACTCAAAAACAGAAATTCCCTCTGCATGCACATATCTGGCGGAAGGTTATAAGGTGTCAATATAACCGGCCACAAAGAATATTGCCTGCCAGACATACCGAACGGACTAAAACCATCTGTACATAGGCCAAAATAAACATTGCGCTTCTCTTTAGCAAAATTAGAGTATACCGATTTGAAGTGTTTCCAAACTTTTGCATCAGAAGGATGATGAATTTCTCTTTCAATAGTTGAATGTTCCGCATGCCACCTCATTGATGCAGCTGTTTGTTCCGAATGGTATAGCCTTTGTAGCCTATCTGTTATGGGCAGGTACCACATTTTCTGGAACGACACTTTACTTAACCAGCTCCTTGGGGCTTAAATCTTGGTTTGTGGCAAAATCGACATTCATGCAGATTTTCATCATCTTTCCAAAATATCATGCAATTGTCAATGCAAACATCTATCGTCTGCGAGGGCAATCCTAAACTAGATACTAGTTTTTGTATGTCGTAGTATGACTCAGCAGCTTGATTACCCTCTGGCAAATATTCTTTTAGAAGAGCTGCCCAATCATCCATGCAACTCTCAGATTGATTATGATCAGACTTTATTGTCATCATTCCAGATGCCAATGATAATTTAGACAAACCTTCCCTACAACCTTCATAGATTGGTTGGTTTGCAGAATCAAGCATATCATAAAATTTTTTAGCATCTGCATTGGGTTCCTCAGCAACATCAGGAATAGACATAACTCCAGGAAATGCATCGGTTACCATTTCTTCGAACCTATTATGTTATAACCCGACATCATGATCATTTTCTATAACAAATTGATGCTGATCAAATTGCTCATTCGAATAACCCTGATCCATAGGTTGGTAACTAGTACTACCCGAAGTTTCATCTTCATATCCCTCTCCATGATAAAACCAAACATAATATTCAGGTGTAAACCCTCTATTAAATAAATGCGTACCAACTGTATCAATTGTCTGCGTCCTCGAATTTTTGCACTTCCGACACGGGCACACCATCACTCCGGTTCGTTGAATTGTAGGCACACTACTCGCTTGAGCCATGAAAATTTCAAGGCCGTTCAGGAACTCTTCTGAAAGCCCTCCATTTGCATCTTTACGTTGATACATCCAGCGTCGGAGTTCGTATATATCCCCCATTTTTTTTTCTAAATTTTGTAAAAAAATTTTTTTTTTTCGATTTTTTTTTTCTAAATTTTGTAAAATTTTTTTTTTTTTCGAATTTTTTTTTTAAAAATGGTGGACTGATTCAGGCGATGCGGGGGTTGAGTATATATAGGAGAATTTAGCAGCGATTTAGCAACGATTTTGCTTCGAATATTTAGCATCGAATTAGCGTCGAATACCTTAGTGTCGATTTTGCATCGAATTAGCGTCGATTGTGCACCCAGGTAGGTAAACTCGTTTTTAATGTGTCTCCTACCTACCAATTTGAGGCAAATTCGATGCTATATTCGACGCTACATGATCGACGCTAAATCGATGCAACATTAGCATCGATTTAGCGTCGAATTCAGTCTTAAACTGGAATTTCGACGCTAATACGATGCTAATTTGCATCGATTTAGCATCGAATTTATTCGGCCCTACTTAGCGTCGAATATTTAGACTGACACAACTTCGACGCAATTTTGACGCTATATTAGCGTCGAAAAAATTCCGACGCTAAATTCCGACGCTAAATTACAGTTTTCTTGTAGTGATGTATCTTCTCCTTGATCACGAATGAGCTACATTATCCTGATTTTCCAAAACCCATATGAAGTGGAAATCTGGATAATCTTGAACTCGTCTTCATCAACACCACCAAAAATAGCATCCATGGCACGTGCATTGAATTTGGACAAATTCTTCTCTTCAACAGTCCAACTTGACTTTGGTTTAAGAATTTTAAAACCATCTTCAACAGTCCAAATTCTTCTCTTCAAAGTCAACTTAACGGAGATTCCCAACCATCTTTAACTACAGTCCATGTATCTTCTCCTTGATCACGAATGAGCTACATTATCCTGATTTTCCAAAACCCATATCTCTCTATATCCAACAGCAAGATTATGTTAGCAGTAACCAGCTCTGTAGACGGTTCCATGATGTCGCAAGATCTTCACCTGTTAAGGAATAATACTCCTGTTATGGAATAATAATCCCTTGGTTTGGTGATCCGCTCTGATACCAAATGATAAAGCAGGAACCCTAACACAAGATACGAACAGAAGTATATTGCACAACACAGAGCAGTTCCAATAAAAACAATATGTCTTTATTGCTATTCACAACAGCTACTTTTACAAAGCAACTCGTGCAACATATAGATTACACGAACAGTCTTATAGAACAGATTCACAATCCTATTATACCCAAAACTTGTTCCTAATATACCTAAGAATGCAACGCAACAACAGTTACGAAGCCGTAGCAACTACTACACAGAGCACCTGCCACAACATATAGATTACAAGAATACTTCTATAGAGCATATTGAACAATCCTATTCTACCCTGAATTATGCAACACCACTCACTGTGATTTGCAGCTTAACATATTCCTAATCTACCCAAACCTGTAACGCAATAGCAGTTGCGAAACCTCTGTTCTTCACTCAACACTCCAATGTCCTTTTTCTGGGTTTTTGAGTTCTTTGAGTTCTTCAAATCTCTTTCTCTCTCACTCTCATTTTTATGCAAGAAGAACTACTAAAAACGAAGCTCTACAACTCAGTTATATTGGTTTTTCATTTGCCAACATAACTAAAGAGACATACTTCGGACCAGCAAATAAACCATTTTACTGTGACAGAGACACTGTTTCACCTGTCACTTCACTCTGTGTAACTTGCCAAGCTTTATGTTTTTTGCCTTTTTGCACAAAGTCTTCTCCTTGTTTGCTGAACCACTTTCTGCAGCAAGCTTCCCACTTGTTCAGCTCTTGGCTCGAGAGGCCACCTGTCACGCCACATAGCGTGTTGACTTTAACTCTTTGACTTCTTTGTTGGATCCTCAGTGCCACAGGGCTTCCTCAGAAATCTTGTTCCTCCATTGATACTTGATGCAAATCTTGATGCATCTACAGCAAGTCTAAACAAAGAGTTTGAAATGAAGGGATTTGGTAAGGCTTCTAGAATTCTGGGTATGGACATCATAAGAGAGAAGAGGAAAGGAACTCTAATTCTATCACAGAGAAGCGATATGGAGAAGGTTCTTAAAACATTTGGAATATTTGATGCTAAACCAGTTAGCACTCCAGTTGCTCCACACTTCAAGTTGAGAAGTATATCTAAAGATCAGGTGGATGAGGAGGCTATGCACATGAAGGACATACCTTATTCTAGTGTAGTTGGTAGCCTCATGTATGAGATGATTGGGTCTAGACCTGATCTAGCTCATGAAGTTGGTTTGGTAAGTTGGTTTATGTCTTCACCAGGTAGAGATCACAAGAAATTGGTCAAATGGGTTATGAGGTATCTAAGGGGAGATTTGGATTCTAATCTAGTGTTTATAAAGGCAGGTGATTTCAGCATTGAAGGGTTCAGTGATTCAGACTACGTAGCACACCTTGACAGGGGAAGTCCATTACCGGTTTTGTGTTTCAGGTTTGGGGTAATACAGTGTAATGGAGGTCTAATCTACAAGATGTGGTTGCTCTGTCTTCTACAGAAGCTGAATACATGGCTCTATCAGCCGCTACTAAAGAAGCCCTGTGGCTTGAAAGGATCTGTGAAGAAATGGGTAAGGATACACTGTGACTCTTAGAGTGCACTGGCCATTGCCAAGAATGCAGTGCACCATGAGAGAACTAAACATATAGCTACCAAATACAATCATATAAGAGATGTGGTTGCTGACGGTGATGTTGTTCTATCTAAAATCTGCACAAGCAAAAATCCAACAAACTTCTTAACAAAAGCCTTACCTAGGCAAAAGTTTGAGCTCTGCTGTGATCTTCTCAACGTTGCCTAAGTGGCTATGCAGCTCCAGGTAACTCCAGGTTAAGTGATTCCTCGTACAACAGGAAATAAGCAAATGGTTAATATGAATTGCTTTCACTGCTCACTAAGGCTTAAATGGGTTTCAGAGTCACTTGTGATGCTAGAAGCTGAAGCAACGGGTCTTCAGTTTCAGGTGCAGTATATGTACAAGAGGAAGACAGATAGGGTCAGTTTTCAAAGGTTTCAAGTCAGATCAGAAGGGTTCAGGTCAGAGTTGAAGGTTTTTAAGAAGAGATCATAAAGGGTTTGTGGTTTGTTCAGTGGGTTTCAAAGTTACATGGTTCAACAGTTGCAGTTAGAGGCTCTGTCATCTGTAAAGCATTGGGTTTTGGTTGCAGGACTAGTCAGACGGGTTATCGGAGAAGCCGAAGGGTTCTGAGGAGCTGAAGGGTCAGCTAAAGCTGCTGATTCAAAGGAAGTCGTCGAATACTTAGAGAGGAAGGACTTCAAATCATCTCAATGATCAGGTAAATCTCTATGGATTGAATCATCGCATCGATTTGATTCAACACAAAGGAAAGAGAGATGGGTTACCTGGATCATCGAAGATGAAGGACGACTGCGGTTCATGGGCAAAGGCGAACAGTCGGAGTCGTAATCGGACCGGAGGAGTTTCGATTACACTTCGCCTCTAGAACAAGGGTTGAAAGATAGACACTAGGGTTTCGTGTTTGATCGAGGGTGTTTGTCGGATCCTAGGTGGAGTTTGTGAGATATGGGTCTGACAGACCAAATACAGGTGGGCCTCGGCGTTAAGCCCATCATGATACAAAGAGAGAGAGATTGCAATTTGGGCTTGTTACAATGATGAAGCCCATAAGCAGGTTGTTTTTTCTGTTACAACAACTACAACAAACTAAGGGGTATAAAAGCAGAAGGATCAAGTCTTGAGAGATCATCAAATCATTATCATCATCTTCAAGCTTTCTTTCTTCTTCTTTCTTAAGCTTTTCTCTCTAGTCTCTTTGTAGAAAACCTAATTCTCTTAACCACCATTGATAAGGCATGTTTATCTCTCACTTTTGTTTCTAGTGGAGTTTGGGAGGAGAGGCTCCCACGAGACATACCGGAATGTTGCCGAGAACTCGTTAAGTGACAGTGTTCTTTAGAACAAAGCGATCCATTAGATTACGTATTCTGCAAGCAATTTCTCTACAAGTGTATCAATATGACTCTCATCCTCATATATTAATTTAATGTTTTTGTTTCTGTTTTATACGACCCGATCGACGATCTTTCAAACACACATCTCATGCTTAATGCCTAGCTTGCATAAGAGGAGATTATATATATCGATGCAATGCAAGTCTTGTTCCTTGTCTTTTTCATCTCAAAATCCTAATCCCTCTCTTACTCTAGATCATTTCATATCTAACTTTTTCGGATGAAGAAATTACAAAAGAAAACTCACAAGATATTTACATTGATAAGTTATTTACTCGATCCGATCATCGGTAATTCTATTTCTCCGGCTAGCTTTATAGGTAAAATACACCATATACTATATATAGTATATTATATGTAGGCGTGACACGGAGTGCTAGAAACAAACATCTAGTTGCTTTTTCTAACACAGAGGTCAGAGTGTTGAAACAACAATTAACGACCAACAGACAAAAAAAGTTTTACATCAGCACAGTTGACACATAAACGTAAGAGTGTAATTGAAAAGGTTGCACTACGACATCGATCTTCAGTAATTCCAGTAGTGTCATTCTTTTTATAACTTGAAGATTTAAATTTATAAAGAGTTAATTGAAAAAGAAATGATGATATAAAAATATATATAGAGAGAATACATGTGTGAACAAGAAGACATCATTTGGAGCATGAAGTAACACAAAGCAAAATGATGATATTTTACAGTTTCTCTCTCCCGTTTCTATCACGGAGCCACCCCCCTTTTTTTAATTTCTTTTAGGGCATCTCCAACTGTTCAACCCCACTCCATTTTTTATTTTAAAATAGAGTTTGCAGTCAAATTTGTTCTAATCCACTTCATCTCCATCTGTTCAACCCCACTCCATTTTTTATTTTAAAATAGAGTTTGCAGTCAAATTTGTTCTAATCCACTCCATCTCCATCTCCAAAATAAAGTAAAAGGTAGGTTTACTCCAAATATGGACTAATTCCATTTATTACTCTATTTTTGTGTTCTTCACTCCATTGTTTACTCCAAAATAGAGTATGGCTGGAGTAAAACACAACACCATATTGGAGTAAAAAATGGAGTTGTGTTTTACTTAATTATAAATATGTAGAGATTTCCAACACGACATATAGACTTAATTATAATGTTTTGATTGATTAATTTATTTGATGTATCTCTTAAATTTCTCTTTGCTAGACACCTAATTTTTTTTTGAGAATGTTTCCTCAATTAACATAGATAGGATATTCAAGCAAATAGACAGATGCATCAAGGACATCATCTTAGCTCGCATCAAACATAAGCCTTACAAAAACCTGAAAGTGCGATTTCGTGGCTAGATCGATTATGTTTGTGTGTGCAACGATTATGTAAGAGCATAAAGTAAATCGTCATAAGAGATTTGTTAACTAGAATTCGTTTTCTACTCCCAGGGACCACGCCCAAAAATAATCCACTAGAACAAGATTGCAACTACAATTGCATATGGTATCTGACACTACAATGCCTACCACTCTTTTCTAGATGAAATACCAACCTATGAAGATAGGTATCAAGCACGCATGCTTGATCACCAACCGGCAGCACCGGTGCATCACCGTCTTCTCAATACCTGTAATTTTCATAGACAACCATCCATCCACAGATCTACGAATCTGTACGATGGGACGATGCCATACTCATGTATGCATCTCACAATGGAACCCTAGGCACATCAATTTTTGTTGTCTACGCATCTAGGTATAAATATAAACATTCCAAGACCCTAATGACTCTCCAAGTCACGTGGCCTTCAAGCCCATGAGCATCAAGGCTTGCAGCTAATCCTTTTAATAACTGCATCAAACACTGCTTCAACATCTGCTTCAGCTCTGTTTCAACTATGTTTCAGCTCTGCTTCAGCTATGTCTGTCGTAGTGCCTCTGTCTTAGACATTGTTCTCTTTATGTTCTAAGATGTTCTTAAACCAGTCAGAAATACACTAACAATCTCCCCCTTGATGTCTGAGTTTAAAAACTCATGCACTCAATGAACACCTTAAATGACGCACCACATGGCAAGATACTTTGATAGTCTCTAAACTCTTCTTCAGTCAAATATTCATTTGTATCAACACTAAGCAAGATATAACATCTTCATTCTCTCCCTTTTAAACTTAGTTTGATACTCAAGCACCCATGTCTTAATTTTCACAACTTCTTGCATTGCTCTCCCATACACCATGCTTTTGTGAGAAGCCTCAAAAACCACACTATCAAATTTGTGAACAATCGTAGAAACAGTCAAATTTAGAACTCATAAAAACGGAATATCGCATGACTATAGTCTCCTTCTTGTGTACCATTTTCCAGAATCAGACACAAAGCATATCAAAGGAAACAATTATTTTTGAATGTGACCGAGTTGATGCTTCTGAAAAGTGAATCCCAATTCCAATTTCCAGAGAAAAATGATGCTTTCGACAATTAATTCTCTCGTTGTCTTCATTGTTGACTTTTCTGTTATCACAGTAGCTTGAAGCTTCATCTCTTTGTCAAGTTGACATGGCCGTAACCCTTATCCTGCAAGGTCGAATCATATGCATTTGACTGAAATCTCTGCATCTTCTGGCTAAACACTTGTCGCTTTCTATTATTTCCCAAGCTCTGGGAACTTGTGGTTAAACACCATAAACTGGATCTTTCCATAGCAGATTCAGGTCGAATCATATGCATTTGACTGAAATCTCTGCATCTTCCGGCTAAACACTTGTCGCTTTCTATTCTTTCCCAAGCTCTGGAAACTTGTGGTTAAACACCATAAACTGGATCCTTCCATAGCAGATTCAGTACCCATATGAGTGTTCTATAACCTTGAAAGCTTCACTAAGCCTCCATCTCTGAGTTAGAAGTAGAATTCACGGGTGAGCTTATCCTTCTACACTGTGAAATTCTCCGTTGTTAAATCTGATGTGTGTCAAATTATATTTATACCTAAACCTAACTAGCAACACACTCTAGTTGTTGTAGCATAGTATAGGGTCGAACCAAGGGAGATTAGAATAGCACACTAAGAATGCAAGTAATTTACTAAACTAAGACAATGATGTTTTTGTGATTTTCGAAATCTTAATTACGCAACTAAGTGATATAAGCAAAATGCAAATGCTAAAAGAAGATTAACAAGACTAAATACTAAAAAGAAACTAAGAAAGACTAATGCGAAACATAATCAAGTTTAAACAAATTCAAAATGCAAAGTCAACAAAAAGTCAAAGCAAAGTCAACCGTAAAATCAACAAACAAGAACTTGATCAAATATGGGAAAGCATGGGCTTTGGGCAACGCAATTGACTTGGGATGCTTAATGACTAACTAATGATGCTGGAAATACAATTCAAACTCAATTCCATGACATGAATCACAAAAAGTAGATTAATTCATTCACATGACAATAATCCATTTACTAACCATTTAATTAAACTAATTTTCCAATTGCAATTAAATGATCAATAATCATTAAGCATAAGTTCATAAAGCCAACTAATCACCTTAAACATAAATTTCCATTGGCTAAGAATGAAAAGCAAGATTTAAAGTTCTTCTAGACATTTCATCGAACACCTTCCGGGCGTGAAATGTCAATGCTCTAAAATTTGAATAATCAAGACAAATCTAGCATTAAGCACACCTTAATCTTTAGAAAACATAAGAATATAAGCCTAGACATCATTAATCATCCATCAAACATCCCTAATATACTAAGCCCAGAAACCTATTAAAAGATTACTCACTAATCATGATGCAAATGACAATCATAATCATAATTAAAGACATAATCATAAAAGAAAAAGAAAAGGATTAAGAAAACTTCACTAGATTAAGCAAATACAAAAGATCCAAACACAAATCATTATAAAATGGTTTGAAAGCTAAAAGGTGTGAAGAGCATATCAAATTTTGGGTTTTTTTTTTTGTCTAAAAACATATTTATAACATGTGCAAATAGAACCGGGTCGACCCATGTAGATCCGGGTCGGGTCATGAATGTTTGATTTTCGGAATACCCATACCGAGGGTCAACCCTCGGTTTATACCCATAATATGTGATCTGCCAATTTGACTGCAAAAGCTTCATTTTCCTTCTTCCAACCATACCGAGGGTCGACCCTTGGTATCAAGCCACAATATGGATGCTGTCATTTTCTCACTTCTTCATTCTTGGCCATCAATTAGACTCCTTTTTTACCAACTTGTGCCACCTTCATATCCTCTTGAATTCTCTTCATTTTGCATCCAATTAAGCTCATTTCGTTCCAAGATTCACCATCTTCAAACCTACAAAAGCACAAAAGAGATGCAAATGCCCCTAAAAATGCCTAAATTATTTGCAAATATGGGATAAAAACACAATGACATGTGATTGAAATGAGGTAAAATATGAATATATCAACTCCCCCGGACTTGGGTTTTGCTCACCCTTGAGCAAACAATGAAAACAAACCGGTGAGGAGGTTTAAAAATGATAAATCATAGCGAATAGATTGTTTTCCAAAGAGATCATTGTCAATTCAAAATAATACAACTCAATGCTAAAGGTAAACCATCTACTCAACCAAACTTTCCATACTCATCGTAACTTCAATGTTTTGCATCTAAATTCAATGTTTAGTGATCAATTGTATCCTATCCACCAACTCCTTACATTCATTAAGAGTTCAAAACCGTGTAGCCTCACAAATGGGAATTCGACCTAATCCAATCGTCTTGATAAGAGAATAAATTCAATGTGAAGTAAAAAGGGGTTTAAAACATTTAAGAGACTTCTCTCAAACATAAGGCACAAGTCAATACACAAAAGCAATTGAGGAGGAAAACAATTGATGCATACAAGATGTTTTCTTCCATTCTACCCATTCCATACTCTTTGTATTTCACTCAAAGTCACTCTTATTCTTAACAACAATCACTTCAACTTTTCTTTTTTCTTTTAGGGATTGAACCTAGGGAGATCTTTGTTATACTTAGACATTTACTCTTACTTTCTTATTTCTACTCTTTTTGATTCTCTCTTTTCTCTTCTTTTCTTTTCTAGGAGCTTCTTTATTTGCATACTTAGCTTAAGAGTAGTGTTTTCTTTTGTTTTCTCTTCCTAGATATCTGATTTTCTTTCTATAAACCAATTCGGTTTCACTTCTTTCTTTTTCTTTTCTCCAACTTTCTCAACATAAGCTCACACCCTCACTCACCCTCACCAATTTCCAAAACCGTAATACAAACCAATGAGACTCCAAAATTCTCTCAACCCACCTAGACTAGCCGTTGACACTACTCATAATGGAAGAAAAGAACTTGTCGTTTCCATCTCTAAAGATTTTATGCATGAGGTGCAAATAGAAAAAGGCCTCACTCAATAAATTAATGGTGGTTTCAAAGAAAGGTTAGGTGCAATCAAGGTGTGGTACCAATCCTCATTCGAAAGATGATCTTGAATCGAGATTGGCCATTCAAACCATTAAAGAGTGGTAAAAGGGATAAAAATGGTTGAATGTGTATATGTGAACCATGGTTAAGGTCTAGAACCCATAAGTGAGAGAATTAAAGTCCAATTATGGTCTAATAAGGTGGAGTTGGTTTTAATTCAAGCAATCAATCAACAAGACTTAGAGAATCTAGAGCGAAGAGATCAAAGATATGAACAAGCATGTTTTTCACGGTTTATCAAGCCAAAGAGAGCATTATCAAGACATTCACAAAGCTATGTACTAAAAATCTCTACAAGGCATTTAAATCATTTTTTTCCATATGATTGATGCAACCTAAATGATCATACAAGTGTATGAAATGCAAATAAATGAAAAGAAAAATCTTTTTGTATTTTCAAAATTTTTCAATTTTTTTTTTTGTTTTTTGGATTTTCGGTTTAAAAATATACACAATGCAAAATTCAAGATAATTAAGAAAAAATCAACTAAAGGCATCATTAGCAACGTGTTCTCTCCCCTGGACTTAGTTCTCACCGTCTCGGTGAGAAAAAAGAAACCGAAAAGAGAACAAAAACAAAGAAGACAATAAAAGCTAGTGGTATAAACAATGTAAAGAGAGGACCATACTTTGGCCCTAGTCGTATACCTTAGGGATTGGAAAAGGTGGAGGAGTTTTGGAACTCCTTGGTGGATCCATGGAAGGGAAACGAGATTGGAGATGAGGATCAAAGCGTGTTCCATTATCATGTAGATCGAACGTGATTACCTTACCCATTAGTTCTTCAAGACTCGCTTGGCCCTTTTCCTTTAACTTCGAAGTTATGAATGTTTTCACCTTAGAAAAGGGCTTAGTCATACCCTTGCACTTGACTTTGTACTCAATAGTGTCATCAACAAACTTCGTAGGATACAAAAGAATTGTTGAATTCTTGTACGCCTTAGACTTTTCCATTGTAGCTGTAGGTGTTTTCACTTCCATTCCCAACTTCAAAAGTTTTTCAAAAAGCAAACTCAAGGAACTCCCATCAAAGACTTCTTCATCAAATTCCTAACCATCAAGACTTAGAGACTCTTTCAACACTTGAGAAGCTTTATCTTTCACTTGAATCCTCTTTGAATCATCCTCATTCACATCCTCGATGCATGTAATTGTTCCACACATATTAGTATTGGAGGGAGTAATGGAGTAGTACATATTAGAGTCCACATTGAAGAGTATGGCTCTCTCATTTATGAAGTCTATGCTTGCTCCCGCGGTTGCTAAGAATGAAGTTCCAAGTATGAGAGGTAGATTTCGATTGGTTTCCATCTCCACCACCATAAAATCCGTTGGAACTACACAATTTCCAACTTTTAAGGGATAATCTTCAAGCATGCCAATGGAAAACTTTGAAGATGCATCCGCAAACGAGATTGAGCTAGAGTTTTCTTTCAACTCTTTTATTCCAAGACTCTTTACCATCTCAAGAGATATCAAATTGACACAAGAACCCGAATCGCACAAGGTATCATCAAATTTTAAATCACCAAGAGAGCAAGGGATTGTGAATTTACCGAGATCATTCTTCTTATGAATCAATCTTGGCTCAAGAGGTGCCTCATGTTTCTCATAGGTCTTCATCACATCCATAACTTTTGCGTAATTCGTAAGATATCTTTGATGAACCTTATTTGACTTGGAACTTGACTCAAATCTTCATTCTTTGGAAGATCACTCCTACATCACTCATATCCTTCTTAAACTTGGAGATGACTTTTTTTTTAGCCTTAGTGTAGACCAGTCTCGGGAATGGAAGTTTTGGCTCATAGGGAGGAGGTTTAACCCTAAGGGTTCCTTCCCTTTCCTTCTTAGGCATCATCTCTTCCCCCTTAGCGCTATTCACAACAATCTCATCAATCTTAACAACTTGTTCACGAATAGGTAAGTCTTCTTTCTTAACTCCCATAGGTTCTTCCTTTTTAGCTTTAAGAAACATTCACATGGTCTCTACAACCTTATCCACTTTTTTTTAGATCGTTGTATCCTAGAAGCATAGCAAACTCTTCTACATCCTGTTCATTTTGTTCTTGTTGGGACAACTCCTCGCATCTTTGGTTAACTCCTAAGACTTTCTCCTTGCCCAAAACAACCATATTGCAAAAAGATCTTGGATTTGATTCGGGCTTACCCGGTAAAGTATCCATTGGACTCTTTGATGAAGAGGCGGCTTGAGCTACTTGCTTGTCCAAAGTCTTTATGTGAGTAGAGAGATGTTCGAACTTGGCATTGAGAACGTTATAGGCACCATCCAATTTGTTGTGGATCTCCACCATTCTTTTGTTTAACTCAATAGCTCTCTTTCCTTGTCCCTCCAAAATTTGCTTAAGAAGAAGAATTGTCTCATCATTTGTTGGTTGTGGTTAAGAGGAACTACCTTGTCCTTGGTAGTTTTGATTTCTTTGAGGTTGGAAACCTTGTTGATTAGAGACAAATGGAGCCTTAGGTTGATAGTAACCTTGTTGTTGGGAGTGTTGTTGTGGAATAAAGCCTTGTCCTTGAGGCTTTTGCGATGAATACACTTGATCTTGAAGATTCTCCACATTTGTGCTCCTATAAGACAAGTTGGGGTGGCTTAGACAATTTGGATTGTAGCCTTTTTGGTGGTTGTTGCATCCTCCTTGCATGTAGCTAACTTCCTGTTAACCTTCTTGAAAAACCTCAATACAACCTTTTCTATTCCCATCAAACTCTCCAACACAGTTCATTCCTTTTTGTGTGGACAAAATAAACTTGTCCAACTTGGCATTGATCTCCTTGAACCGCGCATCACTACTTGATTCTCTTATAGTTCGATCATAATCTCCTCCATAACATTGGTCGCTTTGCGCTAGGTTCTCTATCAATTGCTCTCCTTGTTTAACGGAGATGCTCGAAAAACTTCCATTGCTTACAGTAATCAACGAGTCATAGTGTTTTTCGTGCACTCCCCGATGGAATATGCTTAATAAAGCTTCCTTAGGCACTCCATGGTGTGGACAAGTTCTTGTGTACCACTTGAAACGTTCCCAAACTTCATACAATGACTCATTGCCTCCTTGCTTGAAAGTAGCAATGTCATTCCTTATCTTAACCATCTTTTGATTTGAGAAAAACTTGGCGAGGAAACGCTTCTTGCATTCTTCCAAAGTTGTAATCGAAGAAGTCACAACGGCCTTCTCCCATTGAGAGGCCTTATCACCAAGTGAGAAAGGGAAAAGAGTCAACTTGAGCACATCTTCGGACGCACCATTCATCTTAACCATTCCACAAAGACTATCAAAGTTGTCAAGATGTTCAATTGGGTGCTCCATTGGTAGTCCAAAGAACCGATTGTTTTGGACCATGTTAACCAAGCTCGACTTGATCTCCCAATTGTTGTTTTCACAAGGTGGAGCTCTAATAACCATTCTTTCTCCATTGGTGATTAGCACATCATAATCACCTATCCTTCTTGGCTCTCTAGGTTGGTGAATGAGCTCTCTAGCTCCCACATTCCTTTGTTGTCCAACCCCATGAACCTCTTGCTCTTGATCATTCTTTTGCAGTTCCATGTTCAACCTTCTCAAATGATTTTGTCGTTCCTTTTCTCTTCTCATCTCTTTCCAAGCGTCCAATGTCCGAAACAAGGGGTTAAAGGTTTGTTGGTCCTCTACTTCTCAAGTTCATGCACCTATAGAGTTTGAAAAAGGCAAACACTAAAGAGAAAAGTTAGTGTCAAAATAAAAATAAAAACTTAGTCTCAATCAAATACCAAATCCTAATGGCTATTGCTAAACTCCTCGGAACAGCGCCAAATTTGATGTGATAAAAGTTTTAGATCCCAATTACTTAGCCCAAGTGCAAGAAACGAGTAGTAATTAGGGTATCGATCCACAAGGAGTTAGAATAACACACTAAGAATGCAAGCAATTGATTAATCTAAGCTATATAATATTTTTAGTTTTTCTTCAAAGTCCAAACGATGCTATTAAGTGAAACAGACAAATGAGAATGCAAAATGAAGATAAACAAGACTAATCAACCAAATAGAAACTAAACAAGACTAATGCGAAACATAATCAAATTTAAACAAATTCAAAATGCAAAGTCAATAAAAAGTCAAAGCAAAGTCAACCGTAAAGTCAACAAACAAAAACTTGATCAAATATGGGAAAGCATGGGCTTTGGGAAACGCAATTGACTTGAGATGCTTAATGACTAACTAATGAAGCTGGGAATACAATTCAAACTCAATTCCATTACCTGAATCACAAAAAGTAGACTAATTCATTCCCATGACAATAATCCATTTACTAACCATTTAATTAAGCTAATTTCCCAATTGCAATTCAATGATCAATAATCATTAAGAATAAGTTCATAAAGCCAACTAATCACCTTAAACATCAATTCCCATTGGCTAAAAATGAAAAGCAAGATTTAAAGTTCTTCTAGATATTTCATCGAACAACTTCCGGGCGTGAAATGTCAATGCTCTAAAATTTGAATAATCAAGACAAATCTAGCATTAAGCACACCTTAATCTTTAGAAAACATAAGAATATAAGCCTAGACATCATTAATCATCCATCAAACATCCCTAATATACTAAGCCCAAAAACCTATTAAAAGACTACTCACTAATCATGATGCAAATGACAATCATAATCATAATTAAAGACATAATCATAAAAGAAAAAGAAAAGGATTAAGAAAACTTCACTAGATTAAGCAAATACAAAAGATCCAAAC
Organism: Arabis hirsuta; assembly: GCA_964056655.1. Lineage (NCBI taxonomy): Eukaryota > Viridiplantae > Streptophyta > Magnoliopsida > Brassicales > Brassicaceae > Arabis > Arabis hirsuta. Next base: position 5,698,722 of record OZ053300.1, read on the forward strand.
ACAAATCATTATAAAATGGTTTGAAAGCTAAAAGGTGTGAAGAGCATATCAAATTTTGGGTTTTTTTTTTGTCTAAAAACATATTTATAACATGTGCAAATAGAACCGGGTCGACCCATCTAGATCCGGGTCGGGTCATAAATGTTTGATTTTCGGAATACCCATACCGAGGGTCAACCCTCGGTTTATACCCATAATATGTGATCTGCCAATTTGACTGCAAAAGCTTCATTTTCCTTCTTCCAACCATACCGAGGGTCGACCCTTGGTATCAAGCCACAATATGGATGCTGTCATTTTCTCACTTCTTCATTCTTGGCCATCAATTAGACTCCTTTTTTACCAACTTGTGCCACCTTCATATCCTCTTGAATTCTCTTCATTTTGCATCCAATTAAGCTCATTTCGTTCCAAGATTCACCATCTTCAAACCTACAAAAGCACAAAAGAGATGCAAATGCCCCTAAAAATGCCTAAATTATTTACAAATATGGGATAAAACACAATGAAATATGATTGAAATGAGGTAAAATATGAATAAATCAAAATCGGGTATGCTCTGCGTTTCTTCCGTCTTTGATTTCTCCTCTTTCAGATTGAACACGATAGACTCTCGATCGTTCTTTCTCTTATCTGCTTCACACGTGTGATTGCACACACGGCCAACAATTTCGATATAGACCATCAAACAAAGAAAACTGTAAAACCCATATAAATCCGATAAAATCTTCAAATGCAAACTAGTCATATTCCTCATGCTTTTTTTCTTAACAAAAACCACAATAAAGAACAGGCCCTCAACCATAATCTCATACTTTGCTCTTAATCTCAACCACCAAAACCAAATCTAGGATCAAACCCGAAAATAAGAACACGTCTCTATCGACTCATGCTCTAATACCAATTGAAAGTGTGGTTTCATGGCTAGATCGATTATGTTTGTGTGTGCAACAATTATGTAAGAGCATAAAGTAAATCGACATACGAGATTTGTTAACTAGGGTTCGTTTCATACTCTCCGGGACCACGTCCAGAAATAATCCACTAGAACAAGATTGCAACTATAATTGCATATGGTTATCCGACACTACAATGCCTACCACTCTTTTCTAGATGAAATACCAACCTATGATTAGTGGCAGACCCAGGAAAAAAAATTACCTAGGTCAAAAAAGATTAAAACTAAAAATAAGTGCATAAGATTTACTTGAACTCGGATTGGGGAGGTTAATGCTTAGACTTTAATTATTGGTGCTGCTGAAATTTTTTGTCCATAAGCTAAACATTGTACTATATATTTGTTTAAGGTGGGTTAGCTGACACACCTCCTCTCTACGTGGGTCCGCCACTGCCTATGAATATAGATATCAAGCATGCTGTCAATACCGGTGCATCTCTGTCTTCTCAATGACTGCAATCTTCATAGACAACTATCCATCCACAGATCTACGAATTTGTACGATGGGACGACGCCATACTCATGTATGCATCTCACAATGGAACCCTAGGCGCGTCAATGTTTTTGTCTATGCCTCTAGATATAAATACTAACATTCCAAGACCCTAATGACTCTACAAGTCACATGGCTTTCGATCCCATGAACATCAAGACCCGCAACCAATCCTTTTAATAATTGCATCAAACACTGCTCCAACATCTGCTTTAGCTATGTCTGTCTTAGTGACTCTGTCTTAGACTTTGTACTCTTTATGTTCTAAGATGTTCTTAAACCACTTAGAAATACACTAACAAAACCTACCATCCCTTTCGTTCTCATATGAGTATTTGTGTTTAGTCGATTGGATCATCTTTTTCTTGTTTTGCTTAGGCTTTTTTTTATCTCTTGTTGGGCCTTTTGAAACTTCTTAGCTTAAGCTGATGTAAAAGTAAAACAAACCGTTTGCTTCGGTATATATTTTTACATTTTATCCCAAAAAAAAGTTGTTGTGTAATTCTCTTGTGTATAGCCATTTTATGTTTTGGTTTCTTCTTGGTTTGTGTTATATTATTTGTATGAACATTCTTCTCGAACGACAGATTTTTCTCATTGGATGTTTAAAAACAGTTTTGTATTCCTTTTCTTTTCAAATTTTAAATTTAAGATTATTATATTATTAGGAAAAGAAACCACATTTGTTGAAATTTAAAATTGAAAACTTAGATAGCTCGGTGAAATGAAGAGTTTATCAACTTCTTTAGTAGAATTGGTAAACGATACAGTAAGAACAAAAACACACTATTGTTGACAACAAAAAGCACAATTTCTTTTCACTTAATGAGTATTGGAGAATCTAGCAACCACATTTTTCTCCAATACTTGTAAGCCTTTTTCAGATGTGATGCATGTAGGAGTCTTGTATTGAGTAACCGCACCACCCTTTGAGATGTACAAGTCCATTAGAGAATCAAACGAACCATCATTCACTACTCTTATCTCGAGCGGGCCGACAGATCTGTATAACCGACACTCCTTGTATTCATCGTCAAGTGAATCCTCCATTACCAAACAACATTCCAAGAATGTCTGTTCGTCAAACTCGAGGTCTTTAATGTCATGGTTTTTAGCTTTTACTTCCCAATAAATCACGTAGTGACCTGGACTAGTGGAGATATCAGCATAGCATGTGAAATCTATAAGCCTTAGATCTGATGCGTCAAGAACCAGCTTTGCTCGATTCAACGCCTTATACAAGTCTTCTTCGTTTGTCCGGTCCGTATGGATGTTTAACACCACTCCCTCTTTTCTTAGAAACCTAAATTGAGGTGCCTTGTTGTGGAATCCAGTTACCTGTACAACATCGCCGATTTTCATTCTATACAAACCCCATAAATTTGTGACCAAGAATTCGTAAGAACACCCGAGTTTGACATCGGCGAGGTCTACAATGTCACCATTTTCTCCCTCCATTGGTATGAACTCAAAGTAAGATAAGTTGGGCATGAACGTGTAAGAAACGTCTTCAGGTTTACATAGAGGATTGACATTAACACCGAAGATTGTCTCGGAAGACGCGTAAGTTGTTGAAATGAGAGGCAAGTCGTTGCAGTAATAGTTCAATGTAGGAACATATTTTGCCATTGAACCTGTAACAATAGCTTCAATGCATTTGGTTTGTGGCCATAGCATTGTGATTATACCTTTCCAAGACTTTTGGCAGCAGAACTTTTGAATCTCGTCTGATAATTCGGGACGTGGCTGACCTCCAAGGACGATAGACACGGAGTTTCGACAACCTGAATCGGTGATGCACTCGCTGAGATGACCTGATCGGATATCCGAACACAAGTCCTTCCAAGAATCTTCAAGAACTTTTATTGCTCGGACCAAACCTGAAGCGAATGTGGAACCGATTCTCACGACCTCATCTCTTTGGACAAGACCGCATAGCAAATGGCAATAAAGATTTTGCTTGATGTCACTGCCTGACATAACTTCATTCGGGCTGGTGTAAGAGTAATACCAATTTTCTGGTCGATTCTTGAAATAGTCGCTCTTTAAGAATTTGCTCGATGCGGCCTCAATGGGCAAGCCACCGGGAGTTTTGAACTCGAGACAAGTTAAGAAAAAAATCATACCCTTTCCTTTTTCCACACCTTTCACATGCCTAAACATAACAAGGACAAATATTAGTCTTTTAAATCTAATATTATTTTGTTTAGAAATTCAAAACTTGTTTGTATATATTCGAATCTAATATTATTTTGTTTAGGAATATAGATGAAGAACCAGAAGATAAACCCTAACAGATTTTCAATCCGAACAATTTCTCATCAAAACCCTAGAATTCCCCACAACCTAACAAACAAACTACTCAGACATAGATGATGAAATCATAATGAAAGAATAAGATTGCATAAAAGATAGAGTTAGAGATACAGAAAAAGGGGTTTGAAAACCCTGTAGAAATCTCCCTCAAAACTCTCTCTCTCAAGGTCTAAGTTAAAACCAAGATAATCCCCTAAAAACCTGAGTTAAAACTATATATACACAGGTAAAAAGTCGTCATGGGCCTTGGAAAAATCGTGTGGAAATCTTCATTAAATCTCGTGTCGATCGACAGGAGTAATGTGTGTCGATCGACAGGCGTTTTTCTGGTAAAATCTTCTGCTTTGTCAACTCGCGTGTCGATCGACAGGCTTAGTCACTGTCGATCGACAGAGAAGCTTCTGTCGCCGTTGCAAATTAAATTTTGGCCAGGGCTACCCTGACCAACCATGGTTGAAAAACGGATAAAAACCATGATATATCAACTTCCCCAGACTTAGCCTTTGCTTGCCCTCAAGCAAAACTAAAACCAAGAATGTGAAAGAGGTTTGAAAACACAGAACATACCTTCCCTTGATGCAGCGAATTGACCCTTCCAACTTAGTGAACCACATAATTCAGAACCAACCAAAATCAGACCACCATGTACTTCTCCGCAGACATTCGCAGACATTCGCAGCCTTCCAAATTCTTCCACCACTTCATAGCATAATCCGTTAGTCTTCATTGCTTGGTCTCAATGTTCTAAATGCCAAGAACCTTCTAGACTCATTCCCATACTATACCGTGACAAATCAACCTATACAACACTTGGTATTCCTCCTCTCCCCCAGACTTATTTTGTTCTCTATTCGTATTGTTTCATGATTGCTGAACTCAAAGTAGTGCATATTTCACTAATGTTGTACCTTGTTAGGAGACAGGGTCGTGACTCACTACTATTGTTCCTTGTGAGGAGACAGGCTCGTGAGATTGCTCGTCTTCTTTATCCGTTTTACGGGACTCAGACTGCTGCTTTTGAGTTGGGTGATCACCTCTTGAGTACTGGATTTTATTCTTCATCCTATACTCAAGAGCTATCATCTCACCCCAATCCTAACACAATTTTTTTCTTTCTCTTTTTTTTTTTTTTTTTTTTTTAAGATGAATAGAGGGAGAGGAGTACCATTACTTTCAACAGGAGATTGCACTTGTCAGGTACGAATGAAGAGTCAAGCTCTATGAACATCAATCCTAAAGAGAACCGTGCAGTAGCTCTAACTTGGCGGATTATACTGGAAGTAGCAGACGTCTCCAGTCAACTGGTCAATCCTAGGATTTTCCATTAGTCTAACTTTAAAACTGATTCTGGAGGAATGGTCACACGCTGAAAAAGACACTCCACTGAACCAAAAGAAGGGTTGTTCCTAACTAGTTTTGACTCAATAAAAACAAAAATTTGACTCAAAATAAACCAAAACAAAAAGAAACACGTTAGTAGTTTCCTCCCCCAAACTTAACCAACACTGTCCCCAGTGTTATCAAGCCCGAAGTTGGCAAAAGAAATCAAAGGAAAATTTAACTTGATTGATAAGAACAAGATTTACCATTGTGGGGATCCTGTCGATCGACAGAAACAAGCCCTGTCGATCGACAGAGATCGTTCTGTTTCAGACCGTTGTGTTGTCGAGAAAATTTGAAAAAATCAAGCCATGTCGATCGACACATAGAGGCCATGTCGATCGACATGGCTCTTGCTGTCCCAGATCGCAAATTTTGCATCAAGTTCTAAATCTGCATCACTCAACAAACATGATCAAAGAGGAAAACACAAAGCAAATCCATAAGATAATCAAGTTCAAGCTCCTAAAAAAATCCAAAGACTAACTGACTCAAAAAGAAATACGATATAAAATAGAAAAACTTACAAGTGGGTTGCCTCCCACTAAGCGCTTGTTTTCAGTCATTAGCTCGACTGTGTCAGGCTCAGGTCTTTGATGGAATGGTGCATAGAAAAGCACCTGGAAAGAGCTTTGCAGTGTTCTGCAGCATCTCCTGGACAACTTCATCTCCTTTCTCTCTCAATTCCAAAGGGATGATGATTCTGAACTTAGAGAAAGGTTTTGAGTTCCCCTTGCGTTTCACCTTGCAGGAAGTCAAGTCTCCATCGGATCTCAGACGGGGTGGAGTCGAAGGTGGAACCCTTGGGACCTTCTTACACTTAGGCTGTGCTGGGTTGGCGGCTCCATGATGTGCAGCAGAGGGGGTAATCTTGAGAACATCTTTCTTCTCCTCCATGTCATCCTCAGGGTCTAAACCTGGCTTTTCTCCTTGAGTAACACTTATACAAGAAGTCTCCTTGACACGGACTGCAGAATAGAAGACATCCTTGTTGATCTTGGAGAAGGAGATTCGCTCATTGGGAAAATCAACAAATGCACCCACAGTGGCAAGGAAGGCTCGCCCAAGAATCAATGGGTCATCATTGTCCTCCTTCATCTCCATCACATGAAAGTCTGCAGGAACAAGACAATCTCCTACCTGAAGCATTAGATCCGGAATGAAGCCTTTTGAACTTGTAGAAGAAGAATTTGCAAGCCTGAGGGATGCCTTTGGATATTCCAAATCCGAAATCCCCAGTTTCCTTGCTAGAGCCATAGATATGACGTTCACATTAGCACCTGTGTCACAGAGAGAATCCTTTAGCTCAAAACCATTAACTAAACAAGGAAAAACAAACCTCCCAGGATTTGCTAGTTTAGGTAGCTTTCTTAGCGATGGTTGGGCAGGTCTCTCTGGAGTCGTGTCTCGAATTGCTGCAACAACCTTTTCAGAAATCATTGCACCACATTGCTCCGAACTCAATCCCTGAACAGACTTCCTCCTCAAACAACTTCTGACCACAGGATAGAACTTATCAGCATTGATCATTGGGAAGTCCACAACAAGTTTATCCATGATACCCTTGCACCTAGCATCCTCTAGCTCGTGTTTAGACCTCTCCGTGCGTCTAGGGTATGGTAGCTTAGGCTTGTAAACCCTTTCCTCTGCAATTGGCGAACTTTGAGACGAAGTTTCGCAGGTCTGGGCAGCGTGTCGATCGACACTAGCAGTGTGTCAATCGACAGAAGACTTTCTGTCCGAAGCATCAACGATTGCGTAACTTCCTGTCGATCGACAGGCTCCTGTGTCGATCGACATGACCTCTGCTGTCTCCAAATCAGCGACTTCTTCCTCATTCCCCATAGTGATTGCATTAATATGCAACCTTGGGTTCATCTCAGTCTTAGCCGGTAGAAATCCTTCCTGCCTTTTCACCGACTCCGCTGTTTGAGCAACTTGAGTATCTAGCTTCTTCACATGGAGATTGAGAGCCTCAATTTTCCCATTCAGATCAGTGTACATGGCATCTATCTTCCCATTAAAGCTCACGGTCATCTTCTGTTGACCCTCTAGAATCTGCTCTAACATGGATTTCATCTCGCTGCTCTCTGTTGTCTGAGGAGGAGGTGTCTGGTATGAAGAAGAACCGTAGTTCCTTTGGTAGTTATGCTGGAAAGGCTTCTGATATCCTTGTTGAGTGCCATACCTCTGACCTTGAAAACCAGTCCCACTAACGTAGTTGACATCCTTTTTTTCCTGTGTCGATCGACACAATCCTTCCGTGTCGATCGACACGGAGTCCGGAATGAAGGTCTCTACCTCTTTAGCAAACTGCACTGACTTCGTCCCCGTTAGCAAGTTGTGCATAGAATCCAACTTGGCATTAACCACAGCAATCTGGTTCCCATCCATGTTACCTCCTAGCTTTTTCCTTTCGAAGTCTGCATTCTTGGTACTATTGCTAGAAGCCAAGTTCTCGATGAGTACAATTGCATCCTCTGGATATCTAGTGTTGAAGTTCCCATTTGATGCAGCATCCAACGCCATCTGATAGCGCCAATCTACTCCTCTGAAGAAGATACCCAATAACTGAACATCACTGAACCCATGATGTGGACAGTCCCTCTGATAGGCTTTGAATCTCACCCAAGAAGCCTTGAATGCTTCAGTTGGTCCTTGTTTGAACATGGAGATCTTTGTCCTTAGATCTTCGGACCTTGCCTCATCAAAGAAGTTGTTGAGGAAAGCATTCTTGGTGTCCTCCCAAGTGGTCAGTGAGCCCGGCTCTAACTGCTTCAACCAGTAGGCTGCTTCTCCACTAAGTGAATAGGGGAAAAGCTTGCAGTAGAGGTAGTCGCTGGAGACTCCATTAGCCTTGATGCTAGAGGCTAAGTCCTCAAATCTCTCTATGTGGTCCATGGGGTGCTCAGATGACAGGCCATGAAAAGGGTGCTGGGCGACAAGTGAGAAGAAAGCAGGCTTCAATTCAAAGTCGCTCCTCTGGAAAGCTGGAGGGCGAATGGCAGCCCTGTTGGCATAGAACTCGTCAGGCCTATTGTACTCTCCCAGAGTACGCCCACGCGCAGCAGCTGCTGCTGGCTCTTGGCGCTGCAAAACCTGTTGCGCAGGCTGCTCAGGCTGCTCCAAAATCGCAACTCCATGGTCGTCTAACTTCTGACCCTGAGCATTGTACCTCTGATCCTCTTGGTCATGAAGAATCCCATCTTCTCCTCTGATCAGAACTAAAGGATTAACCATCGTGGCTACCTTTATCTTTGCTCGGTTAGCTCGCTCTAAAGCTCCTAACTCAGACACGAAATCCACTAACTCTTGATTCTTGTTGCTTCTGGTCTTGCGATTAGGCATGCACCTGAAACACACAAAAACAAAAGAAAACAGATGTAAGTAAACAAAAAGTAAAACTTAGACAAAACTCTAAAATCAAAAATCGAATGGTGAAATCAATTCCCCGGCAACGGCGCCAAAATTTGATATGCTCAAATTTACCCTGAGCTACTCTCTCAAATTAAGAGATCGATGTAGTACTTAGGGATCGAATCCACAGGGAAAAGATTCACACAATCAATTAGTGAATTCAAATTATGCTAAGTCAAAATGAGTAAATGTAAAGCAAAGAAATAAAACAAAGTAAGAGATGGTTCAAATTCAAGTAAATCAATGAGACAAAAAGCTAGGCGATGGGTAATTCTTCGGGTATGAATCGAAATCAAGGATAAAATACTGTCAGGGTTTGATTAGACACCGTTCTAGAACTCAAACACGAAGGTAAAGCCAATCAACTTCCGTTGCAGAGACTATCTATGACTAGAAACCTAAATTCTAAATTCCTTTGCAAACCTAGAGAATCAAGTCAAGCATTAACATTCAGGTTCAATTGTTCACAGAATCCCTAAACTAAATTCCTTTGCGAAGAGGTAATTCTGCTCATCTAAGACTAGTTCAAGTTGTTAATAACACTTCCGTGTCTACGAAGCAACCTAAGATCTAGATTCTAGGTGTACAGGCTAGATCTAGCGTTGAAAACAATCTAGATGAAGAACCAGAAGATAAACCCTAACAGATTTTCAATCCTAACAATTTCTCATCAAAACCCTAGAATTCCCCACAACCTAACAAACAAACTACTCAGACATAGATGATGAAATCATAATGAAAGAATAAGATTGCATAAAAGATAGAGTTAGAGATACAGAAAAAGGGGTTTGAAAACCCTGTAGAAATCTCCCTCAAAACTCTCTCTCTCAAGGTCTAAGTTAAAACCAAGATAATCCCCTAAAAACCTGAGTTAAAACTATATATACACAGGTAAAAAGTCGTCATGGGCCTTGGAAAAATCGTGTGGAAATCTTCATTAAATCTCGTGTCGATCGACAGGAGTAATGTGTGTCGATCGACAGGCGTCTTTCTGGTCAAAATCTTCTGCTTTGTCAACTCGCGTGTCGATCGACAGGCTTAGTCACTGTCGATCGACAGAGAAGCTTCTGTCGCCGTTGCAAATTAAATTTTGGCCAGGGCTACCCTGACCAACCATGGTTGAAAAACGGGTAAAAACCATGATATATCACTTACCCGGTAGAGTATCCATTGGACTCTTTGATGAAGAGGCGGCTTGAGCTACTTGCTTGTCCAAAGTCTTTATGTGAGTAGAGAGATGTTCGAACTTGGCATTGAGAACGTTATAGGCACCATCCACTTTGTTGTGGATCTCCACCATTCTTTTGTTTAACTCAATAGCTCTCTTTCCTTGTCCCTCCAAAATTTGCTTAAGAAGAAGATTTGTCTCATCATTTGTTGGTTGTGGTTAAGAGGAACTACCTTGTCCTTGGTAGTTTTGATTTCTTTGAGGTTGGAAACCTTGTTGATTAGAGACAAATGGAGCCTTAGGTTGATAGTAACCTTGTTGTTGGGAGTGTTGTTGTGGAATAAAGCCTTGTCCTTGAGGCTTTTGCGATGAATACACTTGATCTTAAAGATTCTCCACATTTGTGCTCCTATAAGACAAGTTGGGGTGGCTTAGACAATTTGGATTGTAGCCTTTTTGGTGGTTGTTGCATCCTCCTTGCATGTAGCTAACTTCCTGTTAACCTTCTTGAAAAACCTCAATACAACCTTTTCTATTCCCATCAAACTCTCCAACACAGTTCATTCCTTTTTGTGTGGACAAAATAAACTTGTCCAACTTGGCATTGATCTCCTTGAACCGCGCATCACTACTTGATTCTCTTATAGTTCGATCATAATCTCCTCCATAACATTGGTCGCTTTGCGCTAGGTTCTCTATCAATTGCTCTCCTTGTTTAACGGAGATGCTCGAAAAACTTCCATTGCTTACAGTAATCAACGAGTCATAGTGTTTTTCGTGCACTCCCCGATGGAATATGCCTAATAAAGCTTCCTTAGGCACTCCATGGTGTGGACAAGTTCTTGTGTACCCCTTGAAACGTTCCCAAACTTCATACAATGACTCATTGCCTCCTTGCTTGAAAGTAGCAATGTCATTCCTTATCTTAACCATCTTTTGATTTGAGAAAAACTTGGCGAGGAAACGCTTCTTGCATTCTTCCAAAGTTGTAATCGAAGAAGTCACAACGGCCTTCTCCCATTGAGAGGCCTTATCACCAAGTGAGAAAGGGAAAAGAGTCAACTTGAGCACATCTTCGGACGCACCATTCATCTTAACCATTCCACAAAGACTATCAAAGTTGTCAAGATGTTCAATTGGGTGCTCCATTGGTAGTCCAAAGAACCGATTGTTTTGGACCATGTTAACCAAGCTCGACTTGATCTCCCAATTGTTGTTTTCACAAGGTGGAGCTCTAATAACCATTCTTTCTCCATTGGTGATTAGCACATCATAATCACCTATCCTTCTTGGCTCTCTAGGTTGGTGAATGAGCTCTCTAGCTCCCACATTCCTTTGTTGTCCAACCCCATGAACCTCTTGCTCTTGATCATTCTTTTGCAGTTCCATGTTCAACCTTCTCAAATGATTTTGTCGTTCCTTTTCTCTTCTCATCTCTTTCCAAGCGTCCAATGTCCGAAACAAGGGGTTAAAGGTTTGTTGGTCCTCTACTTCTCAAGTTCATGCACCTATAGAGTTTGAAAAAGGCAAACACTAAAGAGAAAAGTTAGTGTCAAAATAAAAATAAAAACTTAGTCTCAATCAAATACCAAATCCTAATGGCTATTGCTAAACTCCTCGGAACAGCGCCAAATTTGATGTGATAAAAGGTTTAGATCCCAATTACTTAGCCCAAGTGCAAGAAACGAGTAGTAATTAGGGTATCGATCCACAAGGAGTTAGAATAACACACTAAGAATGCAAGCAATTGATTAATCTAAGCTATATAATATTTTTAGTTTTTCTTCAAAGTCCAAACGATGCTATTAAGTGAAACAGACAAATGAGAATGCAAAATGAAGATAAACAAGACTAATCAACCAAATAGAAACTAAACAAGACTAATGCGAAACATAATCAAATTTAAACAAATTCAAAATGCAAAGTCAATAAAAAGTCAAAGCAAAGTCAACCGTAAAGTCAACAAACAAAAACTTGATCAAATATGGGAAAGCATGGGCTTTGGGAAACGCAATTGACTTGAGATGCTTAATGACTAACTAATGAAGCTGGGAATACAATTCAAACTCAATTCCATTACCTGAATCACAAAAAGTAGACTAATTCATTCCCATGACAATAATCCATTTACTAACCATTTAATTAAGCTAATTTCCCAATTGCAATTCAATGATCAATAATCATTAAGAATAAGTTCATAAAGCCAACTAATCACCTTAAACATCAATTCCCATTGGCTAAAAATGAAAAGCAAGATTTAAAGTTCTTCTAGATATTTCATCGAACAACTTCCGGGCGTGAAATGTCAATGCTCTAAAATTTGAATAATCAAGACAAATCTAGCATTAAGCACACCTTAATCTTTAGAAAACATAAGAATATAAGCCTAGACATCATTAATCATCCATCAAACATCCCTAATATACTAAGCCCAAAAACCTATTAAAAGACTACTCACTAATCATGATGCAAATGACAATCATAATCATAATTAAAGACATAATCATAAAAGAAAAAGAAAAGGATTAAGAAAACTTCACTAGATTAAGCAAATACAAAAGATCCAAACACAAATCATTATAAAATGGTTTGAAAGCTAAAAGGTGTGAAGAGCATATCAAATTTTGGGTTTTTTTTTGTCTAAAAACATATTTATAACATGTGCAAATAGAACCGGGTCGACCCATCTAGATCCGGGTCGGGTCATGAATGTTTGATTTTCGGAATACCCATACCGAGGGTCGACCCTCGGTTTATACCCATAATATGTGATCTGCTAGGAGACAAGGTCGTGACTCACTACTAGGATTCTTCATCTAGAAACAATCTAGATGAAGAATCCTAAAGATAAACCCTAACAGATTTTCAATCCTAACAATTTCTCATCAAAACCCTAGAATTCTCCACAACCTAACAAACAAACTACTCAGACATAGATGAAGAAATCATAATGAAAGAATAAGATTGCATAAAAGATAGAGTTAGAGATACAGAAAAAGGGGTTTGAAAACCCTGTAGAAATCTCCCTCAAAGCTCTCTCTCTCAAAGTCTAAGTTAAAAACAAGATCCTCTACCTAAAAACCTAAGGGAAAACTATATATAATGTGTAAAAATCGGATTGGGCTTTTTCTGTAAACTTCTGAGTTTTTTGGGCAAAAAAGGAAATTCTTCAAGCTTGACATCTTCTAGCCAGACCGACATATCTTCACTAAAACCTTCATAACTTTCGATCGCACCGTTGGAATTGCCTCAAACTTCTTTCAAATGCAAGCTAAATAAAAAAAAACTAAGTTAGCAACTACCTCCCCCAGACTTAAACAACACTGTCCCCAGTGTTATCAAGCCTGAAGTTGGCAAAAGAAATCAAAAGGAAAATTGAACTTGATTGATAAGAACAAGATTTACCATTGTGGGGATCATGTCGATCGACAGAAACAAGCCCTGTCGATCGACAGAGATCGTTCTGTTTCAGACCGTTGTGTTGTCGAGAAAATTTGAAAAATCAAGCCATGTCGATCGACACAGAGAGGCCATGTCGATCGACATGGACCTTGCTGTCCCAGATCGCAAATTTTGCATCAAGTTCTAAATCTGCATCACTCAACAAACATGATCAAAGAGGAAAACACAAAGCAAATCCATAAGATAATCAAGTTCAAGTACCTAAGAAATCAAAGACTAATTGACACAAAGTTCAAAAATAGAAGATAAAATAGAAAAACTTACAAGTGGGTTGCCTCCCACTAAGCGCTTGTTTTCAGTCATTAGCTTGACTGTGTCAGGACTCAAGCTTTTGGTGAATCTTTGAGGGGCCTTTTATCTCCTTCATCCTTTAATAGCCTTACATTTGATCGCTCTCCAGCTCCAGACATCCAAGGAACAATACCAGGAAAAAGCTTCATGGTGGTGTTCAAGTTTGAGATCGACTAGTTCTTCGTTCTGGTTGCTCCTGGTAATGCGATTAGGCATAAACCTGAAACACACAAGACAAAGAGAAAAGATCAAGTAAGTAAAACAAAAACTAAAAACTTAGACAAAATTCTATTATCAGTAATCGATTGGTGAAATCTAATCCCCCGCAACGGCGCCAAAATTTGATATGCTCAAATTTAACCCTGAGCTACTCTCTCAAATTAAGAGATCGATGTAGTACTTAGGGATCGAATCCACAGGGAAAAGATTCACACAATCAATTAGTGAATTCAAATTATGCTAAGTCAAAATGAGTAAATGTAAAGCAAAGAAATAAAACAAAGTAAGAGATGGTTCAAATTCAAGTAAATCAATGAGACAAAAAGCTAGGCGATGGGTAATTCTTCGGGTATGAATCGAAATCAAGGATAAAATACTGTCAGGGTTTGATTTGGCACCGTTCTAGAACTCAAACACGAAGGTAAAGCCAATCAACTTCCGTTGCAGAGACTATCTATGACTAGAAACCTAAATTCCAAATTCCTTTGCAAATTTATTGAATCTAAACAAGCATTAAGTTCAAGTTCAATTGTTCACAAAATCCCTAAGCCAAATTCCTTTGCGAATAGGTGATTTTGCTCATCTAAGACTATGTCCAGTTGTTAATAACACTTCCGTGTCTATTAAAGCAACCTAAGATCTAGATACTAGGTGATCAAGCTAGATCTAGCATTAGAAACAATCTAGATGAAGAATCCTAAAGATAAACCCTAACAGATTTTCAATCCTAACAATTTCTCATCAAAACCCTAGAATTCCCCACAACCTAACAAACAAACTACTCAGGCATAGATGAAGAAATCATAATGAAAGAATAAGATTGCATAAAAGATAGAGTTAGAGATATAGAAAAAGGGGTTTGAAAACCCTGTAGAAATCTCCCTCAAAGCTCTCTCTCTCAAAGTCTAAGTTAAAAACAAGATCCTCTACCTAAAAACCTAAGGGAAAACTATATATAATGTGTAAAAATCGGATTGGGCTTTTTCTGTAAACTTCTGGGCTTTTTGGGCATAAAAGGAAATTCTTCAAGCTTGACATCTTCTAGCCAGACCGACATATCTTCACTAAAACCTTCATAACTTTCGATCGCACCGTTGTAATTGCCTCAAACTTCTTTCAAATGCAAGCTAACTCGCTTCTCTAGCTTGTGTCAAAATCTCAGCTCGATCTGTCGGTGGGAAGGGCTTAAACGAGTGCCACACTTCTGACTGTTCGGAACTGTTCTTCTCGTCAAACACGTGTCGGAGGTTGGTCATGTCGATCGACATAGACCTCTCTGGAATTTCTACTTGTGTCAGGAAGCCCCGTTTCGATCAACAGGAGTAGGTAGTGTCGATCGACACGAGCTCATCTGCTCGATTCCAACTTGATCTCTTTAGCTCTTCTTTCCTCGATGCTTCAAAACACTCCAAAAGTTTCCATTAAGCTCCAATCAATCTTCAACCTACAAAGACTCTAAAAGACTCGAGAAACACCAAAAAGACTCTATAAAAAGGACTTATATCATGGTTGAAAATGGGTAAAAACCATGATATATCAACTCCCCCAGACTTAGCCTTTGCTTGCCCTCAAGCAAAACTAAAACCAAGAATGTGAAAGAGGTTTGAAAACACTGAACATACCTTCCCTTGATGCAGCGAATTGACCCTTCCAACTTAGTGAACCACATAATTCAGAACCAACCAAAATCAGACCACCATGTACTTCTCCGCAGACATTCGCAGCCTTCCAAATTCTTCCACCACTTCACAGCATAATCCGTTAGTCTTCATTGCTTGGTCTCAATGTTCTAAATGCCAAGAACCTTCTAGACTCATTCCCATACTATACCGTGACAAATCAACCTATTCTACACTTGGTATTCTTCCTCTCCCCCAGACTTATTTTGTTCTCTATTCGTATCGTTTCATGATTGCTGAACTCAAAGCAGTGCATATTTCACTAATGTTGTTCCTTGTTAGGAGACAAGGTCGTGACTCACTACTATTGTTCCTTGTGAGGAGACAGGGTCGTGAGATTGCTCGTCTTCTTCATCCGGTTTTTCGGGACTCAGACTGCTGCTTTTGAGCTGGGTGATCACCTCTTTAGTACAGACTCATCGGATTTTATTCCTCGTCTTATACCAGGAGCTATCATTTCACCCCAATCCTAACATAAATAATATATATATATATACATAAATAATATATATATGATAAAAAAGGTTTGAACTTGTCAGGTATGAATGAGGAGTCAAGCTCTATGGACATCGATCCCAAAGAGAACCGTGCAGTAGCTCTAACTTGGCGGATTATACTGGAAATAGCAGACTTCTCTAGTCAACTGGTCAATCCTAGGATTCCCATTAGTCTGACTCTGAAATCGATCCTGGAAGAATGGTCACATGCTGAAAAAGACAATCCACTGAACCAAAAGAAGGGTTGTTCCTAACTAGTTTTGACTCGATAAAACCAAAATTTTTGACTGACTCTCAAAATAAAAAAAAAACTAAGTTAGCAACTACCTCCCCCAGACTTAAACAACACTGTCCCCAGTGTTATCAAGCCTGAAGTTGGCAAAAGAAATCAAAAGGAAAATTGAACTTGATTGATAAGAACAAGATTTACCATTGTGGGGATCATGTCGATCGACAGAAACAAGCCCTGTCGATCGACAGAGATCGTTCTGTTTCAGACCGTTGTGTTGTCGAGAAAATTTGAAAAATCAAGCCATGTCGATCGACACAGAGAGGCCATGTCGATCGACATGGACCTTGCTGTCCCAGATCGCAAATTTTGCATCAAGTTCTAAATCTGCATCACTCAACAAACATGATCAAAGAGGAAAACACAAAGCAAATCCATAAGATAATCAAGTTCAAGTACCTAAGAAATCAAAGACTAATTGACTCAAAGTTCAAAAATAGAAGATAAAATAGAAAAACTTACAAGTGGGTTGCCTCCCACTAAGCGCTTGCTTTCAGTCATTAGCTTGACTGTGTCAGGACTCAGGCTTTTGGTGAATCTTTGAGGGGCCTTTTATCTCCCTCATCCTTTAATAGCCTTACATTTGATCGCTCTCCAGCTCCAGACATCCAAGGAACAATACCAGGAAAAAGCTTCATGGTGGTGTTCAAGTTTGAGATCGACTAGTTCTTCGTTCTGGTTGCTCCTGGTAATGCGATTAGGCATAAACCTGAAACACACAAGACAAAGAGAAAAGATCAAGTAAGTAAAACAAAAACTAAAAACTTAGACAAAATTCTATTATCAGTAATCGATTGGTGAAATCTAATCCCCCGCAACAGCGCCAAAATTTGATATGCTCAAATTTAACCCTGAGCTACTCTCTCAAATTAAGAGATCGATGTAGTACTTAGGGATCGAATCCACAGGGAAAAGATTCACACAATCAATTAGTGAATTCAAATTATGCTAAGTCAAAATGAGTAAATGTAAAGCAAAGAAATAAAACAAAGTAAGAGATGGTTCAAATTCAAGTAAATCAATGAGACAAAAAGCTAGGCGATGGGTAATTCTTCGGGTATGAATCGAAATCAAGGATAAAATACTGTCAGGGTTTGATTTGGCACTGTTCTAGAACTCAAACACGAAGGTAAAGCCAATCAACTTCCGTTGCAGAGACTATCTATGACTAGAAACCTAAATTCCAAATTCCTTTGCAAATTTATTGAATCTAAACAAGCATTAAGTTTAAGTTCAATTGTTCACAAAATCCCTAAGCCAAATTCCTTTGCGAGTAGGTGATTTTGCTCATCTAAGACTATGTCCAGTTGTTAATAACACTTCCGTGTCTATTAAAGCAACCTAAGATCTAGATACTAGGTGATCAAGCTAGATCTAGCATTAGAAACAATCTAGATGAAGAATCCTAAAGATAAACCCTAACAGATTTTCAATCCTAACAATTTCTCATCAAAACCCTAGAATTCCCCACAACCTAACAAACAAACTACTCAGACATAGATGAAGAAATCATAATGAAAGAATAAGATTGCATAAAAGATAGAGTTAGAGATACAGAAAAAGGGGTTTGAAAACCCTGTAGAAATCTCCCTCAAAGCTCTCTCTCTCAAAGTCTAAGTTAAAAACAAGATCCTCTACCTAAAAACCTAAGGGAAAACTATATATAATGTGTAAAAATCGGATTGGGCTTTTTCTGTAAACTTCTGGGCTTTTTGGGCAAAAAAGGAAATTCTTCAAGCTTGACATCTTCTAGCCAGACCGACATATCTTCACTAAAACCTTCATAACTTTCGATCGCACCGTTGGAATTGCCTCAAACTTCTTTCAAATGCAATCTAACTCGCTTCTCTAGTTTGTTTCAAAATCTCAGCTCGATCTGTCGGTGGGAAGGGCTTAAACGAGTGCCACACTTCTGACTGTTCGGAACTGTTCTTCTCGTCAAACACGTGTCGGAGGTTGGTCATGTCGATCGACATAGACCTCTCTGGAATTTCTACTTGTGTCAGGAAGCCCCGTTTCGATCAACAGGAGTAGGTAGTGTCGATCGACACGAGCTCATCTGCTCGATTCCAACTTGATCTCTTCAGCTCTTCTTTCCTCGATGCTTCAAAACACTCCAAAAGTTTCCATTAAGCTCCAATCAATCTTCAACCTACAAAGACTCTAAAAGACTCGAGAAACACCAAAAAGACTCTATAAAAAGGACTTATATCATGGTTGAAAATGGGTAAAAACCATGATATATCAACTCCCCCAGACTTAGCCTTTGCTTGCCCTCAAGCAAAACTAAAACCAAGAATGTGAAAGAGGTTTGAAAACACTGAACATACCTTCCCTTGATGCAGCGAATTGACCCTTCCAACTTAGTGAACCACATAATTCAGAACCAACCAAAATCAGACCACCATGTACTTCTCCGCAGACATTCGCAGCCTTCCAAATTCTTCCACCACTTCACAGCATAATCCGTTAGTCTTCATTGCTTGGTCTCAATGTTCTAAATGCCAAGAACCTTCTAGACTCATTCCCATACTATACCGTGACAAATCAACCTATTCTACACTTGGTATTCTTCCTCTTCCCCAGACTTATTTTGTTCTCTATTCGTATCGTTTCATGATTGCTGAACTCAAAGCAGTGCATATTTCACTAATGTTGTTCCTTGTTAGGAGACAAGGTCGTGACTCACTACTATTGTTCCTTGTGAGGAGACAGGGTCGTGAGATTGCTCATCTGCTCGATTCCAACTTGATCTCTTCAGCTTTGAGAGAGAGAGCTTTGAGGGAGATTTCTACAGGGTTTTCAAACCCCTTTTTCTGGATCTCTAACTCTATCTTTTATGCAATCTTATTCTTTCATTATGATTTCTTCATCTATGTCTGAGTAGTTTGTTTGTTAGGTTGTGGGGAATTCTAGGATTTTGATGAGAAATTGTTAGGATTGAAAATCTGTTAGGGTTTATCTTTAGGATTCTTCATCTAGATTGTTTCTAATGCTAGATCTAGCTTGATCACCTAGTATCTAGATCTTAGGTTGTTTTAATAGACACGGAAGTGTTATTAACAACTGGACATAGTCTTAGATGAGCAAAATCACCTATTCGCAAAGGAATTTGGCTTAGGGATTTTGTGAACAATTGAACTTGAACTTAATGCTTGTTTAGATTCAATAAATTTGCAAAGGAATTTGGAATTTAGGTTTCTAGTCATAGATAGTCTCTGCAACGGAAGTTGATTGGCTTTACCTTCGTGTTTGAGTTCTAGAACGGTGCCAAATCAAACCCTGACAGTATTTTATCCTTGATTTCGATTCATACCCGAAGAATTACCCATCGCCTAGCTTTTTGTCTCATTGATTTACTTGAATTTGAACCATCTCTTACTTTGTTTTATTTCTTTGCTTTACATTTACTCATTTTGACTTAGCATAATTTGAATTCACTAATTGATTGTGTGAATCTTTTCCCTGTGGATTCGATCCCTAAGTACTACATCGATCTCTTAATTTGAGAGAGTAGCTCAGGGTTAAATTTGAGCATATCATCTGCCAATTTGACTGCAAAAGCTTCATTTTCCTTCTTCCAACCATACCGAGGGTCGACCCTTGGTATCAAGCCACAATATGGATGCTGTCATTTTCTCACTTCTTCATTCTTGGCCATCAATTAGACTCCTTTTTCACCAACTTGTGCCACCTTCATATCCTCTTGAATTCTCTTCATTTTGCATCCAATTAAGCTCATTTCGTTCCAAGATTCACCATCTTCAAACCTACAAAAGCACAAAAGAGATGCAAATGCCCCTAAAAATGCCTAAATTATTTGCAAATATGGGATAAAAACACAATGACATGTGATTGAAATGAGGTAAAATATGAATATATCAACTCCCCCGGACTTGGGTTTTGCTCGCCCTTGAGCAAACAATGAAAACAAACCGATGAAGAGGTTTAAAAATGATAAATCATAGCGAATAGATTGTTTTCCAAAGAGATCATTGTCAATTCAAAATAATACAACTCAATGCTAAAGATAAACCATCTACTCAACCAAACTTTCCATACTCATCGTAACTTCAATGTTTTGCATCTAAATTCAATGTTTAGTGATCAATTGTATCCTATCCACCAACTCCTTACATTCATTAAAAGTTCAAAACCGTGTAGCCTCACAAATGGGAATTCGACCTAATCCAATCGTCTTGATAAGAGAATAAATTCAATGTGAAGTAAAAAGGGGTTTAAAACATTTAAGAGACTTCTCTCAAACATAAGGCACAAGTCAATACACAAAAGCAATTGAGGAGGAAAACAATTGATGTATACAAGATGTTTTCTTCCATTCTACCCATTCCATACTCTTTGTATTTCACTCAAAGTCACTCTTATTCTTAACAACAATCACTTCAACTTTTTTTTTTTTCTTTTAGGGATTGAACCTAGGGAGATCTTTGTTATACTTAGACATTTACTCTTACTTTCTTATTTCTACTCCTTTTGATTCTCTCTTTTCTCTTCTTTTCTTTTCTAGGAGCTTCTTTACTTGCATACTTAGCTTAAGAGTAGTGTTTTCTTTTGTTTTCTCTTCCTTGATATCTGATTTTCTTTCTATAAACCAATTCGGTTTCACTTCTTTCTTTTTCTTTTCTCCAACTTTCTCAACATAAGCTCACACCCTCACTCACCCTCACCAATTTCCAAAACCGTAATACAAACCAATGAGACTCCAAAATTCTCTCAACCCACCTAGACTAGCCGTTGAGACTACTCATAATGGAAGAAAAGAACTTGTCGTTTCCATCTCTAAAGATTTTATGCATGAGGTGCAAATAGAAAAAGGCCTCACTCAATAAATTAATGGTGGTTTCAAAGAAAGGTTAGGTGCAATCAAGGTGTGGTACCAATCCTCATTCGAAAGATGATCTTGAATCGAGATTGGCCATTCAAACCATTAAAGAGTGGTAAAAGGGATAAAAATGGTTGAATGTGTATATGTGAACCATGGTTAAGGTCTAGAACCCATAAGTGAGAGAATTAAAGTCCAATTATGGTCTAATAAGGTGGAGTTGGTTTTAATTCAAGCAATCAATCAACAAGACTTAGAGAATCTAGAGCGAAGAGATCAAAGATATGAACAAGCATGTTTTTCACGGTTTATCAAGCCAAAGAGAGCATTATCAAGACATTCACAAAGCTATGTACTAAAAATCTCTACAAGGCATTTAAATCATTTTTTTCCATATGATTGATGCAACCTAAATGATCATACAAGTGTATGAAATGCAAATAAATGAAAAGAAAAATCTTTTTGTATTTTCAAAATTTTTCAATTTTTTTTTTTTGTTTTTTGGATTTTCGGTTTAAAAATATACACAATGCAAAATTCAAGATAATTAAGAAAAAATCAACTAAAGGCATCATTAGCAACGTGTTCTCTCCCCTGGACTTACTTCTCACCGTCTCGGTGAGAAAAAAGAAACCGAAAAGAGAACAAAAACAAAGAAGACAATAAAAGCTAGTGGTATAAACAATGTAAAGAGAGGACCATACTTTGGCCCTAGTCGTATACCTTAGGGATTGGAAAAGGTGGAGGAGTTTTGGAACTCCTTGGTGGATCCATGGAAGGGAAACGAGATTGGAGATGAGGATCAAAGCGTGTTCCATTATCATGTAGATCGAACGTGATTACCTTACCCATTAGTTCTTCAAGACTCGCTTGGCCCTTTTCCTTTAACTTCGAAGTTATGAATGTTTTCACCTTAGAAAAGGGCTTAGTCATACCCTTGCACTTGACTTTGTACTCAATAGTGTCATCAACAAACTTCGTAGGATACAAAAGAATTGTTGAATTCTTGTACGCCTTAGACTTTTCCATTGTAGCTGTAGGTGTTTTCACTTCCATTCCCAACTTCAAAAGTTTTTCAAAAAGCAAACTCAAGGAACTCCCATCAAAGACTTTTTCATCAAATTCCTAACCATCAAGACTTAGAGACTCTTTCAACACTTGAGAAGCTTTATCTTTCACTTGAATCCTCTTTGAATCATCCTCATTCACATCCTCGATGCATGTAATTGTTCCACACATATTAGTATTGGAGGGAGTAATGGAGTAGTACATATTAGAGTCCACATTGAAGAGTATGGCTCTCTCATTTATGAAGTCTATGCTTGCTCCCGCGGTTGCTAAGAATGAAGTTCCAAGTATGAGAGGTAGATTTCGATTGGTTTCCATCTCCACCACCATAAAATCCGTTGGAACTACACAATTTCCAACTTTTAAGGGATAATCTTCAAGCATGCCAATGGAAAACTTTGAAGATGCATCCGCAAACGAGATTGAGCTAGAGTTTTCTTTCAACTCTTTTATTCCAAGACTCTTTACCATCTCAAGAGATATCAAATTGACACAAGAACCCGAATCGCACAAGGTATCATCAAATTTTAAATCACCAAGAGAGCAAGGGATTGTGAATTTACCGAGATCATTCTTCTTATGAATCAATCTTGGCTCAAGAGGTGCCTCATGTTTCTCATAGGTCTTCATCACATCCATAACTTTTGCGTAATTCGTAAGATATCTTTGATGAACCTTATTTGACTTGGAACTTGACTCAAATCTTCATTCTTTGGAAGATCACTCCTACATCACTCATATCCTTCTTAAACTTGGAGATGACTTTTTTTTAGCCTTAGTGTAGACCAGTCTCGGGAATGGAAGTTTTGGCTCATAGGGAGGAGGTTTAACCCTAAGGGTTCCTTCCCTTTCCTTCTTAGGCATCATCTCTTCCCCCTTAGCGCTATTCACAACAATCTCATCAATCTTAACAACTTGTTCACGAATAGGTAAGTCTTCTTTCTTAACTCCCATAGGTTCTTCCTTTTTAGCTTTAAGAAACATTCACATGGTCTCTACAACCTTATCCACTTTTTTTTAGATCGTTGTATCCTAGAAGCATAGCAAATTCTTCTGCATCCCGTTCATTTTGTTCTTGTTGGGACAACTCCTCGCATCTTTGGTTAACTCCTAAGACTTTCTCCTTGCCCAAAACAACCATATTGCAAAAAGATCTTGGATTTGATTCGGGCTTACCCGGTAGAGTATCCATTGGACTCTTTGATGAAGAGGCGGCTTGAGCTACTTGCTTGTCCAAAGTCTTTATGTGAGTAGAGAGATGTTCGAACTTGGCATTGAGAACGTTATAGGCACCATCCACTTTGTTGTGGATCTCCACCATTCTTTTGTTTAACTCAATAGCTCTCTTTCCTTGTCCCTCCAAAATTTGCTTAAGAAGAAGATTTGTCTCATCATTTGTTGGTTGTGGTTAAGAGGAACTACCTTGTCCTTGGTAGTTTTGATTTCTTTGAGGTTGGAAACCTTGTTGATTAGAGACAAATGGAGCCTTAGGTTGATAGTAACCTTGTTGTTGGGAGTGTTGTTGTGGAATAAAGCCTTGTCCTTGAGGCTTTTGCGATGAATACACTTGATCTTGAAGATTCTCCACATTTGTGCTCCTATAAGACAAGTTGGGGTGGCTTAGACAATTTGGATTGTAGCCTTTTTGGTGGTTGTTGCATCCTCCTTGCATGTAGCTAACTTCCTGTTAACCTTCTTGAAAAACCTCAATACAACCTTTTCTATTCCCATCAAACTCTCCAACACAGTTCATTCCTTTTTGTGTGGACAAAATAAACTTGTCCAACTTGGCATTGATCTCCTTGAACCGCGCATCACTACTTGATTCTCTTATAGTTCGATCATAATCTCCTCCATAACATTGGTCGCTTTGCGCTAGGTTCTCTATCAATTGCTCTCCTTGTTTAACGGAGATGCTCGAAAAACTTCCATTGCTTACAGTAATCAACGAGTCATAGTGTTTTTCGTGCACTCCCCGATGGAATATGCCTAATAAAGCTTCCTTAGGCACTCCATGGTGTGGACAAGTTCTTGTGTACCCCTTGAAACGTTCCCAAACTTCATACAATGACTCATTGCCTCCTTGCTTGAAAGTAGCAATGTCATTCCTTATCTTAACCATCTTTTGATTTGAGAAAAACTTGGCGAGGAAACGCTTCTTGCATTCTTCCAAAGTTGTAATCGAAGAAGTCACAACGGCCTTCTCCCATTGAGAGGCCTTATCACCAAGTGAGAAAGGGAAAAGAGTCAACTTGAGCACATCTTCGGACGCACCATTCATCTTAACCATTCCACAAAGACTATCAAAGTTGTCAAGATGTTCAATTGGGTGCTCCATTGGTAGTCCAAAGAACCGATTGTTTTGGACCATGTTAACCAAGCTCGACTTGATCTCCCAATTGTTGTTTTCACAAGGTGGAGCTCTAATAACCATTCTTTCTCCATTGGTGATTAGCACATCATAATCACCTATCCTTCTTGGCTCTCTAGGTTGGTGAATGAGCTCTCTAGCTCCCACATTCCTTTGTTGTCCAACCCCATGAACCTCTTGCTCTTGATCATTCTTTTGCAGTTCCATGTTCAACCTTCTCAAATGATTTTGTCGTTCCTTTTCTCTTCTCATCTCTTTCCAAGCGTCCAATGTCCGAAACAAGGGGTTAAAGGTTTGTTGGTCCTCTACTTCTCAAGTTCATGCACCTATAGAGTTTGAAAAAGGCAAACACTAAAGAGAAAAGTTAGTGTCAAAATAAAAATAAAAACTTAGTCTCAATCAAATACCAAATCCTAATGGCTATTGCTAAACTCCTCGGAACAGCGCCAAATTTGATGTGATAAAAGGTTTAGATCCCAATTACTTAGCCCAAGTGCAAGAAACGAGTAGTAATTAGGGTATCGATCCACAAGGAGTTAGAATAACACACTAAGAATGCAAGCAATTGATTAATCTAAGCTATATAATATTTTTAGTTTTTCTTCAAAGTCCAAACGATGCTATTAAGTGAAACAGACAAATGAGAATGCAAAATGAAGATAAACAAGACTAATCAACCAAATAGAAACTAAACAAGACTAATGCGAAACATAATCAAATTTAAACAAATTCAAAATGCAAAGTCAATAAAAAGTCAAAGCAAAGTCAACCGTAAAGTCAACAAACAAAAACTTGATCAAATATGGGAAAGCATGGGCTTTGGGAAACGCAATTGACTTGAGATGCTTAATGACTAACTAATGAAGCTGGGAATACAATTCAAACTCAATTCCATTACCTGAATCACAAAAAGTAGACTAATTCATTCCCATGACAATAATCCATTTACTAACCATTTAATTAAGCTAATTTCCCAATTGCAATTCAATGATCAATAATCATTAAGAATAAGTTCATAAAGCCAACTAATCACCTTAAACATCAATTCCCATTGGCTAAAAATGAAAAGCAAGATTTAAAGTTCTTCTAGATATTTCATCGAACAACTTCCGGGCGTGAAATGTCAATGCTCTAAAATTTGAATAATCAAGACAAATCTAGCATTAAGCACACCTTAATCTTTAGAAAACATAAGAATATAAGCCTAGACATCATTAATCATCCATCAAACATCCCTAATATACTAAGCCCAAAAACCTATTAAAAGACTACTCACTAATCATGATGCAAATGACAATCATAATCATAATTAAAGACATAATCATAAAAGAAAAAGAAAAGGATTAAGAAAACTTCACTAGATTAAGCAAATACAAAAGATCCAAACACAAATCATTATAAAATGGTTTGAAAGCTAAAAGGTGTGAAGAGCATATCAAATTTTGGGTTTTTTTTTTGTCTAAAAACATATTTATAACATGTGCAAATAGAACCGGGTCGACCCATCTAGATCCGGGTCGGGTCATAAATGTTTGATTTTCGGAATACCCATACCGAGGGTCAACCCTCGGTTTATACCCATAATATGTGATCTGCCAATTTGACTGCAAAAGCTTCATTTTCCTTCTTCCAACCATACCGAGGGTCGACCCTTGGTATCAAGCCACAATATGGATGCTGTCATTTTCTCACTTCTTCATTCTTGGCCATCAATTAGACTCCTTTTTTACCAACTTGTGCCACCTTCATATCCTCTTGAATTCTCTTCATTTTGCATCCAATTAAGCTCATTTCGTTCCAAGATTCACCATCTTCAAACCTACAAAAGCACAAAAGAGATGCAAATGCCCCTAAAAATGCCTAAATTATTTACAAATATGGGATAAAACACAATGAAATATGATTGAAATGAGGTAAAATATGAATAAATCAAAATCGGGTATGCTCTGCGTTTCTTCCGTCTTTGATTTCTCCTCTTTCAGATTGAACACGATAGACTCTCGATCGTTCTTTCTCTTATCTGCTTCACACGTGTGATTGCACACACGGCCAACAATTTCGATATAGACCATCAAACAAAGAAAACTGTAAAACCCATATAAATCCGATAAAATCTTCAAATGCAAACTAGTCATATTCCTCATGCTTTTTTTCTTAACAAAAACCACAATAAAGAACAGGCCCTCAACCATAATCTCATACTTTGCTCTTAATCTCAACCACCAAAACCAAATCTAGGATCAAACCCGAAAATAAGAACACGTCTCTATCGACTCATGCTCTAATACCAATTGAAAGTGTGGTTTCATGGCTAGATCGATTATGTTTGTGTGTGCAACAATTATGTAAGAGCATAAAGTAAATCGACATACGAGATTTGTTAACTAGGGTTCGTTTCATACTCTCCGGGACCACGTCCAGAAATAATCCACTAGAACAAGATTGCAACTATAATTGCATATGGTTATCCGACACTACAATGCCTACCACTCTTTTCTAGATGAAATACCAACCTATGATTAGTGGCAGACCCAGGAAAAAAAATTACCTAGGTCAAAAAAGATTAAAACTAAAAATAAGTGCATAAGATTTACTTGAACTCGGATTGGGGAGGTTAATGCTTAGACTTTAATTATTGGTGCTGCTGAAATTTTTTGTCCATAAGCTAAACATTGTACTATATATTTGTTTAAGGTGGGTTAGCTGACACACCTCCTCTCTACGTGGGTCCGCCACTGCCTATGAATATAGGTATCAAGCATGCTGTCAATACCGGTGCATCTCTGTCTTCTCAATGACTGCAATCTTCATAGACAACTATCCATCCACAGATCTACGAATTTGTACGATGGGACGACGCCATACTCATGTATGCATCTCACAATGGAACCCTAGGCGCGTCAATGTTTTTGTCTATGCCTCTAGATATAAATACTAACATTCCAAGACCCTAATGACTCTACAAGTCACATGGCTTTCGATCCCATGAACATCAAGACCCGCAACCAATCCTTTTAATAACTGCATCAAACACTGCTCCAACATCTGCTTTAGCTATGTCTGTCTTAGTGACTCTGTCTTAGACTTTGTACTCTTTATGTTCTAAGATGTTCTTAAACCACTTAGAAATACACTAACAAAACCTACCATCCCTTTCGTTCTCATATGAGTATTTGTGTTTAGTCGATTGGATCATCTTTTTCTTGTTTTGCTTAGGCTTTTTTTTATCTCTTGTTGGGCCTTTTGAAACTTCTTAGCTTAAGCTGATGTAAAAGTAAAACAAACCGTTTGCTTCGGTATATATTTTTACATTTTATCCCAAAAAAAAGTTGTTGTGTAATTCTCTTGTGTATAGCCATTTTATGTTTTGGTTTCTTCTTGGTTTGTGTTATATTATTTGTATGAACATTCTTCTCGAACGACAGATTTTTCTCATTGGATGTTTAAAAACAGTTTTGTATTCCTTTTCTTTTCAAATTTTAAATTTAAGATTATTATATTATTAGGAAAAGAAACCACATTTGTTGAAATTTAAAATTGAAAACTTAGATAGCTCGGTGAAATGAAGAGTTTATCAACTTCTTTAGTAGAATTGGTAAAAGATACAGTAAGAACAAAAACACACTATTGTTGACAACAAAAAGCACAATTTCTTTTCACTTAATGAGTATTGGAGAATCTAGCAACCACATTTTTCTCCAATACTTGTAAGCCTTTTTCAGATGTGATGCATGTAGGAGTCTTGTATTGAGTAACCGCACCACCCTTTGAGATGTACAAGTCCATTAGAGAATCAAACGAACCATCATTCACTACTCTTATCTCGAGCGGGCCGACAGATCTGTATAACCGACACTCCTTGTATTCATCGTCAAGTGAATCCTCCATTACCAAACAACATTCCAAGAATGTCTGTTCGTCAAACTCGAGGTCTTTAATGTCATGGTTTTTAGCTTTTACTTCCCAATAAATCACGTAGTGACCTGGACTAGTGGAGATATCAGCATAGCATGTGAAATCTATAAGCCTTAGATCTGATGCGTCAAGAACCAGCTTTGCTCGATTCAACGCCTTATACAAGTCTTCTTCGTTTGTCCGGTCCGTATGGATGTTTAACACCACTCCCTCTTTTCTTAGAAACCTAAATTGAGGTGCCTTGTTGTGGAATCCAGTTACCTGTACAACATCGC
The DNA here is from genome assembly GCA_964056655.1 of Arabis hirsuta. Classification (NCBI taxonomy): domain Eukaryota; kingdom Viridiplantae; phylum Streptophyta; class Magnoliopsida; order Brassicales; family Brassicaceae; genus Arabis; species Arabis hirsuta. The sequence continues at coordinate 5,727,363 of OZ053300.1, forward strand.
CGATTTTCATTCTATACAAACCCCATAAATTTGTGACCAAGAATTCGTAAGAACACCCGAGTTTGACATCGGCGAGGTCTACAATGTCACCATTTTCTCCCTCCATTGGTATGAACTCAAAGTAAGATAAGTTGGGCATGAACGTGTAAGAAACGTCTTCAGGTTTACATAGAGGATTGACATTAACACCGAAGATTGTCTCGGAAGACGCGTAAGTTGTTGAAATGAGAGGCAAGTCGTTGCAGTAATAGTTCAATGTAGGAACATATTTTGCCATTGAACCTGTAACAATAGCTTCAATGCATTTGGTTTGTGGCCATAGCATTGTGATTATACCTTTCCAAGACTTTTGGCAGCAGAACTTTTGAATCTCGTCTGATAATTCGGGACGTGGCTGACCTCCAAGGACGATAGACACGGAATCGGTGATGCACTCGCTGAGATGACCTGATCGGATATCCGAACACAAGTCCTTCCAAGAATCTTCAAGAACTTTTATTGCTCGGACCAAACCTGAAGCGAATGTGGAACCGATTCTCACGACCTCATCTCTTTGGACAAGACCGCATAGCAAATGGCAATAAAGATTTTGCTTGATGTCACTGCCTGACATAACTTCATTCGGGCTGGTGTAAGAGTAATACCAATTTTCTGGTCGATTCTTGAAATAGTCGCTCTTTAAGAATTTGCTCGATGCGGCCTCAATGGGCAAGCCACCGGGAGTTTTGAACTCGAGACAAGTTAAGAAAAAAATCATACCCTTTCCTTTTTCCACACCTTTCACATGCCTAAACATAACAAGGACAAATATTAGTCTTTTAAATCTAATATTATTTTGTTTAGAAATTCAAAACTTGTTTGTATATATTCGAATCTAATATTATTTTGTTTAGGAATATAGATGAAGAACCAGAAGATAAACCCTAACAGATTTTCAATCCGAACAATTTCTCATCAAAACCCTAGAATTCCCCACAACCTAACAAACAAACTACTCAGACATAGATGATGAAATCATAATGAAAGAATAAGATTGCATAAAAGATAGAGTTAGAGATACAGAAAAAGGGGTTTGAAAACCCTGTAGAAATCTCCCTCAAAACTCTCTCTCTCAAGGTCTAAGTTAAAACCAAGATAATCCCCTAAAAACCTGAGTTAAAACTATATATACACAGGTAAAAAGTCGTCATGGGCCTTGGAAAAATCGTGTGGAAATCTTCATTAAATCTCGTGTCGATCGACAGGAGTAATGTGTGTCGATCGACAGGCGTTTTTCTGGAAAAATCTTCTGCTTTGTCAACTCGCGTGTCGATCGACAGGCTTAGTCACTGTCGATCGACAGAGAAGCTTCTGTCGCCGTTGCAAATTAAATTTTGGCCAGGGCTACCCTGACCAACCATGGTTGAAAAACGGATAAAAACCATGATATATCAACTTCCCCAGACTTAGCCTTTGCTTGCCCTCAAGCAAAACTAAAACCAAGAATGTGAAAGAGGTTTGAAAACACAGAACATACCTTCCCTTGATGCAGCGAATTGACCCTTCCAACTTAGTGAACCACATAATTCAGAACCAACCAAAATCAGACCACCATGTACTTCTCCGCAGACATTCGCAGCCTTCCAAATTCTTCCACCACTTCATAGCATAATCCGTTAGTCTTCATTGCTTGGTCTCAATGTTCTAAATGCCAAGAACCTTCTAGACTCATTCCCATACTATACCGTGACAAATCAACCTATACAACACTTGGTATTCCTCCTCTCCCCCAGACTTATTTTGTTCTCTATTCGTATTGTTTCATGATTGCTGAACTCAAAGTAGTGCATATTTCACTAATGTTGTACCTTGTTAGGAGACAGGGTCGTGACTCACTACTATTGTTCCTTGTGAGGAGACAGGCTCGTGAGATTGCTCGTCTTCTTTATCCGTTTTACGGGACTCAGACTGCTGCTTTTGAGTTGGGTGATCACCTCTTGAGTACTGGATTTTATTCCTCATCCTATACTCAAGAGCTATCATCTCACCCCAATCCTAACACAATTTTTTTCTTTCTCTTTTTTTTTTTTTTTTTTTTTAAGATGAATAGAGGGAGAGGAGTACCATTACTTTCAACAGGAGATTGCACTTGTCAGGTACGAATGAAGAGTCAAGCTCTATGAACATCAATCCTAAAGAGAACCGTGCAGTAGCTCTAACTTGGCGGATTATACTGGAAGTAGCAGACGTCTCCAGTCAACTGGTCAATCCTAGGATTTCCCATTAGTCTAACTTTAAAACTGATTCTGGAGGAATGGTCACACGCTGAAAAAGACACTCCACTGAACCAAAAGAAGGGTTGTTCCTAACTAGTTTTGACTCAATAAAAACAAAAATTTGACTCAAAATAAACCAAAACAAAAAGAAACACGTTAGTAGTTTCCTCCCCCAAACTTAACCAACACTGTCCCCAGTGTTATCAAGCCCGAAGTTGGCAAAAGAAATCAAAGGAAAATTTAACTTGATTGATAAGAACAAGATTTACCATTGTGGGGATCCTGTCGATCGACAGAAACAAGCCCTGTCGATCGACAGAGATCGTTCTGTTTCAGACCGTTGTGTTGTCGAGAAAATTTGAAAAAATCAAGCCATGTCGATCGACACATAGAGGCCATGTCGATCGACATGGCTCTTGCTGTCCCAGATCGCAAATTTTGCATCAAGTTCTAAATCTGCATCACTCAACAAACATGATCAAAGAGGAAAACACAAAGCAAATCCATAAGATAATCAAGTTCAAGCTCCTAAAAAAATCCAAAGACTAACTGACTCAAAAAGAAATACGATATAAAATAGAAAAACTTACAAGTGGGTTGCCTCCCACTAAGCGCTTGTTTTCAGTCATTAGCTCGACTGTGTCAGGCTCAGGTCTTTGATGGAATGGTGCATAGAAAAGCACCTGGAAAGAGCTTTGCAGTGTTCTGCAGCATCTCCTGGACAACTTCATCTCCTTTCTCTCTCAATTCCAAAGGGATGATGATTCTGAACTTAGAGAAAGGTTTTGAGTTCCCCTTGCGTTTCACCTTGCAGGAAGTCAAGTCTCCATCGGATCTCAGACGGGGTGGAGTCGAAGGTGGAACCCTTGGGACCTTCTTACACTTAGGCTGTGCTGGGTTGGCGGCTCCATGATGTGCAGCAGAGGGGATAATCTTGAGAACATCTTTCTTCTCCTCCATGTCATCCTCAGGGTCTAAACCTGGCTTTTCTCCTTGAGTAACACTTATACAAGAAGTCTCCTTGACACGGACTGCAGAATAGAAGACATCCTTGTTGATCTTGGAGAAGGAGATTCGCTCATTGGGAAAATCAACAAATGCACCCACAGTGGCAAGGAAGGCTCGCCCAAGAAACAATGAGCAAATTGGGAGCTCGGCACCTAAGCAAACTAATCAAAAAAATGCTTCTTCTGAGAAAAGATATATATATATATAAAGAAATTTTAAGAAATGCCACTTTTGAAGTGCCAATTTTCAAAAATGCCACTTTTCAAAATTATTTATTCATTATATAATTTATGTTTGATTTAGTTATGTTCTATTAAGATTTAGTTTTGAAGGTTTAGATTTGTTAGGGGTCAAAACATTTTTTAGTATTTAGAATTTTAAGATTTATGCTTTAAAAATTCATAATTAGTGGTATTTTTGCAAATGGAATACCCATAGTGACATTTTTGAAAAAGAAATTTTGAAAAATACCACTTTTCAAAAATATCACTTTTTCAAAATCTTTGCAAAAATGTCACTTTTTCAAAATTATTTACTCATTGTTTTATCTATGTTTGAGTTAAATATGTTGTATTAGGGTTTAGTTTTGAGATCTTAGGGTTTGTTAGGGATCAAAACATTTTTTAGGGTTTATAATTTTAAGATTTATGTTTTAAAAATTTATAATTAGTGGCATTGTTGCAAATGGACTACTCATAGTGGCATTTTTAAATAAGAACACACCAAAAGTGATATTTTTACAATTGTCCATTTTTGAAAATGTAAACACCAAAAGTGGCAATTTTTGCAATTGTCCATTTTAAAAATGTACACACCAAAAGTGGTAATTTTTTTCAATTATATCATATATATATAATAGTACATTTAATTAAATTATGTATGGTTAGTTTTTAATTGGTGTGATATTAATTATTTAATTAGTTGAATTGAATTTCTTTAGTAGTGAATATTAATAGTAATCTTTCTTTTATTTTCATTTTTAAAAAATAAATCAAAAATATTGTTTTCTAGTGATGTTTGTTTGGAAGGATTGTGTTATAATATATTGTTTAGATAATAGTATAGTAGAGAATTACTAGAATTGTTTACTGTTTGAGTAATAGTATAGTGGAGAATTAATAATAAGATTTTATTTTTATTTAAAAACTTCAAAAAATTGAGAGGTTGACACCTAAGCAAATTAATTCAAAAATATTTCTCCTTAATATATAGAGGATATAACATTGTGGTTTCTTGATATTTGATTAGCACCAAACTAATATTAAGATGAGACAATTGCAAAAATGCCACTTTTGGTGTGCATATTTGCAAGAATGCCACTTAGGGGTCTTTGTTTGCAAAAATACCACTAATTATAGTTTTTTAAAGTCTAAATCTTAAAATTATAAACCTTAAAAAATGTTTTGATCCCTAAAATCCTTAAAACCCTCAAAACTAAACCCTAATACAACATAATTAATCCAAATATAAATGATATAATGAAATTTTTTTAAAAAAAACATGGTATTTTTGTAAATATTTTGAAAATCTGACATTTTTGAAAAGGAGTATTTTTAAAAATTTCTCTATTAAAATGAATAGGGATTTTGGCAAATCTCACATTCGGATAAATAACTTGACCAAAACTTACATAGATTACCCTAAATTCCCTAACATCATAAAGAGAATTTATTATCATAGGCTTATAAGTTAGAAATTCATTTGACGAAAAGAAATTTCCACAAACCAACAGTGGGATCAATGAATTAGGCCAAAAGCAATGTTTTATAGCTGATCTGAAAAGTGAATTCAAAATACTACTTTCTAGGTAAATAGGATGACAAGATCGTAGTGATCAATTCGGTTTGCCGTGGGTTAATAGATTAATATTTTTTTAATATATACATATATAATTTCTTATAAATAGATATATATGTGATTTTTATATATTATACATACACATTAATATAGAAGTTTGGTTTGTGGTTGTTTCTTCCTAAAAAGAAATTATATATGTTTGCATATTCTAACTAAAAATACCGATTTAAGTTTTTAAGTTTTAATTAGTTACCAACTGAATTTTTTTGAAATCTCACTATTTAAGTTAGGGTCTTAAACCATTAGAATCAATTTATATCTTAGTTTTTATGTCTTAATTCATATCGTGCGGATCCAAAAAAAAAAAAAATATATATATATATATAAGTGTAATTCTAGTCATATTCTAAATAACAAAAAAAGAGAAATAATACTTTTATCCATTTTGAATATATATTAGTTATGTAATAAAACTATAAAAACAATTCAAATATTGTAGATTTGAATCAGAAAAAAATAAGTTTCAGATTAAAATTGTCCTAAAAAGCCTACAAAAATACTTTACAAATAATTGTATCAAACTTCTGTTTCTTTCTCATAAAGATCTATACTCGCCAAACCTTAAACACTCTTTAATCTTTATAATAAAAATTCATTTTAGCATTGAAAAGTATTAATATTGTCATACATAGAAGATCTCCCTTTTCTTTGTGATATTCTATAACTTTGTTGATAAAATTAATATTCTTTAGATTTTTTTTTTCAATTGGCATGGTTATACATATCTAAAACTATTAAATTGAAATCAGCATATCGTTTCTTTTTTTTTTCAATTTATATAATCTCTTTTGTTTTATCATTCGCGATAAAAAATATTTAAATGAAAATTTCTGTATATGCGCTCTCTACTTTTTGTTACTGTTTATATTCTCTCTATTTTTAGTCTAAATATTTTATATAATTGGTTTAGGCTATTATAAAATTTCTTTTTTTTTCTAATTAGTTTGGATTATAAAAAAAGTTTTTTTTAATTATTTTTTTAGTTATTTGTCAATTATTTTTGTTAGTTTCCATTTTTAATTTTACTGTTTTAATTAATTTTAATTTTTAACACATATCATCATCTGATTAATATTATATACAGGTTACGCTGTTGTGAATTATAATTTTCTACGTGTCACATTCTCGTCGATTGCATCCTCTTTTATATACTCATATATAATAAGATAAGAAGTTCAAAAGATAATAAGATTATTTGGAGATTGTTTGGAGATCGGCTGATCCAACCCAACCGTCGCTATTCCAGTCTTGGATCAATGATTATTTGGAGATTTTTTTTTTCGAATTAACAGTCGCAAATGTTAGCAATGGAATTTGTTTAGCAAATAAAAAATTTAGCAGTGGACCCAGTTAAAATATCCATATATATTATACTCCCTCCGTGTCATATTAAATGATTTTTTAGAGAGATTTTTTTGTCTCAAATTAGATAATATTTTAAGTTTTCAAAGTAAAATTAATTATGTTTTTGTTGTTTTTGACTCTTTAAATTCTGCAGATTAGTTTTCTATTGATTAAATTGTATTGGAATTGGTGGTTTTATATTGAAAAATAGAAAATTAAATAGTTTCTTAATTTGTGTGTAGAAACCTTAAAAATTATTTAAAATGATACAAAGAGAGTAGTATTATTACTACGAGCCGAATCACTTGGTATTATTGGTGGATCATTGGGAATGGGTGGATTAATTTTCCGAGTTTTACAAGACTGGAATAGCGACGGTTGGGTTGGATCAGCCGGGTCGAAAATATTGGGTTTGATTATTTTAGCAAAAAAATAAATATTGGGTTTGATTATCTTATGTTTTTCTAATTTTAAATGAGTAAATCGCTGTAACACCCAACTGTTCTTTTAGGTTTACCAATTTTTTTAGCAAAATTTTTTACGCATGGATTAATAACTGGCCAAAACCCGCAACCGAATATCAACGTAGAGTAAGATGCTATGAGCGCACTTACTTGCTTATAACGTGCATACGAAGATCATACATGAATGCATAGCCTTCTAAAAACTTGTTATTCGATGGTATATTTTTTTGTGCTCCTCCCGACGTTCCCGAACTACAGCAACAGTTTCAAAGCACTTAGTTTTTTTTTAATAAACACCATCACCAATACCAAAAAGGAAAGAAAGAAACTTTAGGGAAAGCTAACTCTTATGCGTACCTCTGCAAGAAGTTTGTAATGGGTATGGCCGATATTATAGTCGATGCCTCTCCATTCACGATTCGATCGATATAAGGTTTAACATCTTTATAGGTGACTATTGGTAAGTTTTTCTTGAAGAGCTCTTTAACAGAGCTTCCATGAAGGTAGTCTTGGAGATACTCTGTTTCTGCGTTAAGTGTGAGTATCTCTTTCAACAAATCGTCTTGTATCTGCTTCACATTCCATGTTAACTCCTCAAGAACCTTTTCCTTTTCTTCCTCGTTGAAATTGGAGATTATACTCATATTTGGTTATCTCTCTAATTCACGCGGAATGTTTTGGCCTTTATTTGTAAGGCTAAATGTTTTCCCCTTCCCATGTTTGTGGGGACAACTGAAAATATAAAATAAAATTCCAAGGTGTTGTAGTTTCATCCAAAAAAGTTGAGGTGTAAGTTAAAAACCAATGTAGTGTAACGAAACAAATAAAAATCTAACCAATTATATTAAAGTAAATGAAAATATTTAGAAGATAACGACTTAAAATCATAATAAAATTTAAATATCATCGTATATTACTTAATTAGTTAATTTAGAGACGGTGTTTTGAAAGTCTAAATTATAAAACACCAAGAAAGTGAAATAGAAGAGTTGACATCGTTTCCAAATAAAATTACAGTATATTTATAGTTAGGGATATACAATGTAATTTATTACAAAAAAAATGTTGGTTTTATGAAAATTAAAGAACCGATGTTGTGATGACAAAAAATAAGGATTTTGCCATCAACTAGCATCCTAGTTCGCCTCATGGACAAAACAATACAAAACAAAAACCCCAATTGGTAACTTAAAAAGGTACAAATTCTACATCGGTAAACGGTTAAAAACTAATACAAATATGTAAAAAGTAGTTGTAAAAATAATTAGTAGAACAAAGTCGAGTGCAACGTTTTTTGTAAAGTTGGTACCGTTTCAGTAATAGATAACTACAAAGATGGTAACTTTGTATCGTTATGAATTGCTTTTTTAAATGTGGTTCCAATTGAGAAATGAACTACAAAAACCTCAAACAACTTTGATTTAAGATGATGTAGCATATTGTTTCTGCCTTTTCATAATTTTATGCATAATTTTTCATTTTGTTAACTAATAAATTTAATATCCCAATAAAAAAAAATGAAAATATTGAACTCCCTCACGATTGATTTGTTTAGTTTTTCACATTTAAGTGGGTGCATCGAATAATATGTGAAAATATATATCCTCCTGGCAAAAGATAATTGACGTTCGTATTATTATTATAAAAATGGGAGCAGGTCGCTAATGGAAAATGAATTTCCCACGTCTGCATTAAAAAAAATGGGGAGCATGTTGTTAGTTTTTTTTTTTTTTTTTGTTAAAGGCATGTTGTTAGTTGTCATATATGATTCTTTGTTTTGGTCAAAGATCATATATGATTCTTATCCTCTAGATCGACAACTATTATATATTTCTTGTTTTTCTTCTTAATTATTATTATTTTATTTTTTTGAGAAAAATCTTCTTAATTATTATTACTAAAAAATTTGTTTCGTGGGCTCTTTTAAA